>LR990126.1:31540866-32740866 GCA_905147285.1 Hypena proboscidalis
ACCTCGTATAGGTAACACCCGCAATTGCCGTAATGAAATAATGTCACTGTTGATCCATCTATGATGTCAAGGTGAATTGGCCGTACAGACCGAAAACATATTAATCTGAACCGTTGGATGTGTCAGATAGAGGATGGAATGGACAGATAACTTTGTCACAGACTACCTATTTTTGTTAATGGCAAAAGACTAAAAGATCTTTGAGCAGTAGGTATGGATGGCCTCTCTAATCATCCAGTAGGCACCACTAGACGAGTGGTACAAAATCTGTTCGAATATATTCTGCTTTATGGTCGTCATATTATAAACGATCGGCATGCGTACCCACTAATGCTAGGATAGCTCCCGCAAACTGGTAATGGGATGGAACCTTATTCACTTGTACTGTAAGACAGTCATGCAGTCAACTGCGAAAAGGTTTTCATCGCGTCGTGTAATGCGTTCATATTGGCTCTTTAAACGCCAAACTGAATTGTCACAGGATTCTATCCCATTACTTATTTGCGGGGATAATAATAATGAATTATACCTAATTATATTAACAGTCATACAACGAACAAAACTAGACACTGCCATCTCTTTGACTAGACAAGTAAAAATTAATTAGGTAACTTATGAACATAACGCCTATATTACCCAGCTGGGTAGGGCAAAGGTATATAACACCACATTTTACCTTTAATATTTAGGTCCCCAGCCGGGCATAAGCCAAACTCCGAAACGATACAAAGAAATTCCTCACCACCAATCCCATAAAAAAAGATAGCTATTTCGTCCCAAATCAAAACCATCACATGAAAAAAGAGATGGCGTAAATAAAATTATAAAATTTGCTATAATTATACATCTACTCATTCACTCCTGAAAGTTCTACAAACGTGTTAAAGTCTTTTCTAGCGCTAAACAGGGCCCGTACATGGAATTCTTAATGCCACCCAATTTTGTCGTATGTACCTGCAGGGTTGCGTCATGAGAAATACCCATTCAATACGTAGTCATGTTAATTGCCAATAATTATAGTAAAAATACGAAAAAAAAATACGCTTTACGAACAAATTGACCGTTAATCAGTTTGTTCGGATATCGTGAGTATTTTTGCGCATTTTTATATATAACCTATGGAAGTGAAAACTAAAGACGTCTAGAATCTGTAATTAAGTTCAACGCACCTATGTCTTATCCACCTGCAAGCATCTATTAAATGTTGTTGACATTATGCAGTTTAATAAACTGAGAAACAATTCAGTTTTGATAGCGTTTGGGTAGCAAGAAAGGTAATCCGTTGATACGCTCCCTGGTGAAGTTGAAAGTTGCATCAAGTTTTTAACAAATATAATTAATTTGGTGAAGTTTTATTGGGTGCAAGCGTTTAGGCTAACTTTTATAATTACGTAAATTTTACGAAGCATAGTATTTATGCAACTTAATACAGTGTCAGCTAGCAATAAAACTTGTAAAAGTAGCTTTGTGGAAAATTTCTATAGAGTTGTATCAAGTCTATTATTGATTTTGTATTTGCAGTACGCCCTGGGCGAGCTTTTATAACTGCGCCCCTCAGAAACTGGGTTCATCTCTATTGCACCCCATTGAGTCTGCGCCCTGTGCCTGTGCACCGGTGGCCCTATATTAGGGCACTGCAAGTAGGTAAAAATGGACTTGACCTTTGACATTAAAGTTTTACCATTTTTTTTTGCAGAGATCGCTTGACTTGAATTTACATAATATGTAATAACAATTTTTATATTGTTATTACATATTATTTAAATATAAGAACCTAACTATTATCACAACTTGAAATTTAAAACAATCAAAAGCTTAAAAAACAGTATAAGCATCTTATTAGGTTTAACATATTAATATAATGTACTTACATAATATAGCTAAGATTATAAAACGCGACCGATAATTATATTATCAGCGCGTTGTATAAAAATAACACGCTCCTACATCTTCTCACAAAATCTTCCTCAATTTAAAGCCCTCCCTAAAGCTTGCTTTCCATTAGGAGAACCTCACATACCACAACCGATCACTCGGTCGTCAGTCCGTCTGTTTGTCAACACCTTTTCAGTCCTAAATTAAACAATCTGAAGTTGAAATTAATATCAAAACGTAGGTCAACGGTCCCTTTAAGCTATAAAAAATCAAGATTCTAAGTTAATGCATTCTAACTATCGAAATTAATTGTCATAAATGAATGAAATCATGAAGAAACAAGAACCTATAGGGTACTTGCCGATGACCTGGAATCTTTAATAATCAATAATTTGGCAATTGATTTTACGGGGTATATAAAAATAATAAGTGCCTTTTCTCTAGATATCTAAATGACATTCAAAGTGTGTTCAGCAGGTAATAAAACTCAAGACTGATTTCACATTGGCGCCGCTGCACAGATTTTCATATAAAAAACGCGGCGCTTTTGTTTTCTATATGAAAACACGGCCAATTACCTAGAGCGTACAATTTAGAGGATCCTAGAGTTAAAAGTATACAACCATCGTTAGCAAACATACACCAAGGGCTGCGGATTGCTAAATGCAATCTCATCTACCCTTACGGTGAAAGTTATTTTTATAGATATTTTGATTTTTATAAATACTATAAAATATGTTTTTAATGCCTGCATATATATCACGAAAATACATAGTATATGATACATAAATACATTATATATAATAACATATTCCAACCAGTTTTGAAGTAACCAGTTTAGTATCTAAATATATAAGGAACATTATATTTCTTTATTAGTTCCTATTTCCACTTTTAGTATAAGTTAAACTTTACAGATCAATATATATATATGTTTTATAGTTATGGAGAATATACCTCTAGCAACAATCCCTGTCGTCACCGGTTGGACCAAACCTTTTCAAAAGACTCTAAATTTCACTCTATGGTTTAGTTTTCTTCTTGACCCCATTATTTTTATACCTACGTTATCCCCCATATCTCTTTTTTAATATTTATTATCCTCTTTAGCACAGCAATCTGTGTTTACACATTCGGCTGCTAAGATTTCTGATCCTTGTCTGGTCATGTAGCTATGAAGAGAGTCAACTGATCTCTTTCACAATTGGATAGTAAATCGTTTTTTTAAAGCTTAGAAAACTGTTCCTTTTCAGTGAGTGAATAACATTTTCAAGCTACTTGTTTTGGTATTTGTGCCCCATGCCTCAGGAATCTTCAGTTTTAGTTCAGTTTATGCTATTCAAAACGATCATTTTTGTGTAAAATTTGTCAGAAAAATAAAATGACAATACAGTTATAAAATGCATTTGGAACAGGCCCTCGGGTTCCATCGGATATAGTTATGCCGCGCTCTTATCGGCTCGTAAACTGTCAAAGCGCCAAATATGGTGAATTGTGAAAATATTTCATCCCATTCATAATTTGCAGCGATTAGGCTACAACTGGACTTAATTGAACTCAATTTGACTTAACTGGATTATACTACAATTACACAAAATAACGTTTCTTTTGATTGGTTCTTACGATTTAACTCAAAACCAACTGGACCTATTTCAAATGCCCCATCGATATAACTGTCTGTCTTGTTACGATACAACGGAACCATATTACTAGACTTCGCTGTCCGTCTGTCAGTCCGTCGGTCTGTTAGTCTTTTAGCGAGGTCCAGGTCATGAACCGTGAACCATGATATTAGCAAGCCAGTTTAAATCTTCACAGAATAATGTATCTCCATTACCGCTGTAACTCAGTGGTGGCTAGCATGGGATAGCGCTCAGGGCTCCTCAGTTGTATCCACCCCCTGTTTTCCTCCCCGTGAGCGCTTCCGACTGATGACACCCCCATATTAGTAAATTAGCAATAGCAAGACTCGTGACGAATTAAGTTTTTTAGTTGCTTGCTATCAATGCTCCTCTCACCCTCGGTACCTGGTACCAGGGGCGGGTAATTCCTTTCGCCCTCCACTTATGCCACCACTGAATATACTTAACATAAAGCCTATAAAAATAAGGTGACCCTATACAAGAACCCACCTATGTAGGCTATCACTTTTTTGAGCATAGTGTAATGTAAAAATAGTGTAATTATTCTATTAATATAAAAAAATACAGTGTTGTTGCTTTATAAAAACACTTTTCAAAAGTTCCCTTATCGAAAGTTACGTACGGCCCTACGTTATTCCTCATTTATATGTTTCTTCTGTTATTAAATCGCTTTAATTCTTCATAATAGAACAACACTCTTGGGGTTTCACGGTATTTGCTTCAAAAATAAGGTAAATATAAATATTTGTTTATTTGTTGTTTAATAGATTATCACTTCTCCGAAGACCAAATTTCAAAACCGACAACTTGTATGAGTCAGTTCGTTGTGTTTTGTCCACTTACCCTGCTCAATGGATTCCCTAACCGTTCATCATTTTGCCCTAGGCAGTCATACAGGAAAGGCGTCTAGGGGTAATAATTGTAATTGTACGCGGCTTTCTGACCAGCCGACCAAGGCCAGAACAGCGAGTCCTGATAGCGGTCTTGAGTTGCAAGCCGGGGACGAGTCCCTGACTAACTAAATCTCTAGGGTGCTTAGAACCGATGTGTCCCAAATTGCATACAGCTTGACACAAGTTGATTCGCCACTTTCTCAGTTAGAAATGATGTGCCCCAATACACATTCATCTCCAAGTCGATTCAACTCCAACCGCCAACCAGCCATTGAAGGCAAGTCGGAGGAATAACACCCTGAAGCAATCAATACCGCTGTATGGCTCCCGTTACGGTTCTCAATTTTATTGTTATCTATATATTTGTGATCTATATATAATTACTATTATATGATATTATAATAATTATGTTATGACATAATCAAAAATAGCCTTTAAGGTATATATTGTTTAAAGTAAGTAAGTACATAAATATAATATTTTTTTATTGTATATTAAAGTGTCGTTTTAAAATTCAAGACATCAGAGCACTTTTAAAGTTGACTCTAATCTCCCAAATTATATACACGGTGTAAATGGAATCGAGGTAGAACCGCCGCCGGGTGTTTATGAACAGCAGTTCGGGGCAACGGGCATCATGCAAGAACTATAACATGAAATTGGTTGCAGTTTAAGTTAGGTAGCTGGCGGTCTAACTAAAAAACTGGTACCTATATATCTCATTTATGTATTTTATCGCTAAGGGACTGAATTAAGGAATGTAAGTTTGTATGGAAGGTGTGTCCATATCGTAGAAAATTGCTAAATCTGCACATAGGATCCTAATATTGATTTGTTTCAAATTCCATCCTACAGGGAGTTGAAGAAGGTGATTTTGAATTTCACGCGGGCGAAGTCACGGGTAGCAGATGGTAGTAGATATATTTGAAATTTTCTTGACACAATGTTTGGATTTTATATGTGGTATTTTTTGTTGAAAATCTATCGCACCGAGAGTTAGAGAATCAAGTTTTTAATCACTGGATAACTGTTTTACGTTCATCAGTGCCAGAATCTTGTACTAACTCACTATCACTGGTTTAACTAGCGTTACCTCGATGCCATTTATAGCGTACTTCCACTCTCATATACATTTTTTTAAAATAGATATTGAGTGAGCTTTTGAGCTTCGCTCAGACTTTATTCTCATTTAAAAATAATAATTTTATTAGAGATTAGAGGTAAAATGGATATATATATAATATATATAATATATATAAATAGATAAATATTTTCAAAATACCTGTTTGCAGGCTTTTAAATCTAGATTTGCTTAATTAAACATGCACTTATCCTACCTAGTTAATGTAATAGGTAGATTGGTTTTGGACAATAATCCAACAACGTCTTTGTGCCTTGCACACTTTCACCTCCGAGCAAATAGCTCTGGCTACCCCTCTCTGACCGGCCGCCTAGGGCAAGAACAGAGCTGAGAGTCCTGCGGTGCTCTGGTATTTCCACCCCAGACAGCCAATGAAGGCAAGCTGGAGACGACTCCCTGGCATGACTCTCTGGGGCACTTAAAGTGAATGTGTCGCACGCAGCTCACATTTGGCTTGTCCTAATCTTCCTAGCAAAATCCATCTACCTATTACGACATAAGTAATATGAATGAACTATAAACTAATATGTAGAAGGTGAGTCGCGACGGTCGTTAAGTACCTTTAGGGCAGTCTAGGCTGATCTCATATACACCTCGACACAAGCTGCCAACATCTAATAGTAGGCTATGACGGCCGTAACGACTCGTAGCTTGTAGTTAATCATTAATGACAAACTACAGCCAAGGAATGCAAAGCAAAACATTCCGACCTATATATTGACCGGAAGTTAATAAATTTACTTACAAACTGTCGTTTAAACTTATTTGTCTATAGTATACTTTAAACGTTAAATGCTTATAAATACAACTTTTCGGGTAAGCATGTTAAAACCATGTCTTCTGTGGCTAAAAATAATTAACCGAACATTGAACAATGTCGCTCATTTCTAACGAAAATTCAATCGATGTTATTGTTCGATTTGACCGGCATCAATTAAAATAACAGAACAGTTACATTCTAGCGCCTTGCTCTCTGGTCTGTGATTATATTTTAGTGCAATTCGGTACTCTGGAAACTAACTTTGATACAATCGAGTTGGTGCTTATATACTTCAAAATGATGGTTCAAATGTTTGGTTAACTTCTGTTGCCGAAGATAATGGCCTTAACAATAATCATGGCATTTTATTTAGTGATATTCCTTGGATAAGCGAATGGCCTGTGGTGGCATCTCATGGCACGACCTGGCCCTTCCACGGCGAGGTGTGGCCGGGTACCGAATGGGCAGACGGCCCTGGCGTCAGGTGGATCGAGCCCTGGAAGCAGAAATTAACTACATTAACATTACATCTCGCCATTATTAATTACCTAGAGGGGTGTGTATCCACACTATCATTGCACTAGGTCCCATGTGATATTAGAGTAATAAATAAAATTAATCTTAACTTTTCACAATCTCTAAGTGAAATACAACTTGACCGAATATAAAAGTGTCACATTGCAATGTGAAAATCGAATACAGCTGTCACTTGGATTTGTTTGTGTTATTCTACTATCTTTCAAAAGATAAATGATGATAATCACCAACGACTCGTATATATGTGTCAAGTGACAAGTGACAAATAAAACTCATAAAACCAGGTTTCATTTGTAAAAATTTCAAAATATGTCTCACAGTAGCCGAGATACAACTTTAACTTCACTCATTATTATTTCATTGCTTGCTAAACTTTCTTGCACTGTCTTCCAAAAATATGATTTCAAGATTATTAGGCTGTTAATCTTTCGGAAACTATCTTATAACATCGCATCCAAGCAAAAATAGAATAACAATCGATAGTACGTTCATTTCAGTCTTAGAGAGTTAAAATCACGATTCAGACAAACACGCAGTTATTTTCAGACTAAAAAAATCTATAAATAAATAAATAATAAATCTATCTAATACGAAACGGAATTTTGAATGTACTTTCCAACTACTAGGATGTGTGCTGCTAAAATTATTTTGATTAAAAGAGACAAACAGATAACTTATAGCCTAAATAAATAAATAGCGATCGTGTAGCGAGTGCAAGATCGAGCGGTGTATGGAGGAATGCAATCTCGCAAGTTTATGAACCGCGAGATCAACCAATTTAGAGATCTCGCGAAATTGGCATATTTTGTGATTAGTTTTGCAAATAATCACAATATTGGAATAAATGAAAAAAAACCAGAATTATAAGATTATAAATAAATTACATATATAAACATTCATTTTAACGTAAACTTTTATGTATTCATCATTGTTTACCGTATCCATCGATCATTTTTTAATAAACTTTTAAAAAGAAAAATTATCGTATCTTTTTTATCAAATAGTATATGAAATAAAAAATAAAACCCAGTTTTCTCTTCTAATATCAAACAAAAAGATTTAATATATATTATAACAAAAGAACAAGAAGTTAAAAATTAAAATTAAAATAGTAATAACATAATAAACCATTATGGGCGGTATAGTCGCTAAGCGACAAAGCCCATTATTTAAAAAAAAACTGTATAACTTTAGCTATTATTATCAATTAAAGAAACTATACGTATTTAGAGATCTAGAAAGAAGAAATTAAAGAATAATTAACAAAATATATACCAATCAAATGAAAGCACAAAATGCTCAAAGAATTGTCTGGCTTCTTATTTTGATGGCCAGATAACCAGTTGCTGAGAAGGCCCTTTCGGATTCAACTCTAGTTGGAACCACAGATCTCAGGCAGGGGCCCATATTGGTTCACTTAAAGTTCTTTACCCGAAATTGTTCTTCCTAATGATTTGTAATCCGAATTATCACTCTTCCTAAAATTTTTCATCCTAAAGTTTTCATTCTTACTATTTGTAGTGCTACCGGCGATGTTCATAACACTCATGTTTCCGAAAATTGTAATTAATAATATAATTAAAGTAAATATATTTAAACTCCTAATGTTTTTTATCATAACGCTTTTATCCCTAAACATAATTACCATAATATTTTTACTCATACTCAGAAAGAAACATTTTACTAATTTTTATTTATTGTTAGGATGGAAAATGATAGGAAGAACATTTTCGGATTGCCAATTATCAGAGTTGACAATTTAGGTGTACTTTGGTAAAAATATTGAAGAATTTAACAATGTTCATAGAGAATGACGATCTGAAGTCGTGAACCTCTCACCAAATAAAACAGAATATTCAAAGAATCGCTTAAACTATCAGCAGTTATCTAAAATATATGCAAAGCCCAAAATAATATTTCAAATTCAGTCACGGCTGAAATCAAATTCTCGAAATTTCACTAAATGTAACTAATTTGCGGTATACGGCTGATCTTATACTACGACAGTTATATAAATAGTCCAGAAATTGGGCTTTCCTAACGAGAAGTTCAGATTGGGACGCAAATTCAAAAAGCCGTCCGATCCCTAGACATTTAAACCCAAAGGATTAGTCATTGTCAGGCGTGTAGCGCTGCCAAATGTAAAGAACGCCGCTTATGCACGTTATATAAAACTTGTTTGCTAATCATAGATATTTACGCAATAATTTAGCCTCCCACTCTCCCGCGGGTTTTGGCAGGCTTATTTGCATAGATAATTATTTACTTTAATTTCCTCTCCATATTGATTAAGTGCTCTTTGTCTGAATGGACGTAATAATTTGAGATTCCATTAATCGATTGTTAGGTAAAACGGACGCGCGTGGGGTTTTGATAATTACAGTGCAGATTGACAGCGGAGCGGTGTTTGCTATTTAATACTATTTACTGACCGAAACCAGTAGAAATCTATTTGAAGGTCTGATTTATTGGTAAACGAAGCATTTTCTAAACTTACGATTGCTAAAATGTATCGAGTTATATTAAATAGTTTGTACGGACGGATAACGATCAACAATTATAAGATGGTCTCACGTTGTATAGGCTTCCCGTGCAATGCAAGACCAGCTCATACAGGAAGTGTACACCTAGGTAGATCGGAAGCCGTCTGTACTAAAGCATACCTACCTACAAATTGTTTGAGGATGGGAAATGCTCGTTAGACTTCCCGTTGTACATTTAAAATGGATATAATTTTGTATCATAATCTCAGATCAGATATCAAAACAACGCATTTTAATTTTGATGCTGTTGCTAGTAGCTGGTTTGTAACTTTGCCTGGCTTTCATAGTTACTACTGCAGCACTTTACCTACTTCCTATAGAATGTGATTTTATAACCACACTTTATTATCTCTCTGTTAAACCTGTTTAAAAGATACTTCCTATTGTCACGTCGAATAGAAGAACGTGGTCAAATAACGGCCAATACGTGATTTAATGGCGATAGCATTTTTGGAATAGTAAGTAAATTTAAAGTTAAGCATTGTACTTTTGAAATTCAACTTAACATTTGTATTGCTGTGTCTGTATGGTAGCAGAAATAAACCACATTCTTCTTTTGAATCGTTTACAAAACAAGTATATTTTCATTTCAGTGTCCTGAAAATAAGTATAATGCTTTAAAAAGTAAAATACATACCCCTCGGAGGGAGCCTCAATGGTAACCACGGTTTCGCCAGTGCGGTGGCTTGAAAGTCCTGAGGGTCCTGGCTGGCCTCTGTAACAACTCAAACATATCATTGATGATATTCCATAAATACCTAACATAAAAATCTGATTATTCAAAAATAATTTTTGTCAGTAAAATATATCTTGTAAAATTATCACCTTTATTAAATTAATTTTTTACCTATGGACATGACAGTTCCATTTTGTAGAATGTTAAGAAGGTATTTTCCTAAAAATAAATACCTGAATTAGATTTGACATACTTGAATATCGCCAGCAGAATACATCGCGATATCGCACAGCATAGGTCGCATTGACTATCGTCTGCATAGCAATATTCAAAGCAAGAAAGAAGTACCTACTAATGTTATGTTTATTATTAATAGTCAAAAAAGTAGACCATTATATATCTGTGGTTGAAAATAACCTAAACTAACATGATGTGCGCATTCGTTCACGACGAGAAAAGATACACCTGTACAGGGAACGAGGCATTGACATTTGTTTAAAGTAAATAATTATGGATTACTTAATAATATTGAATGACTGTCAAATATATGATGAAAAACTATATGAGTTTAGGCTTCATAGAGTTTAAGTTTAAGCAGACTCATCTTATCGTGAACACATACACACTTGTTGCTTTATGGGATAATAAAAGTTAGTTTTTCTTACTCGGTGCTTGTTCCTCCAAATTCGGTTTCCGAGACGTTAGTGGTTTGGAGATCCATGTCTACGCGATTGCGCTGCTGGGCCCCGGGAGTCCAGTTTCTAGTTTCCCGCATTGGAATGTCGCCACTTATAAAAAAAAAACACGTGGTTCTAACAATGACTTATTTATCAAAATATTGGCAATTTTGCTTAAACTCTAGCGAACTAAAATATTAGCCTAAGATATAATAATATTATATCTATATATATATATACACTATCACATACTTTAATATATTATATTAAAGTATGTGATAGTGTTGAAGAACAAAGCAGACCTTTCAATTTGCATTATAGCCGTCAAACGGCACCTCGGATAAAATTACGATGACGAGGTCATAATCACTGACTTTGTTCGAATCTGTATAAAAGAAGTACCATCCTCCCTGTTACACGTCACACCGAGGCAGATGAAACTCAAACAGCTCAACAGTACAGCCCTGTAATCAGGACTAGAGTGAACGAGGCGTATTGTACCTATTTGTACCAAACGGGAACGGGTCACGGGGAGGATGGGAAAGGGACTTGTAAGGTTACAGTCTCCTGCCCAGTTCTCGAGAAGTACTTACGGCGTAGTTCCATCTGCAGCAGAGCCTCCGGGGCCTCCAGCGCTCCCTGGAGAAGAGCGGCGACGTCGAAACTGAGGGGGCAGTCGAAGGATTTTGGCCAAGACTGGGTGACGGTGGCGGAAGATCGTCACTCGGTTGGAAATATACTTGCCAACGGCTGCTTGCACCTACAAAAGAAGATTCTTTGATACTTTTTCCATTACAGCATGGGTGCCATGCTTGAATACAGTCGATAAAAGTCAGAAGTCCTGTCCTACTAAAATGTCCTACTACTGTGGCAATATGTGAAGATGTGTGTAAGTGTGTGTGGCTGTTTGTAACTCTTGCACACACAAACTACGAACTATGAAGTTTGGCTCTCATAGGCTAGCTACAAGAATAAATATTCGTTAAGCTTATATTATTCGAGTATCAAATAATTACTTTCTTTCTCTCCTCTCTATTTACGTAATAATGTACCCGTCGGTTTCTTAGTAAAATGGAAAATTAGTCTTCAATGTTCCAGTAATCATACCATGAACATACAATTCGTACAATATAATGTCGCGGACAAAAGCAGTTCAAATAAATTTATTCAGATATAGGGTTGTTCTCGATACGGGCAAGAATTGTGTTATGAGGTAGGGGGCTATGAATATGAGAAAGGAGTGCTTCTTACATATTAGGAATTACTTTCCTGAAACGAAACGGTTTCTACTGGTTATGACAAACGCATATATAGTATTATATATTATATAGCAGTGCGATGCGCGCTCGTAAGCGGACGCGTTTCATTGCTTTGCCGAATTAATTAAATTAATTCACGTCGTACGCGGTTCCGACCGCCCCGAAAAGCAGCCACGATGTCAAGTGACATACTACTGGCGAACGAGCTCCTGGCGTTCCTGCAATACCAACTGGACGTCATGGACGAGGTGAGTGTCGTGCAGATCTGCAAGTCAAACTTCAGTGAAGATGAGATTCGCAGGTCCAAGTCACTCCTGTATGAGACACTCAACATGAGTGATAAGATGCCGTCACGCCGAAGGGACGAAAAGGGAGAACGGAGTCTGCAAGACATGATAAGTGTTTTGAAAGTGATTCAGTTGAAGCTGGATGCATCTCAAGATACCATCAGTGAGTTGCGTTCCTATATAGTTGAGTTACGCAAGGTTGTATCGGAATGTAGGTCACCTGAGGTTGCATCAGTTGCATTGCACAAGAACACGCGTCCAAGCGTAGGTGCTGACAACGCATCGCAGTCGAATATCGTCGAGTAAGCGTTATTGCGTTCGCCGACGTTTCCAGCAATTGCAAGCGATGCACGCGCTCACCCCGCCCGCACCGGCGCCGCCACCCACACGATGACGTCAAATGTAAACACAGCGTCATCAAAACGCCGTGAGTACGCAGCTGTTGTAGAAATGCCTCCCGCCCAGCAACAGCCAAAACAAAAACAGCAAGCACAAAAATGTGTGCCCCCGGGCCCTTCAAAAGGGCAGACAGACAAGGAAGGCTTCATGAAAGTCGAACGAAGACGAAGGAAGCCCACTTGCAGCAATATGCGCGGTACCGCGCTGTCAGGACCAAATACATTGCGTCCTGAAGTGCCCTCGACGCTGATGTACGTGTCCCGATTACATCACTCTACGAAGAATGAAGACCTCGTGGAGTACATCCGGGGCAAGACGAAGTGGACATTGAGGGTCGTTCTGCTAGAACCGCGCCACAACACAAGTTTCAAATCGTTTGTGGTGCGCGTCCCCACACACCATCTGGAGACGTTTCTGCAAGAGGATTTCTGGCCGGAGGGAGTCGCGTACCACCGCTTTCGTGTAAGGTTACACGACACCTCGCAATTGCGCAACACTTAGCTGAATAAAAGTGTTAAATAGTTTCTAAGTTAAATACAAAATATGTATGTTAGTTATAAGGTATTTATGTATGGGCCCTGATGCCTGAAATAAAAATATATTTGATTTGATTTGATTTGATTAGTATTATATATAGTAGTAACATAGCATAGGGCGACTCAAGTAGCAATCCAGGCGTATACCATTTAACGAAACCTGAATCTGCCTAACCGCATCCTACCATTAGGTAAAACGTAATAGGTTTCTGTGAAGTTTTGAAACAGGAAACAGTTTGACGAGCTTTAGAAACTCTCGAAACAGTCTGGCTACTAGCAATCAGCTAGGTAATATAATATAATTAACTTAATAATGTATAACTGTCGCGTTGGTGTTGTGCTAAGTCTCTGGTTCGATTTTCGGGTCAGGCAAAAGTATTATTTGGGCTTTTTGTCTTAGAAAATTCACAGTAGCGGCACGGACTTGGAATTGTGCTTGGTGGATGGCGATAGGCTCACCCTCTATCCCATAGGAGCTAAACATAACCGCTGAAGTGTGGGTATTGTACACCTCTGAAATACCCTTCTGCGTAATATAGGCGTGATGTTATGATATGTTATAAAATTACTATCAATGCTAGATGCCGCCTGCGTGGTGCGTCTAATTTGTAAGCTATTAGAATTGTCATGTTATCAAAATAAGTTTAATGGTTTAAATAGCTTAATATGTGCCTAATTTTATCAACATTTGGTTTAGGGTAGTTTTTAAAAATTGGTACCTATCATCCATACATCCTCACAAACATTAGAATTTTAGTATTAGTAGCAGGTATCATTATTATCTTCACGACACCCCTAGTTGAGTTAGAATGGCCGTCAGATGGGTAGGTAGGAGAGTTTATAATGTGGACGCGTTCCCGTAACGTGTACTGCGTCGGACGTGACAGCTCCGGGGGTCCCACAACATGCCACGTTAACAACAATGCTTTACAGGTACACACGGCTACCGATCAACCTATACATTTCCAGTTCAAGATGGCCTCACGTTGATTAAGCTTATCGTGCAATACAAGACCAGCAAACACTGGAAATGTATAGGTCGATCGGTAGCCGTGTGTACACGTGTAAAATATTGTTCGCAAACTCCGCCCGCAGCTACACGCGCGGCAATACTCGGGTGTCACTTCGATAAAAGTAGCATATACATATCATCGTGTAGGAGCGTTGCAGAGAGGTGTAACATCGACATTAGTTATGCTTACGGCCTATGTGATAGGGGTGAACTTAATCAATCTCCGAGCACAATCCCATCTATGTGCTGCTATAAACTATTGTCTGACGAATTAGACCCAAATAACTCAATAATCGTACCAGCGGCAGCTGGCGCATAGATTAACGAGGTAGGCTAGACTTTAGCCTTTATGTTATGCCAAGCTATAAGCTACAATTGCAAATATTATCAAAAACGACCCGGCTTTTTTTATTTTATTTATTTATTTAACTTTTTGCACACAAAATGGTACATAGGTGGACTTAATAGACCAGAGTAGATCCCTTTAAAAATGATAAAAAGTCAAAAAAATAATAGTAGGATGAAACCCATTAGAAAAGGAGGAAAATATTATAAAAATTAAAGGAAAAATAATTTACGGGCGATCTGAGGTCGGGAAGAGGGGGAGAGGGGGAGAGGGGGGGGGGGGGGTTAAAGGGTAAAAAACGGTTTTTCTC
This sequence comes from Hypena proboscidalis, assembly GCA_905147285.1. NCBI lineage: Eukaryota > Metazoa > Arthropoda > Insecta > Lepidoptera > Erebidae > Hypena > Hypena proboscidalis. The sequence goes on from LR990126.1 coordinate 31,555,761, forward strand.
GATTTCCGGCAAAACTAAAAGTCCTATGAAAAAAAGTCGAATGGCAAAGTTGTTGGTAATAAAAAGATCTAGATCGCAAAATATTGAACAATGTATTAGCGCAATACATTGTTCAATATTTTGCGATATTAAAATGGAGTGGGGTGATAAAGAGAACCGAATCGCTGTGATTGCATTACACAAAGTAGGTGGAGCCAACTGCAATTTTTAAAACTCTCCATACGCTTGGTATCAGTCAAATGTTTGTGTACCGGGCTATTCATAGGTACAATGAGACCTCCACTGTTTGTGACAGAAAAAGATCTGGCCGTCCACGTAGTGTTCGTACGAAAAAGGTGGTCAAAGCAGTGAGGGAATGAATTCGAAGAAATCCTGTCCGAAAGCAAAAGATTGTATCTCGGGAGATGAAGATAGCACCTAGGACCATGTCGCGTATTTTTAAAGATGACTTAGGACTTGCTGCCTATAAGAGACGCACTGGTCATTTCTTGACTGACAATTTAAAAAAGAATAGGGTGGCAAAATCGAAACAACTACTGAAGCGGTACGCAAAGGGAGGTCACAGAAAAATTTTGTTTACGGATGAGAAATTTTTTACAATTGAGCAACATTTTAACAAACAAAATGACCGTATTTATGCTCAAAGCTCTAAGGAAGCTTCACAATTAGTCGACAGAGTGCAACGTGGGCATTATCCGACTTCCGTGATGGTTTGGTGGGGTGTTAGTTATAAAGGAGTGAACGAGCCATACTTTTGTGAAAAAGGTACAAAACATCGGCTAAAGTGTATCAAGATACCATTCTTGAGAAGGTAGTTAAGCCCCTTAACAAGACCATGTTTGAGAACCAAGAATGGTCCTTCCACCAGACTCGGCGCCGGGTCATAAAGCTTGGTCTACGCAGTCTTGGTTGGAAACGAACGTTTCCGACTTCATCAGAGCTGAACACTGGCCATCGCCTAGTCCTGATCTTAATCCGCTGGATTATGATTTATGGTCAGTTTTAGAGAGTACGGCTTGCTCTAAACGCCATGCTAATTTGGAGTCCCTAAAACAATCCATTCGATTGGCAGTAAAGAATTTTCCCATGGAGAGAGTACGTGCTTCTATTGATAACTGGCCTCAACGTTTAAAGGACTGGATTGCAGCCAATGGAGACCATTTCGAATAAGCTTTTTATTTTTTAAATTGTTTTAAATGTATGTATTAAACTTACACATTGTAAAAGTAATATATTTTATTTACAACAGAAAAAAATATATTTTTCCATGTCACAATATTTATGGCAAGACTAGGTATAAATAACGGATGAAGAGAAAGGGATAAAGAATTAAACATTATGATGATTCTGCCAATTTTTCGGTCTGATAGCTTTTATCACAACGTTACGTTTAATTAATAAGTAGGCGTAGGAAGGAAATAGTAATAATATTTTATATCTTATTTTATCAAATAATTAATACTTATTTCCGTAGGTCCCGGCATCACTTCACATCGGCATCGGCATCACACACATTGATCGGCTGGATTCATCTTGCTAATTATTTCCTTTGTAGGAAATAGTCCTAAGGAAAAAAATGTTATCACGCGGGCAAGGCTGGCTTATTTATTATTTTCACAAATTTATCTGTTTGTTCAGCAATAGCCGAGCAAGACATTGGACTGCGTAGCCAAAGGTCTCGAGGTCGAACCCCCGACACGAACATGGTCTTTTCGAAGATATGTGTGTATTTCATATAAATTATCGCTCGCTAACGGTAAAGGAAAACATCGTGAGGAAACCTACATGCCTGAGAGTGACAAAAAATCTGCTTGAGGGAGTGTGAAGTCTACCAATCCGCACTTGGCCAGCGTGGTGGACTATAGCGAGCCTAACCCTATAACCTAACCTAAGCCTGAGCCTAGCAGTGGGACATGTATTAGATACAGGGCTGCTATTATTTATTATTATTATTTTATCTGTTTGTTCTGTTAGATATTGTCAGGAGGTTCCTATGAAAGAGTCTTAGACTTAGGACCAATTTCACCACCCCGAGTTATACGGTTTTGCCCGATATGTCTGTCCCGTTTAAACATTAAATTAAATTATTATTATACAATATAATATTATATATTATAATATATACGATCCAAAAATTATGAATGTACTTATTATGACCTATGAAATAAGAATAACAGTCGAGTTGAAAAATAAAATTAACAAATGTATTAATTACACCAATCGATCGAACGATGGCAGAATGCAACGGCCGACGTCAATCGACAGCTTCATTTTACAAAAACAATTTATCATCGTCGCCTCCTCTGCCATTCTGCCAGCGATCAATTAGAGTAATACTCGTAACAAATACTCACCTCAGCGTTGCCGAAGCAATAAAGGTGAGCTAGGAAGGTGCCTTGGAAGGATCGTAGGATGTGTGTTGTGTAGGACCAGAGGGCAAAGAGCCAAGTCGGTCCACTCACTGGACCCTCGAACATGCTTAATATGTTGGTGATGCCAAGCAGCGGTAGAAGCAGGAGCGCGGCCTTCACGGCTTTGCTGTTCACACAATTTAATAAAGTTATTAGGCAGTTCCAGATATTATGTTCCTGGCATTGTAAACATATTTGGCATTAAATGAGAACAAAGATACTAGACGTGCTTTTCAAACAAATTGAACATAAGGGTACACCTTGACCGCGGCCTTTGTCAGTAATGTAACGATGCAGATTCAATATTACGCTACAATCTACCTCCCAGACTGATCAGTATTTGCCTGTCATCTGTGAAGTAACATTTTTAGGTTTCCGTAGCCTCTACAAGGAACGTTGACGTCGCCATGTCCGACTGTCTGTCCGAGGTATGGCGTCGGGACTGTTAGTGCTAAAAGTTGCCAAAACCATTTCTTGACTTAGTGATCCGCTTGCGAGATAATTAACTATAAAGAGCAATTTTTTTTTAAATAGGGTGTTCCGGATCGATTTCTTTATATAAGTAATAGGCACCCAAATTGTAAAATGTAGGGACTCGGAATAGTTTGTACATAAAACAAAAATCCTTGAAAATAATACCTTTTATGATGTTACATGATTCATAAAAATAGCAAGCCACTTTAACGTCTATATTATGTTGTAAAGGCTAACTAAGTAACGTTATTGCGCGTGGCCGATAAGCACTTGGCCGGTCTTATTGCAGCAAATTTAAAAGCCGTTATCCTTTAGTAAAATAACTACATGTGTTCGGCGGACGTGACTTTTTTCGTACTTTTTTATCAATGGAAATGAAAAAAACCACGTCTGCAATCTGCGTTTTCATTTAATGCCTGGGATGACTTGGAAAGAAAAGCTACGATTCAGTTGCAGGTTGTTATTATCGCTGTAATAATTATCGTTGTAATTAAAAATATTAAAATTAAGAAATTTATTTCCTACTGCAATTACCTATGTAAACCGTACATTACAAAGAAAACACTGTTAATTAAAATTCTTAATTAACTTTTGCATGCGCTACGGGCGCAGTGTGCAAGGTTTCTGTGAATAATTTACTAGCTCATTTAAAAACTGGCATGATTATATTACAGGTAGGCAGCTGATGACAATTTTGGGAATATTAAGATGTGAATTGTGCCAAAGTAATCCAAGTGTTTTCGTTATTATTGAAAAGCCTTTTTCATTGATTGCAAATGTTGAAATACATTAAAGAGTTCATTAAATGCAGATGTCATCAAAGATCATCAAGTATTAAGTTAGAAATGTCCCATGTCCATAACTTTTTGTTCAAAACTAGCTTCAAACTAAGTGTTAAAATGTTGTTATAAAATAATAAGGGTCAAGTATGGTGGCATATTTGACCAAATATACACAAATATGTATTGCATACAATACAGATTTTACTTACTAGCCATTTTCAACAATTTCCTTTTGACTTACCGAGTCATGACGAGATCTGAGCTGTTATCATCCTTCATTTTAAGCACGAGGACCCGCATGATATTCAGAAGAAACGCAAGGTTAACCTGAAAAAAAAAGGCCGTGATCACTTTGGATACGAATTTATATCGTACGGAAACGTATGACCGTGTCGTACGAATTGAGTGCTAACGGAGAGTACGTTTTTCTGCGACGAATAGCTAGTATTACGTTGACGTAGGTTTCGCGAAGTATATTTTGATATAGCAGGATGAATAAATTTTACCTTCAAGATAATTGCCTTATATCTCGAAGACTGCGACAGCGTCATCGGAGTCGCAGTAATAAGAAATAATTTTGGCGATTTTCGTCACCCCAAACTGATAACAAACAATTATTTCCGAAAAACAAGTTGAAAATTGTTCCACCTCCATTTTTTTAACGTGTTGCCCTGTTTCAGCGTAGTCGTTTAAAAATTCCAACAAGTTTTGATTGAGTTTGGACGACGGAACTATACGTTTACATTGTGAGCGTACGAGTTTATACGTTCACAATGTATACATAGGACTTATTCGCTCCTAATTAAATGTGAGCACTCTCATTGAGCTGGGCAGGTTGGGACCATTCGCGCGTCTAAGTACGAACGAGTGAAATTCGTACGGAAAGCGCATTCAATGTGAGCCCGGCCTAAGGGTCGTAGTTCATTTACACGACAATGCTCCTACACCGCCGGATTGTAACCTATCGAGAAGCAGATGGCAGTAAGCTGGCTCAAGTTACACTAATATATTGGCAGAATGGACTAGTCGATGTCGCTCGATAGTTATTTATTATATATAGACTTTACTTAAAGAACAAGGTCGACTCTTTTGCCATCGAGCTAATAAAATGTTGTCAATGATAAATTAGTTCGTCAAAATACGACCTACGCAGCCTTCCAGAATTTGAATGTGTCATGATAAATAATGATTAAGCACATAATTTTGGTACACTGTTCTGAGTCTCGTAGTGAACGCAAATCCGCTAACCAGTGTGTAAGCAGCTTTATGTACCTGATTAAAAAGCTGTGTAACTACTCAACAAATAGCTGTTAAATTAACAACTGATTCAGATTTTTTTACAAATGCAAGGTATCTTTTATACAGTTATTAAAATGTATAAATTAAAAAAAACAATGCGCCTTGTCTGAAATGGCAATCAAATCATGAAACTCGATTCTTTAAAGAGGTTTTAATTCGTATATGCTTGTCAAATATAATAGGCGTACATGAAATAATTATGTTTAAAAACTGTAACCCGACTACGTTATAATATTGTATTTAATGTTGGTTCGCGACACAGAGAGAACCGCGAAAACTGTACGACCGCATATTAACTAGATATTTTAACTTTAGCAATATGACAAGTACATATTTGTAATGTGCTCGAGCTCGCTCAAGACCTTTCATTTGATACTAAACAAGTCATGATCATGTAATTTTTTCATGTTAGAATCTAACATTTAATTTCCAGATCTATTCTTACGAATCTAATAACACTGTGGCGGTATCCGCACATAATAAATGACGGATGTCACACACGTGACAAATGTCGACGAGTGCTGAATCGCGATAACGAAATGTTCACAGCAAGTGACTATAAATACCACTTCCAATACGCTACCGTTGGACAGCTGTCCGCCAGGCAATACCACCGAGCCTGGTCGGAGGATCCTCCATTTGTGGTGGAGGAAAATCACACCCTGTTCCTCTACAACACTTCAATCATTAAAATCCATATTGATTAAGTCCTCTTTGGAATTTACCTATTGAATTTAATTACGACACTGAAATTAACAAACTGTTCTCCTTATGCGAAGCGAGCCTAGCAGTGGGACATGCATATTTCAGTAATAACAGCTGTATATATTATGTATAGGAATAAGGCTAGACGTAAAAAAAGCAGCCATAAGCGAGTGGGCGACCGTAAGACTGCGAAGTCAAAGGTCCCAGGATCGAACTCACGGCACACACTTCTGTCAAGAAAACGTTAAGATTAGAATTTCAAAGATAAGTGTGTACTTATTATATAAACGATCGCTCGCTAACGGCTAAGAAAAAAGGGCAGGTGTATGAAGTCTACCAATTAGCACTTGGCCAGCATGATTGACTATGGCCTCATCCTCCTCATCATGAGAAGAGGCAAGAGCCCAGCAGTGGGACATGTATTAGATACAGGGCTGCTATTATTATTAGGCATGATTGAAATTATCAATTCAAATTACATCATATTATTATCATTGTTTGTATGTGTGTGTGTGTGTGTGTTATATAGTTTTATTATTAGTCATTAAATTTTTCTTTTATATTTAGTTATTAATCTTAAATAATATTAAATTAATTTCTATAATTACATCATAATATCAATCTCGGTATGATCTAAATCTAGAAAATCCAATATAAAACCCTCCTACGTACTTTTAAAATCAAAGACTATGTTAAGCTTTATATTGCCAAATAAAAGATGGCCTCGCTTATGCTTCCCGTGCGATGCAATGCGTGGCCAACTTATGCTGGAAATGTATAGCGTGATGAAGCATAGACGCCAGCGAGACATACATCGCCTCTGTATGCGAAAAACCAATACTGCTCTAATGCATAAAAGCATATTTCACATGGCACCAGTAATCTATAATAAGTTACCGAAGAAAATAAAAGAGCTTAATATTATACCATTTAAGAAATGTCTTCAACAATTACTCACAGACAAGTGTTACTACTGTCTAAATGATTTTATTAATGATAATAATTTTATATAAGTTAAGGCTGATTTTGAAAATATGTCATGTTTCTCTGACATGTTACTAATTTAATTATTTAATGTGCTTTGATAATTTTATGACTATACAGGATAATTATTTAATTTAATTTTATATTTCATATTCTGACATGCAAATCTAATTTTAATTTCAATTGGACTTAATGTTATTGTATTTTAAATTAACCTATATTTAATTTTGATCTATTATCTGTTTGCTTACCTAATTAAGATTTATTTTTGTATACATTTTTGCATGCCTTAAACGGTAAAAAACACCAGAACTTATCACAAACCCTAACACCAAAAATTGTAACTGTGTTTTTATGCAAAATAAAACTGATTTGATTTGATTTGATTTGATTTGATGTGTACCCGTGTTTACCTTGCAGTAGTTAGCCAATAAAACGGGACAAAAGACCTTTATCCACGATTCTAGATACCTATATGGACCCCTAAACCACAGTATAAATATGTACAAACAGAACGGAAACTGCCTACAAACGTGCGAAACGGCACGCACACATAAACATGCACACCGACGAGACCCCTAAGCGATTGTCGCGGTGCTCGCAGTAGCGAGTGCCGCTTAGGGGTCTCGTCGGTGTGCATGTTTATGTGTGCATGCCGTTTCACACGTTTGTAGGCAGTTTCCGTACTGTTTGTACATATTTATACTGTGCCTAAACCGTCGTTCGTCTATATTTAACTGTGTTTACTGGTCCTATTTCCAGGACAATTCCCCGGAAAATTCCCGGCGAATAATGCCGGCTATTGAATATTGAACATGAGCAACACCCACCAGCATTTCAAATGCAGCTATTGATACATATCGGACGAGTTCTAAAATTGTAACGGAAGCCGTTTTTTCCACTTTAAGTGCGTAGCAGAAATATTCCGTCGAGAAAATGTTTGACGATAACATCATCACGCCAATATTCCCAGAAGGGTGTGGCAGATCTGAATTCAGATAAAACAAAACTTATAATAATATATTTCATTATGCCTTCCATTCTTCTTCATTTTACTCTTATTCCTACGAAGGTTCTCCAAAAAAAATAATATTATATAGGGCCAGTTTCAGAGGTTCCGGATAGTTCTTATCCACCCCATAGAATATTAGCTGACTGAATATAAAAGTGTTTGTAGTGACACTCGAGAGAAGACCATAGCTGTGACTTTCTTGATGTGTGTTAAATGCTTATCCTGCCGATAAGCTTTACCTGAAATTATATTATTTTCTTTTTAAACGAATCGAATAACCTGCTCGATCGGAGCAAAATATAACGTGACGTTGAAAATCCACGGTCTATTTCAATACGCAATTTAATCAGCCCACACAATGTGGTGTATTAAAATTATTGTAGTACATTTATGCTTTACGGATTTACTCGATATCGTTTTAACATTTGATATTGCTCATTTTTGAAGTGCACTGACAATGTTAAATGTAATCCAATTATCGATTTCGACAGTTTCATTAACTTGGCTATTAATACATTCATATTAATTCAATAGTTTACGTGAGCGCGCTCAGTAGCGATGATACTTGATTATTTTGACATAACATAATATTACGCTTGTAATATAACACCCACATTTCACCTGCTATATTGAGGTTCCAGGTGATAGAGGGTAAGCCTATCGCCATTCACCGGACACAATTTCAACGCTGTGCTGCTATTAAGAATTTTCTGACGGAAAACGCCCAAAAAAGACTTTAATGCATATTTTTCCATCCTGGGAATCGAACCCGAGATCGCGCGGTGAGAGGTTGTATAATTTGCATATTATGTTAACCACTAGACCAATTTTATTGGTTGCCCGTTCCGTGACATTTTGTTAAAACTGTTAATAATATTAGTAGTTCTTTGCTTCAATTGTTCAGCAATTATTTTAAGAACTGAACGGTGAAAGATTCTTATTGACTTGACGAAGTGTTTACCTTCAGAGGATACATAAATTATAGACCAGGAGCCCGTGGGCGGCCGATTTAAGTCTTTTCTTTTAATCTGAAAGTTTACTTATGTGTGCCTGTAACGGTGGTGGTCATCACCAGTCCCCTCTTCCAGAAAAGTAAAAAACTTGAAGGGTGTGTGTGTCTGTATTGGATCTATGCTAACGGTCTTTTAATAGTGAGGGATGATTTCACCATGAATATCCAAAAATTACGCTTTATATTATAACGTAACTATTTTTCAACTATTTTCCTATTTTATAAAGTCATTATGATCCATATTCCATGTTTGGTGATCGTCCTTATCTATGTTGGAGGCACACTCAAGTGAAACAGAAAGCGATAGTAGTGATAGCCGAGTCGGAGACCGTAGGACTGCTAAGTCCAAGGTCTAGGGTTCGAACCCCCGGCACAGGCACACACCTCTGTCAATTATTCGTGTAGATTCGTTTTTTCGAAGATATGTGTGTATTTATCATATAAATGATCGCCCGTTAACGGTAAAGGAAAACATCGTGAGAAAACCTAAATGTTTGAGAGTGCCTAAAAAGTACTCGAGGGTATGTGAAGTCTACCAATCTGCACTTGGCCAGCGAGGTAGACTAATGGATTCCTAAACCTTTCTCCACATGAAATGAGGCCTGTGCCTAGCAGTGCGATATGTATATGTATACAGAGTTGCTATTTTTATATAACACACAGGGAAACTTGAAGTTCTTATAAAATGACGAAGGTTGGACGCCCACATGCGCGCACGGGCTTTCCTTCTATAACGCCATGTGATCTTTGTTATCTCATTGCAAGAAAATGAATTCCGCTTGTTAAAACTTATGTAACAATATTTTCCGAACAGCCCTTTGCACCAATAGAATTGAAATTCTATAATTTACCGTAACAAGGTGCGTTTGAAAGATATAAAGTGCTGTTATAAGACATTTCCTATAACAAGAGTAGTTACTTATAAGCAGTATATAAGTTAGTACAGTGTACTACGAGGCTGCTTGAAAGGTAATAAGGGTAAACAACATGATTACAGTATATTATTCAAATTGTCGTTGTGCATTTCATTTTCTAGCTTGTTATCGGGTACTTGATAGACGGTAATAAGATAATTGAAATCGGTAATTTGTGTATATTGCCAATTGTAATAATGCATGGTTGAGTGCGTGAAGTTGAATATTTCATCAAATAATATTACATTTCGACGGGTGCAAAGACGATAAGGGTAACTACAGTTTTGCGATTTTCGGATAATTGCATAATTCCACTGTAAATGACATGTTCTACATCACTGCAAAAAAAAAAAATACAAATATCAACTTAGTTCTCGCATAGGTGGCGCTTAAACCAAGTAAGGTTCGTCTAGCTAAGGTATATATTTATATCTACGACGCTGGCAAAAAAGAGTTAAGAAATTTCGAGTCTAGAAGCATACGAATCCATAGCTGAATTGCCAAAGCACTTGGGGCGTTTCAACTTTAATATTATATAAAACTTAGTTCTCGTAAATTTGAAAAGACGGCTGAGAAAACTACGCCTTTTTTTTTAAATCGCAAGGTGTAAATGCGTACTACAGCTTTTTGGTCGTATTTGCTAACGGCATATTTGGTAGTATTTTTGGTACATCTATCTATGATTTTTTTTTATTGTCGGATAAATGTTAATCGTAATTAATTTGGTTTGAAACTGTTCAAATGCTGAGCCCTTTTTTATTTTTTATGCTTTCCTGTAAAGTAGCTGTTTCGTACATTTATCTTTGCAGCCGTCGATTTTTCTGTTTAAGCGCTACTCAACCGACACGTGACGAATTTGCTGTCAGATGTGTGTTGTGAACCTGCTTTTAAAAAAAATACTTTATAACTATGTGGTTGGTATCTTACCATAATACATGAAAGACGAACGCCTTGAATCATCCAGAAGAAGGGCAGCAAGTTATATCCGTACCAGCATCTGTAAAACATACATAATAAGTCATATACCATATGTCAATATATCCAAGTTGGTTGCCGATTAGCCAGTGAAATGGCAAGACAAATATCTTAGCTAAAATCTCTCTCGCTCACAAGTTTATGCAAATCGCCGGTACTTGGCAATTTTCGCGTACATTGCGAAGTAATAGCGATCACGTACATCTATGTATGATATATATATTATATTATTTTATTATATGTTACGGTTAATGTTATAAATTTAAAAATATTTATAATTACCAAAAGGCGTAGTGAAAGTAATAAATCAACCACATTTATCGTGCACCGTGATTGTTAAAATTTAACCACAGTACTTATAAATGTTATACATTTTCAAAAATTACGGAAGCTACGTTTTCCTGATTAATGGAGCAGAGGAGGAAAGCTGGAGGTTTTTAGGTTTTGGTTCTATAAGTAGGCTAGGTTAGGTTGGTGGGTGTGCATCATGCATTTTCCCCGCCAAATCAAAAAAAAAAAGTTTGATTGTAACCATCAAGTCAGAATCGAAATGCTTGCCAAGTAATTATTAATGATCACCGGTAATTATAAATATTCTTTTAATTACTAACATAATAGTATATACTGTTACGACGCAATGTATTTAAAAATCGGTGGACGAAGCAGACCATTTTTAAATAGTTCACTAATTGGTGCCTTCAATACTGTATTTTTTATTGGGAGCAAGGCTAAATCCTTTAATGAATGGCACAAAAGGCATCTCAATATCAGTCATCGAGGCTGCGCCAGTGCACAGAGCAAATAATTTTTTGTAACAGAAGGTAGTTAGTTGCCAGTATTCTACGGTCTCTACTTGCCATAATTGGCACGTAAAAACTTGATATTGTATTTTTTTAGTACCTACTACTAATTAGAGTACCAGCTCAGTTCCCGACTCCCACATGGGACAAATCTTTAGAGACTTGGTGTGCTTGTGTGAATGAATATATGTATTTGGCCTTGTCATTGGGACCATTGGATAGTGTAATTGATACCTTCTATTTAATACAAATATCAAATGTACGTACCCTAGAGTCTCTATTTCTTGGTAATAGAAGCTGGCTGCGGTGGCCCATGCTCCGGTGATAGCGATAGGGGCCAGCCAGCCAGCAATACAAAAGTATTTGTACGAACTGCCCGGTCTCATGGCCTGGGACGTTACAAGCGTGTTCAAGTAGTATCCCTCATTAAGCATCCACATAAACATGGCTGTTATGAAGAATTCCAGCAGGACGTAAATGCAGATGCAGAGTTGCGGCTGAAACAAAACACTCTTTAGGCGTAAATCGAAATCGATCAATGCTTTTGACGTTTTATTATATTAACAATTTCGACATCTATCGAAAGCGCTGTAATAACACCCTATGCATCGCCCACTATTTCTGTCATCGGTCGATAATATCTGATACCTTATTGAGTTCATTTGTCATACTTGGCCGGATTGTAGTTTTTATAAAGGGGTCCTCATCTAAATAAGCGATATGGCGTTAAGGATACGGTGATCGCCTGGTTGGATAGAGAAAGTACTACAAATTTGCTGTCCCCGTCAAACTATGTAAAAGTTAGGTTAGGTTGTAATGTAAACCGCTAATATAATAAATCCCTTCTTCATACCAACAGTTTTGTGGAGTCGGACGAAGTGCGAGATATGAACAAACACTTCCACTTGGTCTGCATAAATCTCTGTTAGCCTATTTGAAACATTTTTGACACAAGAAATGTCAATAAAAATAGGCCTTTAGTGAAAGTTACAAGCATGTGAACCCATTGATTTAAATATAACTTCATAGGTCTATGTGACAACCGCAGAAGCTTTTAATGTGTACAAGCTTAATTAAAGTGTATACAGAGTAGATGCGACATGGCGGCATGATGGCATTATGAAACCGCAGATTCTAGACGTGGTTAGTGTTCTGCCTAAAAATATTTTTGCCGTGTTTTCCAAACAAATAGATCGCGAAACGTTCAATTCGTTCGGTAAACATGAATTTGTGGAACCAGAGATTCAATCGACAAAGATATTATGACAGGGGTTGGTTTCAAACACGAATATCGCGAAAAGTATACTAATACGGAAGTTACTAAAACTTCTTTAACAAATTATTGAAAAAGTTCCAAGTATTCCAAGAATCGTTGTACGCTGCTGGTATCGATTTATTGACCCTCAAGTAAAGTTTGAAGTCTTTCAAGTATCACTGCAGCTCACTTTGGCTCGCGGATGTCAACTCTTGACGGTCTGGTCCGCGACGTCGGATTTACTGATCTTATCGAATAAAACTATACTCGAAAATTTCGCAACTAACGTCAGATAAATCCAGTCAGCCCCTTTAGCACGGCTTGCCTCTCTTGACATTAAGATTCGACTATGACGTGGTTATCAACATAGTTAAGTCAATTTAATATAATATATAATAATTTTAATGACTTTTACAAACCACATAGATACTATTATAAAAAAGCATCTAAAATGTTAGGGTTTGTAATAAGAAACTGTAAAGCTTTTAAAGGTAATAATGTTAAAATACTTCTTTACAATAGTTACATTCGTAATACTTTAGAATATTGTAGTGTAGTCTGGAGACCCCATTATGCTGTGCATTCATTGCGTCTTGAACGGATCCAAAAGCGTTTTCTATGGCACCTGGCCTACTCACATGGAATTGCAAAGACTATGCGTTCATACAATAGCAGACTAAGGTACTTTAAAATGGTTCCGCTTGATAAACGAAGAAGTATCATTGACGCGATGTTTGCACTCAAAATTATTACACAAAAAATTGATTGCCCTCAATTGCTGAAGCAATTTGCTTTTCGTGTCCCTTCAAGAATTCCTCGGAACCCTGTAACTCCTCTCTGTGCCCCAAGAAGAAGAACAGTCCTAGGTGCTAACTCTCCTTATGCCAGGTTATGTAAGGTGATTAATAGTTGCAGTGATCAAATTGATGTTCACTTCGACTCATTGAGTAGGATATGGTCCGCTATTTTGAAGTGTCTTCGTGATCTAGACTAAGTTTTGTTATTATAATATTTTTTTTTAAGTTACTTTTTTTTCTTATATTGTTTATATTCTAGTGTTTATTCTTTTTTTTTGTTTTTGTATTTGATACTCTATTTAACGTTACTTTATTCTATGCATGCTGAGTTTACCTTTAAGTGATTGTTACATTGTTATTGCACTGTATTGGTTGTTAATTTATTTAAACATGTAGCTTGTGTAAACAATTGTTGGTGAACCAAATAAAACAAAATAAAACAAAATAAAATAAAATTTCTTTTGTGCATTGACGTTTCTTTTTTGATAACCAAGTCATATAGTATCGAAATGTCAAGAGTGCAAGATCTAAGAGGGCAAATTGTTAACGGTACATTGCTTGTTAGAAAAAACATCGAAGGTTACACCAAATACCTACAAGTTACAAGACACAACACACAAAATTACCATAAATTAGTAAGCTCGCACCATCGCGATCGCTTGCTTAGATCGCTAGCCCAACATTCGTTTGCAGGATTAGGTGAGCATTTATATAATAAACTGGCAATAGATCAGTAATGTTAAGATATAACTCACGAGGCTCTCGATCGCGCTGATGCCGGTGTACATGGCCAGGCTGGTTCCGATTCCCACAAGGGCCTGATCGGCGTACAGTATGAGTCTTAACAACATTTGCGCATTCATAGATATAAAAAGATTCATATGGATCCTCGTGCGTAAATTACGCAATGACCTGAACAAAAAAAAATATTAGTTTTAATAATAGGTACTACTGTCTCGTTACACCTTTAACCTGGCGGTAATTAATAATGTTAGTCTTGATGGCAGAGCTTTGGATGGAAGCACCACCTTCCTAGTAACCTGTTCCCAAATAGTTGTACTGGTGGTAGATTCGGACCCGAAATTATTGGTACAGCCAACAGCAGAGAAATCAGTTCTCTGTTTTTTTTTTAAAAAACGCTCCACTAGGAATAACACCTGTGTCGCGGAGGTGTTCACAAGCATACATTTTACAAAGCACACCCAGAACAGCACAAATCTTTGCGGATCACACAAAGATTTATTCCGTGTGGGGATCGAACCCACAACACAAGCGGAGTTGAAAGCGTCGAGGGGACCGTTTTAACCACACCGCCAACCGTGCACTCAAAATCTCACACCAAAAAGTACTTTAATGGACTTCTAAGGGCTGAGTTAACTCTGGAGCTGACTGTACGTAAGAATAACATGATAAGGATTATTAATGTTCTTGAGCTTTCGTTACTTCTTACACATAAGATTCGGTGGGCTACATGCCCTTTAAGCACAAAATTTTCTATTTCTTCGTTCCATATTATTACCGTGATAAACACTTTTATTTGTTACTAAGCCATTGTAATATGCCTTCTCTTTTTTGTAAACTAGCTTTCACTCAGCTCCACCCACCGTGGTACTTCGATAATAGTTATATTATTATATTCGTAGCCTTTATTAGTAATGGGGTCTTGAACCATCACCACACAACTTTTCATTAATCGTTCCAGTATATTCGAAGAATTTTGGGTACAAACAAAATCTTTCCTCTTTATAATATTAATATTAAAAAGCTATAATTAACTCGTTGGAAAAAGAAGTACTAACTTGAAACTGTTCAAGATTAGGAGTGAGATCGATAATGATATCAAGGACAGCGAAAACCCGACTATTTCGATCTTGCGTGTCGTAGCGGCTATTTGGAATTTATACTGCAACAAAAAACCACATGTTATTTATTATTCAGTTTTTTTTATATTTGACTAGGTATATTGAAACCACTGATTTGTGAAAAGACAACTAGTAAAAAGGTGTGAACACTTTTAAAAATGAAGAAGAATAATAACAAAACAGAAATGTCACAAATATTCATTGCAACACGCACATGACACGCGGAGAAAAATATTCTCAAAGGCAATCGAGGGGATGAAGTTTTTAAGATACCTCTACAGTATTTCTAAAAATCATCTTTCTAAATTACATTAAACGCATTTTACACACCAAAAAAATATTTATTGGCAACAAAGGTATATAATTAATTAGACAAAAACATAACACACCACAAAAGTATTCAAGTTGTTTTTAAAGTCGGTATCCTTATTTATTTCTAAAAAAATATGTATCATTTAACTTTCTTTTTGCCGCTTAATTTCCCACGTCAGTGAAATAAAAAACAGTATTCTTACTTGAGCATCGGCCCCATCGGCATCATAAACTTTGTGAAACAAAGATCGAACTAGTGGGGGGAAACACGGCGTGTAATTTGTCCAACCATTGGGATTCGTTGTATTCAGCCCATGCTTGCCCATCCAAGTTCCGTTCTCGCTACATCGGCGGAAGGCATCATCTGTTAGGAAATAAATGAAAATATTAATCACGGGCATAATAAAATCATAATATTTTGCGCAGTGACTGTTTTTTTACTGCTCAGCTGCTGCGAAGCCGATAATACTGTCTATATTATTGCATGTGTGCGGGTATATCGAGCAACATGTTTTTCTAACTCGTGAATCGCATCTGTGATCTCATGGTCATAAGCCGAAAGCACCAAGACTTCTCTGATTCAGCAACTCAAATTAGGGACCTAGTTGGTTTTTGTGCGTTCAGACAAGGGTTTAGTTCTCGAACCATTAGGACCAGCCTATGCCTGTCAATATATAATATGAAAATAAATCTTCAGAAACCCGTGGTAGAACCTCTTGTGAATTAGCTCGAAGGGTGAAGCACCGCCGAATCACCGTTAAACTTTCACCTAATAGTAGTGCTTGCACAACTGTGTTTAGGTTTGGTAGAAAGCTCCAAACGACAAAAGACAATAATATGATATTACTCACATTTCGGGTCACTGAGTCGCACCTTTGGGCAACTTTGAAACGTGGTGTTACCAGCGGGCGTGAATGGCCAGCAGAGGAACCCATCGAAGACAGGCATACAATAAGTCATATCTGTTAGACAAAATAAACAGTAGTTATATCATCATTCTCACTTTTCTCCTAGCCTTTCGTCACTTACAATGGGGTCGGTTTCTAGTCTAACAGATTCGGCATTTTACCTAGAGTGGTAATGTAATTAGTATAATATAATTTATATGATACTGTGGAAAGCTGAAATAGTGTGATCTTTAGATTCACACCTGGTATTGTCGCCAAACATAAGTTTTGGCAGTGACAGTCGAAATTTATATAAGGACAGAAGTGTCCGTCCGCGTGGCAGCTTCATTATATCCAGTAGCTTATCCATGATTTCCTCTATAAATTGGCAAACATCACATCACATCCCGATCAGTACTTTTTGATTTGATCGGGATCAATAAGACAGACGGATACTTCGTTTTATAAATTTAAGGATTAAGCTATGGATCTAGATTATTGAAACCATAATTTTAATTATCTGATACGAATTTAAAGAAAGAACTTCACATGTATGATATGATCATAGAAATCTTAATAACTAGTCAATAGAAATGCTATCGACTATCTTTTAACACTGGGACGCATGTCGCCGTTTTTCAAATACCACTTACACATACATTTTGTATTCCTGCAAACAAAATTATTCTTTTTGCGATGACATTAAGACGACAATTCCTCAACTCGCACTTGTGTTCGACTAGACACATGCGCGGCGGCAAGGTCACGCGTCTTTGACATTTCTATTGCCTTGTTATTAAGATTTCTATGGATATGATAATATATAAATTTGTTGTATATGGTGTTCCACTGTCTCTGTTAAACCTTAAGGAATAAAATAAACGTGACTATAAGGTTTACGCTGCTATAGGGTGTTATTACACCGATATCGATCGACGTCCATTCATGTCGATCGACGACCCATCGATGACCCATCGACGTCATCTGTGCGTGTAGTTAAACCTTATGGAACAAAAAAAACGTAATTTTAAGGTGTTCGCTGCTTTAAGGTGTTATAACACCGATATCGATCGACGTCGATCGAGTATGCGTACTATGCCATTAGTTATTAGGAAAAATCGGTATTTAATCTTGCATTTCAGCTGACGATTTAAAGTGCTAGCTCGCGGTAGTCTAAGAAATATGTTGTCACTATTAAAATTATAAATGCGAAAGTTTGTTAGTATGGATGTTTGTTCATCTATCACGCAAAAACAATCAGGTTGATTTTGATGCAATTTTGCACATAATTATGTAGAGTAGCGTATAGCCTGGTTAAAATTTTTATTATAGGCTTCGTTTATCGACACAACACGCAGGCGGAGATGCGGGCGGATTGTATTAGAATAAAGTTTTACTAATCAATTGTAAAATAAAACGACTTGGCATTCAGCGACATTTATTTTATTATTTTTTAGAAGCAATAACTCGTTATCAAAAGTAAAAAAAATACAAAAATATTACATTTTAAAATCCTTGTTACATTAGATAGTAATTATGATTACCAATTTAAGATAGATAATACTAAGGTGAGCCAGTATCAACGTTAACAAGTGTTTTATGCGATTTATAAGTCCTGAAGAACTCCTGGTAGAGAGGAACTTCTACTCTTTTTTCGCCTGGTATCCCACATTGCGTAAGTTTGTCTATGACCGCTGATTCATCCAATCCTTTTAATTCGCAAAGTACCGAAATCATGCCTCGCCATTCCGTAAACGATAAATCTGATTTACTGTAAATAGAAATATTTTATTTTTTAACTAGCCGCTGTCCACAACACCGTCTGCGTGGAACGTATTAACCTCGGTTTTACTTACTGCTCTACTCCCGTGGCAATTTCGCCCCGTTTTTGCAACATATTTTATTACTGTTCTACCTTTATTGGTCATAGTGTAATGTTATACAGCCAAAAGCCACAATAAATGGGTTATATATAAAGAAAATGATGAAATTCGTACTACACGCCTGAGATTAGCGTGTTCAACTAAATTGACAAACTTTGCTGTATCATATAATTTGTATATATATAAATATATAAATAAAAATTATATAAATAAAAATATATATAAAAATTATGCTATATATAAGTATAGCATAATTTTTATTATAGAAAAATATATAGGTTTTATTTTTATTTATTTATTTGGACTTTTTTTTTTTAGACTACCTGTAAGTACTAGAAAAAAGTCCATATATATGCGGCCTTTGACTGCGAGGTCTCGGGTTCGATTTCCGGGACGGGCAATAATGTTATTTAAGGCTTATTCGTCAGAACATTCTCACAGCACGGCGTTGGTATTGTACCCGGTCTGGGGATAGGCTCATTCTTTCATATGTTACCTAGACCTAACAGGTGAAGTGTGGGTGTTATGATATGTTACCTACTTGTATTTAAAGAAAGCGATGCCCGTATCAGTAGTAGAAACGGACCGATCATTAAGGGTTTCGGCTTGTCGTAGCCAGTAGTCTGATACATAAAGCCCAATGGATTCTCCCGTGCTGTCGGCATCATTCATGGTGGAAAACGCCAAGAATTGGTCCTCAAGGGTGATCACTACTATTTCTTCTTCCTCCACTGTTAGATTTGTCTGGAAGTGGTGGTTTATGAGAGCTTACAATTGATTTAAATAAATGTAAGTTTTTTCATTTTGACTCATTTCATTCTACGAATATGAAGTACAAAGTTACTTATTGGTACCTACTATGACGGGGTGTCCCAGATTGAGACGTCAAGCTCGAATCGAGTTAAAGAGTAAGTCCGTTCGCCCGTTATATTGTCCTTTTATTAATAAGTACTAAATTAAACGAGTCCCTCTTTCCTATTTTTGCATCGAATTATTCTTATTTAATAAAATAATTATTAATTCCGATGGTGATAGGCTTACCACCCATCACATAACACCTAAACATAGCAAGTGCTACATGGGTGTTAAACACCTCTGACACCCTCTACTGGGTCGTATAGGCGTGATGTTATAATGATGAGTTTTTATCTTACCGCATCCACCGTTTCCACTACTTCATCCGTAATATCATCCAGTGTAATCAAACACACATCGTGTTTTTTTTCTCGGGCCAGTGCCGAATCAATCAGTCCTCCACCCAAGTTCATTCCTGACGGACTATAATATTATAAAACTTAAGTAATAAGCTATGAAACTTATTCATCCAGTTTTGTTTTCTTATACGAATTAACATAAAACTAAAATTGCTTAAATTAATTTCGTTTTCTGTAAGGTTTAAAAGATTATATCCATCAAGTAGTTCGCCACCAGAGGTGATGATCAAACTGACCGATTTTTGGCATTTTCCATAAATTTTCAGCGTAAGGTGCCCGTATATTTTGTTGTAATGTTTACTTCACAAATACTAAGGCGGCACCGATATTTATCACTTCTTTGCAAAAGTTATTACATATTCTAAAAGGTGAACAGTTTTGCCACCGCACTGTACTTATTCAGTGAGTTGGTGAGTCATCATCTGTTCGTTATTCGTTATTCTTCATGAAAAAAATTAAAACTCAAAACTCAAAAAAATATTTCTTTCAAGAGCTAGACCTTGAACAATTCACTAACATTTAAATATAACATGTTTAAACATCGTGTATCTGGGAAACTTCTAGCTAAGTACCCAATCACAACAATGTCTGACGTAAGAATTATAATGTTTACCAATTTGCTGATTAAACTAACTATTCTTCAGATTTCAAGCCCACAGATATTTTTCAGTTGAATACTATCAGAGTCTAAATTATCAGAATGCAGTAGAATTTGTTGTATTGATTCGTTTATTTATTTCTCCCATAGCCTGCGCGATTACTACGGAATTTATGAATTGGATTTGAAATATAAGTTGGTATTTGTTATCTTAATACTCAATTCGAAAGTATTTTGTCGGCTATTTACAACACAAAAATATCATGTCTGTAGTACACCCACTACCAAAGTGTGCAGGAGTGAGTGGAGCCCTGGGGCTCCGCAAGAAGTAACGACCCTCCCTCCCCCGCCTCTCCCGGGCTCTTTGTGTGATGTTTGCTGTTGTTTGCGGGATGTCTGAAATTAGCCTCCCCGAGCGACGGAGTGAACCAGTTGTCCAAACGATAACGCAGGGTCTATGGGACTAATCCGTTCACCTTATGCGTATGAAATATACGTGAGTTCTTTTTCGTGCCACGCTTACCAGTTAAAAAGGTTTACTACTAGTATTGAATGTGTAACATCATACAGGTCATTATTTTCTAAGGATTTTGTGTTTCGTACGAAATATTCTTGAACTAATACAGTCAAATTGGTCGCTATAGTTTTCTTAAAAGTTCATTACCAGAACTACAGTTAGATTTTTCTGATTTTTGGGATCTTTCGTCTATCGGACACGAAAAATAAATGTGCTCTTTTACGTTAATATTATTTTTGTTTGATAGGCAGTGGCTGATTCACAGACTTTGCCACTCTAGGCTCTATTTTCATCACTAACAAGTGGCACTAACTAAAATTAAAAAGTCCCACCTAAGTGCTTTCGAGGCAGAGACGGAGAGCGGCGCAGGTGCTGACATTATTTACATATTTTCTGTAATAACTATGAGATGGCACTGACTAACGTCAGAATATGGAAGTGTCCTACTCTCGGAATGACTAGTCTTGTAAGAAAGGAAAGTCATGGGTAAAATTTGTTGCAGTCTATCAGTAAGACATCAGAAAACCAACATGCAAAAATGTTTTTGATTTCTATAAGGTGACAAAAAAATTATTTGTTTAAATGACAAATTGATTATATTTCATTATTATTTGTTGTTTAGTTTCTACATCTCTGGCCAATAGTGTCCCGGACTTTTTTGCACCAAAGCATAAAAATGAAGTTTCATGTGTGCTAAGTATTTTTCTCTTGGATCGGAGGTTTTATTAATTGCATGAGAAGAAAAAGAATAAAGGCGGGCGAGTTGAACCAGCGCACGAGCGAAGACATGATCACGACCCGGAGTTTCATAGAAGTATTTTTATATTCATAGAAATATTTTTATATCGGCTTTAAGTAGGTCATAGAGGTGTGGCACTTTGACCTTTTACTGACGTCAAATTGGTCGGAGGCGGCGCGGGCGGCGACATCCGCGTAATTGGCGTAGATGGTAAAAATCAATGGAATATTAAAATTAATCACTTGTTGATATTTAATAAAACAAATTTATTTAATTTAATGTAAATAAAGCATTTTTAATCTATACATAAAATAACTGTAATAAAATTAAAATGGTTCGTCTTAGTAACAATTTGGCTAAACATGACCATCCATAGTCATCCGTTACAACGTACGGATTTTTATGATATGGACTTCAATGCACACTTGAACCAAAAAACTAACTTCTTCTTCTTTCTTCATAGTTTTACTTAAAAGTTTATTAGATTTACTACCGTAACGATTATTGTCAGATTTTTCAAACGAATGGCACAATGGTTAATGAAAATAAGTGGCACCGAAAGGCCTACACCCGCCAAGAGTCACGAGCGACCAAAGAGGTTGTAAATAACTCTTTTACAACTAGAGGCATAAATATTAAGAAAGCTAAGTCAATTGGCACCTATGAATGTCTAAAATACATCTATGAAAGTCAAAAATGCATACATAATAGATACCTAATACATGTATTTATATGTGTGGGTGGAAATACGCTGACGTTTCATATAAAATAGACAACTAAACCGTTTATCTACTTTTACTTTTCTCTAGTTCCAACATTTCATACTTCTTGAAAAGTAAGATGCGGCACTGAAGTGCTTGCCGCGATTTAAATCAAGAAGCGCCAAAAGGACTTATATTTAATTTTTAAATAATTAATGCTGCCGAAGAGCTTCTTCCAGCAGAAATCAGCTAGGACCGAAGCGAGTTATTTTAATCTTTCCGTCAAGAGCAAGAGAAAGGCTTTGGTGCCGACTTTAAACGAAACTTGTTCATTGCCCAAAGTTAGGTAGTGCCAGAGGCATTAAATTTTTACAAATATTTTCTTTAACAATGATTGGGCTTTACAACGCTGAACGAACGTTTTCCATCACTCTGTCGCGTCCAAATGTTGAATGGGAAACCGGCTAACGTGGATTGCGCGATTAACCTACACTCAGTAGTTTTTATAAGAAACTAGCTTATGCCCGCGACCTCGTTTTTGTGGAATTCGTTTTATACTAAGTAGCTGCTGCCGCGATTTGACCCGCGTTAAGGCTTACTGCTCCGCTCCTGTGTAGCGTAATGTTAAATATCATAAAACCTGTATCGATAGTTAGACTATCAAACACATTTTTTTTATTAAAATCCAATCATAAGTTACCGCGATAAGCGCTAACAAACAAACCCTCGGTGCCGCAGTTATCAATACCGGAGGCGTCGATAAATATGTTTTAAATAAAATAGAAGTGTAAATACGCGACAGTGCTTGAGTCGCTTTTCGGCAGCTCGGTACAGTGACCGAATTGCTAACCAGCGCACAAATCCGAATACCGGTCGCAGTGATTAAGAATCTGCGGAACACGCACTTATTGAAAACAGGCGCCAAAAGGCGCGATTCCATACCACGTCAAACTTCAAGATCGAGTCGTGAAATCGCGATGCAGCATCGATAGAATGTCGATATCGCGCGAATACAATGCTGCTCTCGAACGCAGACAGTTGCTAAAACGAAATACAACATCGCAAACAGTCGCAAAATTGCGGATTGTTGAAGTACTTTTAGCATCTTTTCAACAGAAAACAAACGATGTATATAAGAGAGAAATGAACTTGGTTTTCACTCGCATATTGTGAATAAAGTGCGTATAATAGTAGAACCATTCACCAACAATTTTAAATGCCTAAAATGCAATTCAAGGAGGTGTTTTAATTAATGATGGATGATTTTGTCAAGGCGACTCAAATATGAATAATCGATTTCCTAAATATAAAGTGGTTCGAGTCTCTCGGACTACCCCTAAGTACTTTTAGTCGGTAGCTAGCTATTGCAGCAAATTAAATTCATTGCTCAAACGGCGCGGCGTATATAAAGAAATACTGAATTGTTCTATAAATATGTATTCACGTATAAATTAAGAAATATATAACACAGTGTACATACATGCTTCATACTTCTTTTGATACTAATTATAAAATTAAAATATGTTCATTGTTTTATCATTTTTAATGAGGCCAACATTGTAATACTACATTTCACATTATTTTTATAAAAATCTAGACCTGAGTATCATAAAATATCGCAAACAATTATGACTTTTTAAAATGATCATTCAATAATCGATAAAATAGTATACGTTAGAAAAAATATTATAAAATAAATTAACTTGCATACTGTATTATAAAATAAATTTAACAAAGATAAATATACTGCTAATCAGAAAACTAGCAATAAGTTAATTTAAACTAATATTTTGTATATAATATAACGATATCTTCTATTACACCAATCAATCGTACGAGCCCCGATCGAAGCTTTTGATCGTCTGTAAAATGGCTTAGTCTTCGTCGATAGCCAGTTTCTATAAACACCAATTCACCAATACGCACGCGGACGCGCGTCGATTCAATCGGCGGTCAATAAAACAATTATAGCCGTCGATCTCTTATAAGTTATAATCATATAAGTCGATCAACGACAATCGATCAGTGTAATAGCACCTTATAAAATATAAAATAACTAAATACCAAACAAAATCTCAACCCTTTCACATGAGTAAATAGTACACTGAGGCTAAGCGTAGTACGACCGCGCTCTGATAGTACACCACTGCAAGCTTGTCGCGGTTTAAACTTGGCTCGGCTCAATACTCAATACTCAATGCTTTATTGCGTTTCCCAAATGTGTGTAAATATTATATCTAGGAACATTGTGAACCCTGTCGGGCATAGCAAAGTAGGAGATAGGACAATAATTATGTAATGTTATATAATAAAATAAGTTTTTTAATATAAAAGAAGAGACAAAGCATAACGTTTTTTAATCGGTATTATGTAATTATATTTATTTGTGTAGTGTTTAATTGGGTATCATTTAAATACTCCTTAATTGAGTAGTAGCTCTTTTTCATCAGCAAAGTTATTTGACTATTAGAAAATGCTGATATATGCTTTCTTTATTTTTTATTGTCTCTGGAAGACAATTGTATATTTTAATTGACTTAACATATGGGCCATTCGAGTGTATGATGTGCAGGCTAGCGCACTAGTGCACGGCTCGCAGCATATAATATGCCGTTTTTGTTTTGTTATAAAAGATATTATAGTATACCCATGCTCTTAGTTCAAACAAGTGATATTATTATAGTTTATTGAACTGTTACTATATCAAAAGCCAAATATTGTATTATTGCGTAATTGTAATTAATTATTCTATGCCAACCCTACTAAAATAGGCAAGCATTTTGATCTTGCTTTTTAGCAGCTTAGCATGTATTGTGTCATGTGGCTTTTAATAACTAATTGCCTCCATTAATGGCAAAATGAAAAGTAATTTAAATTCGTTATTTCATAAGATTGAAATTCGACAGAAAATTCATCGATCAGTATTTTTATTGACATTTACGAGAATTTTTATTGATTGTAACTTGCTGAAGTAATTTCGGTACTGGGGAACTTCCACTATACTTTGAGGCCACAGCGCGTCAACTTTTCTAGAACTTCCGATTCATTTAGCTCCTTCGTTGCACAGAGTTCCGATATCATTTCGGACCACTCATCGAACGTCATCTCAGTTTTGCTGAAAGATTATAAAATAATGATATATATTTATTTAATATTATTATTATAAGATAGATTTGAGTACTCAAGTTCAAGAGAAGAAACCTCATTCACCGCCTCACCTTTAAATGTTGTGCTTGACCTAGTATTCTCCGATCTAGTTAGTGATGAAGCCATAGACCAATCTTACCGGCCGAGTTTAATACTGAGCCACGGTTTTCGAATTCAATGTCTCGTTCAAACTTTAGATGAGAGAGAGAGAGATTGTAAAATTCTTAAAAAAGCGATGAGTGCAGTTTAAAAAGCATAGCATGCAAAATTGGTACTCCGTGCTGATTTACCTAGACGTATGTACGTGAGTTTATTGATAAACTCTAAAGACTACTACACATAGTGCCGGCGGCAATACCGCCGGCCTTATGCCGAGCGGCTTTGCCGCCGGCAATACAAGCCGCCGGCACAAGCCGCGAAAAGCCGCGACGCATCATTCCGGCTGAGACAGTCAGATAGAACGCTAGTGAAGTGCAGATTTTGTACAGGAACGAACTGACGCCGGCTAGCCGCGTAACCCGCCGGCTCAACCCGGCGGCTCCTTTGTGCGGCAAAGCCGGCGGTTTTGTATGCCGCCGGGTGCACGGCCGGCACTGTGTGTAGGCGCCTTAAAAGACTAAAAGAGATGAGAAACATTTTTAACTAAGTAAATCGACTCTTTACCATGATTTTACTAACACAGACGCCAAAAAGAAGCCAAAAGCCATAAATGTAGTATTTTTTAGTAAAAAGTAGATTTTTTTTATCTTGCAATTGCCATTACTATTAACATTGGTACTGTCGAATGGGAACTTCGTTTTGTACGACAAATGTAAAAAAAAGCTTAAAAATGAAAGGTGAGGCGGTGGAGCTTGTGTCCTTAAGCTCGTTCACAAGAGCTCAACTAAGATCATACTACTGTAATATTTAAATTCTTATACACGTTATGAAAATAAGTAGACATTGTATTCAAATGGATATGCGTTTTATTGCAGCAAGGCTAAGTCTTGAAGTTACTGGACTCCTTTTAGGCAAATGAAATCGTCAGTTGAAGCTGGAATCTGGTAGATATTAGACACATTTAAAGGTGCATGCTTTCATACATTAGATAACATAATATCACGCCTATATTACCCAGAACGGTGGGGCAGAGGTGTACAACACCCACATTTCACCTGTTATGTTTAGGTCCCATGGGATAGGGGGTGAGCCTATCGCCATCCACCGGGCACAATTCCAACTCTCTGAAAGTTCACAAACAACACTTCGCCCGACCCGGGAATCGAAACCGTGACCTCGTGGTGAGAGGCGCATACGCTAACCACTAGATTATCGAGGCAGGCACAAACTGCAGGCTCACTTTTATTGAATGGAGTAATGGAACGAAAACAAACAAAGTCATCCGATTCTGAAGAAAATTAATAGTAATGGAACAAATTACTTACCAAAATGTTTTGAAAAATGTTTTGGTGGGCAGGTGACATGATTTAAGACTCTCACTAGACGTGCTACTCATATTATCAAGTAAAGTCTGGCTAATCAAAGTAGTCCCTGGAATTGTTTGCGAACTTTTTATATAGCAACTCTGTAGGAACGTCAACGTCAATTTGACAAGGTTGTCGTTCGGTATCTATGGTGTCAAATTGTATGCGTTTGTGTAAATTGTGATTCTTATTACGGTTTAAAATGAACAAATCTATCAAAAGTGGTGTACGAAAGATATTGTTTTGCATGATTGGCAAGTTCAACGAAAAACAACAACAGCGTGATGCCGCGATTAAACAAAAACAAGATTGTTTACGTGTGGTGTTGAATTTCATAGGTTAGTAGACAATATTATTTTGATACTTTGAACACCTACCTATACTGTCTATATATATGATATTTTTAATAATGAATTACCAAGTATCAAAGTAGGTTATTCCAATTTTCATAGTATAATTTTAGTGTTGTCATACATGTATTTTTAAAATTTGCCGCCAATATTCTGGGATCAGCTTTCGTTAGCCAGACTCTAGGTACTTAATAGCCTTACATTCTGCCACAAAAAAAAGCAAAAATACCTGTCTTTTAAAAATGCGACGCCTGTGTCAGTCATATTAAGTGATCGATCGTTTAAAATATTTGCCTGCCTCAGCCAGTAATCAGACCGGTATAGGTCAATAGACTCTCCAGTCCTCTTCCTGTGATAGTCAAGAAAAATGGCGAAGGCATAAAACTGATCGGTTATAGATACCTCATCTCCATCAGCTCCTTCCATGGTTCTGGTTATCAACTGCAAGGTTAGGTATGTATATTGAAACCTTTAAAAGTACCCGTGGATCTACTGTGGGTCATTAGCAGTGGGACAATAGTTCAAAGTTCAAAATTATATTGTGTGCTTAGGAGAACAAAAATAGTAATGTATTCAAACTCAACATTCTAAGTATTTAACTTCTGCAGCACTATTAACGTAGGTCAAGTATAGGTGGGTATAGGTGTATAAAGTATGGATACTTACCAAAAAAAATATACAAAAAAACGCTTATAAAAATATAGGACACGTGTAAACAACACAAAATATAAAAAAATACTCATTTGTGTCATTACAAGCGACGTCAATAGCAGTGTTGCCATTGGTTACCATTCGTTGCTTAGAGAAGGTAAGGTTTGATTCTATTAATATAATGTAATTCATAGTTTGTCATTAAAGTCTTGAAACGGAAACTAATTGGTTAAAGATATATTTAAAAGATAAATCGATGTGACTCGTGGCCAGAAGGCTGGTTTTTATTTGGTTAAATTAAAAGCATTGCCATACAACGTGGCAATGCTGCCAGCCTTCTGGGCACGATGTCGCACTTTGACATTGATGCGGAGGAGTTTTTTGATGCTGTATATTTTTTTGTAAATAACGTTTTATATTTTTTTTGTAGGTGTGTATATATTATTGTTTATAAATTTCCCTTTATTAAATACTTATAGTTGAAATATTAATATCCTAATACTGTTCAAAGAATAATGTAGTAAATCTTTTATACTTTCTGTATTTTATTTTTGTTGTGGTGAGAAAAAATTGGTTAGTAGTAATCTATAAATTTATATCTGCTAGCTAATGATAACTTTGTCAAAGTAATGACATTTTATAAAAGCAAATTTCTAGATTGGTTGGTAATTTCGCATTTGAAATTTTATTGAATTGTGCTAAACGGTTGATTGGTGATTGGGTTGCCAGTACTTGCCATACGAAGAGCACAGTCCCATTCATTTCTACTCTTCATTCACAAACTATATATGGCTGTTGGAGTTATGGGTACGGGGAACTGAAAACACATTTAACTTTTTAGAGAGGAGCCGCTTTTAGAAGCCGATTTATTATATGTCAGAAAACAATACAAATTGATTTTTTTCTATTGAAAAGACCTTACCGAAATAGTTTGCGACTGAATAAGACAGGTAGGTTATGCTTGCCTTTATAACGAGACTTCTATTTATGTAATATTCCAACAACGGCACCGTCGCTTTCAAAGCTAGGATTGAGTGATGAGCAGGGCTCGGAATTAGGTAGAGTTTTTCATGTACTTACACTGATTTCATACAGCGAAAGAATAAAGTGGATATGCCTCAAATCCCGAGATTAATTTTAAAGAGCAGAAAAAAATCCTATGATTTTTTAAATAAAAAGTTATTAACTTTTTTACACAATTTAAACTACTGCACGCGCGACTAAATATTTTAATTCTCACAAAATTTATACAGTAATGTCGGAAGCGAACACTTCAAATCTTACTGGTAATAAATCGGACAAGGAAAATGATTCTGATGGGCCGTTTGAATAAGCAAAACCTCACGAGTCTAGGCTAGAAGCAAAATATTGCTCGTATTTATAAAAAAGGCGAAATATGCGTATGAGAATTTACTACAGACTTTCAACAATTTGTATTGTGAATTAATGTAAACTAATAAAAAAAATATGTTTTATTTGTCTATCTCTGAGGTTTTAATTATTATTTATTCGTAATATTGTTGGCCACAACGGGATTGTCCATTAGAAATCCCGGGAAGGTCCACATTAATATCAACATTTCGATGCAAGTACATAAAAAACTCTACCTAATTCCGAGCCCTGGTGATGAGGTAATACGTTCTACGAATACGTACGAATTCTAAACATACAAATTACTTCAGTGTCCTAATTGAAACTCGCAAGCCATCGAGAGTATCCAGCAAACTATGACATATTCAGTTGGTTAAATTCAGTAAGATAGAGGAAGGGAGGTACGGTTGGAGAAAGCTGTAAACAGCTGCACTTTATATATCGACGTATTTCCTCGAACACAAAAACAGGATTTGAATAGCCGTGTCATAAATGTGTGCAAACGTTGATATCAGTGAGGATCACATAATATAATGACCACGGGATGGCGGAGTGGGTAGTGTACCTGCCTGCGACGCCGAGGTCGCGGGTTCGATTCCCACTTAAGACAAATCTTTGTGTGCATCAACATTGCTTGCCATTGTTTGCCTTAGTCTGGGTGTCTATAGGTATGTATAATAAGTATGTATTTACAAAAGAAAAGTATATAATAATATGTATTTAGTTATTCTAGTAACCATAGTACATGCTCTGCTTAGTTTGGGACTAGATGGCGTTGAGTGTAAGTTTCGTGATATTTATTTATAATTATTTATTATAATTTACTCAAACGAGGTAAGGATTCGGTTGATTTAATGATCCTCCTGACTTATCTGACAAAATGAGCCTTAATATCTTATTTATCTAATTCAAGTATTATGAGAAGAAAGTATTCTTCATTACTTCACCCTTAGAAACATGCTAATTCGATACCAACTCGAGGTATTCATTTTTTACTCCAGAAATTGATTAGGTACGCTATTATTTAATGAGTAGTGTATGTTTTTATCGAAAACTGCGTTTGAGTTTGGGGCATAATTAAAGAAAAACAAAAAATAGGTTCTGTTTTTCACTTAATGATCTTGAACAAATACACACAACATTGTAAATGCGAAAGTTTTTGAGGATTTTTGGCAGTGTGTGTGTGTGTGTGTGTGTGTGTGTGCGTTATTGGAAGAGTATTTTAAAATCATTGGCTATTTGCCAATCAAACTGACTGCTTTAAATGTGAAGTATGTGCAGAAACGAGTAATTTTTTCGTTTCGTCTTTATTTTCGATAAAACATAGTGGAATGATTTCTGTTACTGGTTCTTTACAAAATACTTTCAGGATTCTGATAAAGTAAAAATAATGTTGGTTATTTGGTAAGATATAATTGTACCCCATCCGGAGTCATTTGGAGGGTACCCCATGCAAAAATATCTTCGTTGAAGTGAGCCCGTGCTGAAACCGCATTTTTTTTCTTATAAAGATTGAATAGCCCTTAAGTCGCCGGTTCATAACCAGTAGAACGAGTGCCTTAGCCGCGGGGATCGCGTTTCAAATCTCAATTTACATCTATTCCTTTCTATGAAATATGCTTGCAAAAAGGTTTGAGGACATTATCTGAAATGATAATCAGCTTCTAAAACAAGATTTGACAAAAGAAGTTTGTAGATAACACTTAAATCTATAGATCATCTTTGTGCCAAAAAAGTGAAAGAAGTGTTTTTTCAAGTATGTTTGTCTAGTCTTAGTACGTTCTAAAGATCGCAGTCTCAGACTTAGTTAAGACTTTGTTTTCGGATAAAGATTCGGTGTTTACAAGGTTATCTTTTAATATAGTGAAACAAACATAAAAGTGGTGAACTAAACATCTACCTGACGGAATGGTAAACCTAATGAACATAAGCAATTAAAATAACCCTCGAAAGCAATCACAGAACTACGCTGTTATTTTTCATATTTTAGTAAATACCAGACATAAACTCACCAGCAAACAGAAGCGCTGAATTGCAATGCAATACAGTAGTTATATTTAGACGAAAAGCTAAAGTTGCCACGGCATATCGGCACTATGGATCTTCGGCGACAAGTTAAAATTGATACGGAATCCCCGCACTATAGATACTTCGGTGGTTAGTTCAAGTTGATACGGAATTTGCGCAATATAAACTCTTCAGTGGTAAGTTGAAGTTGAGACGGAATTCCAGACTCTGAGAGCTCAGTGTAAATATTTCTGCAATACCTGGACTAAAACTATGTAGGTAATAATCTATTGGTTGGTGTACAAACTTTATTGTAGCGGTTAAACATTTCTTTTGAAGCTTTCAATACAATACAGATTACAAACAATTACATGATACACGTTTAGGATAAGGCAACCTTATTGATTGGTGTTAAAACCCTTGTCTGCACGTGTACTGTAGTGGTTTAAGCGGTCGCCGCGCCAATCTCGACTACTAGACCAGTGTCGATAATTTTTAAAACCAAAAAAAATAATAGTAGTACGAAACCCATTAGAAAAGGAGGAGAATATTATAAAAATTAAAGGAAAAATAATTTACGGGCGATCTAAGGTGGGGAAGGGGTTGGGGGTGGGTTTAAGGGTAAAAAACGGTGTTTTTCGATTTCCGGCAAAACTAAAAGTTTTATGGAAAAAGTTGCAAAGCAAAATTGTTGGTAATAAAAAGATCTAAAACTTTTGTATTTACACTTTTTTCATATAACCTCAAAATTTATGTGAAAAATTCAAAAAACCAAGATTTTGGTTTTTTATTTTTATCTTTTACAAACAATAATTTTTTTCACGAAATTTGGTGAAAACTTACCTTTTTATGTCCCAAATACGCTGTAATTTATTTGATTAGAAATATTTATTTTTTTCATCTTATTTTGAATTAATATCGAAAAAGCACCCTAATTTTCGATCGAAAATTCACCCGTCAAAATATCAGCTTTTTCAAAAAGTTAGTGTTTTCTGTTCGTTGAAATCTCTACTTTCCGATGGTGAAAATATATATATAAATATATATATATATATATATATATATATATATATGTTACTATAGTAAATCTTTTTTGAATTTTTCACATACATTTTGAGGTTATATGAAAAAAGAGTAAATACAAAAGTTTTAGATCTTTTTATTACCAACAACTTTGCTATTCAACTTTAGGACTTTTAATTTTGCCGGCAATCGAGTAAAACCGTTTTTACCCTTAAACACCCCCTCATCCCTTTCCCGACCTCAGATCGCCCGTAAATTATTTTTCCTTTAATTTTTATAATATTTTCCTCCTTTTCTAATGGGTTTCATACTACTATTTTTTTTTTTCATTTTTTATCATTTTTAAAGGCTTCTACCCTGGTCTATACGCTGGTATTTTTGGTTCGATTCACACATGGAACAAATCTTTGTGTGATTCGCAAAGTTTTTTTTGGGACTGGGTGAGCTGGTGTGAGTTAATGTGTATTTGGCCATGTCATTGGGACCAAAGAGGTTGTAAATAAATCTTTCACAACTAGAGAGGCATAAATATCAAGAAAGCGTAGTAAATTTTTTGCACCTATGAATGTCAAAATTCACCTATTAATGTAAAAAATGTACATATGAAGGTAAAAATGTATAATAATTTCTGTATTTATAAGTGAAGATAGAGCAATTGCAAAAAACAAACACGCTGATGTTTCATATAAAATAGACAACTAAGCCGTTTTATTTACTTCTTCTTTTCTCTGATTAGGACCGTTGGAAACTGTAACTGCTTCTGGCGTTCTATCTAATATAAAATATTATTTAATTAAGATTTAATTAAGACGTCATTGTCTATTATTTCGCCATCGATCGAGGCTTGATCGATTGTTGTAAGTAATATAATGACATTCTATTTCTAAATCTGGGTTGTCAGATGATTTCTCCTATTTCAGTAGCTGCATGCTTTCTGCAAATGGCAATTGGAAATAACTTTAGATGAGAAGGTTCCTCCCAGTGGCCTTTAAGATATTTTCAGCTCCGTCTGACATCTTAGACCTATTTCAAGATTGTCGCGGCGAATGCATCGAAGAAATTCAGACTTAACGGAATATATTTATTGAAATAAATATATTTATGGACTTTACAGAGAAATAGAGAATTATTTAACGTCGAATTTATACATTGCATTCGTTGATGTATTTTCTTTGGATATAATAAAGCTTTGGATGAAGATATAATACGTAGATCTGTGATGTAGATTGCGTATTGCGAGTAGCGAGTATTAGAGATGAGTAGGTAAGTAATAATTATTTTCTAGTACTGATTGTTCGTAAAAAAAATGTAGTTTTACTCCTTCTTGTACTACTGCTGTAGGAGAATAAAATGCGTTTATACTTTTTCGTATAAGCTTACTTTGTGAGTTGAATTTTAAATAGGATAAAGTTTTAGTTGGATATATGGCAAGTTTGTAATCTAGATGACGTTGAAATTGAAAAATTGCTACGTTTCAATGAAAGTTCCAAAGATAAAATCCGAAGGTTTTCAAAAAACTATCCAGGATGACGAAATCGCTTTTAATTTGTACAGCCAGCAGTCATAAATTAGTTTCCGTTTCCAGACTATTTTGCCAAGCTGATTTGTGGTTTTACTGTCCTCTGTTTGTATCAATTACCAGAAAATAAAAGAAAAATATATTTGTAAAATATTTTATTTTAAGTATTTGAATAAATCTTTTCTTTCTATACATATTATTAAACTGCCTCGTTGGTCTAGTGGTTAGCGTTAAAAATAATGAACTTTTTGTCTAATAGCACACAAATCAAAGTTATCTAACACTTTCTTCGGACGACCTTTTCGGCTTTCGGCAACACTGAGTACAACAAACGTCAACTAAACCAAAGTGCTAGTTTTAATTAATTATGTATACGTTACTAATGTTATAAAATGAATTAGTTTTGACGTTATTTTGTGACATATTATAATTTTAAGAAAATGTAAAAAACTCACATGTAACATTGAGTTATCAATCTTTTTTTATTTAGTCAATGTTATCAATAAAGAATTGTATTGTATTGTATTGTAATATTATTGAATAATCCGCTTATTTCAGCAACAAATTCAAAACAGCTTTGGTTTTATCCATTACCTATACTTGATTTGACTAAAAACAACAAGTTAAAGTCTCACATACCGGTCATATCAGCGGTTCTTTGATAAACATTGCCGATATCCGACAGATTTTTTTTTGCCTCATATTCCATTAAACATCTTTTATATACATTGTAAATTATTTCTCTTCCAGACCTTCGGATAGGTTTATTCATTGTTTATTACTTTTTTCTTTTTTTAATTGCCGTTTTATACTCTTATAAATAAAATTTACCAACGCGTAAACTCTGTTTACATTATTTATTGACATCTGTGATTATTTTGACAATGTTGCTAACAGACAAAAAAAATAGTTCCAAATCTACTCTTTTTTGACAGCCTATATATATCCAGGGATTGTTTTCCTTACTTGTAACTTACTGTAACTTCTGCCCATGGACACTTATTCTTTATAAGTATACTATTTGGTAGCAGAGATCGTCCACAAGAGGTGTATCTATGGTTAACAGAGAAAAACCTTTCCTTTATGTTTAATGTGTTTAATGTTTAATATTGTTTTATTTTGAGATTGGAAACTTCTGTTTTGCATTCTTGATATTGTTGATTTAGTATTGGTTGTCAGATTTTGACAGACCTATTTAAATTTAAGGAAGATACTCTTCTACAAGATCTTTTTCACTGCCTAAACCGCTGTATGAAAAATACCTATAGTACTGAATTGGATACATGGATGATGAAGAAGCGACATTAGAAGGACAGTTCTACGAGTTCTCCCGTTTACAAGACAACAAGAGAAGTGGGGAGACAATAACGCTGTGGCGCTCCGACTACTGGTTTCGCCAGTGCCGGATCATGGATGATAGGAAAGTCACCATGACAGACACGGGGATTGCGTGGCTAAAGTTCAGGTATGTTTTGGTTTTGACCTTTTATGCCATCACTAAATGCC
The DNA here is from genome assembly GCA_905147285.1 of Hypena proboscidalis. NCBI lineage: Eukaryota > Metazoa > Arthropoda > Insecta > Lepidoptera > Erebidae > Hypena > Hypena proboscidalis. Next base: position 31,590,931 of record LR990126.1, read on the forward strand.
ATTTTCGCAGAATACTATATTTGCAGAATGATTTTTTATGCCATTATGCGAATCTGGCTTATAGCGTCAAAACTATGTTTGGTTTTGTTCAATTGAGAACCATCTCAATAGAGCCTTGAAGGTAGAAACGGTTGCCGTAAACTGTTTTCCATATAGTATTATTGTAGATACCTAAAGGCGCCGCGATTATTACCATTATTGCGCGCATTATATCTCCAATCTCTTTGACTGCACCTGAGCATACTACGACAAAATTCCAGAACCTTACATGGTAGCGAATGAAAAAGAAATGGAATCCTCCTCCACCTACAGCTGAATCAGAGTTTTACGTTGAAAGCTATTACAAGAACTGCCCAGAAAGACGCTCTTTATAATATATGTTTATACAATAGCTACGCAATGTTGAAATCTCATTGTGGTAGGTACATTTTTATTATTATTTATTATTTTACCATGCCATGCTCATATATTCTTAACTTCGTACGATGCACTCGACACTTACATGCGAGTTGCGTATAACAGTACTCGTACATATATAATTACTAATACTAATTACTACAAGGGCCGTTACGCATTACGTTCAATCTGAATCCGATAACTCCGTGTATATTGTCAGTCCATATCCCGGATCATTTGCAGGCCAATATGCTCCGGGCGTACGGCCTGAGTAATATTAAACAATACTACTACATATTTTCAGTAAAACGGAGCTGACGTTTGACGAGTGGTACGAGTTCATAACCGATGTTTGTACAACCACAGGCTTCAACCAGGAGCAATTGGAATTTGCCTTAACTAACTGTGGTATTCCTGGCACCACTCCTGTGCAAGTACCGGCGTACAGGACCTTTTTTGACACTTACGTTCAGAAATCTACCATGGTGTTGTAGAACACCTCTATTGCTAGTGTGTTTCCAATGACTCGACTACCCAGATCAGGCATAGTCAGTGCTAGCGGGAAGGGGAGGAACAGATCCGAGGAGGAACCCGTGAAGCCTGTAGAGCCCGGATTTAGATGGCCACACTCAATGTATGGCCAGTCCGACTGTGACCCAAACGCCTATAGGTATGCGATTTTGTTTAGCAATGAAATACTGATAACTAACTAAATGGACGACAAAGCTGGACAAAGAAAAACATACACCCGTCAAAAGAGATGTTACTATAAAATGGTCAGGCTTACATCGATGTCTTTTAAATGACATAGTATACTTAGAAGAAGAAGTAGGATACGTAAGCGCAATTTCTCAAATGCTTTGACAGCAAAGAGTTGCAGCAAAACCTTGAATAATTTATTTTAGTGGTTTACATTGGTTTTAGAGTTAATAACGTGTTATGTATTTTAGAATTAATATATTTTTGAGAGACAATGTAATGTTATGTTTAGATTCTTTTTTTTATACTTATTTTCTTAAAACTACGGTTGTTATAACTATTTTGTTCCGTACCCTCTGAACTAGTTGAGACTGTATCTCAGAAGGTAACTGTTCATCAGTTATGATAATATTCTAACTTAGAAAAAATATGTGGAGATGTTAAGAAATATATTGATATTTAGAAATCTTTTAGAATACAGAAAAATATCAAAATAAAAAATAAAAATAATACTGGTAATACAGGTGATGGTGACATTATGTAACAGGCATGTAACAGCCATTTATGTAACAGTTTTTCAAAGAGGGAAGGTAAATAATTAAACCACGATAGACTCTTAAAACTTTGTAATGAGAAAATTGTTTAACAAAGATCTTATTATATAAACAAAACAATTATTCGCAGGCTATATGGGTTCCTTTTGGTTCACAAAGATAATTACCATGTATAAAGTAACTAATGGAGAAAGTACCACAATATAGTTATATAGTTATTGTACCTTGGTTTAACATGCTGGTTCAACAAAAATAGATGCAAAGCCTCTCTTTAGTTGGCTTCAATCAGAAATACTTCAAAATGGCTGACATCCTCGTCGTGGCGCGTGTCCACCACTACCGCATGGAGACCAAATGCGATCGACAACGACGGGGGACTCTGTACCCGTTACTAAAGTATCCCACCCACGAACTGTGGATATAAGAACGAAATTGTCAAAACCACATACCAAACAATTATTATTGTTGTACAAGGCTTTTAATACGCAGTAAGAAAATACTTACATTTGAATTTCTCCCAAACCTCTAAGATAAACCAGAAAACAAATGAAACAGCAATAAGTATTCAATTGAACTCAACCATGTGTACAATCTGAAAGGCAGAAACCAAGACATTAGAAATTGAGACCAAAAATTGGTCAATACTAAAAAATCGATAATAAAAGGATTCTCACGAAAAAGTAATATTATTTTCTTTTAATTGCCTTATCGGCGAGGTGTATTAAACTCCTAATAATTCAAAAAGGAATATAATCCAGTCATCATGACATTGCTCGAAGCAAAGAAATCGAAGGTCACCATCACCTGTATTATTATTATTATTATAATACAGGTGATAATAATACTAATTATGTATTTTTAATTCGTATTATATTTTAATTTCGTAAACAATTGAAGCTGTTTTATTTGTGTTAAACGGTGCCGTCTGTTAAATTGTTAACAATTGTTACAATAACAAAATAGATAAATAACTTTTGTTAATAACGGCCCACCGGTTTCCAACTGATCGAGCTTGTATTGCGAAATAGTTTTGTTTTTTATATAGAACAATTTGAATAATATGTTTGAAAATAAAGCTGTTCTTTTGGAATGACTAACATCCAGAATTATACTCATAAACATTAACGGCATTGTACAAAAAAATCGCCGTACTTATATAAGTATTACTATTTTCCTTGAGTAAATAGGATCTAGCTTCTGACTGCGGCTCCGCTCGCAAAGTACGTCGACAAAAGGTAGCCTATATGTTTATCCAGGCTTATAACCTACACGTTTGCAAATATCATCTAAATCGTCCATTAATAGAATTCAACAAAATATGAACTTCTGTCAAATCAAATATCAACCGTATTTATATGATTTTAAGGTTGCACTACATTTTCGAAACCGACAGTTACCCTTACTGAATCGCACCAACGATAGTTTTTGCGTGAAGAAGTAACAAACATCCATACATCTATACTAACACACTTTCACATTTTTAATATTAGTATAGACGGGGTAAAGATATGTACCGAGGAGCTTATCTTCATAGAAACGGTTGCAACGCGTCACGTACTTACGCCTTGCAGAGAAGAACGCAATATAGGGACCAACAAAAGACGAGGATGCGCCGCGCTGTGACAAACGAAAAAAAAATGATAGAAGCTCAGTCGGTTATTACACATTAACCTATACGTTGGATAGACCCGTGATTAGCTTATACTGGTAATGTATAGGTTGATCGGTAGACGTGTGCATATAATATTAAAGTATAGTAGGGTGGCAGCCCTATCGTGTATACCCTGAGGGACATATATAGGTTTCTGTTCAACACGTAATCTAGCACCATCGTTGTACTCTAAAGAAAAACGAGTGCCTTTATTGCACTGAAACTATAAAACATAATTTTCATGTAGCATCAAGATTTAATACTTTATGGTATTATCGAAAATTGTAGGAGTAGGCTGGGTCAAAGCCGCGCGGAGCGATCGATCTTGCAGGTTAAGCAATGCTAGCCGCGGTCGGCCTTGGATGGGTGACCATCTTTAACACAACGAGTATCTCTGGCCTCGCAGAACACATTAAGCCGTTAGTCCCGGTTGCCATTTGAATATCTACGGTAGTCGTTCCGGGTAGTTAGAGGCCAGAAAGACTGACAACTAGTCTAACAAAGAGTATCGTATTACTTCGTAGTTACTCCACGTAAAATACTGACATTCAGCTAAATCCTTTAGACTAGAAGCCGACTCCAAGATAATTGGGAATTTAATTGGAAAAATAATGTGACTACAGTGAGTCGTCCCTTTTGTTACAACTTGATAATAACTTCAGTTATCATAACTTCAATATAACTTCAGTTATCACATCTTCAATAATATAATACATTTAGCTATTCGCGGTTAGCTTTGGCGCAGCTAAGAAATTTGACGATTGACAGCTGCATTCAGACGAACGCAAAGCGGCGCGCTATCTTTTTGCCGCAGGCTTGGCCACAAAGCTTCTAGCCTGTCAGCCTTCTTAGAACGGCTTGCCAATTTGACGTTTAGATTCAACTATGACGTATTTATAAACATAGAATCTTCTATAAAAATCTTCTATTGTTTTCGTTGCTTTATATTTTGGTATAATTATGGGCAAACTTCTTGAGCATTAGGTGACGTGGTAGGGGAAAGTTTGCGCATCGTACACTTACAATTTATGAGTTTACTGATAACAATTTGTAAGATACTGAGAGTATCTTGTAGTTTTAATTAATAAATAATTTGTATATCGGCAACTCAACAAATAACATGTTAAATATCCCGAAATAAAATGCTCAAGAAGTTTGCCCATAATTGTACTTATGATTATTATACAAATAAATATATCTGATTCTGATTTCTGTGATAATCACTACTTCATAAGCGGACCTGAATGACAATCGATGCAAGCCGTGCCAAGGGGGCTGAATGTATTTGGCAGTTGCTGAACGAACTACTTGACGTAATTCACTTAACAATAGCGGAATTACTCCTACATGAAGAAACGTAAAATTACAAAGCAGTCCTACTTATTTTCAGTAAAACGGAATTGACCTTTGACGAGTGGTACGAGTTCTTAACCGATGTTTGTGAAGCCAAAGACTTGAACCAGGAGCAGACGGAGTTCAGCTTAACAAACTGCGGTATTCCCGGCACCACTACCGTGACAGTGCCGCAGTACAGAACATTCTTTGACACCTTCGTCAAGAAATCGAGTATGATGTTGTAGAGCATCTCTGGAGCTGACGATGTAGTGTGCTCTCGCGCCTTTCATGATTGCGAGCCCCTTGTTTTCTTTCCGCACTGTTTTAATTTTTGGGGGTATAACACGTTATAAATTGTGCTTTAATTTCCTAACTACATTCTTTGGTCAGGTTTGGCAGAGGTGTACAACACCCACATCTGTTAATGTTTAGGTCCCATGGGGGGAATCTACTCCGTGCTGCTATTGTGAATTGCCTGACGACAACTTCACAAATAACACTTTGCTCGACCCGGGCATCGAACCCGAGTTCTTGCGGTAAGAGTTAATTGTAGTAGTAGAGTACGTTCGTTAATTACTTTAAAGTAGGTAAGTTTAGTTTCTAATAGCAGGGCTTAATCTTTGGCGGGCTTTTATCTTTGTTTGATTTATTGCTATTTACTTAAGAATTAACCCTATAAATAACTTCCTCTAATTTAATTGTTAAATTAACTTAATTAGGGTCTAATTTTTATTGTTATCTATTTAAGTTATTTTACCGTCCAATTTCTTTTAATCTGAATTAGAATACGATGCTTACTGACTATTTTTTTTTATTGCCCCAATTTAGTTAGGAATTAAGCGTATCTCATATAAGGTCATTAGTAAAAATTGATATAGATCTTTTTTGGTGGCTCATTAGATTTGTCTTAATAAGTACTTTCTTAAAACCTTTTAATGATGTTCAGATTCTGATACTAGATTCCGGAAAGTACACAGCGATTCTTCGAAATAATGAGCCCTACTTATTAGTTTTGTATCAATGAGCCTTTTCATGAAAAGTTATGTTCAGGATCTGATATTGGATCCCAGAAGGTACACAGGGGTTCTGCAATACTGGAAGACCTAGATGGGCTAGGGCGCATTGGTTTGTCATTAGTTGAGCACTTGCTTAAAAAAAAACGATGTTCTGGATCTGATGAAGAATCGGTCTTTAGGTACTGGATTATTAAATGGCTCGAATATGTGTGTATAGCAACCGTAACACCCACATTTCACCCGTTATGAATGTTTAGTACCCATGTGATTCTCGACTACTACCTAAAAAGTCTTAACGGAAAATCCTAAACAATACTTTTGCTTCATTCTTTGCTTGAACCCGAAACTTTATGGTGGGTTGTAGCACATTACACCGCTAGACCATGGGTCAGTCAAATTTCCATAATACAGTGACAAAATTGATCAGTCCGTAGTTAAAAGCGAGTGTTATTATACAAGTTGGTTGATGAAGTTTACAGATTACAGAGGGCAAGCTTCGTAGCTTACCGAATGGCGATTGATTACCTCGTGCGTAGGCGCTCTCTCCACGAGCGAGAGAATCGCGACGTCCGCCCTTATATCGTCGGAGAATCTCCACGAACGAGCGATAATTCCGCCGCGTATCGTCGCGAGTCGTAACGGAATCGCAGCGTTTCCGCGGCGACTCGTAACGTTATCGCCGCGCTTCCTTGACGACGCGTTGTAAAAGAAAGAATTCAGTTACGTTTGACAGCGCGCCCGCTGCGCGCTCGTCGCGAGTAGCGACGGGCTAGCGACGATGTAATGACATTTCGCACGCTCGTTGCCACTCGTCGCATCGCGGCGATAATATCGCCGTGTGGAGATGGCTCCATAGAGAGTGTATAGAAATACGTGGCACGACGATAATATCGCCGCGATTCACTCGCTCGTGGAGACAGCGCCTTAGTCTCAGCCAATAATAACATAATATAACATTACGCCTATATTACCCAGAAGGGCGTAGGCATAGGTATACAGCACCCACATTTCTCCTGTAACGTTTAGGTCCCATAGGGTAGGAGGTAAGCCTATCGCCATACTAGGCGCCTACCTAGGCACAATTTTAACTCCGTGCTGCCATAGTGAATTTCCTGACGGAAAGTTCACTAATAACACTTTTGCCCGTCCCTGGAATCGAACCAGAGACCTCGCGGTGAGAGGCGCATAATAATTAAACCCATCACACACAACATCATTTAGTCCCAAAGCTGACCGTGATACTACTGTATAACATTTTTCTTTTGTTAATAATGTTAGTGTTTCTTAATTCTTATTATTCATAAAAACACCCAGAACAAGACAAACCTCCATTTATATCTTAACCATTGGCTCGAAAAATTTGAAAAAACAATGGTGATAGTATATATCGTCGTTGTCAAACCAAAATCTGCTATGTGCACTTTAGTAAGATTTCTACTTTAAACCTCTGCATATAGTTCGCTGCTATATCCTACCATATAAAAAACTGTCATGTGCTTATGACCATTATATGACGATCTACGACCTCTTATTGACGACCTCTTACCTACAATCCCTTGAATGCAGGAGACCTTTTTTTGTCAATTTCTCAAAACTATGATTTCTGCACATAGCAGATTTTGGTTTGACAACGACGATATAATGCTCTTTTAAGCAAAACTACAGAACCCTATTTTGGCTTGGCACGGCTGAGCCGATGAAACGCCACGTGCCATCTTCAACATTCATACATCTCGAATCGCATCATAAATGCTCACCGGTTTCCCATGTTACATACTTGCCTTTTCTGAAGAACACTATTTATTAGATCCGTGTATTTTACAGACATATAAATAATTTGAAACTGACTACGAAATCCCTCAAATGTTGATTTACTAACAAATTGTTTCGACAATTTCACGGGTTTGGAGTTTGTATTCAATTATTTTAGCTTAAGCTTGATGACAAGCGTAGCGAAAAACAATGCAATGCCATCTGCAAACGACTTCGTTGGACGCTCAGTTTATAATTATCTTCGTTTTAAAGATATCCGGAATTGATTTTGCTGAACAACGATCCCGGCTGCGGGTAACAACAAGATTGACTAGTCGATTGCAATTTCCAATACCTATAGTATACCATCGAAAGTATCTTTATTTTTTTATAATATTACTAAGTATAGAATAATTTTACACAAAGGAGTAACGAACATTCAGCGTTAGTTTGGTCATATTATAGACAACTTAATGGGTCAATTTCAACAAGTGATTTTTTTTTGTCATTTCGGTGGACTTTTTTAATTTCAATGCTATCTATATATTTTAAGTGAGAAATGAAACTTTAGCCTATTTTATAACATTGTGTGTGAGTGGACATCAAATATCATCAAAACTTACATAAATATTTAAGGATGAATTTTTAGAGTCCACTGAAATGAAAAGTGTCTACCGAAATGATAAAAAAATAACCACTGAAATGATAAACTGTGCACCGTTTCTTACTGTGTGATAAAAAATTTAAAAGAATATGAACACTACTCAAGCAAATCAATACTTACGGCGAAAGTAATACAATTTTGAAACAAATTAAAGAAATCTAGCTCGAGTTTTAACAGCCACCGAAATGATCCTACTTTTGTCCCCACATCACTGAAATGATAAACTTACTTTTGTGGCGGGAAACCGCAAGACGTTGGGACTGGTGCGATCGCGCCTAGAGCTTGAGCTGGCCTGATCCGAAGTGAGGAAAGGTAAGAAAGGCATAACAACGCAATGTTGACGTGGCTATTCTACTAAAACTTACTGTCCTCTGAAATGATAACTTTTTTCCCGACAAAAGTTTACTGCCTGTCTTCTTCTTCTTCATCGTATCGATGGCTGAGTCAAATTTTATTGGTCCGATAAGTGACCACTGTTATGGCGCTCTCGTCGGCGTTCATGAGCGACTCTCTTGTGCAGGTGGTAAGGCATTTTGGACAGTCAGTAAGGTGGTCAAGGTTTTGACTTGCCATCGTGGTGAAAGGATTAGCCAATTCGCTTTTAAGAACTCGCGAATTGCCCAGGGTGCGCCGGACGTAGGGAATTGTTGTGTACGTCACTCGGGGAGGCTCCTTTCATGCACCCCCCTTCCTTTACTGCCTGTCAAATCCATGAGAAAGAAGATAAACAAACAAAAATGGTTTTATTTGATCGAATATATTATAATTTAATGATAAAACAACCGATTTAAATCCATATTATGAATATATTTGCTGGGGAAGGTATTTTATGAGCGGAATTGGGTTCGGGACAGGCCACCGTGATGATAAAATGACACTGTAATTTTTTTTCTTGGTATATTATTGGTAGAAATCAATGATTTTTTTTGCCAAGGTAGAGAAGTACTTACTTTTTTGAGAAAAATATATTTAATAAATAATCAGCACATTGCACTACCATTCTCACGTTTGCCGTGTATTTTTTATGCTTGTGCAATTCACCCTAATAACTAACTCTTATTTTGCCTATAAGGATTAGCTGTTATTTGCTCGTGGTGCCCGGGTTCAGGCTAGCGTTGAGCCGCCCTGCTTGTTTCATTATTAGGTACTTAAATATTATTATTTGTTTAATTCATCTCATTGAATAAGTACTAAAGTTGCAAGTAGGGCGGTGTCAGCGCTGGCTGGGCTTCGGGCATCACCAATAATTTATGTTTGAATTGTACATCCCTTTATGAGAGAAATAAATAAATGTTTATGTTTTATGTTTATGCTCCAGAGCACGCACCACTGTATTACTGCTGACATCCGCTTTGGTAATGCAGGTATAATTCCTAAGATGCTGGTGGATGCCCACCAGCAGTTTCAGACTACCTATCCTATTCCTACATGAGTCATAGTATTTGTTATCCAGCTAGTTTGCATTTGCAAACTTGCTGCTATGTAGTTGCCACTCACAGAAATAGACAAGTGCCATAACAGAGTGGTTCCCACGAAACAGCAAACGTCGAAAAGGACGGCAGGTGACACGTTGGGAGGATGATCTACCCAAGGGATGGATAAGGATAGGGCGAGACAGGGAAGAATGGAAGAATCTGGAGGAGGCCTATGTCAAGGGACAAGCTGGCTTACCGATGTCTTAATGAAGAAACAAAATTTTATGTAATCAACAAAATTATTGTTAAGTCAGAGTATTAAAGGCTATTTTTATTTATTTTATTTAGTTGCCACTCTTGTCTTCAGAGAGGTTAAACACCATACTCCACAGTTTTCTTGGATTTACATCTGGACCCATCTACAACCCTAATAATTAATAATATTTTAAATACAAAAACGGCCTTGTATCCAAATATTGTCTGAGGTGTGTGCCCGGTTCGAACTCGAGACCTTCGATTTTGCCTACTGTTTTTAGTAAGTGCTAAGACCTTAGTTACCGCAGGTGGAACACATTACTATTCTTTACATAACGGTATAAAAATATTGCCATAGTTTTATACAATTAAAATATTATTTTGTAAAATATAGTTACATAACATCACGCCTACATTACCCAGAAGGGTGTGGCAGAGGTATACAACCACCACCCTTCACCTGTTATCTGTGTCTCATGGGAGGAGGGGTGATCCTATCGCTATCCACCGGGCACAATTCGAACTGCGTTTTGCTATCGTGAATTTCCTGACGGAAAGTTCACAAATAACACTTTGCCTGATCCGGGAATCGAACCAGAGACCTCGCGGTGAGAGGCAAATACGCTAACCATTAAACCATTGAGGCATAAAACAAAGTAGTCTTTACAATTTCCTTGAAATCTCATCTGAAATAAATAGTACAAAGTCTCGTCAACTCGATTGAAGCACGCTTGACTCTGTGGACCACCGAGTAGTTAATACTTGCGGCTTTGGCAAAGTAAATATCCGGCCAGCTCGCTACATTGATGGCACCGATTCACGGCCATATTGTATACTAGCTGTTGCCCGATTTTACCAGGATTACACCCGTGCTATACTTTGAACGCTGGCAATACAAGGTCAGCTTATACTGGAAATGCATAGCATGATGTGTAGCTGTGTGTTCATAAAAAAGAAATTTTAAAACAGTAATATACTTCCGTAGATTTATTTATCTATCTTGTGGCATCTCTTGTGAGTTGTCTAAATCCTTTAACTACTATTACTAATCTAATCAAGCTTCTTGTAATATGCAATAATAATTTTAATTTAGATTTTTTCATACTATTTCTAATTTCTTTGACTTCTTTTCGATTTTAAGTATGACTTATTTATTTTCAGCAGGCCTAAAAATATTATTTTATTTATATGAACTGTGTAGGTGAATTTTGTGTAATTTTCTCTTGTGTAAATTTAGTTGTATTAATCGTGTTAATGTGTGTTAATGTTTGTATTTTATGTTATATTTAAGTAAAATATTATGTTTCAACACCAATGTAAAATTTGGTTATGAATAAATGAAATTGAATTGAAATTCAGGCCAAGTCGAAGTCGCGCGGACCAATCGATCTTGAAGGTTAAGCAATGCTTACTGCGGTCGGCCGTGGATGGGTGACCATCTTTAACATAACAAGTTTTGCTCCGTGCCACGGAGAGCACGTCCCCGTTGCATTTAAATATCAATGGCAGTCGTTACGGGTAGCCAGAGGCTAGAAAGTCTGACAACTAGGCTAACAAAGAGTATCGTATTGCCTAGAACTGGGCTGTGTAGGTCTAAAGGCAGTCGCTCCACGTAAACAATGATATTCAGTTAAATCCTTTAGACTAGAAACCGACCGCAATGTAATACGAAAAAGGCTCGGTAGATGACTTTTACTAATGTAATCTAACCTTATTGTAAAATTATTATGTTTTTATTTATTCAGGAACTCTGCATACTATGACTATGGAAAAAAGTATTTACAAAAGTAAAGTATAGTTCTTAATAATGTACTAGTATCAGTTATTCTTCTTCTTCTTTGTGCGATCCACAGAGATTTGTTTTGACTCTGGGTGTACTTCGTGTTGTGAGGAATATATGTTTGTGAACACCTCCGCGATACAGAAGATATTAATAGCGCGGGCATCGTTTAAAAAAAATCTTATTGCGTGAAGCGGGCTTTCACAGTCTCTGTACTATTGAAAAGAGCATACAGCTTTCATCAATACGGCTTTGAGGCGGACTTTATTTGAAAATAATTCTTTCATATCGAGCCACTAATATTCAAGTTCTCAGTTTTGAGCCTTAGCAACGTGTGTGTGTGTTTGTCGAGCTCATGAGCTGTATTTGTCATCAAGAGATAACGCTACTCGTTAGAGGCGTTAGATACAAAACAATATCTCCTTTTAAACATTAAAAGCTCCTGGAAGACTTGTTGAAGGAATATAATACTTGCTTACGGAAAGTGAAATCGAAATCACCTTTTAGGCGCGCTTTAATATTTAGTAGCGATAGCCGAGTGAGGGACGTGCAAAATGAGAGAGGGATAGGGCACTTGAGTACGAACCGATGGCACACAATATTGTCAATAAATCGAAGGTTCGACTTTTCGTGGCTATTGTGTATATATTGAAATATAATCATAAAAAATTTCGTTCGCTAACGGTGAAGGAAACCATCTTGAGGAAAACTGCTCATCTGAGAACGTGTACACAATGTGCTCGACGGTATGTAAAGTCTACCCATCCGCACTTGGCCACGTGCTGTAGGCTAGACTGTGGTAGACCATGACTTAACCGTTCTCAGAAGAGGCTCGTGCCCAGCAGTGCATTTCAGTATAAGGTGGAATTTATTATTATTAAAGATTTGCCGACTTGTCGCCGACAAGTCTGCCAGGCCGATGGTTTTTTTTTAGGTAAATAATAATGCATTTAAAGATCGTTTTACTTTGTATTGTTCGTCGCACCACCCCATGCAGTATGTTTAGAAGCTGATGTTCAAAATATGTTGCACTTCTTATAAATACTAGATTATTGGCGTTAATAGTAACGCCGACTAATCGGTGACTACAAAAATGGCCGACATAGCACATCGCTAATTATTGTATTAAATAAGGCGTGCTATATTTGAAATTAATCTTAGCTTCCTCCTTGCTTAATATAATTCGCGAGAGCTGCACTTCAGCTTCCCAATATTCAGGTTTATTTTCTTCAAGGTAGGGTTTAGTTTCAGTCGCCTTGGCTTATTTGCGACGGAGAAATATTGGCTCACCTAGACTGAAAGTGTCTTATCCCGACGACTAATCTGATAACCAGAGTTTATTCAAAATATTATGATGGAGATATTTGATTCCTATCAGCTGCTTTCCCTAGTGAAGAGAATTATCAACTGCAATTTAAATTCATAGCTCTGAAAATGTTGATAAATTCAAATTCAAATTCAAATTCAAATCATTTATTTTCATAGGCCCCAGGAGGCGCTTGAACACGTCAAAATATTACAAACAAATGATATAAAAATAAATTATAAGTAAAACTAAATTATACTAATTACAATGATTTGAATAACCGGGGCTTAGATTAATTTTAATCCAACTGTTTAAAATCTGAATAAAATCAAACTAAGTACCAGCTCCGATGGGTATTGCATTATGAGAAGAGCTGGTGAGAAACTCATGTGCACCATCTTTTCAAATGAAATGAATAATATACAATTATATTAATATATAATAATATATAACAATTACAACACATAAAAAGAGCAGTTCATTTCCAAATACTATTATCATTTATGTAGTCTAAAATACAGTAATAAGCTTTTTGAGATAATCTGATTTTAATATATTTCTTAAATTTACCTATCGATAATTCTACTGCGTCTAATGGAAGTTTATTGTAGAAGCGTATACATTGACCTGGAAACGAGTTAGAGATTTTATGGAGCCTAGTAGTGGGCACAGCCAGTTTGTTTTTGTTCCTTAGATTTACTTTATGGAGATCACTATTTTTCTTAAATTTTGTTTGATTCTTGTGGACGTACAATAAATTTTCATAAATGTATTGAGAATGTAACGTCATAATATTTATCTCTTTAAATTTATTTCTTAGTGTCTCCTTGGGACTCATCATATAGATAGCTCGAACAGCTCGTTTCTGGAGCACAAAGATTGAATCTACATCCGTGGCACTACCCCAAAGCAATAAACCATATGACATTATACTATGAAAATAGCTAAAATAAACTAAACGCGCAGTGTCAACATCGGTCAGTTGACGGATTGTTTTTACCGCGTAAGCTGCTGAGCTGAGTCTACCAGATAACGTTTCTATATGTGGGCCCCATTGTTATTTAGAATCTAATGTTATACCAAGAAAGACAACTTTATTGACCATTTCCAATTCCTCATTGTCCATCAACACACTAGTTTTGACTTGTTTAACATTTTTTGTAAATATACTTTTTGTTAATATACCCAGAAGATACCCAGTTCCATTGGGCTTTCAAATTTAGATTATCTTTATTTAATTAAAATCTTGACAAAACTCTAGGGGAAACCTGCCTCGATGGTCTAGTGGTTAGCGTATGCGCCTCTCACCGAGAGGTCTCGGGTTCGATGCCCGGGTTGTACAAAGTGTTATTTGTAAAAAATTCCGTCAGGAAATTCGGAACTGAAATTGTGCCCGGTGGATCGCAATAGGTTCACCACCTCCTATCCCATGGGAACTAAACATAACGGGTGAAGTGTGAGTGATGTTGTACACCTCTGCCACACCCCTCTGGGTAATATAGGTGTGATGTTATGTTATGTTCGTTAAAATCCTGTGTTTCGGGTTTTACAAACATATTATTTCCTAACACACAAAGCACACCAGATCGAGTACCTATTTGTTCTGTGCCCAAAGCCTAAAGATTTGTTAACAGAATGATTATACACAAATAATTGTAAGGTTCGGGGATCGAACCCAGTCAGTCGCGTCGTGGCGACAATGATAATAATCGTTAATAATCATTATTATCAAAGAGATTGGAGACAGCCTTTATCTGTCTCATTTATCATCTTGTTAAAATTAAGATGTTTCGCAAGATTGTAAGCAATAATTTTGTAAAAGAATATAAAAAATGTAAAAACAAAAAAAATCTTAAATTATCTTTAATTTTCTCGATGAGTAGGCAAAGACAGTGTAACGCTATATGCTACGATTTTTACGGTCTTTCCCGTTAGTCAGATCAATGGTTAGATTAGTCTGTCCAGTGGGAACTTTTTGTCCCATTATCCAGATCGGCTCTGTTTTTCCCGTTGGTTAGATTGATGGTTAGATTAGTCTGTCCAGTGGGAACGTTATACTGCCGTTCTTCAACATCTTGGATTAAAGGTAAAGTCAAAAATCTTGGCGTGTCGTAAAATGCGCTACCTCAGTAATGTGTAGGGTTCACACTTTACGTATATCTCGCTCTCGCTTGCGCGAGCCACCAAGAAGTTTGACGTTTGGTATACCTGCTATGCTAGACGGTATCGAAATTTACTCACTTGATTTTTTCAAGATTTTTCTATCCAAGGGACGCTATTGTAAATTATCATGTTTTCTAACATAATTATATTGTTTTAATCTGTAAACACTTATACAAGGCACATTGCAAATATTTGGTGTTAAATCCGAATCATGTACTGAATCATTGGGATACCTACAGCTTTACGACCATGTCATTTTCATATTCACATTCGACCCGTTTCCTTGAATTTCTATATCTTCAGGTTCTACTTTCCCCGACCTCACTATGTTATAATTTTCACACATAATTTTGATACAAATTTCTCATGGCTCTGTTCTGTATGGCTAGAGCCTTCTGACGTATTTTACAAATATTGTGGCAATATGTCACAAAATACATCTAAAGTTACGACTTGCCAAATTAACAAGGTTTTGCGGGATACGAGGTGGGGGGATGTAAAAGGCCAAGACGAAGTGAACAAGACGAAGTATTTTTGGGAACTTACCTGGATCTCTTTCAAACTTGTCGAGCATGTCTAGGCATAGCCCTAGTACGACGGTGTGATTCACAAACTCCATGTTGATAGTTCTTAAAGGACGTCCTTAGTCCACCATTGGTTGTAATACTACCATGGTCCGGCGTCTGTGGACAAAACAAAATGTTGCGTTATTATAAAAAAATTATGGTGACTACTCAACTGCCTTCGCTTTTATTTTCTTTCTGACAGATTGCCAAGCGCTGTCCGAGTAACTATATTTATTTGTTCCTAAAAGTGCCGCCCACTATTTGGAGGCATAAAAAATAAAAATAATTTAATTAAAGTGGTTTTTAATATAAAAATAAACTGGAAATAGTAATAACAATTTTCAAGATACCTAATCAGGCTCTTACTAGATCATCATCTCAACTCATCATACTACGCATAATTATATTTATGACTTTGACGAAAATACTGATATTTAGCTAAATCCGTTAGACTATAAGCTGACTTCAATGTAATTAGCTCTCAAGAATGATTGTTTTAAAAGTGACTTGGTAATTTCCAATTTATATTTTGTCTTTTGGTTTTTTGGCGGCAATTCCTCTTAACGCCCGGGCAGTTAAAATTTGAAATGAAACACAAAACAGTAAAGATCACAGTTACGCTTTATAAGAATAGTGACGAGATAATTTATCAATTGAGATAACTGATCACTTTATAGATATTCATTTTCTAGACGTTTTATTTTAGATCAAAAAGTTTGCATTGGTATTTAACTGCCTCAATTTTTGAAATTCGAGTTCAAGTTGAATATACCTAAGAATAAATAGCAAATCACTATACATTTATATCATTATATTTATGCGCCTTATACACAGAATATGGTTTTTGCATAGGCGGGTCTATTTCTAAAAATATTTATTTAAAGGCTTTGATGGGGCGACACGCAGAGAAACACACAGGATCTTTTTATCACTATTTTATTGACAGCTAAAAGCACACTCGGCCGCGTACAGAATCGGTCTGATCGGTCTGCTCTCATCAAGTCAGTCTTGTCGTCCTATTCTTTTTCTATTCGTCTTTTAAATTTAAATATTATGTCAGTCCAACTGGCCAGCTTCGCCAGCCAGTGTCAGTCAACCAAAAAAGTCCACAACAGGCTTAAAGAAATATCGATATCAGTATTCGTAACGCAGCAGTCATCACTATTTGTCTGTCATAAAAAAGTAAATAAAGACTTGGAAATTAATATTAATAAAGCGTTTTAAATCTTCTAAGGACTGTTTCAAGTACACTTTGATTTATGTGTGTTGTATACTTATCCAGGCAATAAGGTTTTGATGTAACACCTAACACACCTGAAACTGGGACTCAATTTAGTGTTAATTAAATCGAAGACACCAAACATCACACGATACCGTATCTACATTTGCTAAATTTTAAAAATCGATAATTTGCTACATTTTTGTAATAAAAGAGAAATGGGCGCTTTCATCAATGTTAAATGTTTATTTAGTTATTGTTTTTTATCTATGCCGTGTTGTATATACGTGCTATGAGATACAAAAACACAAGTACCCATAGTACAAGTTCTGCTTAGTTTGGGACTAGATGACGTGGTGTGAAATTTGTGGGACATTTGTGGAGCAAAACACAAAGCACAATTGGGTTTACTTAATGGTCCATACAACAAAGAAAGACTTTTCGAGCTGCTTAGGTGAAAAGTTGTATATGCGACCCGAGGTCAAAGATATCCCAAGTAGCATTTTATTCTCTTTAAAAGTCCACATTTAGTTCACTGGTGATCTGTTAGCATTAACAGAGGTCACACGTGGTTCATTGGCTGTAATAAAGGGAACATATCCACCTATACCTGTGTGAGGAATCTATAGCGGTGTAAATGTAGCTTATTACGTTACTATTATTGGCGTCTTGTCAGGATAACATTACTCTTCTAGTCAGGTTTCATTTTCAAAGCTGAACAAGAGCCATTTAAGATATGTAAAATTCGGCATGGGCTATTCAGAGGTTCACATGTACGCTGTTAGATTGCTGGCATTATAGCACAACACATTTCAACATTATTGTAGCCCAAAGCTGTTATGTATAACCTTTTATGAAGCGTTATTATATTTATAATATATAGTTATATATTATAATCAGATAATAAATAGGAACGTTTAATGAGTTCACATGTAGCAGTAAGGTATATTATACGCACCACTGTTGATATTTAGTAGCACTGATAGCAGTTTATTTGTTCATGAGGACCACGCTGTTATCCTCTGGCTTCTTCTTCTTCTTCGTCGTGTCGATGGCTGAGTAAAATTTTATTTTGACTGGCCATCGTGGTGAAAGGATTAGCCAATTCGCTTTGGAGAACTCGCGAATTGCCCAGGGTGCGCCGGACGTAGGGAATCGTTGCGTACGTCACTCGGGGAGGCTCCTTTCATGCACCCTCTGGCTGAACTTATGTGAACGTTAACTTTATTTATCACGGTTCCGTACAAAACATAGAAGAAACTGAAGGTGATATTAGTTTATTAAAATAAATTATGCAAATTTTATTTAATTATAATTTAATTAAATTTTATTAAATTTACCAAATTTTGCACAATATTTTCGAAGTTGTTCATATTTGATTGTAACTGATTACAAGCTATTGCTGAGGTTTCATTGTCAGTATCTGTATGATTTGCCATAATCTGGATTTCATGTTCCGCTGCCATATATGTCTCAATATTTTTTCGTTTGACTGCGCAGTCTAGAATATTCCAGTTTGGACTTGGAAATGATGTCTCGTCTCTTACTAGACGCGATCGGTTCTTATTTTTTTCTGTTGGCCAAAATAGTTTGCCGTCTTCTTCCCAAATTGAAGGTACGATACACAGTCTAGGTCGCCCTTTTTCTAATGTTTGGACTATCTTGAACGGCATGGCTAAAAAACAATTAAGTTTTAGTTCTAAACAAACAACATAACATAAACATAACATTGTCAACAACAACAAACGAATCATAAACTTATATTGATGATTAAAAATCGTGGCGTGGGTATTATAAATTCGCATTCAGTTGATAAGTATAGACTATACTTTGACCATTCCTTTATTTTCTTTTTGACAGATCACGCCTATGAAATATGGTTTTTTTTTGACTGATTAATGCAGATTAATGTACTACAATAATAATATACTTTATTGACAAGCGACACTTTTTAGGGAAGTTCACTGTTTGTAACAAACAACCACAGACTATAAACCAAATCGTGAAATGAAATAAATCGATCATTATGAAAAAGAATAATTTGACTTTTTTTTGTGTATTGTCTGTATTTTTTATAAAAAAAGAATATAATAATAGTATCATGATTCCATGAATAATTATTTGCAAGAAATTAAGTCGAAATCTTGGAATGACATATCAAAATGTAAACAAAGGTAACTAGGAAATCGTCATAGACTAAGTATGTGACATTATTATTATATTATTATTTTGTATATTTATTTCATCTAATAAAAACTACTAATAAACGAATAATTAATAATGAACTAAAACCATTTCGATGTAATTAATCGATTGAAAGTTCTTCTTAGACAACATCGATTATGATTTCAAATCGAATCAGTAACGTGTGAAGGCATCCCTAAATGTTATCCGTCAAAAAGAAAATAAAGGAATGGACAGAGTATACATAATTCTAATTACATTTATACACCTACATTACCTACACCTATGATTTAGTTTAATTTGAACTTTATAATACGTATATATTTTTGTTAGGCTAATCAGTCTGAATTTTAACCAAGCCAACATTTACTGTCGAAAACTACACTACCCAACATTTGGGCTTTAAGCATTTTAATTTTTAATGCAGATCCCTAAAATTTAGTATGCAAAAAATATCCAACAGGACATTCACGTGAACTATTGAGGAAATGCATATCAGCCAATGGCTGAATATGTACCCAGCTCATATTATTCAGTACAGAAATTGACATCGTAATGGCACACATGTGAACCTTTCTAGAGCTGACGTCATTATGATGGTACACATACATATACGTGTGTAACTATAAACAGGTCGCAACACTAATTTTGAGTTACAATGGTTCACTGTAGATGGAGACAATGACCACCATTTTTTTACTCTTAATAACCAATAATATTTTTACATTAACTATGATTTTGTCCCTTATCACGAGTTTTTATTATTGACTTTGTGGTTAGTGTTTGAATACAAAACCATACAATGATTTTAATGCCATTAAAACACAAATTACGAAATATTGCTTTATTTGTCTTTGTTTATTTTGATAAGTTTATTTGATAAAAATGGCAAATAGCCGAGGCGCGTGAAAATTTTAACTATAAATGTGTATGTGTACTTCACAATAAAATATTTAAATTACCCCTTAATATTAACACAATATCATATTATTAAACACAGTTTACTTACCAGTAATTTAATATCAAATTACATCAAAATGGCTTCACGATCTCACCCAAATATTATATTGTTTTGCATGCCGTAATATCACAAATAAACTTATTATGTATTACAAAATGTGGTACTTAAGTGATTATCTGAGGGAAAAGCGGCCTAATAGTCGGTTTTAGGGTACACGTGTGATTACGAGTGTTAGTAATTGGCTCTATAATTGTTCACGTGTCACTTATTATAACTCTCTTGTCTGTATGAAAAACCACACGGAATCTAATATAGTACCATTCATCAGCTATAAAACCCCAGTTCTCTCTTTAAACTACCATTAAAGAGCCACTATTCTGCTACCGTGTTCCTTTTGTGAACTTAAAGCTGAATAATTTGTGCCCAAATCGGTGGTACAAGGGCTGTACAGCATGCTATACAGCTCTTGTGCTGCTTACATAGACAGCTTAAATATTAAATGATACCATTAGTCAACCCCTATAGTGCTCTCAATGCTACTTGGGATAGACATCTCTTGCTTTTGAGGCCCTCACTACGCTGAAGATTCTGATCGAAGTATAGAATCTTTCGTATATTAGCACTCCAAGAAAATACGAACAATACTCTCATGTTGCACAAATAAATACCTTCTTGAGAAAGCAAGAAGAAATGTAATGAGCACAATAAAACAAGTTTTTATTAAGACCCAGTCTTCTTTTAACAAGCAAAATGAAGGTTGGTAACAATAGATCTGATACGGTGAACTGCAACATTTTAGTTTTGAACAGTATCAGACAATACATAATATGCCGAAGCAAATAATACAGAACATCATTATATTGCACTGTTGAACAGATAATAGCAAGATTCTATCCCGTCTATTATAGATATTAATTCACTGTGCCGAGCAAACAAATCTAACAACAAGGATTTCAATATCAACTTGAGAAATGCGATTTCTGATAGTATTGAATAAGCATCTTGAAATCTGGATTTAATAAGAACATCGATAACAATGTCAATGCAATTACTACGTATTAAAAGTACGAAATATAAGCGAAATAGTATATTGTACACCAATGGATTTAAGAAGTCGATTTCATTGAGGGTGTAGTTTGAGTTTATTACACCCGAAAGAAATCGAACTTTCACCTGAGTGATACATGTGATGATACTGTTCAAAATTCGCCCGAAAACTCTAACTTTATTTAATAGATATTCTCCGTATGACATACTGCAATTAAGTTCTTTCTACGTAGATGTATCATATTAATAATTTTACCTTTTTAGTGGTATTTTCGTTTTACAAACGTTTTACATCAAGTAAACGTATACGCAATTCACACTTACGGTAAAATATAACACGAACAACTTAAAATGACAACTGCGTTTGATTTACACATTGAAAGCCTGTCACTCGTAAATTTGTCTAATTATAATTTACTTGGCGAATAACTGTAACTTGACGATTCTGCAGGCCTTTAGCCCATGAATAGATAAAGTATACAAAGGCTTAGCTAAATACAACTGTGATCTGATGGTGGTACACCTTTAGTGAACGAATTCTAAGGCGGCAGCACCACCGTCTCACCTTAAACTGTCGCCAAATAGTAGTTCTTACACTACTTCTCCGTGCTAGCCTACTTATACCTTATTTAATTTTGTACGTTGTTGTATTGTCTACTTTTTTGTCTAATTTGTTGCCCTGTGCTTGTTGCTGGAATAAATTCTTTCCCTCTATTTTTACCGTTTTTCGGTTTGGTGGTGAGATCAGGCACTGAAATTACTGTTACATGAGGCATAACACC
This sequence comes from Hypena proboscidalis, assembly GCA_905147285.1. Lineage (NCBI taxonomy): Eukaryota > Metazoa > Arthropoda > Insecta > Lepidoptera > Erebidae > Hypena > Hypena proboscidalis. The sequence continues at coordinate 31,612,676 of LR990126.1, forward strand.
ATAGTCCTCAGATGAAGCGACTCATCTTCAATCTGCTTTTGTGGAATGTTGATGTGTATAGCCTATAGTTACCACTAACAATCAGGGCTACACGTCCGTTCGCTCCATATCACTACATAGTATAAAACAAAGTCGCCTTTTCTGTCCCTATGTGCGCTTAAATCTTTAAAACTACGCAACGGATTTTGATGCGGTTTTTTCCAATAGATAGAGTGATTCAAGAGGAAGGTTTTTATGTATAATACATGCATAGAAAGGGGGAATTGTTTTACTCCAAATTTAATGCGTGCGGGCCACGGGCAGTAATGAATAAATGAAACTACTGGATCGATTTTAATCATTTTTTCAGTGAGTGACATAGGCTATATATATTATATACCCGTGCGAATCCGGAGCGGGCCGCTGTGTTTTTATATACAACGTTCACAGTTTTTAGGGTTCCGTAGTACCTACAAGGAACCCTTATAGTTTCGCCATGTCCATCTGTCTGTCCACGGCTTAGCGACGAAACCGTTGGTGCTAGAAAACTGAAATTTTGCATAAACATGTATGTTAACTAAACAAAGAAAGTCGTAGAGTAAAATTTGGAAAAATATTTTTTTTTCAGGTAGCTCCCCTACATGTATAGTAGGGATGTTTTTTTTTTTGTCGCCTACCCCATAGTGTGGGGTATTGTTAGATAGGACTTTTAAAAACGTTTAGGGGTTGCTAAGACAGTTTTTTGATTTAGGGATCCGTTTGCGAGATAATTAACTTTAAAGAGCAAATTTTTGTCCGCGTAGGGCGTCCCCCCCCCCTCTAAAAGCTAAACTACTGGATCCTAAAATCTGAAAAAAATTGTGTCGGTAGTACATGTAATGAACTTTAAAGGAAAACTATAGCGGATAAGTTCACTTCATTAGTTCAAGAGGAATAGGGGTCCGAAATGTCAGATGCAGTTACTCAGAATATTTCGTTCAAAATTCTTGAAACATAAATAAACATACATAATACATATATAAAATCACGCCTTTATCCCACGGAGGTAGGCAGAGACGATGGAACGCCATGTGCTTCGCTTCTTACATACTTCTTTCGCTTCCTCAACATTCATACATCTCGTCATACGTGCTAGCTGGTTTCGTGTACTACAAACATTTCCTTTCTGAAGGACGCCATTTAGTTAAAAAGTAAAATTAAAAATATTTTTCTATGGAACCCTACTGCGCGTGGCCCGACACGCACTTGGCCGGTTTTTTCTGTAGTGTATTTAGTATCAGCATTGTACCCGTGCGAAGCCGGGGCGGGTCGCTAGTGGAGAATAAAAAAATCTTGTCACGTCTGTTCGCGCGTGCACTAGCGGCTCTGTCACGTAGGAGCGAAACAAGTTTATGGCGGATCAATTAGTGCCTGGTGCACTAATGTAGTACCTGGTGTAGGGCTCGCAGCATTTTTGTTTTGTTTTAAAAGAGACTGAAAGTATAGCTGTGTTCTAAGTTCACAAGTATATTCCCCTAGTTAATTGAAAATGTTACTGGTATATGGTAATGGTTAAATGAATGCTAATTTAGTACTCCATGACTAGCATTTGATAACTTTTCTAGTAACATATTTAATATAGCTAATATTCTGCTCATTAGCCAGCATAAATCTAAATATCATATATTTTTGGGAAAATAGTAATTTTTGACTTAATTTATTTTAATCAACACAAGACGTACTGAGATAAAATTACATTTATACAAAAGGAAATTTTGTGTTCTTTAAAAGTGTGGAAAACCCCTTTTTATACAACGTGACAGTTATTATTTTATTACTATTGGACTGACAAATTTCATAGAAAATTGTACCCGAGCCGGGTAATAGCTGTCAAAGGTCATACATTTCTAAACTCTGACGTGTATTTTATCTGGCACTCGCAGTGGGAATAATGTCATTTAAAACTTATATAAAAGTCTTAAGGTTGGACTTCAAATGAATCGAAACAAAACTCAGGTGATGAACAACAGCACGAAACATAAGGTCGAGGTAGACAGGCAGGTTATACATTATGTCAACGAATACACTTACTTGGGCCAGATAGTCTCTTTCAGTAACAGACAACATAAAGAGATCGAAAACCGCATCGAAAACGCCTGGAAGAGCTTCTGGTCCATGAAAGAGCACATGAAAGGCAACCTTCCACTTTCATTAAAACGTAGGCTCGTTGACATGTGTATCCTGCCTGTCCTAACTTATGGTGCCCAAACTTGGTCCTTGACGGAGCTATGGAGCGCAGCTTCCTTGGGGTGAGGAGAACAGACCATATCAGAAACACAGAATTGCGCTTTAAAACCGGTGTCACGGATGTAGGGCAAAAGTCTGCCAGGCTAGAGTGGGACTGGGCTGGCCACGTTTGCCGTATGAGACCAGAGAGGTGGGCCCAAAAAGCGACCAACTGGGTACCACGCGACGGTCAACGGCGACGAGGAAGGCTCAAACGGAGATGGTGGGACGACTTGGATGCATTTCAAAACGATTGGCCAGGGATAGCAAATAACAGAAAGACTTGGAAGTCATGTGAAGAGGCCTTTGCCCAGCAGTGGGACACACCCACAAAAAAACTTATAGCTCCCTCTTGTTGAATGCATGCTCTCTGGACCGTAACAATAACGAAGCCCTTAGTGCAATGCAACCCACCTTAAGTAGGTTTGTAAAATATGATAACAATTTTGTGAGTTGCAACATTTTTATTTTTATAATTTCGCTGAATATAATATTAGAGAACTGAAAATAGTCGTGAGTCCTTACATAAAAGGAGTTGTCCGAAGCAGATAATACAGGACATCATTATAACGCGCTGTTGAATACCAGCCCGTGTATCACAGCTAAATTCACCGTGGCAGACAAACGAATGTAACAACAAAGATTTACATTATGGAGTTAAACTTTTGAATCCAGAAAATGACTTCGATAGCAAATGCGAAATGGAGAGAGCGAAATAGTAATGTAATAAAATAATCATTTTGACGGGTCTTGCGTTTACTAGTGAAAGCGCAAAAACACATTTTTTGAGGCATAGGACTGAGTTCATCGTATTAGCATTGGTTATCGATCTCTCTCTTATTCAATATTTGCACGAGGATAGATCGGAAACCGGGTTCAGTTCATTTGTTTTTACACGTGCACCAGTATACGGAGGACTCCTCGATGTCACGTCTTCAGTGGTCTTTTCATTAACAAGCAAGTTAATAATAGAACTCAGTCAGTATGTAAGCAGTTGACATATGGCATCATTATATCGCACTGTTGAATACGACACCGTGTATTACAGATTAATTTACCGTGACTAACAAAGGCTTGTACTTCAAAGATAATATCATAATGCCACGCCTATAATTAGCTAGAAGGTTGCGGCAGATGCGAGCCTATCGTCATCCACCGGGCACAATTTCAACTCCGTCCTATGACAATATCTCAAACACTTTTTTTGACCCGGGAATCAAAACCTAGACCTCGTGTTGAGAGGCATTTACGCTATAATATTTGCATCTTATAAAATAAGATAATTATTTATTTACCATTAATTTAATTGCAAGCTATTAATAATACACAATATCCAGACATGTTTTCTTATAATCTACTAGTAAAGTGTTAATATAGCTAATCAAAAGCTAATTAATATAATACAAATAAAGCTAATTAATATAATACAAGTTGGTATGTCAGTAAGTTAGAAGTCATGATGATCAACTATGGTCAACAATAACATTATCTAACCAATCATAATGAAGCCGGGCAAACAGTAAAGATTATTAGTAAATAATGACATTTAATCTGTATGTGTACAGTATTATCGTATTGACCAGAGTAATAGGCAGAGGTTCCCGAAAATATTTGTTTTGGAATTACGCATTGTGTCTTAAATTCATCAAACATTTACTGAGAGGCATGCGTAAGGGTGTGTAGTGGTAACTATCACCCATGATTAGTGATGGCTACAGTGCTATGCCTCATATGTCAGTAATTACAGTACCTCATCTCACCACCAAACCGAAACACAGTAGAGCAAGCACTACTAACTATTATCTTTCTCTTCAAAGCACTACGCAGGGGTGTGAAAATAATTGCGAATAGATTGGAAACCACTTTTTTTCTATAAGGTCCTTCAATAATATAACCCGCATATAGTTTGTAGCGACCTAATAAACTAACTTGTTCCATAATATACAGTGCCAGTATGCATGGGACCAATTATAAAAACTATGTCCCGACTACGTAATAATACTTGTTTGTTTGCTACACAGAGAGGACTGTACGACCGCATTTAAATTATAGATTTTAACTTAAGCAATATAATAAGTATACATATTTGTGATGTACTCACCAAGTCCTTACATTTGATACCAAACACATAATGATGATGTCTTTTTTATGTAAGAATCTGACGTTTAATAATGCTATAAACGATTTGCAAAAAGGGCAAATTACCGTGGGCATTGAAATAATTTTACCGTACGCATTTTTATTTTAATATTTTGTTTATTTTTTAAATAAAACAACATATAAATAGTTCAAACTATGTTATCAATTCCATTCAATATTCATATATCCCAGTTGTATTAAAGATAAAATGATAAAAAGAAAGTAGTAAGCATCTCTACAATTTTTTTTCGCTTTCATCTTTCGTTGTCAGTTTCGTAGGCGGCTTAAGGGACATTGGATAATTACTCCTTCGAAACCAGTTACATAGCAGTATAAAAAGAGCCTTCATGGAAACTAGTTACGTAGACGTATAAAAAATCCTTCATGGAAACCGGTTGCGAAACTTCGGTTTCCTTGACGGCCGAAGGGGTTTAAATGCCGTTACATAAAATTGTTATGAAATGTTTATAGCCTATGTCACTCGGCCTATTCTTCCGAATCTAATGACACCTCATTCATTAAAATCCGTTCTTTAGATTAAGCGCTAAAGTGGAATTTACAAACATACATAATATATATAGACTGCCAAAATCATTATGCTTTCCTTTGATTTCGCCGTAGTCGGGTAAAAAGCGTGACTCTCTTCTATTCATGAGCAGTTGCATCTAGACTTATCATGTATTAGTTTGGATTAGCGCGCCAAAACTTTGATTACGTTTTGTATGTGAGCAGTTGCATGCTCGCCATTTAGATTTATGTGCATCTTTTTCCCTCTCGTACTTATTCATATCTGTGTAACTATTCCAAAAACATTTCCAGTATAAGATGATCTCGCGTTGTACAGGCTTCCCGTGCAATCCGAGACCAGCTTATATTGGTAATGTATAGGTTGATCGGTAGCCGTGAATATATACGTCCGTCGGCTGACGTCCATAAGTCGTAAAATAATACATTTTTGTCAAATAAAAATGATCTTAATGGGTGCACATTAAGTGCATTTTCGCTTGGCAATAAAATTAAGGTACTTTACGTGTTTTGGTTGCCAACTGACGCGCACGCGTAATGCCTCTGGCGTTGCAAGTGTTCATAGGCTACGGTAACTGCTTACCATCAGGCGGGCCGTATGCTTGTTTGCCACCTCAGTGGAATAAAAAAAAAACGCCATCACATCAAAGTTCATCACACACTAAATCATAATATAAGCATTTGAAATCTTGATGTTAACCTACTTTCTTATTATATAATAATATAAAATAGGATTTTATAAAATTGAGGGCTATATAATGCTCTGCAATAACTTGATTTTACTTTTTCTTTGAACTCAGGTCAAGTGTACAAGTTGTTGTATAGTTTGAAACCAGAACGCGCCTTGTCCACGTTACAAAGTATACTCGAGTAGAACGCAAACTTCTTGTATATTTTGTAGTGACAGTTTTCTATGGCTGCGCACTGACCGTGTATATATTGTAAAACCACGGTGGTTGAGCTGCCGACCTCGAGCCCGTTCACAAGAACTCTACAGGAAACATATCAGCAACACTAAATAAACCTTCGATTACGACACAGAAAACGTGATAGAAATTGTGAAGCATTGTAAAGTCAATTAAGAAAGTCATTTAATTAATTTTAAGGAAAAGTCGTACCTTTATAAAAAGGGTAACTTTGTATTATTTGTCTAAAAATAACAGTTACGTAAGATTTTAAATGGGCTCGCCCGCACTGGCGCGAGCCTTCAGTAAACTCAAATTAACTTGTCACCGATCTTAGTATGGTGACATGTTGCATTGAAACTTCTTAGGCGAAACACTTTTCGGTGACAAATGCTTTTGATAATATGATTTTGGACTCTTAGGTGTGAAAAATTGATAGACTTAAGTTACGTTATTCTTCATCATCAGTCGGAAAGATTGCGAGAAAGGAAAAATTCTCACAGCAAAGTCATGAATTTTGCAGTGTTTTATTTTTGCACCAAGGGTCTCAGAATCATGTCCTGAATCACTGGTAAGCGTCTTCGTCACGATGTCATTTACACCCTGTATGTTGAATAAGCGTGTTCAACCAAAAAATCGAACTACAGCTTTATAGGCAAAGTCTTTTTCAAAAGTCCATCAGTAAATTTTTCAATTTAAAAATCGACCAATATCTAGTCAGCTGAAACCGTTACTCTATAAGTCGGAGCCAATGTAATCAGAGAATTTCTAGGCCAAAAATGAAAACGTATGTGAATGCAGGATGCATTTTTGATCGTTATCCTAATTACCTCGGGTAATTCATAAATTTGCGTGTGAAAAATGAAATGTAAACAAGAGTCTAAATTGCCTCGATGTAATTTACACCCTGTATAAACAGAACAACCGCAAAAGGTCTAGTAACAAACGTGGAACTAACGTTAACCGACTCTTTAATTAGCTGTACAGCCAAACGTCAAGCGAGACATTTCCAGCATGAGCTGGTCTCGCATTGCACGGGAAATCTAAACAATGCAAGACTATCTAACACTGGAAATGTATAGCAGTGTTTACCTGGCATTTCAATGAGCTCAATGAGCTATTATTTCAGGAAACGCGAGTGGAACCGTTATTGAAGTCTGTAATTGAGACTTCGTGTGCGACTCCTCGATGCATTTTCATTCGTTTTTACTCGGATATCAGGAAGGAAAAATAACAACCCCTAAATTACATATACTGGAAGTGTTTTATTAAGGTATAGTCACTGTAAACAAGTCTTTAGGTCTTCAGCATTAGCAAATATACATGTATACACGATTACGCGGCAACCCTTAAATTATGTTTCATTTATATTTTTGTAATTTAATCGGTAAATGATGTGTGTATTATGCGAGGTCTCGGGTGCGATTCCCGGGTCTGACAAACTGCTATTTGGGCACTTTCCGTCGAAAAATTCTTAATAGCAGCACGGAGTTAGAATTGTGCCCGGTGTATGGCGATAGGCTCACTCCCTATCCCTTGGAACCTAATCATAACAGGTGAAGTGTGGGGGTTGTACACCTCTGCCACACCCTTTTGGGTAATATAGACGTGATGTTAAGGCAAGTATAACAATGCAAGTTACTATCCATGCTAGTTTAAACAGATATATTTAAATCTATTAGTTTTTAAAATAAATAAAGCGCTCTTCATCCTCTCTCCTACACTTTTGCTGTGCCCGACAGGGTCCATAATTGATTCTAATGTAATTATGTTTACCACCTAACAAAACATTATGGAATGCAATAAATAATTGAGTATTGAGTTATGTTATGTTATCGGTAAATGAAGGAAATAGATGTCACAATTATGGATGGTAAACTATATTGCACACCTATATGTTTTTGTTATAGAGTGAGAGCCCATGAGCGGCTGATTCACTAATTGTATGAAAGTTGTGTGTGTATCATAGGATTCATAGGGCAGAACTAGCACCAAATATTATGGAATTTTAATAGTAAAATCGTATTTTTGTATAACATGTAATAGTACATTAACGGTGATGACAAAGTTAATCCCCGCCATCAGTAAACGCTCAACATGGTTCCAATCAAAATAGATAATATTAAAGTTTCATCATTTCTGAAAGTAGGGTTTAAAGTTAATTGGGTGCTTGACCCTGTTTCGTAGAATTAATTACTTAAGTGTTTTCGTTAATCGGACTAATAAACCAATATGGACACGACGTCAAGGAAAATTGAGACGGAAAGTTCCCACAAATACTATAACCAACTCATGCATTGATCTCGACATCCACTGATTAAGGCAGTCGGAATGATATTGTTAACTATAGCAGCCAATAACTACGTCTGCGTGATTTGACGATAAAAAGGAGTCGGTCCCCTGTGAGCCTATCACCATCCACCGGGCACAAATCTAACTCCTTGCCGTTTAGCCTGAAACACAGGATTACCTAGTTCAGGCACCGAATTGTTTATATATACACTTATGTATATACAATAATATTAAATGTTGTTATCGCTTATGTATTTGACCAATGTATTTTAATAAATGAATTTTATTTATTTATTTTATTGATATTTTCTAGTTAGAAAAATCCTCAGTAACTCTTTTGCCTGACCTGGGAATCGAGCGTGATACCTACGCGTATACTAACCACTAGTTAGAACAATGAGAGCAGAGCAAAACATGTTATTGGTGGAAATGAACATTAACCACATCTAGATTCGCTTCCAGATTCTTAGATCGCTATGTCACATCCACTCTTAAAACTTAATTATATCGAGCCCCCATTGCTATTAACAATAGAATTAATATATGTTCATATCGTACCCTAAATCTTATCTATGCTTATCTTACACATCTGAATTGTCTAGTTGCGATCGGTTATCTTTCTTTATTAAATCTAATTAAACGTAATGGGCTTGGTGACTGGTTATAGATAAACTATAGGATCTCCTTGCTTCGATTTCCTCATTTCTGAGGGTTGTGACCTCTATTCTGGATCATCAATTCCCGTGTGATGGTCCGCCATCTGTGCCTGTCTTGGGCTGTGTGTAGTGCGGTGTGGACCGTGGTGTTGAGGTAAGTGCGGACCTGATTAGGTAGACCAGCGTATCGGGCTGCGGCCTCTGGGTCACTTTCCTTCGAACTTCCCAGTGACCAACAGTCTTTCTAGGTTGTCGCCTTCTCTTCTCGCTATGTGGCCAAAGTACTTAAGAATTCTGCGAAGGCACAGGGATGAAAGGCGGTCTTTTATGCCCATTAAGTATTGAAAGATTAGTGCGGTAAGCTGTCCAAGGTATTCGGAGCATTTTTCTGCAGGACCACATTTCGAAAGCGTCAATGCGTTTAATTTAATTTATATATGCTTAACTAAATGCTTCTGCATCTTAATGATATTACTAATATCGAGGGGTGTTTCAGTTATACACAATTATAAAAATTTAAGTCAATTACATTGTTATAATAAAATCTTATTCGGCAAACTAGCGAAAAAACTCGCAGAGTCAGAGGTTAAGAAATGCTAACCGCGATAGCCCGTAGATGGGTGACCGTCTTAACATAACGAGTTTTCCTCCGTACCCGCCTCCGATATCTGAAAGTCGTTACGGGTAGTCAGAGGCCAGAAAATCTGACAACTAGTATTGCCTCGTACTGAATTGTATAGTTCTGATGGCAGGCGCTCCACGTAAAATACTGATATTCAACTAAAATCCGCTAGACTAGAAGCCGACGTCAATGTTATTGGGCAATAGAGAATGATGATTCAGCCAACTTGCTGACAGAATCGCTCTCACATTACACACGGCTACCGATCAACCTACAAATTTCCAGTGTAACCAGACTCGCAAGGAAGCCTATACAACGCAATCATCTTAAATTGGCAAAGTATAGGTTGATCGAAGCCGTGTGTACAGCAAATCCTTATTTGCATTAACGACACTTTTCTCTTACGTCATTAAAATTATATAAGTGTAAATTGAAAATTAATATTTTGTATCTCTTACTAAAAGTAAATGAGCTGGTTTAAATTTTTAATGCAGCTGTTCCTTGCTTTATGAGCCTTGTAACTCAAAAGCTGATGCCCGCGACTTCAACCGCGTAAAATTACTTATATTAACCACGCTTCAAGCGTATAAATTGTCTGCTGTTTTTGCAACATAACTCCTTGTTGCTCCGCTTTTATTAATTATAGCGTGGTGTTTTATAGCCTTTCTTAATGAATGGCCCATCCAACACGAAAATAGTTTTCAAATCGTGTCAAACAAACAGACAAACACTTTGGCGTTATACAATTAGTTAAGTTGAAGCAAGTACGCTTTTCGCTCAAAACCCCATTGTACTAAAAACCAGCGACATGTATAAACAGAAACTAAAATGTAAACTAATTTAAACTGAAACAAGCTAAGCGCATTTCGGGCCACTTGCAACTTTGGGTTCCATAGTTAGTCATTGCAACATACGGGCTCTACTAGCAGGATTAAATTAGTAACGACATCAAACAAGTCATTAATTTCAAAGGTTATTTTGTAAGAAATACTTTGAGTAATTTGTCTTTTAAGTTCATTAAATGTACTGTTACCGGTATATTTTTTTCTGCATAAACTGCATTTAATAATTGCATAACCGGTAAATCAATTGATCAACGCGTCATCGTCTTAGCCATGATCGCCTGATAATAGCAATCTGTCAATCAATATGATAATGTAATTGATGTACATTCTAAATAATAGCAATCAGACAAAACCGAGCTAAACCAAGTCCTTATAAAAGATAAGTAAGTAGTAGTTTCCAACATCTTTTTTCTGGATACCGAGAAAATAAAAGTGCGTTCAATTTACAGAAAGGATACCTATAAAGTCGAATTAAATTCCTTAGCAGACTTTAGGGTCCGCGCAAACGGAAAAATCCATATGCTGTACACTGAATAGGCGAAGCCATTGGAATGAGTGACCAATACACGCCACCGTTGACCATCACACGCCATTTAAAATTGTACGCAAGTGAGCAAGAGAGTGTAACAGCAAACAAGTATGTAGTATAATATAATATAATATGTATATATGTATATAAATTGTAGTTGGCATCAATTAGCTACGTTTCCGCGGATCCAAAGTGCGACATCCACTGGTGGGTGTCATCGTTAGTCCATTTGCGCGGAGCCTTAGAGTAAACAAAAGCAATTTGCAGTGGATATTATAACCGTTCCTGGAAAATGTATTTTTGCTATTCCTTGAAATAGTAATGCTCAAGGCTCTAACTTCCTCTGATGCTCTAACTACGCCTTTGTGATCCGCCTCGTGGAAAAAAATCCCCTTTTGTCAATAAATAGTAGTACTGACTAATGTAATCAGGTTTCGTAAAGAAATTACTGTCACATAAGGCGTAATATCGTAGTTTTCAGATGTTTTAAGGATTTGTGGGTTGAGGCAGTTTGTGAGTCGTAGTTTCAGTTACTATCAGGTGCTCCGCTGACCACATATTTTGCCCTAAAGTGTACAATGTATAGGAAGTGTTACTTGCACGTCAATGTTCCTGTTGATCGTTAAATTTGAGTAGTTAAACGCTGACCGGCATCAACCAAATATCGACCGTATTTATTTGAAGATAAGGATGCACTAAAATAGCCCAACTGAAAGTTTCCCTTACATAACCGCGCCACCGTTAAATTTATACAAAGCATCAAATAATAGATCCAATATTTAATTAAAAACCAGACTTCAATTTAAATACGTTATGTCACATGAAGTCAACGTAAGTGAACACGGCTTCCGATCAACCTAATGTCCAGTATAATATGGTCCCGAGTTGTATAGACTTGCCGTGCAATGCGAGACCAGCTCATACTGGATATTAAAGGTTTCTGGGTAGTCGTCCGTACGTATACTCATAATGTCGCGCCTGACCAAATTTACATTTTCGAGGCCAGGCATCGTCACTGGCGTGGATCTATTAATGCACAATGTGTGCATCAATCTATTCCTTCACGCCATTGCTCGATGAACAATAACTTAATAATTGACGCGAGATTAAGCTGTGCACCAAAGCGGCTTTTGGTAACATTGTTACATAACTCTGTTAACTTCCTGAAATCGGGCTTTGAATATTAAAATTTTGGCTATATGTTAGTAATTAATACTATAGAGCAAAGAGATAAGACAAGACAATGGGTAATATTGTTTTTTTTTTCTTGCGGACCGTGAATAAATGTTATAGGTTTTCAAAGCTATTGTTGTATTTTCATAATAAACAAAAATAATTATTTTGTGGAGCAACGCTACGAAGATATTCCTGCTTAATGTGTTTAAATTTTTCTAAGGATTTCATACATTTTTGGACCGAATTCCTAAGCGCCGGCCAAAGAATAAAAATATGATTTATCTCCGGTTTTATTTAAGTTTTAACACGATTTTGAGTACATTTCTGATCCCATGAATTGTAAAAAACAGTCTTTTAGCTTTTTAAGAAAATCCCAAGGTTAAAAAAATAAATGTTTTTGGTATTTTGTATCGATGTATCGATATATCGGATCCAAATATATCGCCTATAAATATCGATACATAAATACTTTTTCAAAAAGCATTATGTGAACGAGCTCGAGCCCGGCATCACCACCATCTTACCCTTAATCTGCCGCCAAATAGATGTAAGCTATGCTGTGTTCTATCAGATCAGCGCCTAATATTACTACTACACTACAAGTGCCAAGACATGACATCGTAATCCTCAGATGAAGCGAAGGATCTGCATACAATCTGCATTTGATCATTGATGCCCATGGGCTGTAGGTATCACTTGCCAGTGGGTAAGCTTCATGTCCATTCGCTACAATAAGACGTATATAAATAAATATCTTTGTATTTGCTCTAGCGTCAGTTAACATTTTATCGGACGAACTACTGTTTTGTTCGCTACAGGCCGTATTTTGCCTTTATATTATTGCTTTTTGGCAGCTTTTTATCTCGATATTTTAGTTGTCTTTTAGCTCGCGGCCACAAAAGCTTCGACATATATAAATATTGATGTAAATAAGAACACAACATAGAATCACGCCAATAAAATTTTCGACCCTGAGTGGTGTCATAGAAATATAAATCAGAGTGATTTAAACCTGTTTTGTGTTGGTCCATCGGCTCATTCCGGCGAGGTGAGCCTATCGCCATCCACCAAGCACATTTCCAGATGCCGTGCTGCCAATTTTCGACGACCTAAAAATCTCTTTAGACCGACCGAATCGAATCCGTAACCGGCGAGAGATCAGGTACGCTAACCATTAGAACAACGAGTAAGTCAGTAAAATAGCGCTCTGTTTAATAAAACGTTACAATTTGTGAATACTGCTCACCACGAGGTGTTCGATTCCCAGATCGGGCACGGTGTAAACTTTCCGTCAGGAAATTCAAAATAGCAGCACGGAGTTGGAATTGTGCCCGGTGGATGGCGATAGGCTCACGCCCTATCCCAAGGGACCTAAACATAAGAGGCGGAGTGTGGGTGTTGTACACCTCTGCCACACCCTTTTGGGTATTATAGGCGTGAAGTCATTATTATGTAATGTTAAATTGTAAGTTCAACTAACATTTTGTAACGTAGTACTGGTAGATAACTCCGAAAGTACTAACTTTAACCTTAGTCATAATACTAACATAATATAACATAACATAACTGCGATAAAAGGAGGTCCTCAATTCGACCTAAATGTATGTTTTTTTTACAATTTTACCAAACAGGGCTCCGTCACAAAGCATTTCAGAAATCATTTAAAAATAAACGTAAATAAACAGGTTTCGTCAATATACTTATATATAATAATGAACGTAATAAAGTGCTTCCCATGAGCCTATTAAGTAAATTGAGAAGCCACCATATTAAAACCACTGAGGTATTACTTCCTTTCATCTACGTATTCAGGAGCATCGGACAAAATGCAGCGACAAATTGAACTTCCACGAAATTAACAATTTACAAAAATATTTTTATTCACCGTAATACGATTACATCGGAATTAAATTTCACATAAGAGAGGCAAATTGAGGACCTCGTGGCTAAGTTGAAGCCGCAAGGTCGGCTCGTTCTTGCAGGTTAAGCAATACTAACCGAGATCGGCCGTGGATGGGTGACCATCTTAACATGACAGGTTTTCTTCCGTGCCACGGCAAGAACAAATCGACCCGGTAGTTTACATAACATAACATCACGCCTATATTACCTGTTATGTTTAGGTCCCATGGGATAGGGGGTAAGCCTATCGCCATCCACCGTGCACAATTCCTGACGGTAAGTTCACTAATAACACTTTGCCCGACCCGGGAATCGAACCCGTCTCACGTCTTTAATATTAGTAGGCTGACTGATATTATTGATAACTGTTAATAATTGTGACTGCACTAGCAAGGCTCCCATGTCCGAGGTTACCATTAGATTAAGATGTACTGCAATTGTATTTAGCACTTTCTTTCTATTGAATACATTATTATATAAATACATCGAAGTAGTATACTGTTGAAAAAACTTTGTTTATCCACGCAATTATACATTTCAGCAAGCTCTGCACAAAATGCGCGTATTATAAATACTAATCTTAAATGTAACACATTCAGACTATTAGGTAGAATGTTTTATGAGAGCTGCATAATAAATACAAAATAAATTGCTGAAAAGCCGGATTTGTGTTTAGTGTATGAACACACTAAAGCAGAAAAGACGCGGCCGAAATTTGGCGTGATTACGCCTGCAAGATATTTTTAAATATCAGGCACAGGCCTCTCCCCCGATGGTCTAGTGGTTAGTGTAGACGCCTCTCACGGCAAGGTTTCGGGTTTAATTCCCAGGTCGGTCAAAATTTTTTATGAACTTTCGAAATTCACAATAACGTATAATTAATCTCTGTATATGTACTATTAGTACTATCATACGAAACGCACCTACCTTTGTTTCACTGCACCACCCTAGGTTGACTGTTAGAGAATGCCACTAGACATTATGTCCGCCTGTGTACCATGTTGTGTGCAAAAAGATAAATAAATAAATAACAGAGTTAGAATTGGGCCCGGTGGATGGCGATAGTCTCACGCCCTATCCCAAGAATCCTGAACAATACTGGTGAAATGTGGGTGTTGTACACCTCTGCCTCACCCTTCTGGGCAATATAGGCGTGATGTAATGTATGTATGTATATATGTATCAGGTGCAGTACCAACAGATTTACGTGACCTTCTTCGAATCACGACACAGTGGTTCAGCTCATAGGTCTTAAATGTAAGAAGTCATTAGCTAACCCACTATTTATCATGTTGCACCATTTAATCTATCAGGTCTACAGACATACGTAAATAACATTTTTTTATCTTTTTAGGTTCTTTGATTAAATTACCAAGTAGCATTCATTTGAAATTTGGCTGCACAATCATGAAAATTAGTGCCCAGAACAGGAAATGCCTTTTAGAAATTAGTCTAGAACCTTTAGATGAAGTTAATGTGAAGTTTAAAATATAAGTCAACATATTTGTGTAAAAAAATCGTTGCTATTAGAAAATTACTTGTAGAAGTAAATTTAAAAATTAAATGCTTTGATTGGCTAAATGTTATTGAAGGTGAAAAACTAAATAAAGTTGGAAATTATGAGCAGCGTATTCAAGAAATTTACGGCCTGATGACGCAGTAAAGATTTTATTTTTGATTAAATCGTCATTTGTTAATTAAAAAAACAAATACATTATGTTTGGTACATCACTTGCTAAATTGAATTGGCTAAAAGGTAGGTATAGTTTTAGCACCCCTTACTTACTTTTCACCTCACCAGCTTTCTTTAGTTCTAATATTTTATTTTTTTCAGAAAGTAAAACAATAACCTGGTTTGAACCGAATTTTTTCTACAAAATGGTTTAATATGAAAAGTATTTTAGCTAAACAATTTATTGATTTTTAAAACATGTTAATTAAAATCTAATTAAACTAAAGGTATTATTTGATAGTTAGCTCAGTTTTCTAACTTACCTTAGTCTTGTCTTATAAGTTACAAACTGTTTTCAGAGATTATAAAAACGATCTCATAAGTAACCAGTCAAGATATTTTCAGTCCCCGGTAAAGAGTTTTCTAGCGATCCAAACAATTCAAGAGATCTCTCTGCTTCATTTTTTGCTTCAGCTTTTTACCCGTATCTCGTAACCAGGTATCAAGAATAAGCATTCTATGAAAATAACACTTAGTGGTGTACCCTGCAGAAAAAGAAATAGAAAAAGTAAGAAACATACCCAAGGTATTGAATTTACCAGCACACGATCACGTGCCTTAAATGACTTATAAGTATCCCTTAGAGCACTTTGACGCACCTAAACGTACTTTGCAAAACTAGATAAAAAGAGATAATTTTGATATATGTGGAATCTCGTATCTTCTTAAGTAAAAGCATAGTAAAATTGTAAAAGCTTAATTGATTATAGGAAAGCGCCAAAAATCAAGAATGCGGTAGTTATTCTTTGATGATGCACGTTATCGATGGTAAATAAGGTGCATGTATACTTAATAACATCAAATACAAACATGGCTTATATTTGTATGTCCATGGCACAAAAATATCATCAACAACGAATATCTAAGGAAAACAACACTTTGAAAACTATGGCAATTTCGTTGTACAAATAACGTTAATGAGCGCTAACAAGATGTTGATGACACCCGGGTGCACAAAATGAACCGTGTCATGTATGCCACCCACGGTGAAGCTAAGTGGACCCCAAGTGAGGCCTGCTCCTCGGGCTTTTGACGGAAAGCCTATGGAAGCGGTCCAAGAGATTGCACTGTCTTCCGTGCCCCGAAGCACTGTAACCGCCAAAAGTAAGGTAACGCCGAAGCCGCGAGACGTTTTAAAAAAGTTATATAAAAAAGTGCCCCGAAGCAAGCATACCAAGGTTCAAAACTGAAATCATAGTTGGCTAGTTTAAAACGGTAAAACTTTTTAGTTTTAAACCTTTTGAACGCCATACCAAATTTACAGGAATTCAAATTAATTCACTACAACTGGGTTTTGTGGTATAAACCTAATTGCAATCGACAATTTCGAAACTGTGAACATTTCCCGCTTCAAATTAGCACTGTGTAGGCTGGCATAAGATTATAGTTGGGGATACGTAATAACCTTCTCTGATATGCTGCCGGATGAAACCTTCAATATCAAAACAAATGCGTTTTTTAATATTCATTGATAGTGCTGGCTTAGCAAAATGGTCAAGGATATGATTCATTAACACATGAAAAAATCTAGGGTGTCTGCTTTTTCCGAGTCCCTTATGTGAAAAATGACCTTCAATGATTTGTTTACCGGATGAAACGTAATTCATATTAAGTTAAATACGTTGCTTGGTATTACAAGTTTGTTGAGTCAGCCCTATCAATGTGTATGCTAAAAACGTATTTAATTTGATAAAGTGAAGGTATCATCCGAAAAGCATATCAGTAAAGGTTTTTCTTCCACGTATCCCCTACTATTAGTAAGTAGTGCGAAACTGCGAAGGCAATTATTTCCTACGTACGTCCATCAGCATAATTATTGTCCTACTTATCCTTATTCCAAACAATACTTATAAGTGTGAGTGTGTGTGTGGGAGGAGGGGAGCGAGGTACGAAGTGTGCGAATGAATGTTTGTTACTATAGCACGCAAGTCAGTGACGGTTCACCGTGATGATTACGATATTTTTTTTAATCGATACGGAAATCGAGAAAATTGCACTGTATTTGTCTTTTCCTATAGCAATTAAAAAAACTTGAATAAATGTATTATCATGATAGTAGTAGTAGCAATAGTTGTTAAAAAAGACTCGGAAGAACGTCACGAAAAAGAACAGGTTTAATTTCGAATTTATAAAATAGGAATGTAACCACAACGCACTTTTTATAGTGAAGGCTGATAGGTTGGTCACCGTTCTAGGAATGATACTTCAGTCTTGAAAGAACCCCTTTCTGGCACCGTTTCTATCGAACCACTTTGAATATCTTAACTCAATAGAAGTCGACTTCCAGTCCTCCACAGCACATCGAGAGGTGCTTTTTGAATATTAATGTCATCAATGCTGCGTCGACAATATATAGCCTAACTATTGAGAGGATCTTATACCGAACAGAATAAATTGCCTTTAATTCCGTGAGACGACCGGATGGTGGAGTGGGTAGTGTACCTGCCTGTGACGTCGAGGTCGCGGGTTCGATGCCCGCTTAAGACAAATCTTTGTGTGCATGAATATGGGGGTTTGTCTTAGTCTGGGTGTTTCTATGTATAATAAATAGATATATAAAAGAAAAGTATATTTGTATTAGTTATTCTAGAACCCTAGCTATAGCTTGTACTATACAAGCTCTGCTTAGTTTTGAACTAGATGGCGTTGTGTGTAAGTTGTGAGATATTTATTTATATTTATATTTATTTATTTAGCCGTTTCTGCCATAGCTATTATAGCAACCAGATTTAGGCCTCGAAGTTTTGTGACTGTCCGTGGTGCATACACTCTTCCCGTAAAGACACTTTGGCCATATTTGGCATTATTTAGTCTTCCGCTTTGCTTCGGTGAGTAAAGATAGATATGGTGATACAGGAGTCACAGTGTAGGAGGGATAATATCCCATTATAAAACAGCCTTATTACTGAGAGGACATTTTCTTTTGAGTGGCTTACACCCTCAGATATTATGTAATCTGAGCGTATTTGAAATGTGGGCTTGTACACCACCTCTGCCACACCCTTTCGGTTAGTACAGGCGGGCTATTATGTTATATTTGATATTAACCCTAGCCTTTGTTAATATGGTAAACTAGCTATGGCACTATGACAAATAGGAAATGGACAAAAAATGAATACAGTCTTGTCATAAAAATAAAAAGTCATAATTTACTCCTAAATAAAGTCTAGAATAAACGACGTTCTACAGGATATGAGACAAAATATAATGGGGAAGTGTGGAAGCTTTACAATATACTTCTGTGTAACATAGATGAGACGTGATTTTCAGTATTTATGTAGACGGATATTTTGTAATCGTGGAAAGGAACGTACAAATTGGCAGCATTGTATGGTGTTGATAGAATATGCATTCAATTTTCAATCAGCAGGCTGTAGGTTCAAAGCTACTACTATATTTTGATTGTGTATTCATCCTTTGGCAGACGTTAAATAAAATAATTTAAAAACTGCAGAGTGCAGACGGGTGCAGAGTAAAAACGTGTAAACGCGAGTAGAATCGTGACAGTACGAAGTCGCGGCCAACAGCTAGTTATGAGCCTCTACAAACACCTCTAGCAGCTTGAAGAAGGGCCTGATGCAGAAGGCGGTCGTCTAAGACACGGCACGTAGAGTGAGGAGGTTCCTCTTTCTAAAGCCCTTTAAACCTGGCAGCTCGATCGCTGCACCTGATGTCATGGGACCGTAGACGGAGTTCAACTATAGACGTTGGCTTGGCGTGTCTAACATGAGACAGAGATTCTCCTACATAATGTATAGGCACAGTGCTGAGCTGCCCTAGAAAAAACCGGCAAGCACGAGTAAACAAAAAATCTAATTTTATAATATTTTCAGAAAATGTACAGTTGGTAAGTCGGCAAGTACTCAGCGAATTACATACTTCGGCTCTCGAAATCTCATTGAGTGTTTTGTTTTTTGATCATTGTCGATAAACAAATGCGCACTTATAAAATGCTCCGTTTATTAAATCAAAAACTGCCTCGATGGTCTATTGGTTAGCGTATGAGCCTCTCACCGCGAGGTCTCGGGCTCGATTGCCGGGTCGTGCAAAGTGTTATTTGTGAACTTAAAATTAGGTAATTCTCAATAGCTGCACGAAGTTAGAACTGTGCCCGGTGAATGGCGAAAGGCTCATCCCCTATCCCTTGAGACTTAAGACATAACAGGTGAAATGTGGGTGTTGTACACCTCTGCCATACCCTTCTGGGAAATAATAGGCGTGATGTAATGTTATGCTAAAATAATTTAAAAGCAAGTAATAGCATTTTGAACAGTTACGTTACGTTACGTTACGGTTGCGACGTCACACTACATTAATATAAATTCTCTGTGGTTGTACAACGTTCTGTTATTTGAATTCTAGTGATTCTAACTTCAGCACGTTATTCAAATTCAATTAGTTCGATGGTCTAGTGGTTGGCATAATATGTGCACCGCGTCAGGTAAAGTTGGATTTGTGCCCGGTGAATCACGATAGGCTCACCCCCTATCACATGGGACCGAAAACATAACAAGTGAAATGTGAGTGCCACCTCTGCCACGACCTTCTGGGTAATATAGGGGTGAAGTTATTATTTTATTTTTATTTTTTTGAAATAATATAGAACGCCAAAAGCAATTACACTATCCAATGGTCCCAATGACAAGGCCAAATACACACATCCACTCACACAAGCACACTCAGTCTCAGAACAAATCTTTGCGAATCACACAAAGATTTGTCCCATGTGGGGATCGAACCCACAACACCAGTGCAGTGGAGAACGGCGAGGCTACCGCTTGAACCACTACACCACACGTACAGGCAGTTATGTTAAGAATGTGCTATGCTTAACACTGATCAAACGTATTTGATCTTTTGTCGCGTTCAAACATTAAATAAGAGGGAGATGGAATCCAGGCTTAACTGTAACCGCGGATTACGGCCACGCAGTTGGAAACCTGTCCTGAGAATACAGATGTTTAAACTAACAGTCTAAAACTATGAAGGATTCTACTACAAAAAAAATACTGCTAACAGAAGAAGTAACAACAATACACAATAAACGAAAACAATTATTAAAAATGGCTCAGTAATTCTGGAAAAGTCCTAATTGTAACCATCCGAATTAACTTCTATGCATATTTTTATTACTAATATGTATATTTAATAAATTTTTTATTTAATATTTAAGATTGTTATGCTTTGTATATATTTTCAATATGTTTTTTAAATAAACGGATTTAATAAATTATATTTTAAATTTAATAAGATTTAAAATTATGAACTACTACTATGTTAGTTATTTCGTAATTTCCACCGAGCGTTATATGTTTCTTAGAACAATAGATAGCTCTAATAGTTCTAACACAATAATCAATCTTTTAAACTATTAAAAGACCCAATATATTATGTACCGATGAACTAAAAAGTGACGATTTTGCTCGTAAATTGAAGTCGAGAGCGAGAGTTGCCATGCAATAATCAACCATATTAACAGAGAAGCAAGCATTAGAAATGATCTATTCTGGTCTGGTTGACAAATTACATTTAACTTGAGATCGATATGGTTGGCGTCGAGGAATCCTAAATATCTACAAGTGCAATTTAAATATCCGTACATTGCCTGGCATAAATGCAGATGAACCTAGAAAACTGTTTGGATTATGTTGTAGCTAAAAAAAGCATACCGTAATATTTTTAACCGCAATTTCCTATCTTTCGCCGCCATCTTGGAAAAAGGAGTTGCAATAGTGTTTTTTTGATTTCTCTCAGCTATACGTCCTTTTTTAACCGACTTCAAAAATGGAGGAGGTTTTTCAATTCGTCTGGTTTTTTTATGTTTGTCACCTTATAATTTTCGACTGGGTCAAGCGATTTTAATGATTCTTTTTTTTATTTGAGAGCTGGTGCTGCCCGAGTGGTCCTATTTCAATTAGGTCCAGTTATGACCCATGATAAAACCTTTTTTTTTCGAAAATTCTTTAAAAATATCAAATTTTTTTTTGGAAAATAATCAAATTATTTTAAAACGCTTTAAGAGTTCTATTATTAAAACCAAAAAATCAAACCTGCCGTGGTTTTTTTTTTTTTTTTATGATGTTTCTAAGCAATTAGATACGTCATAAAGATTACAATCTAGTCTAGATATAACATTACAGACTAATGAGTAATTTAATTTTGACCTAAGCTACTAAATTAATTTATGCTAAGAATATGTCCATTAACACCTATCTTATTGTCTTTATTATCGAAAATGACACTGCACCTGCCGAAACCTGCCGTGGTAATATAAAAATAATAAAAAACTACTGAGGTGTCAAGGGACACCCGGATGGAACGAAGTTCCTTTCGATTAATTAGTTGAAGCCGCTCGATAGATGGTGTTGGGATCAAGTTAGATCGCGCTATGGTTTCGTTACAAAGTCCTATAGATTAAGGGCCACCGATTTATAGTTTAAGAAAGTTCTGCAGATCCAATTGTGGATTAATGTGCACGATACCGGGCCATTAAATCACTGTTATCCGACTAGTACAGCTTAGCTTTAAGCCAGCGCCCCCTATATTTTTAGAAACTCTACTCTAAATTTTTTTTTTTTATTTAGTTTATTTTATCTTTTTTATTTCTATAAGCGAGAGAGAGAGACAGTCACAGAAAAATGCGCACGCCGTGCGGCGTGCGCATTTTCTCTGTGTGTCTGATGATGTAGCACCGTAGCTGTAACGTAGCATGTATTTACTACGCCGCTACGAGAATTGCTACGAAATGTGTCGTTACAACTTTTCGTCCCAATTTTTCCGTCTAGCACCCTTTCGCAACGCGCGATAAGGAACTTCGTTCCAAAAAGAAGCAATCTATATGTTATGTTTTTCTTTGCATTCTTCTCTTTACTAGTTATTTGTATCAACACATAACTATGTTAAAAATCTATATTACCCAGAAGGGTGTGGCGAAAAGTTCAAAAATAACACTTTGCCCGACACGGGAATCAAACCCGAGACCTCGCGGTGGTAGGCGCTAACCACTAGACCATCGAGGCAGTACTACACCGTCGAGGCTTGTCGTATAAACAGTGACAGTGATTGCCGACTTTACAAGGATACTGACGTTTCGCTGCCTATTTACTGGTTGCCGTTAACTAAGCAAAATAACAAACTTTGATCTCTTATTTTACTTTTTATTTGTTGTCTCGTTTGTGAATGATGGTTGGTGAACATATTTTTTTTATAATAGGACGCAAAAACAGCTTCATAATGTCGGTTAACATCTTTATTGTTAAATAACGAAGATCCAAATTTAAAAAAACTAAAAGTTGAACCACTTTTTTCCAATATGACGGCGAAAGCTCTTTGAGGTCGAAAAATGCAGGGTAAGCTTTTATAAGCTTCCTCAACAACATATCCAAAAAAACAGCCTACTAGCTTCATTTCCATTAACGAATTGTTTAATTATAATGTGTTACGTAAAAGTTTTGAAAGCGCTGAGTTAAATGTTAAACCAAACCAAATGGCGAATAATGTTGGCGTTGAATTTTAACAAAGTGCAAAGCGCTGCATCAACTGCGTTCATCTAGTTAATTTTTCATTAAAATAATGAACACACAGCTCCCATCAAGCAAAAGTGCCCAGCGTAAGATGATCTGGAATTGTGTAGGCTGCCCGAGCAATGCGATGCCAGCTTATGCTGGAAGAAATAATGGTGAAAGAGAATATCTTTGTAATGTCGGTAGGATATTGTTTTTCATAGTTAAATGTTCGCATTTCACTCTCAGAGCTTTTCCCAATTAAAGGCCTGTAGTGGAAGAGAAATTAACGGCGTTATTCTTGCAACGTTGCATTTTTGACTCAGAATAAAGGCAGATTTACTGCGCCGAACACGCAAGTGAAGACACCAAAGCGAATACAACTTAAAAACTGAATACAAAATCAATGCAGTGCTAAACAACGCGTAGTGCTGTTTGCACATTAATTTATTTTCGTAAAACAATTCCGTGTTTTGTATTTAAACATTGTAAAACTTGTTCCCATAATTGATTATTTGAATAACTTTAATTTGTGTTTACCCGATAATTTTGCTATTCTCTCGGAATACAAACCCTCAACACTAAGTGTTCAGTGCTGCCAGTTTTAGACGAATATTTTCTCCTTCGTATCGGGAACGTAAATCATGGTTTAATGTAAGAATGGAACAAATAAGTTTTTTGAGGTAACTCAAGAGATGTCATTATCACTAAAAAACCCTTTGTATTTGCTAAAGAAAACTGTAGTAAACACGAACTTCCCCGCCTAAGACAGCACATATAAGCAAAACTATTCGTGGCAGCGTATTTTATAAAAAAAATAAGATTTAAAATTTTAAAAGTATGCGTTCCTATCTTTTAGAAATCTGAAAGGAGTACTCAAAACTGGCAAACATTTACCATTATGTACGGATTTATGCAACAGACCAATTAGGATCGAAGTACAATGCGGTCATATATTTTTTTCATTAAAAAAAACAGACTTTTATTATTTGTTACGGCTTCGCACCGCACTTCGGCTAATAGTTAACCATAGGGCTTCTATGGGTTTGAACAACAAATTTCCAACTCCTGCTGCTATTGAGAATTTTCTGACGAAAAAATTGTGCCCGGTGGATATCCTTTATCCCAAGCAATTGAACTCTTCATAATCTAACACCTGATGAACCGTGTTTTTTAAAAATCGTGTAGGTATGTATTTTTTTCACCATTACATAACAAAACATCACGCCTATGTATACCTTGAAGGGAAAGCAGATGTATTGCTCACACTTTTACAGTGCCACGAAACTTTCTTTGATTTGGATGGGACATTCTATTATTTCAATCAACAAATCAAATCCATTACTTTAATCGTATATCTAGTAGTATTGTTAACCAATAAAAAGACATAAATAAAATTATTAAAATAAAAGGGTATCGACTTCCAAAACAAAAAAAACATTACTAATTAAAATAATAATTACTAACTTATCAATTGACAGACTAATATGATAAATATGTTAGTGTTTGATTGATAGATATTTACTACTTAATTTAGCTCTGACAAGTGCTAGATAAACCTTATTGGCAGGATAAGCATATAACACACATAAATGAAAGTGACAGCTGTGTTCTACTTTCAAGTGTAACTTGTGTCACTTTTTAATCCGGTCAGATTATATGTTATGAGTTGGATGAGAACTATCCGGATCCTCAGAAACCGGTCCAGAGTTTTGAACGTAAAGTTAGTGTCAAACTGTCAAAAAGTTACCTCTACGTATTGTAACAGGAAAATTCCAACTGTACCGCATACGGATTTTATTAAAATTAAAGTATGTTTTAAATAACTGCCTCGATGGTATAGTGGTTAGCGTATGCGCTCGGGTTTGATTCCCGTGTCGGGCAAATTGTTATTTATGAATTATACGTCAGAAAATTTAGAATTGCATCATGGATTTGGAATTGTGGCCGGTGGATGACGATGGGCATACCTCCTATTTCATGGGACCTAAACATGACAGGTGAAGTATTGGTGTTGTATACCTCCACTTGCCACACCTTTCTGGGTTATATAGGCGTGATAAATGTTATTTTTTTAAAAAGACATTTTTATAATTTATCACTTGATTTAGTCCAAAATATATTTGAAAGATTTGTAAATTAGGTACTAAGTTAAAGGCCATAAATTAAATTAGAAATTATTCCACATCAAAAGAGGAAAATAAAAGGTTCACTCCCTATCCCATGGCTGAAATGTGGGTGTTATACTTATACACCTCAGCCTCAGCAATCTAAGTAACTCTGCGTGATATAAACTACCAAACCAGGAAAAACAATTTCAACAACTAAGTCGAAAAACCTTCGCGTGTCATTTTATTTGCACGAGACCAATACAAGTTAAAAGCGGGGATTTAAAATACGACATAACACAGATATTTCCGCGTATTTGTTGGTATATCTCTGCACTACTACAGGACGTGACATAACTGTTTGGAAAGCCGTTGATTGCTTTCTGCGTGGCATTTTAACATAACCCTTGTACAAAGTATATATCGAAACACGTCCATGTAAATAAGCTTAATACTCGTACTGTGTATTTGATGGCCCTGCATTTTATCAATATTATCTAATTTTATTTTTACTCTTTTTGTCGTTTTTTTATTTATTAATAAAGGGCTTTGTCGCTTAGCGGCCATACCACGACGGTTTTTTTTTTCAAGGAAGGCTTAAAGTAAGCCTTTTTGTGGAGGAAAAACATCGTTAGGAAACCTGCATGCCTGAGAGTGCCTAAAAAGTACTCGAGGTCGTGTAAAGTCAGCGTGGTGGACTACGGCCTAACCCTTCTCATCATGAAAAGTAACCCGAGCCCAGCAATGGGACATGTATAAGATACAGGGTTATTATTATTACATATGTATAATATCGCGCCTATTTTTAACAGAAGGGTGTGGTAGAGGTGTATTATATATATAACACACACTTCATGTGTTAAAAACCCAAACAACACATTAGCCCGATCCAGAAATCAAGTCCGAGATCGCGCTATACGATTATGTCAGTTTACTGATTAGGAATCAGAAAACGAAGTTCCGATTTCACCATTCAAACTGAAAGATCGAAAACGGTAGCCCAGCTTTGAACTCGGCCGATGAAATTGGCCCTAAGTAAAAAAGCGAAGTATTCAAATGCTTTAGAGCGAGCACGATATAACCCTTTTTTTTCGAAACGCTAAGTTCACGGAGTCCAAACAAAAAGCACTAATCAATATGAAGGGGAATTAAAAGCAAATATCTATTCGACTCAGCCTCCCTTAATCCGGGGTACGAGTACTTATATTATTTGATAACTAGCTTTATATGACTTGCAAGAGCAGCGCTGTTCCACATTTGGCACCAGGGCTGACAATGGCTAATCCTTCCGAGACCTAATTATTATTTTAATAGAAGAAAGAAGAAATTATCTTGTCAAGCTTTTAATCGACGCTTCGCGTGATCAGAAGGCTGGCTTTTACCTGGATTAAGACGGAACTATTGCTTAACTGTTTTCCTAATATGGGTTTAACTTTAATACTATTAAGTTTTAATCTGCTTTAAACACATAAATACATGTTTGTTGCAATGCATTTCTTCAAAATTAAAAAATGAAAGAGTTAAAGATTAAAAATATGTTGACAAAGTGGCAACATGCAATTTTAGTGCTTTAGATTTAATTTGTCTACAAAAATAGATAAAACTTAATAATGTTAATATTAGTTTTTTAAATATCGTTTTATAATGTTTTGTAGGTGTGACACTAGCATAACATAGACTATTTTTAACGCGGTACCACGCGGGCGAGGCCGCGCGTAGAAACTAGTATATTATATAGTGAAAAGATCTTTTAAACGAACGTTATTTGTATGTCGATAGATTTTTATATGGTCAATAAATATATTTAAATTAACAAAACTAAGTTTTAACATCCTTAGTAATTTAAAGGTTATGCGCTATGTTTCATTAGTTGTGTTAAACACAAAAGAATCGTATTTTTTATCGAATAAGTACAAATCGAAGTTATTGCGGGGAAGTTTTAAAAGCTCAATTTAATAAAATACTAATAAAATTGTTCATATAATTTATTTTGTGTTTAGAAATAATCAATTAAATCAAATATTTTTCTATTATTGTTTGCGTAGGTTGAGTAAATTTATCAGACGAGCAAATATTCTCAGAGTATTACAACCCACAGTGGAAGAAAATTTTTGGGAATTTTCCTACTGATTACGCAACAGTATCGCTACCCTATTATTACGCCAATACAGTAAATGTTGTCCAGACAAATAATTCCTTCATCGAAAATGGCAAATAATTTTCGGCATCTCTTAGGAATAATAATAGAATTAGGATACTTTAATGTATTATGTGTTTAGTATTATTATTAGCTTATTTTTTTGGCAATACATCGTATCCTAGATCTTAGATGATTTCAAGATTAACCTGATTCGATCACTTCAACGTTATTTGTTGCCATCACTTGCCATTTTCCATAACATTGAGACAAAAAACAACTGGTTCTTTTTACCGCCTAGTTTAATAATGTACTGCTATAACTTTGATATACCTACTTAGGACATATCTACCTAGGATTTTTTAACCTAAACAGTTAAACAGTTCGATTAAAATTGATCTAAGCTTCGGTAATTTAAATCATATTTTGATTAGTCAAATTTTAATTTATTTATTTTAATTATAATGTTTGGTGAAGTGTTCAAGCGCTTTTGGGGTGTATGGAAATAAATGCTTAGACTTTGACTTGACTTTCTTCTATAGGATTATAGTGTTTGTTAAGATTTGGAACGAGGTATAGGAAGAAGGTTACATTTGTCGCTTAATCGATCGGTCTTTTGTCTACTCATTTGACAGGAAAATTTGACCACAAACATAGCAATTCGATATTTTTAAAATTTTCGTTTTAAAAACGATGCCCGCACAACGAATAATTCCTGTCGCGGGGGTGTTCACATACATACATTCCACACAAAGACCGCGGATCACACAAAGATTATACTATCTTGAAAAATAAATATAATGTTTGAAATATAACTAACAAAAATGGCGAATGAAAACCAGGACGCATCTATCGAAATAGCGTAAAAAAGAGAACTAATATTAAATGGTTTTTTATAAACCGAATATCGTTTATTTTACTTTTACTCTTTTTCTGCAAAAGCTCTAGCTAGGAAACAGCTTTTCAGGCTGCCGCTTTTCACCTCTCGCTGTAGCTTTGTAAAGACTTTATTGTTCGTCTGTTTAAGATTTTGCGAGATGACAGGGCGATACACCTATTGTTATTATTATTAACCTTCCTTTTAATAATTTTGTTATTTGTTTTAAAATGGAAATGTTTCTTTTGTACATAAAAACACGTCTGTATTAACTAGAAGGGTGTGGCATAAGTGTGCAACACCCACATTTCATATGTTATGTTTAGGTCCAATGGGATTGGGGGTTAACCTATCGCCATCCACCGGGCACAATTCCAACTCCGTGCTGCTATTGTGAATTTTCTAACGGAAATTTCACAAATAACACTTTGACCGACCCGGGAATCGAACCCGAAACCTCGCGGTAACCTACCTATCTACGCTAATTACTAGACTATAAATCTTTCTTTTATTAATTTTGTTGTGTTTTTAAATCTTGAATCGTTTTTTTATGTGGTCCCTTTTTTTTTCGTTTATCGAAGCCCGCACTAGGAATAACTCCTGTGTCGCGAGGGTGTTCACAAACATACATTTTACACACAGAAAGCACACCCAGAGTCAGAACAAATCTTTGCGGATCATACAATGATTTTGCCCGTGTTGGAATCGAACCCACAACACCAGCGTAGTTGAAAGCGGCTAGGCTGCTTTTACCACTACGTCATCCGTGCACTCTGTGTGACTAACATTTTTTCATAGCTTATAATAGATTGTGGGGTTTTAACGGCAACATAAAAGTTTGGCAATTAACGTTTAGATTCAAATACTTATGAAGCGATGAAAAAAAATACTTTAAATTTTGTTATGATATATCCTTAACTTGGTTTTAGAAGTGAAATAATTCAGTGACGCAGATTATTTTTATATTTTTTTTTCCTATATTACATAAATGATATTTGATTCAGTTTGCCAATATGTATGCGTATTGGCACCTTGTGGAAACGTTGTATGCCACTTTGCCACAAGGCATAATGCTTTGTAATGTAGAACACTATGTATTATTGATTTTAATTAGATTAGCTACTAGTATCCGCGCGGGGGTTCATCCGGGTGAGTTATTGGTATGCTACTCAGAAATAATCTAGCATTGTAAAGAGTTTTTGAAATTGGTCTAGATTTTTTTAGTTAAATCGTAATAAAAGGTTTAGGCAAGTTAAATGACAAAAAAATAACGCTAAACTGGTGCGTCTGTATAATTTTTGGATATTTTTTGGAATTTATTATGTAATTCAATTATGCGTTTCATATTTTATATTTTACCATAATATGTGTAAACTGATACATCAGCGCGTGGACGCAAATATTTTTAATTTACCATAAACTACGTAATTTGTTATTGTATGTTTTTTTATATGTTTCAATTATTATGACAGAATAATGTAATTTTATTTTATCATTATAGTTGTGAATTAAAATGAAATAGACACCTGTTCAGGAATAAACTGTTAAATTGCGTTCACATCACCGCGTCAACGAAATATTTTAATATTATGAGTATCTAAGTTTTTTTTTTACTTCTATAAAACTTTGCGAATGTTTTTGTCGTTAAGAATTTCAAAATTTGTATCATTATTTAATGTTTTATCATAATAAGTTTCTATTCACAAATAATCTGATAAATTGTGTGACATTAACGCGTGCACTCAATTATTTTTATTTTATGAACAACGTATTTTTTTTAGTAACGCAAAGAATTATAACGTTATAATTTATTTCGAATACTTTTTGTTTGTATTGTGATGAATCTGAATATTCAGGAATAATGTTATAATAACTAATTAATTGTGTTCACATTACCGCAAAAAATATATTTTATGGTAAACGATATGTT
The DNA here is from genome assembly GCA_905147285.1 of Hypena proboscidalis. Classification (NCBI taxonomy): domain Eukaryota; kingdom Metazoa; phylum Arthropoda; class Insecta; order Lepidoptera; family Erebidae; genus Hypena; species Hypena proboscidalis. The sequence continues at coordinate 31,642,797 of LR990126.1, forward strand.
TAACTCGGTTTGGAAGTGAAACAATTTAGTGGCGCAGATTTTTTTTATTGTGTTTTTTTGTCGTATATTTCATAAATGATATTTAATTCAATTTGCCCAATACGCACACAACTCTCCACAAGGCACAATGCTTAGTAATCTAGAACACTATGTATTATTGATTTTAATTATATTAACAACGAGTATCCGCGCGGGGGTTCATCCGTGAGTTATTGGTACCACGGACCTGCTGAGTCTGCACTCAGTGGGCGGAGAGGTGATACTCCGACGTGGCGCGTCCCCGGGTTGCGGATAGGGGGTCTCGTTGTACCGATAACTCTGGTTTGGAGTTATCGGTACAACGGCGCGGACAGAACACACGGTGAGGGTACTTCTCCAATCGCCCTTTTGTTTTGCCAAAAACTGATTGGATGAAGCCCAGCGGACCTTCGAGGTCGGTGAAGGGCCGGCTTTCAAGGCTGGCGGTGCGGCAGGGAGGGTCAACTCGGCCACCCTGTCGGACACAGCAGAAGAGCAGCTGCGTAACAGCAGCTGCAGCGGACCTTCGGGTCGTGGGATGGCTGGCCTGCAAGGCTGGCGGCGCGGCATGGAGGGTCAACTCGGCCACCTTGCCGGGCATAATGCGTCTCCAAATCCCGCTGTTTTGGTGCCCGCACATGGGATGTATGGCCGGGGGGAACCCGGTCCCAAGGGCCCTACAAGGGGACCTCACCCCTCAAAAAAGGAAAACAATGATGGCGACTTTGAAAAAAACAAATCCTCAGGTGAGTAGCAACAAAAGTTGTGAATCTCACGGCGCTCCGGCGTCCAGCCCTGACGTATGTGAGGAGGGCACAAACCGCCTTATGGACTCCGGTCCACAAAACGACCATAGCAATAACTTGGATACCGATTCCTCAAAACACGACGACCACGGCAAGAATACGGATAATGTTGAGGAGGCTTCTCGAGCCCCATGGCTTCGAACTCAGACTCTGGCGGACTCAGACGTGGTAGGAGGGAAAAGCAGGACGTGCGAGGAGTCACGTGCCGACGCACCGATGCCGATCGCCCCTGAGGCGAGAGTGGTGTTGTCGAGGTTGGAGGACGGGCCTGCCACCCGGACTCGGGGCCGCTTGCCCCAGGTGAGCGGGCAGGGGACTGCGAGGTCGGGAAGTGCCGGGAAGCGCGGCTTCCCAGAATGCCTGGAGGAGGCTTACGAGGATGCCAACCGGGTACCTCGGAAGGTGCGCTCCTCGTCCAGAGGAGGTGCAGGGTCGAGGACGCGGTCCCTTACGCCGCACTGCCGGCCAGCGGTGCCGATGGCGACGATACCGTCCCCGGGTGATCTCGCCCCGGCCGGATCGTCGTCGTCGGTGTTCGCGTTCGGCGAGAAGTACCGGCGCGCGCGCGCCGATGGTGAGGCGGCCGCGGAGGAGCGGGTTGGCGAGTTGGCCGACAAGATCCGCCAGGGGTACGCTGCAGACGCGGACCCTTTGGAGACGGCGCGCGACTCCTTGAGCCTGATCGCGAAGGTCGCCCTGAGGTCCCAAAACCTCAAGGGCGAATTCGTGAAAGGGCTCAAGGTAGCCGTCGGCGCTTTAAAGTATGTGGTGCAGCAGCTCGGCGAGCGCTCCGCTGCCTCAGAGGCCGCCAACACCCGCCTCGGGGAGGAGGTGCAGCAGCTCCGTGCTGAGCTGGCCCAGATTCGGGCCGATCTCCAGATCGGCACCGTCGGTGCTGGCTCTCCGCGGGCTGTGGGGCCGCCGGCTGCGCCTTCTACTGCGCCACCGGCTGCGCCTTCTACTGCGCCACCGGCTGCGCCTTCTGCTGCGCTTTTTGCTGCACTGGAGGCTGCGCCGAAGGATACGCCGAGGGCTGCGCCGAAGGCTGCGCCGAAAGCTGCGCCTTCGGCTGCGACGCCGGCTGCGCCGAGGGCTGCGCCGAAGGCTGCACCAAAAGCTGCGCCTTCGGCTGCGATGCCGGCTGCGCCGCGGCCGCCGCGGGGCGACGCTTTCAGCGACGCCCAAATGAGCCAGCTGGCTAAGCTGGTGGGCGACATGCTGGCGGCCGATAGGCGCGGTCACCAGCAGGGCCAGCCGTCGTCGGCCCCGGTGCCCCCACCTCGACCGGGGACGGGCGCTAGGTCGTTTGCGGCGGTGGCCGGCGGGCCCGCTGCGCCCACGCCACCTGTGACGGCCGCGGCCGGTGCTGCCCAAGCGCCTGCCGGCAAGAAGAAGAGGAACCGGAGGGCGCAGCCGGCCGCCGCTCCAGGCGCTCCGGCTCCGGTGCTCGCGCCGGGCCCCGCTCCCCCTGCTGCGGCCGAGGTGGCTGCGGCAGGAGAGGGGTGGCAGACGGTCCGTTCGGGGCGGCGCTCCAAGAAGAGGAAGAAATCTTCCCCTCAGGGGGCGCCGACCCAGACGGCCGGTAAGAGGAGGCCCAGGCTCTCTCCGCCGAAGAGTGCTGCTGTGGTCATCACGGTGGCGCCCGAGGCGGAGGGAGTCACGTACGCGGGCTTCCTCAAAGAGGCGAGGTCGGCCCTCGACGGGGCCCTCCCTGGCGTCGGCTGCAAGTTGCGGCAGGCGCGGACGGGGGCCCGCGTCCTGGAGTTCCCCGGGAAAGACGGGGACAAGCAGGCCGACCTCGTGGCCGCGGCGTTGCGGGGGATCGTGGCGGGGCGGAATGGAGTCACAGTCGCCAGGCCGACGAAGTGCGCCGAGCTGCGCGTGTCGGGCCTGGACGACTCCATCACGGCGGAGGAGGTCCGGGAGCGCATTATAGCGGTTGCTGAGTGCGCTCCCGACTCCGTCAGGGTCGGTGCCGTCCGTCCCGGCCCCGGAGGTGTAGGTGCGGTGTGGGCCCGCTGCCCAATTGCTGCGGCCAAGCTCCTGGCCAAAGCTGGCAGGCTCCTCGTGGGCTTCTCCTCGGCCCGGATCACGGTCCTGGAGGCGAGGCCTGCGAGGTGCTACGGGTGCATGGCCAGGGGTCACTTGCGCCCCAACTGCACCAGCGGTGTAGACTGCAGCGGACTATGTTTCCGCTGCGGTCAACCGGGGCACAGGGCAGCGGAATGCTCCGCCGCCCCTCACTGCCCCCCGTGTGCGGCGGGCAAACGGCCCGCCAACCATCTGATGGGGCGGGAGGGGTGCACGATCCCCAACGCGCCGAAGCGCCCGGGGGCTAGCCGATCGACCACGGCAGCTCCTGGTGCTCGGCCGCTGACCGCGGGAGGAGATATGGAGGTTACGGAAATCCAGTAATGGACTACGAACCCTCCAATCTCCTCCAGACGAATTTGAACCACGCCGCCCGCGCCCAGGACCTCCTCCTGCAGGCGATGGCGGAGTGGTCAATAGGTGTGGCCGTGGCCGCGGAGCCCTACTTCGTTCCTCCCCGCCCGAATTGGGTGGGTGACTGGGACGACTCCGTGGCCATCGTCAGCTCCGGTGCGCTTCGGTCCCCGCCCTTGTCTCTCAGGGACAAGGGCTCGGGATTCGTTGCTGCTGACTGGGGGGAGGTAACGCTGGTCGGCGTGTACTTCTCCCCGAACCGGAGTCTGGCGGAATTCGAGGTCTTCCTCAATAGAGTGGAGGCCTCGATACGGCGAATAGCACCTCGTCAGGTGCTCGTTCTGGGGGACTTCAACGCCAAATCCTTGGCGTGGGGGTCCCCTAGGACGGACGCCCGCGGTCGGGCGGTGGAAGAGTGGGCAGCGTCGGTGGGCCTCTGTCTCCTGAACAGGGGCACCACCGAAACTTGCGTTCGACGGCAGGGGGGGTCGATAGTGGACCTTTCGTTCGCTACCCCTGCCGTCGAAGCGCAAGTAAGGAACTGGCGTGTCCTGGATGAGGTTGAGACGCTCTCGGATCACAGGTACATCCGATTCGAGCTCTCCCGGTCCCAGGACCCCAGTAGGGGTCACGTTCCCTCTCGGCGTCGCAGCGCGTTTCCGCGATGGGCTGTGGGGCGAATGGACGGGGATCTGCTGGAGGAGGCGGCCATTATTGCCAATTGGTTCGTCTCCCCGCCTTCGTCTGAAGGAGCCAACGCTGCGGCTGGCCGCATTCGCGATGCGATTACGCAGGTTTGCGATGCGGCCATGCCCCGTGCCAAGCGTTGGTCCCCGAAGACGGAGGTCTACTGGTGGTCCCCGGAGCTAGCCTCCCTTCGCGCTGCGTGTTTTGCGGCGCGGAGGTCCTACGGCCGCAGCCGGCGACGTCGCCCCCGCGACGTCGAGATGGAAGACCGGCTTTACGCGGCGTACATCGACCAGGTGTGCGCCCTAAAGCTGGCCATTTGCCGCGCTAAGGAGGAGGCGCGGCAGGAGATGTTGGAGGGTCTCGATCGTGACCCCTGGGGCCGCCCCTATCGAGCTGCGCTGAATAAGCTGCGCTCGCGGGGCGCCCCCCTTACGGAGACTCTCCAACCCAGCTTCCTCGCAGAGGTGGTTGAGGGCCTATTCCCGCAACGGGCGGAGCACACGCCCCCGGCAATGGTCGAAGAGACCGAAGACCGGGAGGCCGACCTCAGTGCTCCGCCCGTCACAGAAGCGGAGGTAGGGGCGGCTGTTCTTCGGATGCGTTCCAAGAACACCGCCCCCGGGCCCGACGGGGTACCCGGACGGGTGTTGGCCCTGGTCCTCAACCACATGGGGGATCGCCTCAGGGAGCTGTTCGACGTGTGCCTGGCGTCCGGACGGTTCCCTGACTGCTGGAAGGCGGGGAAGCTGGTTCTCCTCCCGAAGCCGGGACGGCCGCCCGACACCGTGGCGGCCTACAGGCCTATCGTGTTGCTGGACGAGGCGGGAAAGCTGCTCGAAAGAGTCATTGCTACCCGTATCGTCCGGCATCTTGATGAGGTTGGTCCGGGTCTGTCGAATGCCCAGTACGGTTTCCGTGCTGGACGTTCGACGATCGGGGCCATCCTGCGCCTGAGGGCTGCTACGGAGGCGGCCGTCGCCGGCGGAGGGGTGTTGTTGGCGGTATCGTTAGATATCGCCAACGCCTTCGGGACTCTGCCATTCAGCTGCATCAGCGAGGCACTCCGGTACCATGGAGTGCCGGTTTACCTGGTGCGGCTGGTGGCCGACTATCTCGAAGGCAGGGGGGTTCTGTACGAGGACCGAGACGGAGCAATGCTCCGCAGGCCCATGTCGTGCGGTGTCCCACAGGGATCGGTCCTAGGGCCGCTCCTGTGGAACATCGGTTACGACTGGGTGCTGCGTGGGGCTTTCCCCCCGGGCCTAGACGTCTTCTGCTATGCGGATGACACGCTCGTCACGGCCCGGGGTCGGAACTCCGAGGAGGCGGCACGCCTGGCCACAGTGGGTGTGTCCCAAGTGGTCGGGCGCATCGAGGCGCTGGGACTTAGGGTGGCCCCTGCCAAGACTGAGGCCGTGATGTTTCACGGGCCTCGTCGCGGGCCACCTGCTGGTGCCTCGATTACCGTCGGCTCGGTCCTCGTACGGATCGAGGCCCAGTTTAAATATCTGGGCCTAGTGATAGACAGGCGGTGGAGCTTCGACGAGCACTTCCGCATTTTGGTGCCCAAGCTGGAAGGCGTGGCTGCCGCTCTCGGTCGGCTTTTGCCGAACGTGGGTGGCGCCAGCGTCGCCAGCCGACGGCTTTACGCGGGGGTGGTACGGTCAATGGCACTGTACGGCGCACCCGTGTGGGCGGAGGCCTTGTCCGCCGGGAACAGGGCGCGGTTGTGGAGACCGCAGCGCGTCCTGGCGGTCAAGGCCATTCGTGGATACCGCACGGTGTCGACCGACGCAGCGTGTGCGTTGGCCGGAACACCCCCGTGGGATTTGGATGCGGAAGTGCTCGCCGAAGTGTACAGGCGCAGGGCGGCTGCTCGGGCTGAGGGTTCTGTCCCCATGCCCGAGCAGCTGCGTGCGTGGCGGGAGGAGGCCCACCGGACGCTGATGGTCCGGTGGGGGAATCGGCTGGAGGCTCCACGTGCTGGTTTTCGCACCGTGGAGGCGCTCCGGCCGATTCTCGAGGAGTGGGCAGGGCGGCAGCATGGGACTCTCTCCTTCAGGCTGGTGCAGGTGCTGACCGGGCATGGTTGCTTCGGGAAGTACCTGCACAGGCTGAAGAGGGAGGCGAGCCCCATGTGCCACCACTGCGACTGCGGTGAGGACTCGGCGCAGCACACTCTCGAGCAGTGTCCTGCTTGGGAGGTGCAGCGCCGGGATCTCACCGCGGTCATTGGGAACGACCTCTCGCTGCCGGCTGTGGTCGCGGCAATGAGCAGCGCGAGGTCGTGGGATGCGGTCGCATCCTTCTGTGAGGACGTCATCTCGCAGAAGGAGGCGGCGGAGCGGATCAGGGAGGACTCACTCCTGGCTGATCCGCTCCGCCGCCGGCGAGCTGGGCGGCGAAGGCGCGCGTACGCCGCGAGCCTAATGCCGCCCTAAGCGAGGCCGCGGGCGGTGGAGGGGGTTTTCCGCCGCCCGCTGATGCCTTCCGCGACGGAGTGACGCCCTGGGTGTGCCCGGGGCGTCGCTACGGGAGTAGGAGGACTTAGAGTCGGGTGCCCGGTCAGAGGTCGGACTGGGCACGGTCGCCGCGGCGAGCCCTGTGGATATAATATCGATCCGGGGCTCGCCGACCCACCATCTTTCGGCGACGAGGGCACACCGCGGGGTTTTAGTGGGTATTCTGTGCCGTTTAACATCGTAGGCACGGGAGTCCCACATGCCACTCTGCCCGTCCCCCCCACGGGTGGGGTTGGTATGCGTAAATGCATTTCCCCGCGAAAAAAAAAAAAAAAAAAAAAAAAAAGGTGAGTTATTGGTATGCTACTCAGAAATAATTTAATTGTAATAGTTAAGACTTTTTGATAGTAGTCTAGATTTTTTTAGTTAAAGCGTAATAAACGCTGATCTGGTCTTTGTAATTTTCGGATACTTCTTTAGGCAATTGTTTTGAAAAAAATATGTAATTTAGGCGTTTCATAATTCATATTTTATATTTTACCGTAATAGGTTTAAACTGAATATTTGGGAATAAACAGATAAATTATATAATACATCAGCGCGTGAACGCATTTTTTTTATTTTACTTCGAATTACGTAATTTGATATTGTACGACTTTTTTATATGCTTTAATTATTACGAAAGGATAATATTATTTTATTATGCATATCATAATTCGTAATATTTCGTTCTTTTATCATTATAGGTATGAATTAAAATTGAAATAGACACCTTTTCCGGCATAAACTGTTAAATTGTGTTTAAATCACCGCGTCAACGAAATATGTATTTTTATTTTATGAAGTTCTAAGATTTTTTTCATTTCTATAAAACTTTGCGTATGTTTTTTGTAGTTCAGAATTTTATAATTTGAATCTATTATTTTATGTTTTATCATCATATCAAATAAACTGATAAAAAGTGTGACATAAATATTTTTATTTTAGATAAATTATTTTTATTTTATTAACAACCTAATTTTTTTGGTAACGCAAAGAATTATAACGTTATAATTCGTTTCTATTATTTTATGTTTTTAGTTCACATCACCGTGTAATTTAAATTTTATAATAAACGACCTAACTTGTTTCTTTAATAAAAAAAAGTATGTTAACGAAAAAACGCAAAAAAATATTTAGAGGAAATAAATAACACTAAAAAGCACTTTATTTTACTTTGAAACTAAATAAAAATATTTTTTTCATAAAAAAAAAATTGTAACAATGAAATAAGGAAGGTATTTAAAAAAATAAAAATAAAAATAAAATAAAAATAATTTAACTAAAAACTTACCTGCCGAGCACCACGAAAACTCCGCTGCCACGGCCGCGGCGCGGATAGGTAGCAAAGCGCAGAGAGACGTAGGGATCACTCTGTTAGAAAACTTTAAGGAATTCTAAGCTGAGAGGTTGACCCGCGTCCACTCACTGCGATGGTTCGGAAGCGAATGGCACCAGCGGGCTCTGCTTTCAGCAGATTTGTTTCGTCATGAAGTGATGCGAGTCGGATGCGGCATTTATCTCAAGTACGTGGGCGTTTTTGTGTGGGCTTGTGCCCACGGTCGAGTTTAGTGAGAAAATCTTCAAGTAGAGGTTGGCACCTGAGCTGTGAGAACCGGAAAAATTGCGTGGATTGATCGGTAAAAGTCGAGCACTTTTACCAATAATACCGGAGAATGGGGTATTTCGCATTTATAGAGCCAATTATTGTATAATTTTAGTGGCATATCGTAAATAGTTCTCCTAAGTAAAGCTGAATAATTAAAAATACTGATTAATGCTTTTTATTTTATTTTTGTTAAGTTTAACACATCAGAAGATTGTTTTAAGATGTAACTTGATTACCCGTTAATCATCGGATATTCGCCGTCGATTACTTTACAGGTTGCAATCCTCTAGTTGAAGGTTTTTTTTAAATCGGTCATCGAATTTCGGTTGTGGGTGAGACCTTTGAATATTAGCATAATATTATTTGCCGACTAGCCGGCGACTACAAAAATGGCCGACTAGTCGTCACATCTCTAGTAAGTATACACTGGAATTGTACTGGGCTCCGTTGCTTGAATCCTATGCGCGCGCAGTACTAAGTCGGTTTGTGCGTAGAAGTTCGCTCTAATGCCGTATCCATGAATTAACCGAACAAAGTTTTTTTGCCACTGGAGATGTGCTACGCAGCTTTGCTACGAAGATGTTCGAGTATAACTATCAAACTATTTGACCTTTTCGACTGTTGTAATGCAATATAGCGGGAATAGTAGTAGCTAAACCTGTTCACACAAGTGCAACGCTATGTTCCCGAACGAATTTGATTTATTTTCAAACGCATCAATAAAAACGCAGCATAGAACATATATTTTTTTTTTTTTATGCTAATGATCGTGGTCAAATGCTCGCGTTTGACTACGATCTCACCTGGTGGTAAGTGATGATGCGGTCTACGGTGGAGCACGCTTACCTAAGATACCTATTGACTCTTGCTTTGAAGAGATCCAAGTTGTACTCATGCGGAAACACAGACTCGGGCAAGGCGTTCCACTCTTTGATGGAAAATCAGCCAGTGCGGAAACGACGAGGCGGGCGCGGCGCGGCACCCACAGGGACGACGCTACGGCGCGCTACGCAAAGCTACGGGGCGCTACGCGTTGAGCTACGGGGCTATACTTGATAAATTATTTATTTTGGGGACACTTCACAAAGTGTTGATTTTGCAGCGTTTCACACACGGTAGCTAATTAATACGTAGGTATATTAAGGTACCTCAATTTTTTTTATACGACGCCGCACCAAGAATACCTCTGTGTCGTTCACAAACATATATTTAACACACACAAAGCACACCCAGAGACAGAACAAAATAATATTTGCGGATTACACAAAGATTTGTCCCGTGGGATCGAACTCACAACACCAGCGCATTTGAAAGTGGCGAGGCGGCCGTTTTAACCACTACGCCAACCGAGCATTATAGCTGCCGTGTCACTTTCTATAGGAAGAATGAAAAGTACCAAGAGTTATAAATATACATTTTTATACTGTCGCCGTGTATGAAATGTTTTATATCAAAATGCGATCGATTGTGAAAAAATGATATTTACCGTCAATAGCACACGAAATGAATATGCCTATCTTGTGTAAAAAAATGAGGCAGATTGTCTTGATGGTGATTCTAGGGCTGCTTAGTAGTGTGCCTATACAATATGTAGGACATTCAACAATGTAGGAAAGTCAATGTCTATGGTTGTACTACGTTATCGATGTGAACGGTCGCGGTGGTGCAATTCTGTAACGGTTGATTTTGACATTTTAGTGCATCCTTACTGCTATATACATACGGTTCATATTAGAATAACAGAAATGTCAATTATGTATGATCTATTGAAGGAATACGCTTGCGGTTTAACCGATTTCACCTGAGAACTTAATCAACGGACAGGAAATGAAAGCGGGAAAGGGAGGGAGTGGGTTGATTGTTCTGCGCATCTATGATTTGACGTCTTGTTTTATATGACGTCCAAGAGCAGCGCTCTTCCACATTTGGCAGTAAGGACGCCTGGCAATGCCGAGTTCTTTTAGAGGCTTACTAGAAATTTGCAGAAACAAAAAAATATTCTTGTGAACCCCATTTTGCTAAGGTTAATTAACTTGCGTTAGGAGAAGTTTCCGTCCCCCCACATTTTGGGGGCCATGAGGGGCCTGCCTAGGCGGGCGAGAGCCGGGCTGCGGTGTTGGCGCAAGCTGACACCGTGGCCGGGTGGTTTACGGGGCCGCGGCGGGAGAGGACTGTTGGTGTTTCGTTGCCACTTTCCCTACCTTCCGCGGTCCCGGAGGGGCCGCAGCCGCTGAACTGCGGCGTGGTGGGCGGCGGGACCGACCACCTGTCTCGCCGCGAGAGGACCAGGCCGTCGGACATGGGGAATGTCCGATGGCTTTGCACGCGGTCCTCGGCACCGGTCCCCCCACATTTTGGGGGCCATGAGGGGCCTGCTTCGGCGGGCATCGCCGGGGGGGTTGTGGACGTAAAGGCTGTGCCAGATTCCCATGACCCCCCCATCAAGACGAGTGCGGGAGCACCGTGGGGTTTTAGTGGGTATTCCCGTGCCGTTTACCATCTTTAGGCACGGGCGAGTCCCACATTACCACTCTGCCCTTCCCCGGGGTGGGGTGGTATGCGTAAATGCATTTCCCCACGTAAAAAAAAAAAAAAATGAGAAGTTTCCGTCACGCCAGGATTCGAACCCAAGATCTGTCCACGTACCGCGATCTTAATTCCTATGCTTTATCCATTGCACCACGGCTGCTTCATATTCCTAATAGTAATTTCGGTTTATTGTAGGCGAAATCGATCAGTAATTAAATGAATATTATATTCTATTTTTTCTACACTAGAAAGATGGCAGGACGAAATTAAAAAGAACGCAGGCAATGACTGGATAACCACAGCCCAAGACAGGAAAAATTAGAGTAAAATGGAGGAGGCCTATACTCGTCGAGAGGTCCCTAATAATCAATGAGTTTATTTTTAAATAATATTTCATTCTAATGTTTGTATCTTTCCAAAGCATGATTTTATATAAATTATTATTATAACACTAATTTAAAAAGAAATGTAATGTTTGTTGAATTTATTTATTATTACGATTGTGTTGGAAAATAATAATATGAATATTTATAAACTAATTTATTTTTTAATGTAATGGAAATGCATGTTAAAATTATTTATTATCAAGATTGTGTAAAAATTATTGAATAAAATAGAAATTATTGTAATCTATATTGTAAAATTATTAAGGAAATAAATGGCTATAATAATAAATAATAATATTCTATTCTAAATTACGTTATAAATGAAATAACCTCAAAAGAACCAAGATATATTATTTCCTTTAAGGCGATCGCACGCCTGTGAAAAACCTAGCCTTGAGTCCTTTGAGGTTGCAATCATCAAGCCAGTTCACGCACTTCTTTTCAATATTATAGTATATATTATTCGGAATTATAGTCACGAATGGGTCGCTCATATTTGGTTCTATGACCAAGAAATCATTTTTGCCATGTTTTTCGACATACGGATTATCAAATAGAGCTGATTTCTTGTGAGCCAGAGCAGTTTTTAGCTCAGTTTCGATCAGTATTGCTTGTGTATCTTTCATGTCGTCAACGCCCTGCTCTGCCAACGCTACAGTTCTCACGCCAGACTTATGATTTAGCAGATTTTTTAATAGATTTCTTTCATTGGCTGTGTTTCGGCCCGATATTATACTTCTTCGTCCTTTGTTTCGAATGAAGTCAATTATTTTGGATAGCAGTAAACCTTCGTTCGAGTCTTTCTCGTTATTTTCGACTTTTTCTAGTCGCCTCAGACATGTTATTGTTTTGATTACCAGTAAAGAGATAAGGCTCAGGATAATCTGAAATAGATATATAGCGTAGTAAGGCATTAGAAGAAAATAACTATTAGCAATCGTCTTTTTGTGTGTGCATAAAAATTACACTAATATTTATTTTAATTAAAGGTAAAATTAATATAAGTACTTTTATTAAGCATTCGTTCAAAAATAACAAAATATGCACTTTTCAAACAAAAAATACTTTAATTGTTCACAGAAATACTATTGAAAAGTAACACAATTAAAAATTTACAAAAAGAAGTTTATTAACTTGTCTCCCTTAACAATAACGACGTCAGGTCGAAGAGATTCCGTGATCGGGCTTCAAAAACTAGACACACATACTTACTATGCGAATCAAATAAGAACAGATTTCTCGCCCATATTGAATGACTTTCATTCGTCCGTCCTATTGTGAACGAAATTCTTTCAAAGAAGCACGAAAGTGATCGAGAATCTTGGCGTTTTCATTTTCAGGTGAACGGAACACATTCAATATGGACGAGATTTCTGTTGTTATTTGATTCGCTTAATAAACTCAATATGAATATTTAATTATTTTCACTAGCCTCCATTTCTGTTTGCAGCTCGGCTCGCATGGTCTGTCGTTAAGAAGTAACCTATTTGTGACTCAAATTACATCAAAATCGATCCGTCTCGAATCGAGAGTTCCTAACACACGACCGCACAAATTTTAGTAGGATTAAGATTTTGTTACGTTATTAGTATATGTTATTTTTAAAATAGCATAAAAATTAAGGTATAATCACCAGTATTCTCATTTTTATTCCGCCAAATGAAAAGTGGCATACAGCATCTCTGAGGAAGCAAATAGCCAATGGTAATCTAAAAATCATTTGCTTGAAATAAACTGACTATGAAATTAGATTTCGTTTTTATTACAATTTTAGAGATTCAAGCACGATTCCATAACTAAAACTAAATTATTCAAGTAGACAGCATTTGTTGTTTTTTTCTAAATTTAATCATTAATATTATTTTATTTTATTTATTAATTGTGTATCATATTTAAATTAAATTTCTTTTGGAATAATATTATTTAGTTGATTTTTTTTAGTAAATATTGCGCAACCCATTTTGCCTTTGTCATGAAACAAGAATGGCGAAATGTGTCAAAAGTGTCAATATGCGATAAGATCGAGAGAAATGTGTTACCAATAGTGAAAATGTTGACCTTGAAAATATAAATTGCAGCGTTGTTAGACTTGTAAGTATTTCTTCAGTTCATAGATATTCATAATTCTGTTTTATTAATTAATTAAAATAATAGAGAGTTTTACGGCCTCTTAGGTCTAGTGGTTAACATATACTTTTACAACGAGGTTTCGGGTTCGATTCTCGGGTCGGGTAAAAGCGTTATTTGGGGGTTGCCCGTCAGGAAATTCTCAGTAGCAGCACGGAGTAAGATTTGTGCACGGTGGATGGCGATAGGCTCACCCCCTATAACATAGAACCTAAACATCACAAGTGAGAAGTGGGTGTTATTCTCATCTGCGGCCTCTGCCACACCCTTCTGTGTAATCATAAGCGTGCTTAGTTATGTATCTTATTATCTACAGTGATGCGTCGTTAGATGGGTGTCAAATATTCTTGTGAGCCTAGGAGAGCACGGTCGGCCATCTGTCCCGGTTGTCGTTTTAAGATCTATGGCAGTCGTTACGGGTAGTCAGCCCGGTCCTTGTAGTAAGGGATATCAGACCAATCAAATGATGGTCCTGATATGACTTGCTACATAGGGAGCTGTCCCAAGCTACCGGGCGGGTGGGCAGGTTGCGGATCGCCCGCCTCATCCCATGCATCTCCAGCTTAATGGGTTGAGGATGTCAAGCTGCGGCTAAGGACCCCGGACAAGGGAAAGGTAGCCCACAGGGAAAGCCCATCTGTGGGCAACCAAATCCAGCCCTGATTCCCGTTTTCCCCAAATCCTGGTCGGTGCGCCGAGCCTCGGCTTCGGAGCATCGGTCTAACCTCCCCCTCATTCTTCTTATCCCTATCCTACCACCTGTCCTGGAAGAGACAACCTCGATCCCAAAAAACCTCAATCCAAGGTGTAAACCGACCCTTCTTCCGACCGAACGAACCTCTGAAGAAGTTGCTGGCGGGTGGCGCTAGTCGCCTGTCGAGCACCGACTTTTGGCGCTAAAGCCGCTGCCACTGAGCCGAAAAAACAAGGAGGTGCAGTAAAACGCGCCCGCTCCGAGGAGGAATCTCCTCGGCAACCGCGAAATAAGAAGGGGGATCTGGACGACACAGTGACGGATCTGGGGGCTACACCCTCGGAGACAACTGCAGTGGCCAGTCAATCGCCTTCTTTTCGGGACGCGTTGGCTGGGATACGGCTTGGGGTCTTTAACATGATTTTAATTCAAATCTCTAAGTTGAATTAAAGTCAATCTAAGCTCCGGTGTCAAATCATTTACTGTATTATAATTTAGTTAGCTAAGTTTTATTTTAATTTTATATTTTTTGTGTTTTGATGTTTGTTTTGACGTGACTTTCGTGGAAAAGGTTCTGCGGGGAAATACAAAAAGTTCCCCAAGGAGCCAGACTCCACAAAGTCCTCGCAAAGGTGCCGACCTATCAACTTGGATTATTAAAAAAGACGGATGGAACTTACACTGAGACAGTTCAAGATACGATAGGCCTCCTAGCCGCAACGCACTTTCCTGGCTCAGTTATGGAAACCCACCGTCACCGATTGGGTGAACTCAATGATAGATCGCGGGCTAGACCGTCGAATCGAGACTGGAGCATAGCGACTAACATTTTCAGACCCAATCGTGTCAAATGGGCTATCAATGCCTTCAAACCTTTTAAGTGAGCAGGAGCAGACAGCATATTTCCTGCAGTTTTTCAACAGGGAATAGCTTATCTGCGCCCAATACTGGTCAAAATCTTAAGAGCTAGCTTAGCCTGGCGACATATACCAGTATCTTGGACTGAGGTGAAAATCCTGTTCATACCCAAGACCGGCAAGAAGGACTACTCACAACCAAAGTCCTTTAGACCAATAATTCTAACTTCCTTTTTCCTTAAGACGATGGAGAAGGTCCTGGATAGGCATATAAGGGATGGGGCGCTGTGCGCAAACCCCTTACATCCTAACCAGCACGCATACCAGAAAGACAAATCAACTGAAACCGTTCTGCTTAGTCTGACGGACAAAGTTGAAAGGGCACTCGAGGACAAACAAATCGCCCTCTGTGCCTTTCTGGATATTGAAGGAGCATTCGACAACGTTCAAATAAGCACCCTTGCCAATGGCATGAGGAGCAAAGGTGTGGACGAAACCACGAACCAATGGACGGAGTCAATGCTCCTTCAGCGCAGGGTCACGATCACTTTGCACGGTGAATCGTGCCACTACCACCTGACCAGAGGTTGTCCTCAAGGGGGTGTGTTATCACCCCTGCTCTGGTCTTTGGCGGTAGATGAACTGCTTGTGCTCTCTTCTTACAGAGTAGTTGAGATACAGGGTTATGCGGACGATGTGGTGGCCATATCTCTCGGACCGAGCGAAAGCACTGTGTCCAACCTGTTACAGGGAGCACTTAACACTATCAATCGTCGGTGCATTAAAAACAACCTCTCGGTTAACCCGGGCAAAACAGTAGTGGTGCCATTCACGAGAAGAAGGAAGCTGGACAGGCTTACCAAGCTTTCCCTGAACGGCACTGTAATTCTCCATTCCACTGAAGTTAAATACCTGGGCGTCACGTTCGACCAAAAGCTGACGTGGAATACGCATATGACTAACGTGGTACAGAGAGCAAAGATCGCGTTGGGAATATGCAGTCGATTAGCAGGCAAAACCTGGGGCTTAAAACCTGGGATCGCCCTATGGATGTACACGACCATAGTCCGGCCCACAATAACCTATGCGTCTGTGGTCTGGTACAAAAAGGCACAGCAGAAGGTGGCTGCGGCAACACTTTGCGGATTGCAAAGGACCGCATGCCTTACCATAACTGGTGCCATGTCCACGACGCCTTCAGCCGCATTAAACGCTCTACTAAACCTACCGCCCCTCCATTTCCTAATGGAAACGTAGGCGCAAAAGTGTATAAACAGAATGAACACCGTGGGGAGGACAACCTGGCTCTCACAAACGCTGAGAGCTTTGCAAGACTCAGTCTTGAAAGTCCCCGTCCTGTCAATGACAACGGATGTTTGCTTCACACAGATGAACTTCACTAAGAACTTTACTGTGGAACTGCCAGAAAGGGAGGAATGGCCTGAAAACCTGAACTCCTTAAAGGCAAATAGTCTCATCTGGTACACGGATGGCTCTAAATGGGAAATGATGTGGGATGTGGTGTCTATGCAAAAAGACCTAGTGTAAATCTGAGTAAGCTGGCCACCATTTTCCAGGCAGAGATTTACGCTATTATAGAATGTGCGAAGTACCTGCAACAAAGGAACTACGTCAACCAACAAATTTATATTTTCTCAGATAGCCAAGCAGCTCTCAAGGCTTTAGAATCAAACACAATTGATTCTAGACTGGTCAGGAATTGCGTAGGCAGCCTAAATATCGTCGGGGAGAAGAACAAAGTTGTTCTAGGATGGGTCCCCGGGCATTCAGATATTATAGGCAATGAAAAGGCCAATCAACTGGCTAGGTCTGGTACAGAGATTTTGCAAATAGGACCGGAGCCTTTCTGTGGAATCTCAAAAAACCAGGCTTACCAATTCCTCAAGGGAAAGCTATTCGAAGATTCATCAAGGCTCTGGCAACAGGGTCAAGGGATGGATCACAGCAAAAGCCTCATCGAGGGCTTCTCGAATAAATTTACTACTGAGCTGCTGGCACTTAGTAGGAACAAGGTGTCTCTTGCCGTTAGATCCCTCACAGGACACTGCAAGCTAAATAGGCACTTATCCCGTATGGGCTATGCGGACGATGACTACTGCAGATTCTGTAATGAGGAACCGGAAACACCGCTGCACCTCTTTTGCGACTGCGAGCCACTGATCCATAGACGAAGCATCATTCTAGGACGCCATATCTTGGATCCGGATGATGTCAAGTCACTCCCGATCGGCCGACTGCTCCAGTTTATGGAGGCTATTGGTCTAAAGGAGAGTCTTTAATGAAGCTACAATCACAATAGACCCACGGAGGTCGACGTGAACACCCAAAGCCTCTTCCCAACAATAATAATACGGGTAGTCAGAGCCCAGTTAGTCTGACAACTAATCTAACAAAGAGAATCGTATCGCTACGTACTGGATTGTGGAGGGGTTGATGCAGTCGCTCCACGTATTAAATTAATATTCTGTTGAATCAGTTACGGTGTTATAACTCCAGAATCGATCGACGTCGACTGATACATCTGTCGTTAAAAGAGCCAACAGGAGTGCACCACTGCACTCGATCGAAACCGATCGATTCCTATGTAACCTCCAGACTCCAAGCCGCTCCCTCGGAGAATAAATTAGGTTGCTATTTCTGTATCAATTACTCTGTTTGATATTTCAAGCTCAAGATGACAAAGGAAGGAAATAACATCCAATGAGATTAAGTTATTATATAGTAGTCACAATTAGTACTTTACAAAAAGCTATACATTTCCAGTATAAGCTGGTCTTGCATTGCAAGCGAACAATACAATGCGAGCCCATCTTATTCTGGAAATGTAGGTTCTTACGGGGAAAGTGAGAAGAGTACTTTTTACTACGGCTAAACTCTGAGACATCAGGGATGGACTCTGTCACCTGCCTGACTGCGGTATCGGGTAAAATATGTTGTGTTCAATTCTATCTGCAATTATGAGAAATTTGTTTAAGACTACAATTCAATAATGTTAGGAGGGCGCCATCCAGCATATTGAGAATGCTGGTAAATCTACAAAATTATAAATTAAACAATCGTTAAATTAATTTATATTTTATTTAAGCTATAAACATTAATGTCTGACTTTTAGCCCCTTTAATAACAATCTTATGTGGAAATAATATATTACACTAAAGTTAGTACTTAGAACTAGTGTTCTTAAACTTAGCTAAAGAGTATTACTTTTTAATAAATACCTTCTTGGTACATTTAGTACTTATTCTACAAATTTCTGGAATCATCTTAATATTATGGAAGTTCAACGGTGTTGGGTCCTTGATGTGTAGCCGTGCCCAGTCGAGTACAGTTTCAATATTACATACAACTGAGGCTATTCAGATCTTTAGTGATAGTATTTGAATAGATGTATTGTGCTATTCTACTTCAGTTGAATAGCTACTTTTTCGTTTGAATAATCTTTCGTTTTAAAAAAACCGGCCAAGTGCGTGTCGGGCCACGCGCAGTAGGCTTCCGTAGCTAGTCGTAACAACATATTTCGACTTAAAAGGGATTTACTATCTGTATTAAACAAGTAACATCTTCATACAAGTCATTACTTTCAAAGGTTTTTGTAATTTGCACGAATTATTCTAAGTAACTGCATTTTACACTTTGGACCCCAATTACTCTAGAACTAATTAAGTTAAAGTAACCAGATAAATGGCGTCCTTCAGAAAGGAAATGTTTGTAGTACACGAAACCAGCTAGCACGTATGACGAGATGTATGAATGTTGAGGAAGCGAAAGAAGTATGTAAGGAGCGAAGCACATGGCGTTCCATCGTCTCTGCCTACCCCCGTGGGATAAAGGCGTGATTTTATATATGTATTATGGTATGTTTATTTATGTTTCAAGAATTTTGAACGAAATATTCTGAGTAACTGCATCTGACATTTCGGACCCCTATTCCTCTTGAACTAATTAAGTGAACTTATCCGCTATAGTTTTCCTTTAAAGTTCATTACATGTACTACCGACACAATTTTTTTCAGATTTTAGGATCCAGTAGTTTAGCTTTTAGAGGGGGGGGGACGCCCTACTCGGACAAAAATTTGCTCTTTAAAGTTAATTATCTCGCAAACGGATCTCTAAATCAAAAAACTGTCTTAGCAACCCCTAAACATTTTTAAAAGTCCTATCTAACAATACCCCACACTATCGGGTAGGCGACAAAAAAAAAACATCCCTACTTTACATGTAGGGGAGCTACCCGAAAAAAAAATATTTTTCCAAATTTTATTCTACGACTTTCTTTGTATAGTTAACATACATGTTTATGCAAAATTTCAGTTTTCTAGCACCAACGGTTTCGCCGCTATGCCTTGGACGGACGGACAGACGGACATGGCGAAACTATAAGGGTTCCTTGTAGGTACTACGGAACCCTAAAAAGTTCTACACATCGATGCTCTCAAGCAATAAGTCGGTAATCGAAAAATCCAAATTTTACAGGAAAAAACATTTACTGTTTTTGTCGAATATCTTTTCAGCCAGTGGGAATATTCAAGTCATTGATGTATCAAATGAAAGAAGTTTTTTTTTTAAGTGTAACTGTGCTTTAATATGAAATTCTTTTAATTCAGAACCTTACAATTTAATAAAATAAATAATACCTTAAACTATATTGTTTAAATATTACAGTAATAATATTTACAGAGTTATTGCAGTAAATTTGTCTAACAATTTATTTCGTATTATTATATTATATACTTTTACCAAGTTATTTTTTATCGTAGAGAAGATGCATAATGTGTTATTACGGAGTTATTTTGGTAATATTAAATAATTGTAGAAACAATGTTGATACATACCAATATTATTTACGGGAAAATTTGAAATAACTGTGTATCGCCCAGTACCTTTTATTTTTTTTTAAGCGTATCAATGTAATATTTACAGAGTTGAAACGAAAAACCTACTATTTAAATTACTTAACATAGTTCTGCTCAATAATAACAATCTAAAAAACTAAATGACAGTGAGTCAAAAAGGATGGTAAAAGCATGGAATAGCTCCACTTTTACAAAAATTTAAAAGCTTATGTAAAGCTTTGCTTATTGTAATAGGTTGGTGGCAAGCATGTTGCAAGTGCACGTTATCTAGATGTACAGCTGCAGCTGCGCTATTCTCGTGTACACTTTCGTCCTCTTAGACGAAGAGGACGAAAGTGAGTGTTTAAATCAAGCTCTGGAAAAGTGTCTTTAAAGTTGTATTTGAAAAACAACTTATTTGCTTGTGAATCGGACACACTCACCTCCATCACGTCTGCCCAGTGGATCACATTTCTGTTTATATCACACCGCCAATGCTTTTCGTCTACGAGTGGTTTCAAATCGTAAACTTCAGATTTCTTTAATTACACAATATTTTTACCAGTAATCTTTGAATTTAAAATAACGCTGTAATTTTAACAACCATCTGAATATAGTAAAAACTTTGTAATATCTTTTTCGTGTTCATTTTTTTTTTAATTAACAAAGTATTCCCTATTTCCGTACTGCCTTTTTTTAGCTATTTGAAAATGCCATACATAACTAAATCCTATTTTTCGTATGGCAACAAACATGGTGAAATTGTAACATGGATACTTTCTTTTATAATAAATGCTACACTTCGGATTGAGGTACTCAAAACTTTTTGCAATTCAAATATTGCTACTGTAGTATTATCTTTGTCAGCTGTCTATAATATTACTTCTTTTTTTAATATTCTAACATTTTCTTTTCTCTGTAAATGAGTTCTTTGTTTTTCCTCTAGAGTGGCTTTCATAGTATTGTCTGATTTTTCATATAAGGAGCACGAAGTGCAATGGTCTTTTTTGGATTTGAAAAATGAGTATTTATACTGGGAGTTAAGAACTGTTTTATATTTTCGTTTTGTTGCCAAAAACATCAGAGTAATTTTGATGTGTAAGCTACTCCGTATAAAAGCGATACATTTTTGAAATATTTAAGTTCTCTGAAAGATATTATTATTCTCTGGTTAAATTCATCCTCGTATAGTGCTACTCCAGTTAAGGAAATATATCAATGTGGGCTTAAATAGTTGCTTCAGTCATATTATACAGTTTGTTAGGTCTATTATTATGCTTTCCTCTTGCGTCTCTAAGTCCCTTATCAGCTTTCATTATTTTATCCAATGCCATATAAACCATTTGTTCTCCAATTCGCAAAGTATTAAAATAAAATCCTTACAAACAGCAATGTTTTCATTATTTGAAGTGAAAGAATAATTTAAAGTTTGCGTGCGGACAATGGACAATGGACATTCCTGCTGATATACAGCCCTTGTTGTACGCGATCACCGAGACCATAAAATTGGTCAAATATAATTTGTCTTTCTGGAGAACAAAATTTTTGGTTGGTGCTTGCGTTTCCTAGTTTTTTGTATTCCCTACGTAGAAGATTGATTTTGTATATTTGAATCATTAATGTTGTTATCTATGTGTTCATAATCAATTGTTGAATAACACTTACAACCTTTTCAACATGCGAGCAATCGTTTGTAGTTATTTCATCAAATTTGAACCAATACTCAACTTTAAAAAACCCCGTGATTGCGTTTACCAAAGTACTTATGAAAAACTCACATGGAAATCGCACATACAAAAATTATGTAAGAAGGTCAACAAATCAGTCTATGCGCTGCATGAAATGGCAAAAATAAGCAACGTGAGCACCCTGTTAACTGCTTATCATGGTCTTGTCGCCTCAATATTGAGATATGGAGTAATTTTCTGGGGAAATTCAACTGATAGGGATGTAATATTTAAAATGCAAAAGCGCTGCATTAGAGCCATGTTTGGATTAAAACCCACTGACAGTTGTCAGCCAGCATTCAAAAAACATAAAATTATGACCTTGCCGTGTTTGTATGTTTAAGAGGTATGTTTGTTTGTAAGGTCTAATCCTCAACTATACGAGTTAGCATCTGAAACATACAATAGACGCCAGCGAGACATACATCGCCTCTGTATGCGAAAAACCAATACTGCTCTAATGCATAAAAGCATATTTCACATGGCACCAGTAATCTATAATAAGTTACCGAAGAAAATAAAAGAGCTTAATATTATACCATTTAAGAAATGTCTTCAACAATTACTCACAGACAAGTGTTACTACTGTCTAAATGATTTTATTAATGATAATAATTTTATATAAGTTAAGGCTGATTTTGAAAATATGTCATGTTTCTCTGACATGTTACTAATTTAATTATTTAATGTGCTTTGATAATTTTATGACTATACAGGATAATTATTTAATTTAATTTTATATTTCATATTCTGACATGCAAATCTAATTTTAATTTCAATTGGACTTAATGTTATTGTATTTTAAATTAATCTATATTTTATTTTGATCTATTTTCTGTTTGCTTACCCAATTAAGATTTATTTTTGTTTACATTTTTGCATGCCTTAAACGGTAAAAAACACCAGAACTTATCACAAACCCTAACACCAAAAATTGTAACTGTGTTTTTATGCAAAATAAAACTGATTTGATTTGATTTTGATTTGATTTGATTTGAGATTATTGACGCCAATAATCCGGTAAAAGCTACTTATCAAAATAAAATATTAAATATTTCTTTGTACCAACCTATAACAGTATTTTTGCCGACATCATTTTGTTTGTAAATTTCCCAACAATAAAAACGTGTGTCGTGATATATCTTTGTAAATTACCGTTAGAAAAATACAAAAAAAATTGCTAAGGTGTAATCCAGTCCGTAGATAGAGACTTATTAATATCATTATTTTGCCTACGTTTTGTACCTAGCTCTACCTTTCTTCAATCTTTCAAGATGTAAGATAAAAACAACAACTAAAAAATTCCATAGGCGCTTACATCGAGAGAAATTCATGAGAAATTTTGGAATTTTCCATATTTCTTAACAGATATTTTTCGTTTAGTTGGATTGGTAACAAATTCATCGTTTTGCTTAGAGATAATTATTTGTTGGGACTTTTATTTGGAAATACTTTTAAGACTCTGTAATCTTTAATGAAGGTCGTCTTTTTTCGCTCACCTTTCCACTGCTATGTTAGAGTTAAAGGTATCTAGAATATTTTCCTATATAATAAACGGATCGCGGCCATTTCGTAAATTTGCTCACTATGTGAAATGCTCGAGTTTCGTGAAATGGTCGCATTTCACTAATTGTTCCATTGCCTATTGGCCGTTTCATGATGTGGTTTGGGCAGATAAGGTTACTTCATGAAATGGTCAATATTATTAATTGATCATATCGTAAAACACTTACTTTATTTTCCGTTAGTGGCGCTTACAGCATTTTGTTTATATGTGAAAATGGCGGCTGCTAACGAACTGATATCAATGTTGTTATTTCTCGCAGTGAAAACGTTAATATTTTTTTATAAAAGGTAGAAGCAAGTGATACAAAAGAAAAGTAGTTTAAAATAAAAAGGTATAAACAGGTTAGATCAAAACTTTACGAGCAGCCTATTTATACGATCCGGCCAGACGTGGATGGCAAGTGTTGATGAATTAATGATGTGGCTAATGGACAGTAAAACATGTCATGAATTGCGACCATTTCATGAAATTCTTTATCATCGCACGAAATATTTATATTATCATATCCCATAAATATCCTTGTAGTTCAAATTAAATTGTATAATGAGAACTCGTGCGCACTAGTTTGTAGAGGAGAAAGTCAGAACTGCCTCCTCCTGCCACCGAAGGTATCTCAAAACCTGTAGATACTATTTCTGCTGCATATAAAACCTCTTCAGAAGCTATTATCGCCTAGTACTTGATGTCGCAGCCGTGAAGTCTTGCGAATACAAACTTCGTAAATTAAAAACAAACACTACTGGTGGTAGAGCTCTTGTGAATGAGCTCGAGGGTGGCAGCACCACCGTCTCACCTTTAACCTGCCGCCAAATAGTAGTGCTTCCATTACTGTGTTCCGGTTTGGTGGTGAGATCAGGCCCTGAAATTACTGGCACTTGAGGCATAACACCGTAGTCCTCATCTGCAGCGACATATCTATAATCTGCTTTTGTGGATTATTGATGTCCATGGGCTGTACTCCACTTACCATCAGGTGGACTACACGTTTGTTCGCTGCGGGCGTAGTATAAAAAAAAAGAGCAACTACCTCGAGGAGCTGACTCTGAGAGAGCTCACTCTGAACTGAGTGGTTCAGCTATGCTAACCATGGCCGGCCGTGGCCGTGGGCAAAATGAGAATTAAAAAAAAATCACTGATTTAAATCCCCAGCACACACCTATGCCATTAAATCGTGTCGTGTTTACGAATATATATATATATATATATATGTGTGTGTGTATTTATCACAAAATGATAGCTGGCGAAACGGTATATAAAACTCAGTTTCAATAAAACATTAAATTTTAATTTTCTCTTAATATAAACCTACGTACGGTGTCATTGGCCAAGGGCGTCTTATGTTTTGTTTGAAAGGTCAAATAAAAAAGCATAAATAATATATTTTATTAGTTGCTTTTCAGAAAAGACGATCAATAAAAATTGAAGAGACGCGCGGGGTGGGGGGAGGGTTCCTGATTAATCCTCTATTAGTATCGCTATGGAAATTATTATTTTAAGAGTTCCATGGAACAAAATTATAAAACCCTAGAAAAACGTTTTTAGTCAGTGTATAAAATGATTTATTAGGAAGATTTGATAAAACGATACCAGCTAGAAAAGAAATTAATTATATGATGATGGCACCTTCAATCTACCAATTTTGGTAGATTCCGTAAAATAGCAGTGATATAACGTAACTATATGACGTATTCTATCAGACGATGAATCTTTAAATGACTCATCAAAAAACCCATTAGGACTAATGCAACTCACACTTGGCCACTTTTCTGGTGATTCTTTTGACCCAGACAAATCTCCGCCTCAATAGATAGATGTTCTTTGAACCAACCTACACAATCTTTTTCATACAAATTACCTTCAAAAATCTTTCAATAGATAAATTAAATCACATGTTTTTTCAAATAGTCTGTATAATATCAAATAGCGAAATAAAATTTATTTCTTTTCCCACTGTTTATGGCCCGTCACACCAATTTATTTTTTTTTACGAGGCTGGTTACAGTAGATATGTAATAATATTTAAATGCTCATTCATATTTTTTTTCGTCCATAAACTAGTCGATATGGTAAAAACACCTTAAAATATTCTGAAAAAAGACAAGTTTCATTTTTAAAATCTAAAATTTGTGTTCTGAGTTCAAATATTCTATGGTAGTGGCAAGTGTGACCATCTAAAATTGTCTTATTTATCTCAAACTATTAGAGAAGTAATTCGGTCGCCAATCAAACTGTCCATCATTTCAGGGATATGTTGATATTGTTAGGGCTACTGTCCTATGTGGTTGCTGCCGCGACAGAAGAAGCAGTCGAAACAGAAGACACCTACGTATTGGTGACAGTACTCTTCTACAAGGATGTTAAAGACCAAATTATGGTCGCCAGTGGAACAGTACCTGACACGGTCCAGTCAACCATTAAAGATTATATCTCTATACGCGTCAAAAATCCTAAAATCAGATTTGTTCCTATTTTCGATCAAGAAGGAGCTATACCGAAATCTTTTGATATATTAGAATACATACAAGAAAAATATAAAAATATTTTTGTAACAGAAATACCAAAGAGACTAAGCCGAAATTTTTTCGTCGACATTTGGGACTTTATGACAAGAGCGGGTAAGCACAAAACACCAGCCACACACCATATGCGCGCCAATAAATTGAATCCGAGAGGTGTTACGACCATGGAAAATGCCATGATTAATTATAAGACTCGTAAACCTAAAAATAAGTATCCTAATAATTTTGAAGCTGTTACCTTAAAAGTAGTAGTTATAGAAGTGTCGACAACGACCACAGTGAAGATTGTTCCAACCATCAGCGAAGTAGAAAATTATACCTCTCCTACTACTGCTAATACTACAGAAAATACCGCAGAGACAATACAAGAACCGTTTTCAGACCCTCTCTCAAATTTTATACCCAACGATATCTATTATAATATTGAGAAAAAATGTGTAAACTGGGCCGATAACTGTAAACTCACTTCAGAAAATTTTATGAACATACCTGCTAAATACTTTAAATACATTTCCGTGAAACCTAGAGTCGTCTATTGGAGTCCCTGATCGTAGATATTATTACACTACTGAATATACTGAATATTATTTACAGTATAAAAGACAACCCTAATTAGTTTGGATGGATAAAAACTACAATCCTGTTTATTTCTACTGAATTGTTCATCATCATCCGCCTGCCTTTCCCCCAATAGGTATGATGACTAATTTTTATTTTCGTATTTATATGAAACATCTCTCACATAAGCTTCTTGAGATAATTTTATTTTCAATTCACATTGATAAAAGATTCGCCCACACGCTCCAAACATACGGCTACAATGGCGCGACTTAACGCTTAAGTATCACGTATGTGAAGTTATGAATTTTGTTTGATCCTGATAGCTATACGAAATATTGAGTTTATAAAAATGCTTTTTTTACAAAAGTTGCTATAAATTAATTTATTTAATTATGAAATTATTTTATTTTATTTTGTACTTTAAAAATAGACTCACCAATGAAATTTCGAATGATCATAAGATGAGTAAGATTTATAGTTTGTAACTAAAAATTCTTGCATTTGGTTTATATTTACCTATATTTTAATGAGGTTTTCTATATTTTACTATCTCTGGATCAGTCACCATGCCTATTACTTGGAGTCGGCGCAATATTGTTACAATGAATTGTTATTATACTGGTTTAAATAAAGTTTGCAAGAAACAGATAATCATTACTATTCGGTTTATTTATCTTCGGGCCAAGACTTCTTTACCCATTTGACAAAGAGTCAAAATAATTTTGAGAGCACCAAACACGTTTATGCTACCTACCTACATGCTTTTTGGCTAAATAACTATGTTATGGGTCAGGCGGAGTATGATTCGCCCGTACAAATGGATTCTTTGTGATTAAAGCGTATACTAAATACTATTGTGTCATTTCCATTTAATAATCTATACTTATAATAAATCTGTAGAAGTAAAATTTCAGTACATTGGAAATATCAAAAAAATAAATAGCAGGGCGTGTTACTAGACCGACACTGAACCCAAATATGTGATTAAAAAAAATTATGTCCGTCTTTCTTTCTGTCTGTCTGTTTGTTCAGGCATCACGCAAAAACCACCGGTTGGATTACAATGAAACTTGGTATAATTATTTTTAATATCCTGGGCACCACACTGGGTACTTTTTATCCCGGAAAAGTGCCCAGTATATTATATACAATAAAAAACAAACTTAATTTTGCGGTTCGGGATCAAACCGCCAATAATAAGTTTGTTTTTTATTGTAGGTTATTTATAACCTACGACAGCCTACCTTTCGTACTGTAAGATTTTAATTTTAAAGTATAGGTAGTATATTTGATATTGTACGTAGTGACCGTAGGTTATTTTATAATACTGTTAAGTAGGATTAAACATTCGTATAGATATTAGTTTATAGGGATCTTGCTTATTTATTAAGTTTAGATTAGTTATTATCAGAAATAGGTGTATTTAGGTAGGTAACTAGGTATTTTATTTTCTGTTATTAAGTTTTTTATTGATGTACCTTACCACGCAGATGAAATCGCGGAAGATACTTTGTTTGTTTGAAAGCGCTAAGTTTAAAAACCACTGGGCGAATTTTGATAATTACCTTTGAGTTTGATAGTCTGTCTCATAAAGGTCTTAAGATATTTGACATTACGCTAAACTCTACGGGCTGTCACGGACGCACGTGTCGCAATTTCTATTATTTCGAAATTTCAAGTAGCTTCGAAGTAGGTACAGTCGCGACCAAAAGTCCATAAGCAATCTCAAAAGGCAATAGTTTGAAGTGTAGTTTGACTTACGACCTTCTATTTCCAAGAAATAGACACATGTTGTTAACAAATAATTGTATTTCATAATTTCATCCACAATGTAAGTGACAAGATGGCCGAGCGGTTAAGGCAAGCGGTTAGATGCGTATATCAATTCACCGCAGGTTCAAATCTCACTTGGTTACTTTTATACTTTTTGAAGTTTTTACTCGATTAGAAGGAATGGGATATACACTGGCGAGCAAAAAAATCGACTCACTTCATACTTTCGCACTCAAAGTGGTCTAGTTTTAAAATTAAGACCTAAATCTTAACTTAGGCCTTAAATTATTTAAGTTCTAAATCTTAGCTTTAAAATGAGTACAAATACCCTTAACTTTTACTCATTTTCTTGATCAATAAATGTTTTTAAACTTTGCGAGTACTAAAACTTGAAAAATTAAGGGTATTTTTTTTTTAATAAAAGACTTCATAACATTTTAAATAAACTTTATTACATAATGATGACCACTTTAATAACGAATGGTACTCCCTGTTGCTCTGATGACAGCCTCTAAACGGTTCCTCATTGACCCAATAAGATGCTCCACTCTGTCTTGTGGTATACCCTCCCATTAATCGGTCAGAGCCGCTTGCAGGTCAGCTCTTGTACCTGGTGCAGGATCTCTAGCCCGGAATCTTTTCTTTAGGTCATCCCATAAATGCTCAATAGGATTCAAGTCCGGACTACGAGCTGGCCAGTCCATAACAGCGATACCCACTTCTCGTAGGTACTGCCGCACGACATTTGCGCTGTGTGGACGGGCATTATCCTGCATCAGGATGAAGTTTTCTCCAATAAAACCAGCGTATAGGATGACGTGGTCTTCCAAGATATCTTCAATATACCGATGTGCGGTCAACCCTCCCACATGGCGGCCAGTTTCAATGACAACCAGTTCAGTTTTTGCTTCCATTGATATGCCAGCCCACACCATGCAGGAACCTCGTCCGTACGCAACAGTTTCTGCTATGCAGCATTGTGCGTAACGCTTCCCCGGCCTTATGTACACCCTTCTCCTTCTGTCACTACCATGTAGGCATACTCTGCTTTCATCCGAGGAGAGAACAGAGCGCCATTGGTCCTCAGTCCAATCCACGTGTTCTCTTGCAAAACGTAGCTGGGCTGCTCGATGACCTGCAGTCAATTTGGGACCCATTGCTGGTCTTCTTGGAGTGAGGGTTGCTGCTTTGAGTCTTCTTCTCACTGTCCAAGAACTTACAGCTACCCCACGTGTTTCTCGGAGCTCCCGTTGAACTTGGACCCCGGTGAGAGAACGATTCCTCAGCGAAGTACGGACGATAAAGCGATCGTCTGCCTCCGAAGTGGACCGATATCTACCGGAACCTCTTCGTCGGTGAAAACCACCAGTCTCCTGGTGCCTTTGGTATATTCTTGATACCGCTGACTGGCTCATCTGCAAAGTACGAGCCACTTGACGTTGACTCAGGCCCTGTTGCAATAGCGTGTGCGTTGGCCGGAACACCCCCGTGGGATTTGGATGCGGAAGTGCTCGCCGAAGTGTACAGGCGCAGGGCGGCTGCTCGGGCCGAGGGTTCTGTCCCCATGCCCGAGCAGCTGCGTGCGTGGCGGGAGGAGGCCCAACGGACGCTGATGGTCCGGTGGGGGAATCGGCTGGAGGCTCCACGTGCTGGTTTTCGCACCGTGGAGGCGCTCCGGCCGATTCTCGAGGAGTGGGCGGGGCGGCAGCATGGGACTCTCTCCTTCAGGCTAGTGCAGGTATTGACCGGGCATGGTTGCTTCGGGAAGTACCTGCACAGGCTGAAGAGGGAGGCGAGCCCCATGTGCCACCACTGCGACTGCGGTGAGGACTCGGCGCAGCACACTCTCGAGCAGTGTCCTGCTTGGGAGGTGCAGCGCCGGGATCTCACCGCGGTCATTGGGAACGACCTCTCGCTGCCGGCTGTGGTCGCGGCAATGAGCAGCGCGAGGTCGTGGGATGCGGTCGCATCCTTCTGTGAGGACGTCATCTCGCAGAAGGAGGCGGCGGAGCGGATCAGGGAGGACTCACTCCTGGCTGATCCGCTCCGCCGCCGGCGAGCTGGGCGGCGAAGGCGCGCGTACGCCGCGAGCCTAATGCCGCCCTAAGCGAGGCCGCGGGCGGTGGAGGGGGATTTTCTGCCGCCCGCTGATGCCTTTCGCGACGGAGTGACGCCCTGGGTGTGCTCGGGGCGTCGCTACGAGAGAGAGAGAGTCGGGTGCCCGGTCGGAGGTCGGACTGGGCACGGTCGCCGCGGCGAGCCCTGTGGATATAATATCGATCCGGGGCTCGCCGACCCACCATCTTTCGGCGACGAGGGCACACCGCGGGGTTTTAGTGGGTATTCTGTGCCGTTTAACATCGTAGGCACGGGAGTCCCACATAGCCGCTCTGCCCGTCCCCCCACGGGTAGGGTGGTATGCGTAAATGCATTTCCCCGCGAAAAAAAAAAAAAAAAAAAAAAAAAAAAAGGCCCTGTTGCAATACGATAACTGCTCGAGCCGCTGCTTATGCTGTGGTATCCATTTCCGGGAAATTTTCTTGCTTGGAGATTGAAGGGATGTGTACCTGTTGACGTTTCACGGTCAACTGATAAGGGTGAAAGGGGTATGTCACCTTTTATACGCCCTAAGGTCACGCAATGCTAACTGAGTGAACGAGAAGGAAATCATAGAGTTACTGTTCCTCGACTATTGTGACAATATCTATAAGTTAACACTAGTAATTGTTTTTTTTTTTTAAAGCTAACATCTATAACTTAGAGAATTTAAGACCTAAATTAATATTTAGGTCTTAATTTTAAAATTAGAACACTTTGAGTGCGAAAGTATGAAGTGAGTCGATTTTTTTGCTCGCCAGTGTAGTATTCTTTATCTTGTTCACTTTGTTCACACATTTGTAAATATATATAAAATATTTGGGGTTTGATGGTGCAAAGGTGGAAGTCACGGGATGAAAGGCAATTGCATGGAAGTGTGGGAAAACTTAAGAGGAACCAGTATATGTGCTAATATTGTAGGGTCCATGCGCAAACGTCTACTTGACTGCATTTAAAAAATAATGGGGGTTATACGAAATATTAATAATAATTATTTAAGATTAATTTAAGATGTTTTGGTTTTACTAATAAGACGCTGTAACTGAATATTAGCACTTCTGTAAATATTTAATGATCTTCAATGGAGGTTTAGTTTCCTTCTTCTTTTCGTCAAGACAAGCTGTAACCTCAATACATTTATTGTGACGTTACATTAAAAAAAACTTCGTCATAAAGTGTAAATCATAATATATTAGTCTTCAATAAACGCTGCTGTATACCAATACCTATTATAAGTGGGTATCAACAATTATATTTTTGTTATTAGAACATCCTGTCCTTGTTGTCATTGTGAATCAATTTAGTAATATTTGTATTATCAATGTTATGAATTGACTAAGTGGGTTACAATAAAAAATCTTATAAACGGTTACAAGGGCATTTTTTTATTTAGGTAGGAATGTGACGTCACAATTCTCTTTAAAATGTATTAATTGTATAAATAAATATAACGAATAAACATTTTTACCATCATTCAACATAACTTTTTTATTTCTACCTTACAACAATGACAATAAAAAAAAACGTAAGTAGTTTAATAATAATAACATATTTAATTTATTAGTTATTAGATTAATCAAAAATCTTATAAACCGTTACAAGGGCACTTTTTTTAATTTAGGTAGGAATGTGACGTCACAATGCTCTTAAAAGTTTATTAATTGTATAAATAAATAAAACGAATAAACATTGTTATCATCATTCAGCGTGACTTTTTTTATTTCTACCTTACGACAATGAAAATAAAAATAAAAATTACGTAAATAGTTAAATAATAATAACATATTTAAATTATTAGTTGTTATATCAATATGTAACTATTTATGTATTGTATCGCAATTTAAGCATGAATACCTAACAAGTTTGTGCTTAAAATGTTACAAATATTATTATGATTTCGTAAAAACAAAATACAACCACAAATCAACTAAGCTTCAAACTCAGATTTAGTTGATAGTGATCCCAATGTTTACCCGATATAGCTACCTGCTCATGATAGATAGATGCGAATCCAAAGAACCGGTCGCCACTGTGACGCGTTTAGTACGAATGCGACAATATTTCATTAGTGTGTGTTATCTTATAAACTGCTAAACACGCAAGCGACTTCGTTAGTGTGTGTACTGACTGTATCGGGCTCGTACCGTTCATAGCAATGTAATCCTTAGCGTGCCTATGGACTTCTGAGCGTTTACTGTACATGAGTTGCACCTAATTGTCTGTATTGATTTGTTTGAATATTATTTTCCTTGAGTTTTTTTCGTATATTTGTTTTGGTTGGTTTGGTAATAGATAGGTAAGTAAGTACATGAGTTGTTCCTACTATTGTTATATTGACATTGTTACCTTTAGCATTTTTTGTTCTTAAAACGACATCCACGCGGACGAAGTCGCGGGTAACAGCTAGTAAAATAAATATAATAGTAGCCCTGTATCGAATACATGTCCCACTGCTGGGCTCGGGCCTCTTCTCACTATGAGAAGGGCTAGGCCAAAGTCCACCACGCTGGCCAAGTGCGGATTGGTAGACTTCAAACACCCTCAAGGACTTTTTAGGCACTCTCAGGCATGCAGATTTCCTCACGATGTTTCCTTCACCGTTAGCGAGCGATAATTTATATGACAAATACACACATATCTTCGAAAAGACGAATCTTAACGATTTATTGACAGAGGTGTCTGTCGTGGGTTCGAACCCCAGACTTTGTCTTAGACACCTTTGAGATCAGGGTAAATAACAATAAGTTACAGACGAATTTGTAAAAAAAATGTTTTTTTGGCTCTTCATGTCGTCATTCATTAATTTAGGCCGCTAAGATAAATTTTATCTGCATTCACAGTTTGAACGACTTGTAATGCTATCTATCTTGTGGGTAATAAAGCGCTACTCCCTCTTGATTTTTGCAGCTGCTTCGAATAGTAAAAAAGCGCTCATTCTGCCGCACTCTTAATACTCCACGCTATTCTCTAATTGCATTAGTTTGCCTTCAAATCGAACTAAATATCAGAAATTGCCGTAAAGTTGCTGCCATCAGACAAGTGACTGTTTGATAGTCTAATTGTCAGTTTTTGGCCAATGACTTCTCATGACTCAGACTAGGCTAACTAAGGTTGAAGATAATGTCTGTTCATAAAGTTAAAATAAAAAGTAACCATAAAAAAAACAAGGGAACAGGTACATATATGTAGAAATAGTAAACACAAAATTGTTATAATCATTTTATTTTCATTTCTTATGTTAGTCAAATTTGTTCACTTAGCAGCATTATGGATAGGTCATATCATAATATACGTAAAGGTTATTCTTTAAAAGTTACATAGTGTAAATTATATAATTAATATCATATCAGTTCGTAGTAATTCTAATATGTCATAGATCTTATATAAGCTAACAACAGATACATTTAATGCATATATAATTTCATAATTAAAATATATAACAATATTCAAAAAATCACCGACGATTTAATAATTAAGTTAAATGCCATCGTAGTCGATAATATGATTTGAAAAATATAGTATAGATAAGTACTTAATGATAATATGTATATTTGTTGCTTAAGAAGCGAAGATTAACTTAAAATATTAGAAAATAAGAGGAAACATTATGGCAGTGGTAAAAAAATAATAAAAAGATGATATTTATATCATGTTTGGCACAATTACATCACTGGGCGAGAACACAAAGGTTAGCTTTGGATTTTGGTAAAATATTGAAATTGCGTCGCGAACAAGCAGAAATGAAGATTGATACTTAAAGTTATTAGTAAATAGATACCTAACTACTTTTTAATTATTCGTTTA
Source organism: Hypena proboscidalis (assembly GCA_905147285.1). Lineage (NCBI taxonomy): Eukaryota > Metazoa > Arthropoda > Insecta > Lepidoptera > Erebidae > Hypena > Hypena proboscidalis. The sequence continues at coordinate 31,676,360 of LR990126.1, forward strand.
TGGCACCAAACTCAATTGTTCACGATGTTGTCCGTGGTCGGACTGTGCAAGTCCACCACGTTGAATTTCACATATACACGATATATTTAACCACTGTGCAAATTACAATATACTACCAAAGTTATAAAAACTAAATGCGCAAGACAGAAATGCGTTAAATTTAAAGTAATGTAACCCGTTCCATGTCGAGGGTATATTAAAGAATCGGTTTCTATAATTCAGGAAAAAAAATATAATATTTTTGCAAAAAGTAAAATTGGCTCAGTGGTTATAAAAATCGCGTATATAATTGAAATAACATTCGCATTATCTAAACGCTAAGCTAACTGTATTGTCTGGTTGTTGAAAGTACTTAATTCCTAGTACAACATTAACCTTTATTATAACTATTGAAGAAACAAATAGCATTCTTATAACGCACGGCGCTCAGCATGCCAGTACGGGATATGTAAAGAATACATTGTCAGATCAGATGGTTTAAATTCTTAAATATAACTAGTTGTTGCATAGACATCGTACACTCGTTCGTTCAATTGACGTTGTTCCTCGTTACTTAAAATCTTGGGCTGTAAATAAAATATATATATATTAGTTGGTTCATTATTTATCAGTATATTATAGTAAGTAATATATTAGTTGGTTCATTATTAAGCAGTATATTATTGAACTTAAAGTAAGTTTAGATAAGTTGATTTATTACTTTATCTAATAAATTATAATATTGTAATGTAAAGTATATTATATACTGTACACTAGACGATTTCGCTAGATTTGCTTTTGGATTTTGATATAGCATTATTCTTATATCCACTAATGTAAAACATATTCTGAATCTACTTTTCATATCATAAATTTAAATGCATCTATGAAAATGCAAGATAAATTTCTTAACTGCAATTATTTTATAAATATTTGGGATAGTTTTGTGCGTGTGTGTGACTTTAATGTTCAGTAAAACCTTTATGATCCATGTACCGAGTATTCGGCCGTGACAGTGCACTTGGCCGAGTACTAGCTTTTCATGCGGTCGTGCACCGTGCATACGGCTATACATCAAGCTATACATTGCCAGTCTAGGCTGACCTGGCAATGCAAGTCCACCTTAAATCAAAAATGCCGGAACAATACACTCGGCCGAGTACTTGGTATGTTCCATGATCAATGGTTTTTTTAAATACTTTAAATGAATGACACCCACCTGAAGCTCCTTTAGTAGTAATAATAGTAGATATTTAGGAATATATGATAGAATAGGAATGCAAAGGACGGTAGTACGATGTTCAAAGCGGTGGTGGTTAGTCGAGGGTTAGCGTTGAAGAAGCCGGGTGGGGGGGATTCGAAGACATCCACCTCTTCGAAGTAAGGATAGACATCGGGGAACATGGCGCTAATAGTCCGATAGCAGCGTGAAATTTTGGATATTGTTAGTAAGAAGAACGATAGAATATTATTTTTATACACTTTACTAGAAGGGGCTGAAGACATAATAGTGCAGCCTAATTTGTGCAGGCGTCACAGTAATATTTTTCCATAGAAACTTTAACGTCTCCTTACAAAATTCGATAACTGGATGGTAAAAATTTTGCTGCACTATGATTATCATCATGTTCTTAAAAAAATTGTCAAAATACTTCGGTTACAAATAGTATAAATATAATCTCTACAATAAATTGCCTTCTTATTTAAACTTTAATTAAGTAGTGAAACCATTTTAGATATTGTTAGGGTTAGAAAGGGCAAGAAAATGGCGATGCTCTTTATAGATTTTCTTTTTACAATCGAAAGAAAATTTCAACAAGCAACCCTGAATGCTAACGTGAAGTTACAGAATAAGGCAGCTCCTATAATGGCGGTATGCCCTTCACCTGTTCGATGTATTTTCGAACTCAGGGTGACATAGAGTCTAATTTACATTAAGCAAATAATTGCATGAATCTATGCATCCATGACACGGTAAAATTGTTGACGAAATCAATGTCGCGACATTAGCTTTAATCAACAATTTCGTCGTGTCATGGATAATTATATTTCATGCAACTAGGTCAGTTATAAAAATTAGCCTTAATGACTTGACTCGACAGGCAGGCACTGCTTGTCCTTCCAGTGTTACATGAACCATGCACTCAGTCCCTTTAAGAGGCCCGGGGTTCATATTTATTTTTGACATTTATTTCCCTGTTTATACATTTTTCTTTTATATGTAAGAGGCATGGGGGGTTCTTACTTATTTTCGACATTTATTTCCTTGTTTTTACATTTTTCTTTAATAAGAATCTTCTCCTGACAATAAATGCAACACCCGTGGCGCCGACTTCTAGGGACCGAGGACGCTGGCAATGTTAAGTTTATATCCCCTACCCCATGGGATGAAGGCGTTATTGTATAAATGTATATGTACTTACTCCTTGCAACGCTGCGTGTTCCTTCCAGCCACGGCTTCCCTTCCGAGTTGCAGGCTGCGGCCTGTGCTCATGAGTTCCACCTGCTCAATGCAGCCATCGAAGCCGGAGTACCCTTGCTGGTTGATATGGTCCGGTATACCACCTGAAAGATATCAAGCATTTTCCATGTGTATTTATGTTGGAACCAGGTTTGGGGCAGGGTACTTGACACCATCTAAAAATAATTCCAACAAATATATACTTTATGCAATATACATACATAATTATGTATTTATCGTTCTATAATTAAGTTAACTGCCTCGATGGTCTAGTGGTTAGCGTATGCGCCTCTCACAGCGAGGTCTCGGGTTCGATTCCCGGGTCGGACAAAGTGTTATGTGTGAATTTGCCGTCAGGACATTCATGTGGAAATTCATGACTGTGAACCCACAGTCACGCACAACGAGTGGAGAGGCGACTGCTTAAACCACTTCACCACATGAATACACGCAAATATAACGTAGCTACATGATAAACCACATACCAATATAGATGTTGGAGTCGGCGGCCATCACGTTAGATATGCCGGGGCTGGTTCCAATGGCCTGGTGTCCGTCCACTGACAGAGATCCTTGCCCATCAGACGACAGCTTACCAATGATCTAAAATTTCAATCACGTCAGTAACTTCATAATAAGATCCCAGCAGTTTCACCCTCGTTTTTTTTATGGGTTAAATAGTAATAATAAATATCATATAAAACTTACACTTTCATATTGAAAGTTTAAAGACTAAACCTGTTTCACTGTCGTCGTGTAAGGGATAAGAGTCAGATGAATTACAACTTGACCAACTATATAAGTGATACTTCAATTAGTTTCATTTATATTTTATCATTTGAGTTACGATCACTTGACGAAAGTGGAACAAAGCCTTAGTCTGCTCTCACGTTAGCAGCGCGGCAGCCGCACAGCTGTTCCGCTGCTATGAGTTGGTGTTGTAAGCGGACGTGATTATAGAGCGAGTTTCACACCCAGCATTGATACGATACACATTTATTTGAATATTATACATAATGGAACTAGTTACATGAAATTATGCATTTTAAGTTTGAAATTGTTGATTAAATTAATATCGCGAGTAGCGGCGCTGAACGCTCCACACGGCAACGACCTTAACCTATAACCTTAACCCAGTACTAACTGACTGAGATCCCATCGCAAAATTGTGTACCTATCTATAATAATATGTAATGTGCAAGTGAAGTGCTAATATGTTTAGCTTAAGGTATCTTCTATCTATCAATCTTTGGGCCTTGGCAGCCTAAAATAAATGATTTATTATTATATAAATATTTGATAAATGATACGTCACTTGAAAGAAAATGATGCGCACAATTCAACTGACAAATGCTGATTATAATCCAAATTTATAAGCATTTTCTTTTATGTAGTTAAATATAGATTTTATTGGATATATGTCGTTCTGATGATTAAAATCATGACAGGCGTGTTTCTTTGAAACACCTTGGTATTAAGATCTGATATTTTGTTTAGTAAGGAGTTATAACACATGGTTTAATGTGTTATGCTAGAAATGATGTAATTTACCCTTTTTCACCTGGGTTACTATGTGATGGGCTTTTTTTGGGCAGCCTGGCATTCTATAATATTATTAATATAAAACTAGTTACATTAAAAAATATACCTGCAAAATTATATGGTGGGATCTCAGACTATTCAGGGTCGAACAATGAGTGTAAACTAGAAAAGCTAGTATTTAAAAATACAACATTGTTATCTGATACGTTCGGTTCAATTTTCTCGACCGGCGATCGGCAGCTCGAGTGAAATAACATCCGCCTGGAAAGTACCTTGGCTCTTCCATCTGACCTTCGTTATTGATTACTAGCGTTAAGATTGGCAGCATCTTTATTAATTATTAAAAACTTAGCCTCTAATGATCGCATTTTATGTGTAAATCGAAGTAAAAAAAAAAGTCACCGCAATGATACGGGTCAGATTCCAAGGTCGAGAAAAAGTGAAGTGAAGTTGCAGTCAGCAAATTCTCAATAGCAGCACGGAGTTGGATTTGCGACTGGTTGATAGAGAAAGGCTCACTAGCTATCACAAGGGACTTAAACATAACAGGTGACATGTGTGTGTTATATACTTTTGCTACACATTTCTTGGATAGGCCTGTTGTTATGATATGTTTTATTAAGCCCTAAGTGAACTTGAGATACTTTTACAAAATTGAACGATCTGGCGAAGAAGTCAACCTATACTCTAAGTGAAAATAATTTTTTTTAAACAACTTACTTGATGGCGTTCTCCATCGATAACGTATACTTCGCGAACGGAGATGAGAGTTTTACCACTGCCGAGGTTCCATTCCATCTCGACGATGCCTCTGTTGACTGAAATATAAATCCATGTTAGTACAAACTTTGTATATATTTTTATCATAGCTGCAGCGCTAGCTGATCCCAGGATCGTTTATCAATATTTTGAGTTATATTCGTGGCTAAGTCGAAGCGCGGTCCGATCGATCTGGCAGGTTAAGCAATTCTAACCGCGGTCAGTCATCGATGAGTGACCATCTCAACAAAACGAGTTTTATTCCGTGCCAACATTTTGAAACAAAAAGTAAAAAGAAGCGCGCATGTTTTGTTTCAATTTCAAGTGGGAATTTAATACGTCTGTCTTGCTATCATACGTTATGTGCGTTCTCTGTCGCTCGTAAAAAGTTTGTCTTCAGAGCGTCCTTAAGAACTGTGCCTCTATAGACACTTATAAACTCAATGAGCGCATAGCAACCCGCAAATAATGACATTTACATTCCGGAGACCTCGCGATACACAAGCACCCCTAGCGGCGAATTCATACGCGATAGCCCTTATTGGGCAAAGGCTTGGAGAATTACAAATACTTACTCCTTAGCTGTATGTAGTCGCCATTGTAAGGACTCTGGACCTCCCTCTGGTAGAGTAGCACACCGTCGTTGGTAGTATGGATAGCCATCGCGAAGAGTGCAGGTTCGATGTCCAGGTTGTCGTATCTTATCATAGCAGCTGGCAACTCCAGGTAGCCGTTACCGCTGAAGCCTACACTTTGGAGCAGCTCCACGGCTAAAGGAATAAAGAAAACGATATTGAATAAATTAATTTAACTATTTTATAAATAGAGTAGTTAAGGCCGCTTTTAACATCGTCAATAGCGACTTAGCGATTGAAATTCATTCATAAAAATATTTGGGGCTTTTGTCTTTTAGGAACTTTTCCATAAAAGAACATGTTTTTTTTTATATAAATATTGGAATTTTGATACTTGCACTATATATTTGTAGTTTTAGCGTCTAAGGCTAACAAACATCCAAACATCCATATTCACAAAATTTCGCATTCATATTAGTTTATAACGTAGCCATTTAGGTTAACATAATATTACTTATTAGTCTTGATAGGCTAGATTGTAATGTAAATAAGATATCATAATTATAGTAATGGATTTCTCTTATAATTTTAATTAAAAATAAACTCAGTAAGTATTCTATGACGGATACTTACGGATCTGACAGTAATCTCCAGCATAGCCAAGCGGGCAATCACAGGTGTGGTTCATTCTCGCATTGAAGTCTGGTTTGCAGGTGCCTCCATTGCGGCACGGGGCCACGTTGCACGGGTTCTCCGGCCGGTCCCTGGTCATGGACGACGAGGCCCGGCTCTCGCAGTACTGGCCGGTGTAGCCGGGTGGACAGACGCAGAATATGTCGGTACCGCTTGGGTAGCATTGGCCTCCGTTGCGACACTGGCAGCCGTCACCCGCCTCCTAAATTTAAAATAGTCGTGAATATTTTCAGTTGCCAAGATCTGAGATCTAAGTAACAGTTGAATTCAAACTATGGGACCCGCAGAATTTGAACCTACGACCACTGCATACCGGGCAGCCGATTTAAGTCACTAAAAAAGGTGAAATTGAAATCCGGCGCGAAAAACTGTTCTTTAGTATAATTTACTAAGCATAACTAAATGCTGTAAAATATTTGGCACCTTTGGTACAATCGAATTAATTATTTGTGGTTTTGAGCCTTATTAAAGAAATAATAAAGTTCAAAACTGCCAACATATTGAATTAATTTAACCTTTACATATCCAAAATACTTTTTACACATTTAACTAACTAGTACTGAATTAAACTATCAGAATAAGAATAGAATAAGAATAATCTTTATTACATCGACCATAATCATCAATATGTACTATTGAGAATACAAATCGAATTCTTATTTTTTTATAGTATATAGTCATTCAATAAATAATAAATAATAAAGCACTTACCTCAGGGATATCACCCCTATCGTCGACGGCGGCCACGCACTCCTGGACGTTGGCAGACTTGATCGTCTTGTTCACGATGTCAATGGCTTGTTCGAACATGGTGAACTGGAGAACAAAACGTTCATATAGCACCCTCAATTCACCGAACATTGAATGAGAGAGAGAGAATTATATTTAACAGAGTTCATCATTGAACTCAATTGGATTTCGATTTCAAATGGTGTTAAGCGTCAAGTTGAAACAAAATAAAATCTGGCTTTCCGTAAGTGAACATTTGTCAATTGGGCCATGCATCTATTGTTCTGATAGTACATACAAATAACATACATCTTTAATACAACCGCTGAATCCTCCAGTGACGCCAGTTTCCTTGTTGAGTGTGATGTCCTCGTCCACTCCTCCCACGAACACTGGCGTGTCGAAGTGTAGGTCCTGAGACAGGAAAGTGAATGGATTTGTACCAGAATTTATTAAACTCATATCATGTAAAAGTGAAAATTTATCTATTTGATAAAAGATTTTAGACTAGGACGTGAAGCAGGCAGGGCATAGACAAGTCGCGGTTAAAGTATATGGCGCGGCCCTTCAGGTCCTACCCCACTCCGCAAACAACCACTTACTGCCACGCTATGTCTGCGTTTTGTCCGCGTCCTGTCTTTTTGTTTATTTTGTGACGTGACGTTTCTATACATTTGTATGTACATTTAATGAACGGGGTAGGCGCCGCGTCTCTTTCCTGATTGTCCCGCCTCTTAGCCGCCTACATGCCTATTCTATGCTATTGAGCACTTCCAACCTGTCAAAAACAATGAGGATAAAAATTATGCTACTCACAGATCCCTGGTAAGACGCGTCCAGCATCTGTTCATAGGCGTGAACCTTGTTGACCTTCATAGACACGACGGCGCCGATGCGCGAGATGTGTACATTCGTCCATTGGTTGGCTGGCAAGGTTCTGTTGCTGACAAGGACCACGGGTTCCGTTTCTACAAAAAAATAAACAATTTTAAACATACAAAGATAAAATTTCGTTTTCTTTCTTATGAGGTTAGGAGAGAGAGATGTATTTTGAATTTAGTGATGGCTTAAAATAATCAGGTTCGTTAAAAACTTGTGGTCTGCTGGGCTCGGAACTCTTCACATGACGAGATGGGTCGGGTCATAGTCCACCTCACCGACCAAGGTTTTCCCACGATGTTTTCCTTAACACACATTTCTGCCAAAAAACGAATCTTATCGATTTATTGACAGTCGAGCCGATGGTTCGAACGGGAGACCTTCGACTTCGACTCGGCTATCGCTGCTTGAGAGAATCAAGCTGAAGAAACCACATACCTCCTCCAAGGTCGTATCGGAACTCGAGTTTGCCATTGCGGACAGTCAAGGCGGTGAATCCTCCATATCCTCGGCGGGTCTCGGCGCAGTACATGATGATGCCGTCGGTCACCGGCGCTGCAGCTTTGATGTTCATGGACATCTTGAGCGAGCGGAATGACTTTGGCTGCTGAATTGCTAAGTATGCGCTGCCTGCGAACGCTGGGTAGCCGATCGTCTGGTTTATTTCACAGCTAAAAAGGAAGTATATATCTATATTCTGTCCTTTTACAGGGTGTAACAAAATTAACTTAAACTTATTGTGGGGTGGTCGAGTATCTGAAGATTTTCAGATAAGTAAATATTGCCGGGCCTTTATATGTTTTTTCAAATAAATAGTATTTACAATATAAACTAAAAATATGATTCCAGTGGGGCTCGAGCCCAAACATCTGGGTTCTACCACAGATAATATAATACTAGTACAGGTACCCAATCTCATACAAAAAATTGACGCCACCCTAAAAAATATTATTCTGGGGGCTATTTTAATTAATTTTTTATGCCAATAGATGGCCGTACTTGTGAGTAGTCTCAACCGCGCTACCTCAACGCCATCTAGCTTTTGCAAAAGGTAACATCAGGTACATGACGTCCTTGTGTGCGTGAGAATGTGTCTGTGTGCGTGCCAAAGCTGTCAATATATTATTATCTGCATGTGTGCGTGTCAGTCAGTATGTACATTACCATTACGTTTGACCTTCTACAACGCTATAACACTGCTGCATTCAAAATATCAAACGATATTTTAAAGTTTTAAAATTTAAAGTTTTTTAATGAAATGTAATGTAATAAAATAATGATTACTTTCTATTGCAATTGATTTTGATTTAGACTAAACTAAAAAATATAAGGGAAGTGTCGCTAAAACGAGCAAAACAAAGGTATCGCGGTAAAGGGCGTCCTTGTCGCGCTCACTTGGCGTGAGTCACAAACCTTTTGTTCAAAACCTTGAACCTTTTTTATTTAGTCGTATTTATTTCGGAATGTTAGTACTCAATAAAACTTTTAAATCAAATTCAACTCATTTATTTCAAACGGGTACAGGCACATAGTTATAAATAGATTTTTTTTTTAAATAGAGAATTCAGAATCTATGTCTGTGCCACTCGAGGAACTTTAACTTTCTGAAGTGTCTGTTACATGTATAATAAAGCGATTGGCTGTTTTGTCTATTTGATGGTCAAGACCTCTAATCACGGCTGCTCCTTTTTTGACGTACTCGACACAATTTTGACATTGAACTTGACATGAATTTGACATGATTGAAGGCATCATTAAATAATGTTTTAAAATCATTTAATTTAAATGTAGTAGGTATTGTGTCGAGCAACGTGACATTTAGTGTCCGCCCATCATACGAGCTCTATTGGATTGAGCACCCCTGACTCACTCTGACGTCACACTCACCGCCGAGTATGCGGGCATATCCCAAAAAATCTTATTTTTTGTTAAGAAATTAAAAAATTCGGTTATTTTTTAATTAATTGTTTACTTCTATGAAAATTAGTTACAGCTAAATAAATAAATGTAATGATGGCATGTTCTTTGATTGATACATAAGTTGAAAACTTATACAATTTATATAATTTATAATATTTATAAATTATTTATTTTTGAATTACGTAAACAATAGCAATTACATATTATTATTTCATTGTTTTAATATGTATTTTTGAACATGAAAAAAATACCACAAATTATGCCCCTAATTTACGTATTTCTTACTTAATACCTTGCGATAAGAGGTGTTTGATTAACCGGTATTATGAAACTCGATCGATGCAGTAATTAGCGACAGTTTTTAATGACCGCCGATCGCTATCGTAATTTTATTGACTTTTTGGTAGAAGTCGGATCAATGACTTTTATTCTTTACTTATCTATCTGGAACTATAGAAGCGACTATAGAACATTCACAGTTTGCGCGCTGTTATAAGTTTCAATTTTGCGTGCACGTGGTCGTGGGTACCTCAGGCGAGGTGTAGGTATAATTTTTACATTTACTTGACTTACGTTTGGGAGTCAATCTTCTGTTGTTCCCAAGGACGATAATAATATAATACCTACTTAACGTTGTTACTTATTTTGCCTATACCTACTTCAAATAAAACGTCTTAAGTCAAAAAAAAAGTTGCAAAAGAAAATCTTTATTTATTTCTGGTAAAGTTTGATCGAAAAATCTAAAATCTGTTTATAAAAACGTGCAATCATGTTTGCTTAGCATTGTTCCTACAACTGTCTTCGTTCGCAAAAACGTATTTTTGTAGCAATCTTAATATCGAAATTTTTAGCTAGACTAAGATTGCTTTGAAGGAAGAAGACAAGGGAGGTTTTAGTCATATCACTCAATACAAAAAACATGTATGTAAACACCCACTAGTGTATGGGTGCGCTTTGTTTTTCATAAAAAAAAAATCTTCATAAAATCGCAATTATTTTCCGAAGAAAAATGTTATTAATAACAAATTAATAACATTTTTCTTCATACTCATTGGCATTAATAATATTGTTTTTCATTTACATCTTTTATCCTATTATTTTCTTATATTATAGTTTTTCTTAATGATACCGATCATTCTTTTCAACTCCTAATTATTTTTATTTATACATTTGTTTGTTCTTTTTTTTATGAATTTCTTCATTTGAGTGTTACGTTATTTACTTTATTGATATCCATAATGTCAATATAAATATATTAATTATTTATTTATTTTATTGTAAAAAGATCTGAAAAACATCTCGCATAAAATATCCACAAGAGCACACAAACAATCCGAAAACTTCTACCGAAGTGAAGGAAACACGCGCCCGTTCCTTTGTAAATAAACATTGAGTAACATTGCAGAAAAACATTTTGTTTCTGTTCGAAGTACATCACATGACAATTGATATCTATATTATTTTAGATTAATAAAAAAATAAAATACATTTGATTACTTACATTATTAGAAAAACATGTATTTAATATATAATTTAAAAAGTTCGATGATGATTTTGTATCTAACTATTATTGGAAGGCAATCGTAGCCTCAGAAACTAAACGCGTCATCGTAAGTGAATGTCCATTACATTAACATGTTGAGTGACAAAAGCGTCGAACTCTAATTTGTTTATAACTCAATATACACTCACACACTCATACAATGTTAAAATTAAATTGAAATAAGCGCCATCTATTAGTCACAAATAACCTAACCGCATGAAATTTTTACATTTTGTGCCGTATCCAAGACGGCGACTGAAGAGTTAAAGACATTGATTTCTTTTTTCTCTCAAATCACTTTGAAATAATTGAAGAATGCTTTTAACGTTTTATATATACGTGCTTTATTTTTTAAAAATCATATTTTGGTCAAAAGTTGAACAATAGCGTTTATAACAATTTATTATTTTTGCATTGCTACACATAACGCCATCTATGGAAATTTTTCAGAAGTAAAAATCGAATGTTCCTAATGATACCCCATGGTTCTACGCACCCAGAGGTGTGGGTTAGGAGAAAATGTTTAAATATTTTCTCAATAGATGGCGTGCAGCCAATAAAGCGATACCTGACATTCATGCATCATAACATTAATCTTTAATCAACCCCTATTTTGCACGCAGGAATTTCTGGATATATTATAATTGATCTTAGTGATCTCTGTATGAATTTTTTAACAAATATCTTGTAAGATAGTGAATAAATAGATAGACTTAGGTTGGCGACAGAGCTCTTGTGAACAAGTTTGAGGGTGGTAGCACTACCCTCGTATCTTTAACCTGCCACCAAATAGTAGTGCTTGCTACTGATCTCATCTGGTATCTATCCGGTGATAAGATGTAATTCTCACATGACGTCGGCGCATCTAAAATCTGCTTTTGGGGATTATTGATGTCTATACGCTTTATCGAGCGGGATGAAAAATTATTAAATTACTAAAATGGCTATTAAAAAATAGGGGTTCGTGATAAAAGGGTAAAAATGTAGGGTTGTATGTATTTTTAATGCCACATTATAGAAAAATAAAAACAAAAATGTTGTCTAAAAATGAAAAAATTATGTTAAGGGTGAACAACCCTTATCACTTAGGGGTATGAAAAATAGACAGTAGCCGATTCTCAGACCTACTGAATATGCATATAAAATTTGGTAAAAATCAGTAAAGCCGTTTCGGAGGAGTAAGGCAACTAACATTGTGACACGAGAATTTTATATATAAGATATCTTACTTCCTTCCAGTGTGAGTGACGGGGCACGCACACTTGTACCCGTTGTCGGTGTCCGAGCACTTGCCGGGGCCGCAAAGCCCGGGCTGGCAGGCCTCGCCCGTGCGGTCGCAGTTCAGTCCAGCGAAGCCGTTCGTACAAATGCACACGTAGCCGCGCTCGTTGCGGGCCTCCTGTAAATATATTATATTGTTAGCAACCTCTTTAGAGAATAGGCATAAAACCTTATTCGTTGTCATCGAGACCATAGACTAGGCGGACGGTAAATAAACAAAAGAGGAGAACTGTCAGACCTTTGATTATATATATCTATAGATACCGCCTCATCAACGCTAAATTGTCCAAAAATGTTGTCCGTAACTGATAAATACAAAAACCGCTGTCAGTGTCAATTATCACCTCAAACAATAAGGTCATTTGAGTGAATTACAAAAAATCATTTTGTGAGTTACAATGTCGTATTGTGCTATAAAAATATGCCGGCATTATAGCAGACGTGCAAATGCTACTAACACAATCTCCTACCATCGGTAATTAATCCAATAACAATCGTATTTTTTCAAAACAAATCTAGCAAATTCTGACATTTAATCTCAAAACCCACACGCCATTTTTTGGTGTTTCCAGTCTGAGATACTATATTTACCCGTATTTCTGTTTTTTTATTCTTCAGTTAATAATTTGAAATTAACAGCTGGTTTCAATAGTCTGTTCGCAGATTTACTTACTATACAGGGTGTGACAAAATTAAAGAAATTTAATTAATATTAAATTAATATATATATTATATTAATTATGATTTTACTTATTTATTATTGTGACATTTGATTATTTAAAATAAACAAGTTTTTTAAGGATTTAATTGATTTTTATTTTATTTACACTATAAAACTTAAATTCTCCAACAGTAGCTTGCTAATATATTTTAACTTTGCAAAGTAAAAATATAATTTTATCATTTTGCTTTTGCAAACACACAATAATTTTATAAATTAAAGCGCCAGTAGTTTATTATAACTCCCATTTATTTTTTCTCCCATTACATTGGGGTAAATTCAATTACTGGTAATTCTCAGATGATTGTCAAGTCGTCGTAAAGCAATGGTTTCACGCACACTAGCTTGTCAACTTTCGACGTCTTTGTTGCAATGTTCACTGCACGAGACTCCCTCAAGAGATTATTTCCTCTGAGTGTCAGACATAGGTTGGCGCCTCCGATTAGGCCGATATTACATTGCGATATTTGTTATTTTATAATGATAAATAAAAAGGAATTCGATTAGATTCATTGTAAATATAAATGAGATTATTAGTTTTATGAGGTACCTATGGAATAATTATTTTGTATAAATTTTAAAATGGACGTAAGTACTGAGATTTTTGTTATTTTATGTCTAAATTCTTCAACCTTCCAAAATATATTTATATTACACAACATTCACACACCGTCATCTAGTCCCAATCTAAACAGAGCTTGTGATATGTGTACTAGAATAACTGATACTACTACACAAATATATACTTTGCTTTTGTCAATACAACATCCAAATCAAGACAAACTCCATGTTCTTCACACAAAGTATTTGTCTTGAAATCGAACCCGTGACCTATATGTTACATACAGCAGGCTGTTACACCACCGACTCCACTATCCCGTAAAAAAAAAATATGTTGTTATATATGATATAACTGCCTCGTTGGTCTAGTGGTTAGCGTATGCGGAGTCTAAAAAGGTTTCAGCCTCGATTACTGTGTCCAGCAAATGTTTGTGATTTTTCCGTCAGGACATTTTCAATAGCAGCAATGGGCGATATGCTCACCACCTAACAAATTGGACCTAAGCATATAACAGGTGAATTGTGGATATAATACACACCTGTTGGGTTCGATAGCTCTTGATGTAAGTAAACGAGATTTGTGGACTGTATAATGTTTAATGTGATAAAAGTCGAACTGTTACAATTCAAATATTAGGAATGATGAAAGGTGCGAGCGCGACGGGGCGTTGAGTGAGGTAACAGCTGATTGCTTCGCGCGGCCTGCATCTGACCACAGGCAACGGCGCGGGCGCGGCGCGGTGAACGGTTGAGTGTATGACTCAACAACACCCTTTTCAGTAATATCGGCGTAACATTATGATATAATATCAAGCCCATATTACCCAAAAGGGTGAGGCAGAGATGTATAACAGCCAAACAGTTTACTTGCCTGACAGAATCCACTGTTTTGACATAGGTTAGGGTTGCAAGAGTTGCACTCGGTGATGGCCTGTTGGTAAACGCTGTCCATCATGATGCTCTTCTCTTCTTTGCCCAGGATCAGGATGCTCACGCAACCGATCAAACTGAAAAGGAGAAATAATAGTCAGTCAGTTTGATAAGGTGGATTACCCGCACGAATGGCGAAGTAACCAAGGGAGTAAGACCAATAAAATACTCTGAGATTTTTTAACGGTCCTGTGCTATCTATTCTGTAGCTATGTCAAGAATAAAACTACTGTATCTTTTTACAATTTTATGTTATTTTAATTAAAATTCAGGCATTAAAATAGTACACTAAGTTTCTTAACAAATGTAAAAGGACGTGATAATTCTTTGAAAACACTTTTTTTTATAAAGCGGCCCTTAATTTATGTCTTATATTATTAGATAATAGTCATACACTAAACAAGGAGTTATTTAATATCCTAATTTGGTTATTCCTTTTTCTCATGTTAATAATGCCATCTTATCGCTAAAAGCTGCAGAATAATGAATTGATTATCGTCAAAAACCAGTAAATACTGAGCCCTGTTGCCAACTGATCCCTTGACAAAATTATTGGCACATAAGGCATAACACTTCAATTCTAAGATGGAACGACGCATCTACAATCTGCTTTCGTAAATTATTAAGTTAAATAAACAATCATTAAGATAAAAACTCAGCTACGATGTCTGCTGATCAGCTCTAAATTTATGGAAACAAGCATTGTTTTTGGACCCATTAGACAGTTAACTTCCCTATTGCTGATGACCATGGACGCAATTACCACTTTCCATCAGGTGATCCACGGCCGTTCACTATATACTTTGTATAAAGAAATAACATACCCAGAAGCACCAGCCAGTTCCTCGGGCAGTTGGATATGATCCGGAATTCCTCCAATATACAACTGCTGGTTCAAGTCCAAAATCTCGAGGCGCTTCGGCGAGCTGGCGAAGAATGGACCGGTGTTGTCTACGTCCATTGTTACTGTGGAAAAACATATATTTTAGAACATAACATAAATATAGATAGATATAATAAAATATCTTACAGGTTTTCAAATGTCACGGGATTGGTCATGCTCGAGTACCGCACTCGAGCATGACCAAGCGAGCGTCCATTGGTCGAACAGCCATCTCCAGCCAACTTCATGTATGACTGATTCAACCGGCATGTATGACTAGGGCCTCGCATAACGAGTGCGAGATATATTTTGTCATGTTTTTGTTATATTGTAGGAAACGCCCGAGAGATGTATGAACGTTCAAGAAGCGAAAATTAAACATTATCTATGTCCGTCCTCATAGGATAAAAACGTGGCTTTATGTATTGTATGTATGATATAATTTGGCAGCAATGTATTCTTCTATATAAAAAATAAATATCTATATGACATCCAACTTTTACAATTGACTTATATAAACAACGGGCCACTTTCATCAGTGCCGAATAAACCCCTGATAGCCTATTCGAACTTATTTGACCTCTGAATACCGCCTAAGATAGCTACCGGCTATACGGTGACGAATGGACAAAATGGACAGCTCAGATTGGTTGAGAAGACTACAAATGTCAAACTCAAATCTTTTTAAAAGGATATAATTTGTGGAAATTACTATGTTAGGCCTTTCATTACCTTTAGCATCTGTCCTGCTTATTCTAATGGTGTGCCATTTATTGAGGGTGAGAGGCCGGTCGTTCTTCACAATGGTCACGGCAATGATGCTGGTCTTCATGGTGAAGGTCGGGATGCCTTCCTTAAGCTCCAGAGCTATGAAGTCACCGTCTTGCCCGTTTTCGGTCTCAGCGTTGTAAAAGATCAGGCCGTTTTCGTCTGTAATAAATATATGTAAAAATGTTGATCGAAAACATAAAAGCATCTAATACGGTGTGGGGTTTACGATCATATCGGTCGCCGACACTAGCAAGACTCATGCGCCACAAAGGCATTATATTGAGGTCCCACACCGTCTAAAATGTACTACGGCCTAGTGGTCTGTATAGTAGTACAATACCTACACTATACAAGTAGAGGCGGAGCCCATCTTCAATCTAACTAAATTTTTCAACATTATGGAATTCAATCAACACTTGACTGACAAATCGTAACCAATCATAAACAATCACTCAATATTTTTCAACTTATTTGATTTATTAATAATAATAATAAATTTAAATATATAAAATAAGTTTAAAAATAAATAAAGAGGAATAATAAATTTTATTTCTCTCATCACAAAGGTTCACAAGCAAGGCATTAACTTAAGATATAATGTGACAAAATGCTAGTGGCATTAATGTTAAGTTCCTTTATGAGAGACTAGAGTCTGTACTAGGGAAAACCCTGTGTGACAGATCACCAGGCCGCCACCCGGAATTGACGAGCGATTAATCGAGCGAATATTCATATAGCATTTAGCTATGCTTAGCAAATTATACTAAAACACAGTTGAAAAAAATATGGAATATTGAGTTAAGTAATTAAGTATTCATTAATTTATTTATTTGAAATAAGGTACGCGTTTATTCTTTACAACATTTGTGCTGAAAGCAAGTTCGCCATGTTGGTTTGAATCCTACTTAAGATAGGAACAAATTGATGAACGTGACGTCACGAAATGACGTAACATACAGTTGAAAAATGTTGGGTGCAGAAGGTCGCAGGTTCAAATCCTGCCGTTCACATAATTTTTGCAACTGTTTCTTACTCAACTACCCAGCATATTATAATAGATGTATAAAAACAATGCTTACCTTGAGGTTTAAACGAGATCTCGATTTCAAACTTGTTGTAGGCGTCCTTGAGGCGTGGCAGAGCGACGTAGCTTTCCCCATTGAACATGGGCACAACTCCCTTGACGGTGAGGACTGCTCGGGTCTCCATGGCTACACGGCTGTTGCTGATACGGCACACGTATGTGCCGGCGTCGGCCTCCGTCACGGATTCAAAATGAAGAGTGGGCTGAAAGAATTGTTCCTTGAAAAATTTCGTGGCAAAATAAACTTTTTGTTTGGATTTTATGATCTATAAATTACTGATCGGATTAAAATAGTTATTTGTGCAACAAGAAAGTGCAAAGTTCGTATTTTCTTCGAGTGCTAATTTTGAATCCCGAATAAGCTAAAGATTCTAAAGTAGCGAGTGATTCTTTGTTAGAATCTTGAGCGTAATGAGGGACTCAAAAGCACGAGACTTGTTACCTCAGCAGCTCGAAAAGGCGAGCGAGAGCAGAACTCGAAGCAAAATCCAGTTCCAGAATTCAGTTTTGCTCACTGTTTTCATTCAAAAAAGAACGACTTTTCGAGCTGCTGAGGTGTAAAAAATATTTCCAAAATTAAAAGATTTACTATCCAAAAGGATTTTAAATTATTTAATATTCCTAGGGAGCTAAGACGAATCCATACCTGGTTAGACCTGGCTCCAGCGGGCAAAGGCAAGAATTCCCGTCGCCACTCCACAGTGACTGGTCCTTCTAAGTCGTGTACGCATGGCATGTCTATTTGATTGCGAAGGTGGGCCGTGTATTCAGCTATGTCTCTGTCGCCCGGCATGGTGTAGATTGGTTCGCCAGAACCTGGGTAAAACAAGGAAACAGTGGAGTAGTAAGAACAAAGGTAAACCCAAGTACTTTAACAATAAAGTCTAACTGTCTGTCGGTTATCGCTACATATTTATCTATACGGGGTGGATGTGACAAGGGGTATTAATTGAAAACACAGATTCTTTAAATTTTAAACGGAGTAAATGATCACTACTCTCATCCTGTCTGTTTTTTGAATAGATGCGCCTATGTCGCATTCACAAATTTCACTGCTTGCACTAAGTAGAAGACCATGGTGTCGCTAGACGTCAGGCCCCTCACAAGGCCTGTGCCGCCTTCTGCAGTCGTCATTTCCTGCATAACATGCTGTCATGTTATGCGGGAAATGTTATGGAAAATTTTGTAAAACAACTCTGCGACTGCGGGCCATACACGAAGCATCATTCTGGTACGCCATATCTTAGATACAAAAGATATTAAGTGAGTGACAACATTTTTGCTGATCACTTCATCACTGACCGACCCATTTCTCTGTCCGTTAGTGATTAATCCATCCTGTATAAGGTGTGTGTCCCGATATTTTTGCAAATGTTACCTGATTCGACGATGAGCTGTAAGTCTACGTAAGACTCGCGGCCGGAGCCTTCCTTGCCCACGCAGCGGTACACGCCGGAGTCCGCGAACGTCACGCTTTGGATGGACAGTACTGCGCCATCACCGTACGGCTAAACAAGCGCAATAATAACATTAGTATGTACACACAGTCGCAGCAATGGAAAAGATTAATGTCACAAAGTTTTGTAGAAAATTACGCTCATATTAATTTATAGAATTAGTGACCAAGTAAAAATAACACTTTTTAAGGCCTATTGCCAAGGGTTCTACACGGGAAGTCTTTGGGTTGACTATACCAAAAGATCGATGGATGTACTGCGCGTTCAATATAATAATATTTTTAGAATGCTGTTGAGGCTGCCACGGCGATGCAGCGCGTCCGGCATGTTTGCGCAAAATCACACAGACGGTTTTCACGCCGTCATTCGCAAAAAGACTGCCTCACTTTTGTTGCGATTACGGGCCAGCAACAACAGCATTCTCAAAACTGTGGCGGAGACTATGGATTCTCCGATTTTAATACATCTTGTTAGAAGGACTATCAACTGCAACTTCTTCATTGAGTGTCCTTCTAAAAAGAAAATACCAAATAGGAAAATGTAACTAACACTAGCATGTAAGATTTGTAAACTAACCCAATGGATTTTTGCTATCCGAAATAAAGAATTTATTATTATATTATTATTATTATTAACCCACTACTAATTATAATAGTTTGTTTTTTTGTAGATCCTGTCTATTTTTTGTTGCCTGAGCTATTAGTAATTTTACTAACGGCTCACGTCTAGGATAGAAACTGACCAAACATTTAATCATCGGGCTATCGCGTAAGAATTCGCCGCTAGGGGCGCTTATGTAGCGTGAGGTCAACGAAATGTCAAATGTCACTCTTTGCGGGTTGGCTATGCGTTTATAAGTGTCTATTGAGGCACAGTTGTCAGTTCTAGGGTTTTCTGAGGATTTTCTGATACACGAGGCACGTATGCACTGCCCCTCTGTAAGCACTACCAATTGATGGCACCCCAAACTTTTCCGGTTGGTACAAATAAAAAATCATAGCAAAGCATAAGGTTACCATAGAGTTCACGAATTCCGTAGTGCCGAGCCTGATCCACTGGACCCTGACGCGAGAGTTGCGAGTGGTGCAATGAATCAGAGCGTTGTCTCCAACTCTGAACACTCTGCGAGGCTGCTCAATGTTCACCAGCTGCTGCTTCGTTGTTACTTGGCGACCTACGTACCCAAAAAAATTAGAATTCGCTAAAACACAATAGTATAAACAATAATAGGTTCTGCTCGTCACGAAAAGATGTAATTATCACGATTTATTTTTTTAACAAAATATGTTTTTTCTTTCTTAATTTATAATTTAAGTTGGGTTCAAATTTCAGTACTGAAAAGTAATTTTAAATCACATCTTCTGGCGACGGCAACTTACGACCTCTTACAAGCCAACTGCTTCCAATGACAATGCCATCTATAAGATGCGCTTAAAAATATATACCTATAACCTGAACGTTGTGTCTTTATTACACATGCACAATCCCATGTTAAAATTTTCCTTTATTCTCAATTTACTTGTTATTAATGTCAACGAAGTTATGAAGCCTATGTCAAGCAAAGCGTACTCGTTAGTAAATAAGTTAGATCGCAACTATGTTTGTTTAATGAGACACAATACGTCACCGGGGGACAACTGTAGAGTATAATAATTTAACAAATATCTATTTGTATCGAAAACTACATACAGGGTAGACAATAATGCGCTTACATAAGAAACAAACAGTCCAAACAGGATACAAGGAGCCGCTTAGTTACGCTTACGATACAAACAACAGCTTCGACAGACAGACAACGGCCCAAACCCGCAACAGATTTACCATCGTGTGCCGCGTCCTTTATCGAGGCCGAGAAACGCTTATTCCTGGCCATGCAAGTGTCCTCATCGCTACTATCCCGGCAGTGCCTGCGGCCGTCGCACAGCAACTCTTTCTCAACACAACCACTGCCATCATTACAACGGAACTGCGTTTCCAAGCACTTACGAGTATAACCTTTACGAGCGAAAAATTATAACGTTACTCAAAATTCAAAAATAAAAAGGTTTGAAGACATTTAACAGAGGTGAGATAGAATACACAATAAGAGGTAAAAGAGAGGGAGATAGACAGGCATGCTAGGTTATATACGGCGAAGCAGAGAGGTGGCAACGAGACCGCTGGAAGTTGAACAATCTACAGACTGACCCTGGATGTGTAGATCGATGTAACTGCTAGTAAGAGTGCGTCCGTTATCGTCCTTAATGAGACACACGTATCGTCCGCTGTCGGACTTATGTGCGAGTTGGATGAAGAGGGAACCGTCACTCTTGAGGGTGACGGAGCCGGGGACCCGGGAGCCGTCCTTGGTCCATGCGATGCGGGCGTAGCGCTGCGTGGCGTTGCACCTGAGGTGCACGGCGGAGCCGGCGTGCGCGCGCTGCTCGTGCGCGTGCGACACGCGAGGCCGGTCCGAGTACTCTATGAATTTGTATGTGACACATGCATCAACGGAACCCACAAGCGACCACCGACCGCGGGTATATGCATTCAACTCTTTTTAATTTAAACAATATAATTATACTGCATTTTATATATTTCAATATCATTTAAATATTTTATCCATCGTTTTATCTTATAGTCGAGGTACAATATACTCAGGGTTTGTGGTATGAAATAAAATTAATGTGAAGCATTCAAATCAATGGTGTTTCCATAACAGTGTTAGGTGAGGGTTGGAATGCAACCTCTATAATGCAAATGAAATTAATATGCTTTGATTCTGTGTAAGTTAAAGAGAGATGTACCTAGATTTTTTTTGTAACAATTTTTTTTGTTGTTTAGAATTTTAATTTAAATACTTTTCGAATACCGACTTCAATATTTTAGTACTGTTGCCGATTAGTTCTTACATATTATTCATCAAGTCTTTTAATCGATTTTAATATTACTGGAAGCTGAAATATCGGTATCGGACTACCGTGTATTGTAAAATATAAGATTAAAGAGAAATGTAATAAAAGTGTAGTGGTATTTGAAACAGTATCCGAATTTATTTGACTCGGTATATCTCAGTGTGAATATTTAATTATAATTATGTATAGTGATTTATTCTATCAGAAATAAACATCAAAATAGATGAAATATTTACTTATAAATCAAACTGGCTTAAATTTCGAGAGAGAATTAAGATAACTATGCTTCTTTTGCCTGTAATTTCAAGATCTCGTTTGGTAAGATCCACACCAAATCAGACGGTTGTGGGCACTGCCACTTATTCAAAGAGACAAGTTAAAGATAACTTTGGAGCTGGTTTCATCAATTTTGGTACTTATTACTGGTGATTTTGATATAATATTCAAGTGCTTTTAGTGTGGATTTCACATGCGTTCAGCTCAATCATTAGTGTCGTGACATACCGCTGACGATGACTTCAGCAATGCTAGAGGCATTAGTGTATGTGCCCCTGGCGATACACTCGTATTGTCCCGCGTCTTCGACTTCTATCTCGTGGAAGATCAGCTTGTTGGCGCGAATCTCCATTCGCCTAGTAAATAACATTAATAACTAAAATAAATATCTCACAACTTACACACAACGCCATCTAGTCCCTAGTAAACTTAACAAAGCTTGTATTAGAACTTTTGTAAATACATACTTATTATACATAGAAACACCCAGACTAAGACAGAAAGATTTGTGTGAACCTGCAACTTTAGCATCGTAGGCAGGTACACTGCCCACTTCACCATCCGGTCGTCTAAAATAAATATTAGATGGGCAAGTAAATTGTACAAAGAACAGCCGCTTGCCCCCTTGGGGCTTATCACACTACGACCGATTCTAATCCGTTGCAAGTCCGTCGAACAGGGTGACCATCGCAAAAATTACGAGATTGAGCTAAAATTTCCTTCATGATTACGAAAACTATACAATGCGAATGTAATAGAATTTTAATTAGACTATGACGTAGTTATCGACATAAAAATTACAACGAATAATAAACCTTGAAACATTGGATAATGTTTAGCCATTTTTGTATGAATTGTATTGTTTTTGTCGTGTGTATTATTGTAAGTATAATTTTTATACATCAGAATTTTATTTTTCTAAGTATGACATCTTGATTTAAAACTGTAATATGTATACGACGCTACAGAATGCGCAATTGGTGTGGCCACGCACTGGGCGGGAGTAATATAAGTTTGTAGTACCATTGATTCGAAAGAAGAAGAAGACTGTAATATGTATGAGTACAAAGAGAATTAAAAATAAAATCCTCAATAATAAATAACTTTTCATAAAGACATGACATCTTCCCATCTTTACAAATTTTCTCATTTATATTATTAGTAAAAGTAGTAGGAACGATATGATGGTAATATCAGGGCCTCATCATATCAAACCAGTGCCCTATTTAATAAAGGTCATCAAATAGTCGAAATTATTATTCAAAATTTGTGAAAATTATCGAATTATTATCTTTCTGAGCAGAAAATTAGCAGATTGAAGGTGACTTACTCAGAAGACTGTCTGTTGTAAGGTTGCCAGTACACGCCGGTGACACCATCGCCGTTCACCACGCACTCCACGGTTGGCGACTGTCCTGGCTGCACGGTCTGCTTCTGTGGTAGCAGCTGGATCCTCAAGGGAGCTACCACCACCAGGTTTGTGGTCACGGCGTGCTGGATCTCGTTGTAAATGTTGTAGATGTCGCAAACGTATTGGCCGGAGTCGCTCTTTGACGCCTGAAATATAACGGTACGATTAGCAGCATATAAAGGTATGGGCCTGTACTATATTCCCCTACAAATGAACGGAGTCAAACCCTATCTATGCCTACATATTCTGTCTATTTTAAACTATGCACAAATCACACAATAAGGTTTTGAGTCGATTCAATTGCAAGCAATTGTAGTACTTTTTTTGTATACCTAGACTAAGCTGACTGGTTCTAGGTGAACAAAGATTATAAAATATTTCTAGAATTTCCAGATATTCTTGAAATTCTAAATAGTTTTCTATGAAAAATCAGGAAATGCGCCAATATCAGAGTTTTCCTATTAGGAATTTCTCAGTAGCAGTTGGAGCTTCTTGGTATCGGACTATTTGGACCCCAATACATCTCTGCCGAACTATTCTGAGGAACATGTGTGATGTTACATTTATGTGTATTACTTACGTTGACGATGATGAGTTTTGTATTGATTTGGTGCGCGTTTGACTGGAGAGGGAAGTTGTCTGCGCGACGCCATTGCACGTTACCGGATTCGTTACAGCTGTGAAATAAATATTGTTTAAAAACAATGGGTTTTAATATGTTAAAAAGTATTTGAAGAAGAGCTAACATCCCTCTCTTCAACCAGTAGAGTTTTTACAACTATTAGGGCTACGGCACACATAATTATCAAGGTAGGCACTTTAGTTTGGTAAATTTTATATTTCATTGCTGCGTCCAACCGAGTCAATTGACAGTTAGTATATAAAGCAGATAAAACAATGTAATACGAATATGTTGTTCTAAATATGCGTGAAGCAACCTTTAGGCAATGCAGTTGACACATGACGCTTAACGTCGTAGACCTCAGACGTATATACGAAATTGCAATTTTTTGTTGATGCCCCAGGCCATAATGAAGGTATCAACAGGGTATTTTGACTTGGCTCCTCTCCTTGAAATAACAAAAGACTGTTGCGTGGTACACGCCACCCACCTGCTTACCTACCTGACTTGAGTTTCGAACATTCTATCTTTTTATTCGTTTGTAACAGTGCCGCAATGCTGTTGTTGGCGTTCTTACTGTACCCTTATGCCACCAAGGCCTGTCACACGTCGCGGCCGTTTCTATTCAGATAGAATACTCGATAGTATATCTATACTCTGCCCCATGGTTGTAGTTGCCATTGCAATTATGTGACTTAATGAAAAAGAAGAACATCACTTACTAAATGACAGCTTCGGGCTTTCCTTCAAGAATGTAGACGTTCCTAGGTAGCTGTGGAGGCCAAGGCTCCGGCATACCCGGGTCGTCGCCACTGCCCTCTGCTGGAATAAACAACGATTTATTAAAACAAGACATCACGCCTATATTACCCAGAGGGGTATGGCAGAGGTGTACACCACCACATTTCACCTGTTACGTTTAGGTCCCTTGTGCATAATAGCCACTCCATGCTGCTGAGATTGTGATTTTTCTCACAGAAAAAGCCCTAAATAACACTATGGGGCCGTTCAAATATTACGTAAGCAGATTTATTACAATTATTTACCCTCCCCCCCATCCCCCTTGTCAGCAAAAGTAAGCAAAGCTTTTACCCCCTCCCCCCATGCTTACGTAAACGTTTTTCAGATAAAAATGTATTTTTATATATTATAATTATAATGGTATAATTTTAAAAATAAGACAAAAATATTATAATCTTACGAACATAACAAACTTATTGTAAATTTTTGATACACATATTAAATTCAAATTAACAGTCTTCAGTCCATGAAACCCGAATCCATCCATTTATAATTTCGCCACACTTCGTTAACTAACTTTAGTACATTTTGTACTTTCGTACTTGTATGAGATTTTTTTAAACTTTCAAACAATTTTTGATATAACTTGGATTTGTCTATTTGAAACGACATCTTATTTAATTAAACGTTAAACTTTGGCTAATGGAATCAACGGTAACACAAATGTTAAGTTGCTTTGCTATGCTTACAACACGTACGTCTACTCGCTATAGTATCCAAACAAAACAATACACTGACGAGAAGAAATTTAGACAAGTGAACAGCGCGCGATAATTCCCCGAATCGGTTCTAAAGCGAGTGCCTAAACGTATGCGTGCGGGAATCCCCAAAAATGCGTTTCGTTTTCAAGCATAGACAATGTGAGGGTTGCCATTCGTGTAAACAACTACCGATGACGTAATCATCATCTAGACTCCCCTACCCCCCATGTCATCCAAAATAAGCAAAACAAAGACAGGTTTCCTCACGATGTAAATAAATGATTTCTATGAATATTAAGTTACCATCAAAATCATCTGTGCTGCCACCGTCTCCGCGGTCGATGACTTCCACGAAGAACTGCTCAGTGATGGAGCCGGCTGGTGACGAAGCCGTGCAGGTGTAGTAGCCGGCGTCTTGCAGGCTAGCCGAAGAGATTTGCAGCGCCGCCAGACGAGGTTGGGAGGGAATCAACGGTGTGTTCTCCACTGAAATAGGAGGAAAGTTATAATATCTTTATGTGACATGTTTTGGACATATTTTTCGAGGGCGAATAACCATTTATAAATAAAATAATAATCATTATAGGTGAATGTGTGTATTTGGCTTCGTCATTTGGACCATTGGATAGTGCAATTGCTTTTGACGTTCTATCTAATGTAAAATATCCAAAAAATAATGATAAAAAAAAATTGTACAAAATTTAGTCTGTAGCATATTTCTGTGAATTGTGTGAATTGTAGAGGTTTGATGCCAGTCGCTCCTCGTAAAATACTGATATTCAGCTAAATCTGTTAGACTAAAAGCAGATCTTAAACCAATTTGACAAATAACAATGACGAAATATAGTCGAATTCATTGATATGTTGGCGTCTTTGAATCCGGGTTTTCTAAAAAAAAATACGGACTGTCTCTACCCTTTGATTGGCTAGAGCGAGATCATCTTTCAGCGCCCTTTATCACCTTCAGTCCAGAGCTTATTTGAAGCCCTATAAACTACTGGTACTGTCGGACCTAGCAAGATGAGCGAATATAATAATTAGTTAATCTGATAAATTGCCTTTACAGCTGCTCTTTGCACGATCTGTACGTCGCTAAAGAATGCGCAATTGCTGAGGCCACGTCAGGAGTAATATAAGTTTGTAGTACCATTGATTCGAAAGAAGAAGAATTGTAGTGTTACTCACATGAAATCGAAACTGTCGGCTCTGGTATTCCCTTCGCTCTACACTCGACCTTGACGGGCTCTCCGATGTACACGGTGATCTCTTGCTGTGGCGTGATGGTGATCTCCGGCGCAGACCGGACCTTCACAATGGCGCTAGCGTTCGCGTTGCCGGCGTCGTTGTGAGCCGTACATGTGTATGTGCCTTCGTCGTTTACGTCTACCTTGAAGAACCTGGAATGTTTGATTAGAATCTAGTACTAATGTTGTAATGGTGAGAAGAAGCAGCCGTGGCGCAATGGATAAGGCTGCGGTCTTACGATTGAGAGGACGTGGGTTTTACACCACGGACATGAACGCCGGCCTAACACAAGCGAATTAAGCTTAGCTGGAGGGGGATATTGAGAATACTAGTAATATGTATTTGAAAATTACAAATAAGGTTTTTTAATTAATATTAATAATAACAAAAATGTTGAAATGGTAGGATTGTTGGTAGATGGCTTGACTGACATCGTTTGGCTTTTAACTGGTCACTAGAACTTCTAATTGATTATTTTTATAGCATTTAGCTATGTTTAGCAAATTATTCTAAGACACAGTTGAAACTGCCGGTCTCATAACTTTTTAACAGTATGTTACGTTATTTCATGACGTCACGTTCATCCATTTGATCCTATTTTAAGTAGGATACTACAGTACTAGTTACAGTTGAGAAATTAAGGTTCCTGTCGAGAGGCGACCGTAGCTTGTTGATTAAAGCGACTACCCGGCGAACAGAAGGTCGCATGATCAAATCGTGCCGGTCCCATAATAGTTTCAACTGTTTCTTAGTAGAAGATAGCAGTTACCCTACTGTATCCCCGTTCTATGGTGATAAGTCCACGTTATAACTACAGAATAGCCATGACTTGCAATCTTCTATGGATTGTGAATTATCAAACACTATCAGCAGCTGGATTATAAAATCATTGGCCACAAATTGACGTGTCGTTTATAAATGACACTATTACTAACAGTCGTCCATGGCTTCACCCTATCACAAATACATAACGACCTATCCACAGACCTACCCAGCCGTTTCGGTGGGTAACTCTGTACACAAGATTTTTATAGTCTAGAACAAATTGAATACTTACTTGAGGATGTTTCTTGGCAGGATTTGTGTAGAGGATGTAAGTGGTCGTCCTCCGTTCCTGTTCCAGATGACGTCAGGAATAGGAATGCCTCCGAGGATGCGGCAGTGAAGCTCGTGCTGGCCGCCTAGCTGGACGGCCTGCTCGCCTGTTGGCCAGATCTCCACTCTGGGAGGTTCGCGTCCTGAAATATGACATGGTTTTGAAGATTGTCTAAACATGAAGATTCGTTGTTAAACTTAAATTGAATTAGAGGTAACAAAGTAACTAGACACTAATAGATTTTCAAAGTCGCATAATTCTGAAAATCGTAATTATTTCATGATTGGATGAATTGCATTATTTGATAAAACGGAATCCATTCACCCATTGCGCAAATAAGAGTTTATTGATATTAACAAATTTTAAAGTGTTCAGCCACTATTGTTGCTGACTGTACATAAAATGAATAAACACTAATCAGGAGGGAACAGCTTATCGAAAAAAAGTTTCATAAATATTTCAATTAACTATTACTAACTGCCTCGATGACCTAGTGGTTGGCGTATGCGATATCACACCGCGAGATCTGTTTGTTATTTGTGAACTTGCCGACACGAAATTCACAATAGCAGCACGGAGTTAGAATTGTGCCCGGTGGACGGCGATAGGCTCACTCCCTATCCCGTAGGACCTAAACATATCAAGTGAAGTGTGGGTGTTGTACACCTCTGCCACACCCTTCTGGGTAATATAGGCGTGATGTTATGTTATGTTATTAATACTATACTATAATAGATGTTTACGTCGTCAAATTTATAGACTGGCTTTAGATGGCTATGCACGACGGGCACCGCGCTTGAGCGTGGCCAATCAGAGCACCGTGACCCGTGACATTTTATTTGCGACCAACTTAACACCCGACAAGATCTTTAGTTTTTACCATACTCACTTTCAATTTCGACAAAGACGTAGATAGTGTTGACAGAGTCGCCGGCGGAATTGATGGCTTCACAGATATAGTATCCTTGGTCACTGTTCTGAGCGTTGTTGATGATGAGGGTGTTTCCACGTTGACTGGATTCAGGACCGAGTCTTTCGGATCCATACTGTATAAAAAAGCAATATAACTAATAATAAATCTATGCGATTTTAGCCTTGGAGTGGGGCGAAGTCAATCTTCAGGAGCTATGTAAGCGTAGGTCAGTACACATTTATTATATTAGTGCTAATCAACTTATGTTGTACAGTCGGCTCCTTATATATAGTCACAGACAAAATAACCAGATATATAGGAGCGCCTAAAGTGACCAATGATATCAGTACAACCAAAGTCTTCTAATAATTTAAAGCACGGGCAGCAAGCTTGGCACCGACTTCAGAATTATAAAATAATCATTTAATAATTTCTATTTACTTAATGTAAAAACGTATTATTCTGTGCGAAGTAAATTTATTTTTTGCTTTTTAGTTTACTACCTACTTTTTGAAGTCGGTTTTTTTTTGTTGTTAAATATTATTTTATTTTACGATTTTAAGTGATGGGTAGACCGAGCAAGAATGTTTCTCGAATGAGGAGACGACGGTTACTTGAGACGGAAAACTTATTAATAATAATCCCCGTACTCCTAACCGTTGAGGATTTGTACCTTCCAGCATCAGCTCAGAAACTAAAATGCAAATATCCAAGTAGTTTTAGGTAATATACGAAACACAAAATGGAAGCCTTTGAAATTTGAGAGTTACCCATAATTTCTCTAGGATCCCATCATCAAATCATGACCTCATATAATATTCAACGTCTCGCCGCATCTGTGTATTACTTGAAAGAATACAGTAAACGGCCTCAAAGAGCCTATATTTAAAGAATTATCCCCGTACTCCTAGCCGTTGAGGAGTTGCACCTTCCAGCATCAGCTCAGCAACATAAAATGCTGACTACTAGATGCAAATATCCGAGTAGCTTTAGATAATATACAAAAAACAAAATAGAAGCCTTTTAAATTTGAGGGTTGCCCTCGATTTCTCTAGGATCCCATCATCAGAACGTGACTTGAAAAAAATGGGACCACATGACAAGTAGTAGAATTCTCAAATCGGTCCAGGCGTCTTCGAGTAATCGGCGAACAAACATAAAAAAAAAAAAAACATACAACCGAATTGAGAACCTCCTCCTTTTTTGAAGTATGTTAAAAATCAGGTTTTTGATTTCACTAATTTGTTATTTGCCCATACATCGCTATTTCTATCTTGACCGGGCTATTAGCGATAAGTTCAGCCCAAAATTTAAAATTACATACACAATGACATGAACAATAAACAAAACACATGCCAATGACGTCACGCACAAAATGAAAGAGACAGGTAACAGTATTTTTACGGTCGAAATCATCCTATCAGCCTATGGCCATATTAAAAGTACCCTATAATTGTAGTGATAGAGTTCATTTTTATTTATTGCTCCATATTTTTGGATGCTTAGAAACCATTGGCGATATGTTTGTTACTATGATTTTGACACTTTGAATGTACTCATACATTCGACGGTGTCAATGTTCCGATATATTTGAGCATGATAGGTGCTTTAAATTATTAGAAGACTTTGGTTGTACTGATATCATTGGTCACTTTAGGCGCTCCTATATATCTGGATATTTTGTCTGTGACTATATATTAGGAGCCGACTGTACCATACAGATTGTGTCTTTTTGCGATGTTACCGAGTGTTATGTATCTGATGATTTTCTATAGCAGAGCAATTGATAAAAGAATAGGAACTACAACTGCTGGATGTAAAAGTTAGAGAAGAACTTTGGTTTGGCAAACGTTGGATTTACAATATTTTCTTGATAGGACCCGCAGTTACATTTAAAAACGACGGAAATTGAGGCCTTGTAAACCAACCAGTAAAGTAAATCTCGTTTTTTAAATAAACCTTAGTACGAAGAAGTTGCATACCTTAGACCACCTGATCACCGGCACGGCGCTCACTGAGTTGCAGTCCACCGATCCACTGCCTCCAGTGGGTATCTTCAGTCTATCCGACGTAACAGTAATGTTGTACACATCCGTGCTTGGGTTGGTCGCCACCACAGACAGAAGGACTTGGATGGGGCTCACGTTGGACAGCGAAGAGTGACAGATGTACACTCCCTGGTTGCCAGGCACGGCGTATTCGACGTATAGCACTCCGTTGTCTGAACGCACGTTAGTCATGAAGGCTGTGTTGTCTTTCCTAAAAGTGTGTAGTTGATATTAGTTCATGTAAACAGATCGTCAGCCAAATTGTAAGACTGGATAAGCAATGCGCAATGGATAAGGCATCGGTCTTACGATCGAGAGGTCGTGAGTTCGAATACTGGTTATTACACTACGGACGTAAACTTCCTCCTAACTCAAGCGAAGTAAGCTTAGCTGGAGCTTAACAAGAATAATAGTATCCCATTAAGACAAAATTTCAGTTACACTCTTTTATTTTAAATTACAAGGTTGATCCTACCCTGGCAACAAAGGGCGTTAGACCATTTGGATTCCAGAGGAAGTATTTATTAAAATTATCGCGAACTTAATGACCAACGCGGCGGAGTTCTTTGTTTCATAATATGTAAGGATAAAATATATTTCTTACCTAACCCAGTCAAGAGATCCAGCGGGTACGTTCGTGGTGCCTGTGCAGACCACTCTGATGCTCTGACCTTCGTTGATGGTAGGAGAGGTGTTGGATACCACTAGTTTGTCAGGCGGGTTGGGGTTTCGAGAGCGAACGGTGATCATGGCAGTGCCAAATGTCGAGCCCACTGTGTTGGTGGCTATACATCTATAGAACGAAACAATTAAATTAAAATTGCTATTTATTTATAAAAAACGACGCCCGCACTAAGAATTACGCCTGTGTTGTGGGGGTGTTTACATACATACATTTAACACACACAAAGCATATAACCAGAGTCAGAACAAATCTATGCGGATCACACAAAGATTTGTCCCGTGTGGGAATCGAACCCACAACACCAGCGCTAGTATAGCCCAGCAAGAGTCTTGCAAGTCTTGCAATTACCTATAAGGCTATAGCTATTTATTAAAGTTTACTTTAGATCTTAGAAAAATGTGTTAAAATAGGAATATTTTGAGCTTGAATTAACATAGCCATAGTAAAAACCAACCAGATTAATAAATGTCTAAAGATTTAATAAGAAAATTGAAAAATCAACTGCCACATGGTTATCAACTGAGCTATATATGCCGTTTCCCACGGGAGTAACTGTTTCTTAATAAACATTTACGTAATCAGTATAATGTATTCGTTTCCATTCTAAGCATTCTGAAACTTATTTTATTCTTTGGATGGAACACCTGTACTCTGAAATTCGAAAATCGAAGTTCATGTGTTCGTGGCTTGCAAGACTTGCAAGACTCTTGCTGGGCAACAGTAACCAGCGCACTTGAAAGCGGCGAGGCGACCGCTTTAACCACTACGCCAACCGTGCACTCCATTTTAATGCACTATATGTAGATATGTAGTCATTTAAGTGATTGCAAGGGGCAATACCTTTAAGTAACCCTGTTGGATTACCCCTGCCTATTTGTGGTCTATTAATTATGTCAATTATGCATCTTATTGGAGTCAAGATTCTTCAATTATATGTACAGGCAACTTTATCACAGGTCGCACCAGTGTGCAGTTACAGTGAGCGCACACTATACAGTGAGTAAGATACTTTTGCTTTTGTTAGTCTATACCTGCAAGGTTGCCTGGAAGAGATCACTTTAAGTGATAAGGCCGCCTTTGCATATTGTTGTTGTCTTTGTATTTTATGAAAATTGTATGCAAATAAAGTTTTACCTATTCTATTATATTCAACGTTGAGTGGCAGAGGAATGAATACGAATTTTCTCACCTATATTCTCCGGTGTCCTCGACCTGTGCTTCATCAATGAAGAGCCAGTTGCCTCGAATGACCACCGACAGCGGCAAGGGTCTGCCCGTTCCCCTTAACCAATTAATGGTGGGAGCTGGGTTACCAGATGTCCTACATTCCAGCTGAATGTGCTCGCCTATGTAGTAGTCTTTCTTTGAGGGGAGTATCTCCACTGTTGGCCCTGTCATTGTGTTGCCTATAAAAACAGTAAAAAAAAAATGAAAATAGGCATGAGACGAACAGGATTATCACTTTTTTATATAAAATTGTAGACTACCAAAAACTCAAAAGCAGTCAAATAACGCCAAACATAGCTTCGATGTCGGAGCTTCTATATTGGTTGGTTGGAGGATTAACATTGGATTTCGGTATTTTTTTTATATTATGTTATTATTGTCCTTTTAGCGTTTAGTAATACTATTAGATATACGATTGCAGTAGTGTAGGGAACTATAATGCGCATGGGTAAAAAGTAATTAAAAAAAAAACTATTGAAGTAATCAATTTGATAGTGATTGAATGTCCCATCCAAATAAAAAAAAGGTTTCGTGGCACGATAAAGGCATACACAGGCGTAATGCCATGTTATGTAAAAGTAAAAATCTATAAACAGACATACAATTGCACAAAACGCGGTTCATTTTTGAAGAGTTCCATAGTCTGTCTCTGAAGATCTTCATTAGATTTTGATAAATTATAATATACTAAAATATATAGTCTCGGATAGTTTCGGAGAATATCGCGATCATACAAAGTTACATATAGTCATACGGGCGGATAAAGAACCTCTTTTTTTAAGTCGGTTTAACATAGGTACACGACGATAAAACTTACCCTTTGCGAAGAAAAGCCGGTCCGAGACAACTATTCCGGTCAGTCATGAATAAAATATGCAAAAATTAATAAGCTGCGAGAAATATGCTGTGAACTTTTTAATTTAAAATCAGTTCACACCAATCAGAACTACCGTATTTACTGTTATACTCCGCGCATGACAAACGTGCGAGCGCTGACATCAGACATTTCGCTAGCTCTAAGGACTAGCGTAATATGTGACATCCGAGAAGAAGAAGATCCTAATTCTTTTTAATTAATAAATTAATTTTAAGTGACTCTTACTTGGCACGTTGAGCGTAGCAATGGCTTGAGCTGAAGTGATGCCATCGGTAGTCTCACAAATGTACTGCCCGCTGTCAGACACTTGGACATTGGTGATGACGAGCTCTCCAATAACCTCATTGAGCTCTGTCCTTTCCAGGGGCAAGAAGCCGTCGCTCTTGGTCCACGTGACCGGGAGACGAGCCCTGGTGTTGCGGCTTTGGGCCTGGCAGATGAAGCTGACACGACCGCCGACTTCCTGAATCTTCAGAATGGGGCTTGTGATGGTCACAGTGACGGTTGGCTCGGAGGGAGGAGGCTGTGGTACTTGAGGACGCGTTGTTGCCTCTGGGTCACCTATAATACGACATCATTGTTATAGTAAGTTTTGTTTTTTTTTTTGAGGAGGTTATTGTGTCAGAATTTGCAGTTTGAGGGCTTTTTATAAAATCATAGATTAATATAAATAGACAATTTAATATAGTAAAGACATTAGACCTGCATTTAAAATTAAATTACATTAGCTATTCTGTTTTTGTTTGTCATTCTGTGATTAAAAAAAAAGCAAATATCTGTTGCTAGTCTGAACTGATAGTGCAGAGACTAACCATCTAGCCAAAACGACACTATTTGTCAGAAGATTATAAATAAGGCGGTGACGCTTGCTCCCTTAAGTTAAAGGGTGTAACTTCCACAAAAGCTCTTCCACCTCAGTCGTAATGTAAAACGGCACGTGACAGCGGTCGGTGAACAAAATGAGTGGTGACGGACGTACACAATACAAGGATAGTGATGGCGTTTCATGAATACATAGTTATTGGCGACAGATATTAACCTCGACCACGAAAAGAGCAAAGCAGATGATCGACGAAGACTGCCGAAGCTTTGTATTGTCAACTACCTGCTTCCGGTAAGCTTGTGGTGAGCACACCGTGGGTGAATCCGCGCTCAGTAAACGTATGACATTCGTATATCTCTCCTTGTGCTCTAACATCCCAGACGGTTTGCCAGGTGTGTTCGCCGTGGTAGCCGTCTAACTTCAAGGTCGATTCATTGAAGTACTTATGAGGAGGCTGCTCTAAGCCTTCGTGGTAGAATTTTATTGTAAGCGGCTCTGGAGCTCGATATTTGCACGTGAAGGTAACTCTTCGTAGAAACGGGCTGTCGACTGCCTCCTCTCGGATCGTCGGGTGGAGTTCCATTACCAGCCCTATATGAGTCATTTGAATAGTAAATCGTCTAAATTACTATGTCATTCAATGACTGGGTTGAATATTAATTCTAAAGAAACGTGTAGTACCTCAGTAGATATTATGTGGGACAAAATAATATAATGTTAATGAGGATTGGTAATATTGGAGTTGTTTTTATTTCTTTTACTAAAGTGACAAACAAGGTATCTTAAAAACGATACTACATTAAACTGTTCGTCATTTTTTATTAATCAATCGATGCAAAATGTAAAAACACCTTATTAAAGCGCTTTCGCATTACTTTTGATCCGATGCCGATCTAAGTCAGCCGGTAGTTGAATTTGTACGGTAGCTTACGCACTATATCCCAATTACAGCCATCCGATTTCCCATATCAATAAAATGGATTTTGACGGTCTCGGATTGGATTCGAATCGGACGTAGTGCGGAAGGGCTAATTATTATAATAACAATACTCTATTTCTTACCAGTGACTGAGCAGTCGGGTCCGGTGAAAGGCGCTCGGCAGTTGCAGATGACCTGTCCCTGGCTATTGAGCTGGCATCCATAGCCGTTGCAGGGACACTTGCGGCAGTACCCTGACTGATCCTTGTAGTAGTCCTGTTGGCATTTCTCGCAGCTGGTGCCTGAGTAGCCTTCGGGACATCTACAGATCTGAAAACAACCAAATAAATGGTTAAAAATGCAATTAGTCCAAAATATACATGTGTGGCAGCGATAGCCGAGTGGGAGACCGTAGGAATGCGATGTCAAAGGTCTCGGGTTCGAACCCACGGCACACACCTCTGTCAATAAATCGTTATGATGTATTAATCATATAAATTATCGCTCGCTAACGGTGAAGGAAAATATCGTGAGAAACCATGCACGCCTGAGAGCCTATAAAGCACTCAAGGGTGTGCGAAGTCTACCTATCCACACTTGGCCAGCGTGGTGGACTAAGTCCTAACCCTTCTCATCATCACAAGAGGCACGAGCCCAGCAATGGAACATGTATTAGATACAGGGCTAATATTATTATTATACCTGTTGTTTGACTGAAGAGCAACACAAAAACGCTTATCATACAATGAACGATAGCCAATTATACCGGGACTCGAGGGGTAGAGTATTTGAAATGTTTTTGTTAACGTTGAAAAATGAAAATAGTAATAACCAAAGATACCATACCTCAATGCCCTTAGCAACCGACAGCTGATCATCAGAGAGTTGGCTAGCGGTGTCCATGGAAACGTCACCGATAGAGGTTTCATAGATGTTGCGCGCCAGGGAGGCTCTCACAAGGACTCGCTTGAGGTTCCTCAGTACCTTCATGAAGTCCGTACGGGACACGGGAGTAGCAGAGTTGAGGATGTACCAGTCTTTCTCGGTTATCGGTACTTGGTAGGTCTGTTGGGAAAAAAATATAGATTAAACTGGATCCTCTACGAATCTTTGGGTTAAATAACAAATTAGATCTGGAACACTAGTAAGAAAATAATATGCATAGGAACTTATTAACAAATATGAGCTTCATATTTAGGTAAAATAAGATCAAAAGGACAGTTCAATAGTTACTTTTATTTGAAAAAAGAAGATAGAGATCACGAACGACCATCATATTTCACTCACATATGATTCTCCAGATCGCATTTGGTGGGGGTTAGTCCAGAAGATGGAGATATCTCCTCCGTCGAAGACCACATCAGTGCCTCGTTCAGATAGCACACCCTCTTCGGCCGCAAACTTCTGACGAAGGGACATGGTACCTCCATACGACAGCACACGGTTACCTGGAGTGAAAGATTTGTGTAGATTACTGAGATACTTTTTGGTTGTTCAGATGTTAATTGCTATGTTGTTTTCCTATATTAAGGAAATTATAAAAATACATCATGAAAATTTCCCAAGACCGATTTTCCAATAGAAGGAAATTGACTATGTGTTCTAGAATGTTGAGCTGAATGACTGGTAAGCGGCTTTGTTACGTACATCGATATATTCGTTTCGTTTACACTCTGTATTTGATAATGACGATTATGCAACAGTTATGGGTGTTATATTTTTGTATATGGTAAAAAATCTACGAGAGCTCTGTAGCTCTGCTTCTGAAGAGTTTAGTTACTTAAACTATGTCACAGATCAATTTTGTACTGTGATTTTTAGTTGAAAGTAGAGATACAGAATATTTTATTTTTTAAATAAGAATAATTTAAAAATAATATACTCCGTATGCTCTACTTGAGACTCTCTCCACTGTCGAGATACGACACACGGACTATCTTCATCTTCTGAAAGTTGGTAAGTAACTAAGTATAGGCAATTGACCATTCTCGAGTACAGTGCTTGTCGATTGGTCGAGCAGCCATCTGGACCTAACTTCAAACCAGCCGAAATCCCTGATTTTGTCTATATATAAAATATTATACGGGGTGGATGCGACATAGCGACATTTATTGAAACCACAGCTTCTATACATGGTAAGTATCAACTTTTTACCGGATAAAAATTCTCTGGCGAAAAAAAAAAATCACGTTCTCCGAACAATTTGAACATTGCGATCGTGCAATTTGTTCGGAAGACGTGGATTTTTTTTTTTCGCCAGAGAATTTTTTATCCGGTGGAAATGCATACTGGCCATGTATAGAAGCTGTGGTTTCAATAAATGTCGCTATGTCGCATCCACCCTGTATATCTTTTATATTCCTCATGATACAAGGACTATTCTAAGAGCAAATATCGATGATTAAAAAAGAAAGAGAATGATACTAACCAGGGAATTTCGGCACGGACCAATACAGGTCGACATCCGGATCGAACTGCTTCACGTAGGCGAGCTCGCTCTGATCGAACACCGGCGCGAAGTTATCCTTGATAACCTTCTCAGCCCTCAGGTCGGTGAGCGTGAAGCCACCGAAGTCATCGCCCAGGACTGGCGCGCCGAGAGGCAGGCGGACGTAGTCGTCACCCTGGAAAATAGGTAACATAAGCCTCGTATAGATATATCATATTTTTAGGTATCAAAAGTTACATAGTCTGTACTGCTCAGAACACCGTTCTTCTCTTTTATCGATTTCATGGCATATGCGTCAAATAGTCAATTATTAAGAGTAGACTCCCGAGCGCTGTGTTTATATACTGCCGTAATATGGGATTAACTTGAAAAATGTTAATATTTATCAATTTTATAGACAAATCATATCTAAAAGACAAGAATGCATGTTTGTTCTTGACCGTATGGAAAACAGTCAACCAATTGTTCCATCTTAGGAGCGATCATGAGCGTCTCTCTTGTGCAAGTGCAGTAGTCTGAGTTAGGGACTAAATGAAGGTCTCTGGTCCTAATACCAACCAAATTCCAATGGACGAAAATAGTGCTTGATTGGAATACCAATTTCAGTAAAAACAAGATATCATATCACGGCTTTTTAATACTTTTTATATATTTAATCGCGTTCACTAAGGTCATAGCATCGTTTTTCTTTTGAAGTTTGAAACTCATTTAATGACCTCCGTGAACGTTAGATAATTAGGTACCAGATTTCATCGGGCGCAGAAGTTTTATTTTGCTACTTACTTCATGGCAATCGCTGGTAACTCCGGAGCAGTAGCAGGACAAGCATCCATCAGGATTGCTGACTTCCAGGCCGAAGGTACCAGGTCTGCAGCGGTCGCAATAGCTTCCTTCAACGTTTCGCTTGCAGTAGCAGTTGCCGGCATCGTCGCATGGTTCACTGGTACCGCGGGGGTCACAGCTGTGGATATAACATCAATGATAGTTAGTTAATTATTCTTACTTAAATTATATAAAATTCACGTCAAAGTTTACAAATATGTAATGTAGTCTACATTTTAGTTTTATTTCATTTTATTTTTATTTTATTTTTCAGACAAAACATTCATAATAATATACAATGATATAATAATGCTAAGATAATGATAATAAACTTACGATCTATAATATTGTACAATGTTTTGTAGATACATACCTAAATATAATTTTGAATGATATTCTAAATGTAATGGCAGCCTATTAAATAGTGTGATAATATTATATTTATATATTCAATCTTAATGTTATAAATAGATTCAATATTATGTAATTAGGAAAAATTTATTGATGTTATTCAACTATTGATAATATTCAACTAAATAATATTATAAAGTATAATGCATGATTAACCAATTATTGTAAAAGTTTTTAAGTAGTAGAATAAATGGCTTTTTTTTTTTTTTTCTTTTTATGTAATGTATGGGCTTTGACAGTTTTTCCCCGTCAGTCCAATTCTTGCAAAAGTATTACCGTAAATTTTCTTCATGTTACATCTTCACATGTATTATCTCAGGTGTAACCAGTGTGGCAACATTTTGTCAGAGTAGTGTAATAATTTAGTTGTTGGTATCAAAACTGATGCTTACCCGCAAGGGACTGGTTGGCGTCTCGTGTCCACGCAGTTGCCGTTCTCATCGAGTTCGTAGCCAGGCTTGCACTTATCGCAGAAGTCACCATCGGTATTGTCCTTGCAATCCTGTAAAACAATGTTGAAATTTTATACCAAACTAAAAAATAAAAAAAAAATTGGATATAGGCTGTCAAGAAAGAGTAGATTTGGAACTATTTTTTTTGTTTGTTAGCAACATTGTCAAAATAATGACAGATGTCAATAAATAATGTAAACAGCGTTTACGCGTTGGTAAATTTTATTTATAAGAGTATAAAACGGCAATTAAAACAGGAAAAAAGTAATAAACAATGAATAAAACTATCCGAAGGTCTGGAAGAGAAATAATTTACAATGTATAGAGAGAAATAATTTAAATATTCTTTCGGATATCGGCAATGTTTATCAAAGAACCGCTGATATGACCGGTATGTGAGAGTTTAACATGTTGTTTTTAGTCAAATCAAGTATAGGTAATGGATAAAACCAAAGCTGTTTTGAATTTGTTGCTGAAATAAGCGGATTATTCAATAATTAAAACTAGCACATTGGTTCAGTTGACGTTTGTTGTACTCAGTGTTGCGGTATAGCGCGACTAGGTTAATGTTGATACTTGAGTATAGTTTAAGTAAATAACATAAAATAATATCACGCATGGGCGTAGCCAGGGGAGCCTAGGTGTTTAGGGGTTCATCCCTCCCCTCACTCCGAAATGGCTTGGACTGCTTTATCTTTTCTGCTATATCTATGATTTTTACTTAATTCAGGTAAATCAGTAAGTACTATTCGAAGAATTGCACGAGGAGGAGAACAAAATAGAGGCGTATTTCTTACAGGAATAAACCGAAAAGGTCGTCCGAAGAAAGTGTTAGATAACTTTGATTTGCGTGCTATTAGACAAAAAGTTCATTTTTTAACGCTAACCACTAGACCAACGAGGCAGTTTAATAATATGTATAGAAAGAAAAGATTTATTCAAATACTTAAAATAAAATATTTTACAAATATATTTTTCTTTTATTTTCTGGTAATTGATAAAAACAGAGGACAGTAAAACCACAAATCAGCTTGGCAAAATAGTCTGGAAACGGAAACTAATTTATGACTGCTGGCTGTACAATTTAATTACATTATTTTTACTATTACTTAGTGCCGATTTCATCGTGTTAAACCGACGTTTAACGCTTAGCTACAGCTTTCGATATAATGGGTATTATTAGAATATTTTTTTTTTATTTTTTTCTTATTTTATATACAGCTAAGTATCAAGTCCTGGGAAGTGAACTATATGGGTTGCCATACGAACAGTAGAACAGCACTCTAGCGCTCCTATTAATTTCAACTCTTTCTTGACAGCCTGTAGATGGAACGCCAGAAGCAATTACACTATCCAATGGTCCCAATGACAAGGCTAAATACACACATTCACTCACACAACCACACATAGTCTCAGAACAAATCTTTGCGAATCACACAAAGATTTGTCGTATGTGGGAATAACATTTTATTGAAACTACTGAATTAAGACGTGGTTAGTGTCCATTGCCAACGGTTAAAACTATTTTTACGAATCGCATTCTCTCCTTTGAACAAATTGAATGATATCAATGTACAATTTGTTTGGCAAAAGTTGTTTTATTTTTCCTCCAAGAAAAATAACTGATGTCGCTATCCTGTATGTATAATGAATACTTCGAATAGTAATAATTACGTCTTGGCTCCTATGCTTCAATGGTAGCATAAAATTGGTGTCAATATGTGTGTAGAAGCTTTCCCTAAGGCCCTGTACTCATTGGTCAGCGTGCTAATCGGTATGGTAAAAAAAACATAAAAATAAAGTCGCTTGTTTTTTTGTTTCAATAGTCATATTTTCTATGAGAATATTATAGTATGCCGATACTGCGCCGACCAATGGGAAAAGGGCCTAGGTTATTACCGTAGAGAGTAATGAAAACTACACTTACGTGACATTTGCCGGTTTCAGGATCGCAGGTGCTGGCCTTTCCGTTGCACTGGCAAGGCGCGCAGTGCTCCAAGTACAGACCAGAGGAACTCCTGTTGATAACAAATTTATGTATATAAACGAGAAAGTAACTTTGTCTATATGTCTGTTTCTAACGCTTTTACGGCTAGACTAAATTTTATCGACATACCTATTAATTTAAGCGGGTGGAGCCGCGCGCAGAGGTTAGCATTTTTAAGGTGTAGAAGTATGGTAAACTTTATTATAAGAAGTTGGGCGTGCGCAGAATATAACAGTTACCATGTTTCTTTTGGAACCTTGAAGAATAAATTAGATCATCGATTCTCGTAGTCATTTTATGGTCTTTGATAGCTGTTAGGTGTACACTGAAGCTAAAACGCCTGACAATTTGACCAGTCAAGAGTTCGATTCGGCCTGTATTGATATTTTTTTAGAGACTGATGACCGAATGATATACAGCTTTTCTATTATACTTAGAATCCATTAATAATGTGAAGAAGCTTAGGGAAAAGTAACTAAGGCGTCGTCCTAATTATATTGGCAAGTATCGATGATGAAAAACACATGAACGCAATGTGTCATCGTACGATCATTACCAGCTAGGACGACGCCTAATCAGTACAATAACAATAATCTCACCTTGTGAAACCAGGGCGACAGTCTTCGCAGGAGGTTCCAATGTACTCCGGCGGGCAGACACACTGTTCTACATGGGAGGCAATAGGTCCATACGCGTCAGGCTCGGCAATTTCAATGCTGGCGCTCGTCGGAGTGGCCATAGAGCTACCAGGCGCGTAGGTAGCCTTGATCAGGATTGCCTTAACGTCAGCTAAAGCTAGGATCAACTCTGGTCGAGATACATCCTTGCCGTCAGGTCTGCAAGAAAATGTTTATCATTCTACACTGGTATCATTACCAGTGATATCAAAATTTTATGGCGTACTAATTTAGTTATACAGCAGCGATAGCAGAGTGGAAGACCGTAGGCTGCGAAGTCAAAGGTCTCCCAAAGATTCGTCTTTTCGAAGATACGTGTGTATTTATCATATAAATTATCGCTCGCTAACGGCGAAGGAACACATCGTGAGGAAACCTGCATGCCTGAGTGCCTAAAAAGTACTTGAGTTCGTGTGAAGTCTACCAATCCGCACTTTGCCAGCGTGGTGGACTATTACCTAACCCTTCTAATCATGAGAAGAGGCTCGAGCCCAGCAGTGGGACATGTATTATATACAGGGCTGCTAGATTTATAATAATTTAGTTGATAGAGATGCTAGCAGTACGTTTTTCACAATGCACCTGTATATATTATATACCACATCACTTGTAACGCAGCGCAATATCATTATCTTGCGTAGAGTATAATTTCTTGCAAAGATTTACAGGAATATTAAGATTTTTTATAAAGAAACTTTATTTGTAAAGTATGAGACAGTAAAATTTCCACTTAATCACACTTTTAAATAAATAAATAATAAATATAGTAATTATCACACAACGCAATCTAGTCACAAACTAAGCAGAGTTTGTACTATGGGTACTAGAATAACTGATACTAATACATATTACTTTTCTTTTGTAATTACATACTTATTATACATAGCACCCAGACCAAGACAAACCTCCATGTTCATGCAAACAAAGAGCTGAGGGGGCATCGAACCCGCGACC
Source organism: Hypena proboscidalis (assembly GCA_905147285.1). Classification (NCBI taxonomy): domain Eukaryota; kingdom Metazoa; phylum Arthropoda; class Insecta; order Lepidoptera; family Erebidae; genus Hypena; species Hypena proboscidalis. The sequence continues at coordinate 31,719,418 of LR990126.1, forward strand.
TCAGCGTCGCAGGCATTTACACTACCCACTCCGCCATTCGGTTGTCGAGCTTTTACCAAATATTTAAAACATATAGTAAAGCAAGTGCGTTACCTTTTCCATTCATTTTCGAGGAACTGTGCATTGCCGTTGAGGAAACCGTCGTAGGAGGCGTTGAAATCACGCACGTAGTGGAAGGTCAGCTGGTTCTCCTGTATCACAAAGGTAAATTAGCAACGATCATGAAATAATCGAAATTAAGGATAAAAGGATTAACATAACATAACATCACGCCCATATTACCCAGGAGGGTGTGGCAGAGAAGTACAACACACATGTCAACTGTAATGTTTAGGTCGCATTGTATAGGTGGTGAGTCTTTGGCGATAACACCGGGCACAATTCCAACTCCGTGCTACGGAAAGTTCACAAAAATACTTCGCCCGATCCGGGAATCGAACCCGAGACCTCGCGGTGAGAGACGCATAGGCTAACCACTAGACCATCGAGGCAGACGTGTATTATAGTAGCTAACATGCTATCGGTGGGTACAATATATATTTTGATTAAACATTCAAAGTAAGCAGCGATAGCCGAGTGGGAGACCGTAGGACTGCGAGCTCAAAGGTCTCGGGTTCGAACCCACGGCACACACCTCTGTCAATAAATCGTTAAGATTTTGTCTTTTCGAAGATATGTGTGTATTTATCATATAAATTATCCCTCGCTAACAGTGAAGGAAAAACATAATGAGGAAACCTGCATGCCTAAGAGTGCCTAAAAAGTGCTCAAGGGTGTGTGAAGTCTACCAATCCGCACTTGGCCATCGTAGTGGACTATGGCCTGACCGTTCTCTACATGAGAAGAGGCACGAGCCCAGCAGTGGGACATGTTTTAGATACAGGGCTGCTATTATTATTCAAAGTTACTTACACTAATAAGTTGTACTGATGGAGCGGTGTTTGAGTATCTTGGGTCGACGAATATTGGTACATTCTTAAGAGAGTACCGTAGAAAACCTCCGTAGGAAGTCACTTTGTCACCAGCGAAACTGTAACAAAAGCAAATTTCAGTTTTAGTCCCAATATCACAGGCAGGCATATAACACACATAAATGACAGCTGTGTGTGTGTTCTTTTTTCAGTAACTTGTGTCGCTTTTACATTCGGTCACGTTATATTTTATGGTTCGCACAAGAACTATCCGGAACCTCAAAACCTAGCCCTAAATCTCGCTACCAAAACGATGTTTTGTTAATAATTTTGTAGAATTTTTATTCTAAATTACTTACTGACATAATATTTATTATTTAGTTAGTAAAACTGAATATTGAAGACTTAGTGATAGACTTGTATTTTGATGAATGTGGTTTCAAAAATCTCGTAGAATTGTGCTTGAGTATTTTTTAAGTTAATCACAACTAAATGTAACCTAACAAACTTCACTCCAATTTTCACTTCGATATTTACATGTACGTGCGCTTCTGTAAAAGCCATTTGATTTTGTAATTGACGAGACTGTTCACATTAACTTACCTTAAAGGCATGCTCCAGTAGTAAACCTTGGCACGAGAGCTTCTATCAAGGTTGTTGACCACAAGTTCTCCTCGAACCAACTCCGGTCTGAGGTCGGTTAGCGTCGGCACGGAGTATCTTATGGAGCTGCGGGGGCCGGCAGGGGCGCTGGAGTACACGTTGATCTGCTCCACGACCTGCGGCACGTTGAACTGCGCAGTGATGGCCTTGCGACGGTAGGTGCTGCTCACACACTCTTGGGACTCACCCAGGCAGAAGCAGCGAGCGCATCCTTCACTGAAAATAGAATAATAAAAGTCAAAATCTCATTTACAAATGCTGGACCCACATACGTTTTGCAAGGGGCAACTTGGAGGCAACTTTTTTTAGAAAACTTAATAAATGCTGTAGAAATGCAAAGTATGTGTGGTGTTTCTTGAATGACAGGATATGAAATAATGTGATAAGAGATCGTTGTGGTTTGAAAGATGATATAGTGAGTAGGATTGAGAAAGCTATGTTTAGGTGATTGGTCATGTTGAAAGAATGGATAAAAGTAGATTAGTGAAAGATATACAACGCAGATGTAGCTGGCAGTACTGGAAGAGGGCGTCCTCGAAAGACAAATCGCGTTCTTGACGAAGGACAAGTACGTAGTACACGAAGCCGGCGAGAATGTATGACGAGATGTATGAATGTTGAGGAAGTGAAAGAAGTATGTAAGGAACGTAGCACGTAGCGTTATGTCGTCTCTATCTACCCTCGTAGGATAATGGCGTGATTTTATGTGTGTATAGAAGACTTGAAAGTTGACTTGAAGTTACGGGGTGGACACGACTTAATTTACTAATATTAGTTTCTATATTAGGTAATTATAGGCTTGATCAGTATTCATTTCCATCGGTTATTTTTTTACATTACTATAATAATATAGTTTACAGACCAAATCGAATATTGAATTCAATTCGATCGGCAAAAGTAACTTTTATTATAGTAATTAAAAAAAAATCCGTTTATGATATACAATTTTACATAAATGTCCGCGGAACGACCAAGAGTCCTAATAATATATTACATAAAATACTTACTTGTAATCTTCAGACAAGAAGAAGGAATCCTTTTTGCAAGAGTCGCAGTAGCGGCCTTGGACCTGGTCCTTGCAGACGCACTCGTCCGGCGGCCTGATGGTCTTGGTACCGATTGGATTGCACTTGTCGCTTGGTTTCGGCTGGCAGGAGTTGCCCGGGACCATTGGGTTGCCTTCATATCCTGGAGCGCACTCGCTGCAGCGAGGTCCTTGGTAACTGCAACAATATATCATAACATAACATCACGCCTATATTACCGGCATATATGTATATATAACAACCACATTTCATTTGTTAAGATTTAGGTCCCATGTTATAGAGGGCGAGCCTATCGCCATCCACCGATCACAAATCCAACTCCGTGCTGCTATTGAGAATTTCCTGACATAACACTTTGCCCGACCAGGGAATCGAACCCAAGACCTCGCGGTGATAGGCGTATACGCTAACCACTAGACAATAGGCAACAATATTGAATATGAGAGAAAATTTAAAAAGTGGTACATCTTTTCAGAAGAAGCATTAAAGACAAGTTCTTATTAATATCCACCCAACATTTGGCCGCTTCAACTGCACTTTGAATTGCATTTTTTAAGTCAGTTTTAATTTATAACCGACTTAAAAAAAAGAGGAGGTTTTCAACTCTATTTTTTTTATATATTTTTTTATGTTTGTTCCCCAATCACATTTAGTTGCTGAGCTGATGTTGGAAAGAACAACTCAATGGTTAAGAGCACGAGGATAATTCTTTAAATATAGGCATGTTAAGGGCGTTTACTGTATTATTTTAAGTTATACACAGATGAACGACGTTGAATATTATTTGTATTTTTAATATTTTACACCATTTTTTGTAATTGAAATAGTTTTTTTTGTTGTAAAATCGTTTATAATATAGAAAAGATACGTACCCGGGGAAGCAATCACAGTAAACGGATCCATCAGGTCCGAGAGAGCACGTGCTGGCGAATTGGTTCCCCTTATTGGTCAGTGGGCACGGGCATGCCTTGCAAGGTATACCGCTGGATGGATCACCGTACGTGCCCGCCGCACACACTTCAGGAGCAGCTGGCTGACACGGTCCCAACCAGGGACCGATCTTCTTACGGACGAAACCTTGCGCGCATTTCTGAGGGAAAAGAAATATGTCTCAATTCTAACGATCTCTACGCTTGATCGAAATATCTTTATTTACAGGAAAATATCCATGTTGGATCTATAACCAACCTAGTCTAATAACTTAATAAGTCACTGTCAGAAGGCCTCGTACTCAAGATGACGGCAGCATTAGCGCGTTGTATTGCGATACTAAGTCGCTGGTCGAAATATAAGCCCGCATTTCGAGAACGAGTTGCCTCAGTTAGACGCGCTGACTTTGTATTTTTTTTTTTAATTTTAAATGTGTATTTCTAAGATCTTTTTGGTTACCTGGCATGAAAGTCCTTCGTATCCTGTTGGGCAAGTACACTCTTCGACCAGGCTAGCAGCGCCGATGCCGACGTTGAAGTGATCAGCTGATTCCATCACGAAATTGGAGATGTTCACTCCAGCGTTGTTCAAGTCGGCGCGCAGCAACGTCATTTCAATGTCGACCAAACTGCAATATATATAAATATGTGAATGTGGTAAATTGAAAATTATTATTACCAGTGATTATTAATAATTACCAAAAGGCGTGGTGATAGTAATAAATAAATCATATCGTGCATTTATCGGTGATTATTAAAAAATGGAACCACAGCACCGATAAATGTTATACATTTTCAAAAATAACGTAAGCGTCTTCCTGATCAATCGAGCAATAGAGGAAAAGTAGAAGTTTTGGTCCTCTATGTAGGTTAGGTTAGGTTTGATTGTGACCCCCACCAACGGGTGTCCCGCGTTGTCGTCGCGGTGGGGCTTAGTACCCGTGGCGCCCCCGAGCCACGGCGAAGCCAAGTGGACCCCAGAGGGGGGCTGCTCTTCGGGCTTTGGGCGGTGAAGCCCTTGTGGAGCAGCCCATGTTGCAGGGCCCTTATGGGGGGGCTCTGCAACAGGAGGGCCTGCGGTGCTGGCGTGAGGTGAGTCGGCACTGCGGTCGAGGAGTTGCGGGGCCGCGGCGGGAGAGGACTGTCGGTGTTTCGTTGCCGCTTTCCCTACCTTCCGCGGTCCCGGCGGGGCCGCAGCCGTTAGTACTGCGGCGTGGTGGGCGGTGGGACGAACATCTGTCTCACCGCGGAGGGCCAGGCCGTCAGATGCGAAAGTGTCTGACGGCTTTGCACGCGGCCCTCGGTGCCGGTCCCCCCCACATTTTGGGGGCCATGAGGGGCCTGCCTCGGCGGGCAAGGCCGGGCTGCGGTGTTGGCGCAAGCTGGCACTGTGGCCCGGTGGTTTACGGGGCCGCGGTGGGTAGGAGTGTCGGTGCGCGCGTCGTTTTCGATGCCCCGCATTCCCTGCCTTCCGCGGTCCCGGCGGGGCCGCAGCCGTTGAACTGCGGCGTGTTGGGCGGCGGGACCGACCACCTGTCTCGCCGCGAGAGGACCAGGCCGTCGGCCATGGGGAATGTCCGATGGCTTTGCACGCGGTCCTCGCGCTGGTCGGTGGCTTGCGCCAGCCCCCTCTTTGGGGGCCATGAGGGGCCCGCTTCGGCGGGCATCGCCGGGAGGGTCGTGGACGTAAAGGCTGCGCCAGATTCCCATGACCCTCCCATCAAGGCGAGTGCGGGAGCACCGTGGGGTTTTAGTGGGTATTCCCGTGCCGTTTGCCATCTTTGGCACGGGCGAGTCCCACATAACCACTCTGCCCTTCCCCGGGGTGGGGTGGTATGCGTAAATGCATTTCCCCACGTAAAAAAAAAATAAAAAAAAAAAAAAAGGTTTGATTGTGACCAACAACGAAACTAAATTGAAATGCTTGCCAAGGACTAGATTGTCAAAATAAACTACCGGAAAAAAAAAACAATATTGTAATCACATTTTACAGATCATGTGTATTAATAATCAGCGGTTATTATTTAATCACATTCACCGTTATATATAATTCTTAGTAGTAAGCTCAGGTAAAAATTTTGTTTAAAATTTTCCTACAGGAAATTGACGGCAGCGATGGGCCCACACCACATCACATGGGATCTTAATAGTGTGAATACCACTCTACCACATCCTTCGGGGTAACGGTAACAGGGGCGTGATGGTATACTTAGGGTGCATGAAAGGAGCCTCCCCGAGTGACGTACACAACCATTCCCTACGTCCGGCGCACCCTGGGCAATTCGCGAGTTCTCCAAAGCGAATTGGCTAATTCTTTCACCACGATGGCAAGTCAAAGTAAAATTTGACGCAGCCATCGACACGACGAAGAAGAAGAAGAAGGTATACTTACACCATCATGATATCTTCTCTTTTAGCTGGCTGTGATCCGTCGGGGTATTTGGACCAGCCCTCGGGTGTGAAGCGGGCCTCAATACTGATGTCCCGGGAGCCACCGGCGCGGTTCACGTGGAACAGATTTCCGTATTTACCCTGCGAATATACAAAGTTTAGATAACATAGACGTTAACGTTCGTCTTTTCGAAGATATGTGTGCATTTATCATACAAATTGTCGCCTGATAACGGTGAAGGAAAACATCGTGAGGAAACCTGCATGCCTGAGTGCGTAAAAATTGCCAATCAAGTTTCTAAACAGCCGGACCGATTTTAATCATATTTTAGATGCAGATAACTGTCAGCAAGGCCCGTAACATAGGCTACTTTTATTGTAGCTATCATGCAGACTAAACCGCGGAAGAAAGGTAGTTTGTTTGTTTGATAGCGCTAATCTCGACCATTACTGTCCAAATTTTGATAATTACTTTTGTGTTTGATAGTCGAACTCTCAATAAAGGTCTATTAGACATTACGCTAAACCAACTATCTAACTAACATGGGAGCGGAGTAGTAAGGTTGAACGCGGGTCAAAGTGCAGGAGTAGCTTCTACTTAACACAACAAATGCCACGCGGACAAAGTCACGGGCAAAACCTACTCTATCACTATAAATCTTGCCATTTTCCTCATTTTCTGTCGATAATCATTCATGTATGAGAAAACCTCGTATTCTATTCTCTTACATATTTATTTCTTGCATTTATTTATTTATTATAGGTATATATTTTATGTAATTATGTTTATGTATTTTAAGTAAACTTGATAATAGTATATTGATAGTAAAATTTCCATCGCATTTCTTACTCCTTAAACTGCCACATATAAGTCTAACTATCTTTTTATCCATCCAAAGGCAAGTAAGACATTTCTTTTTAACACGCTTATATTAGCTTCACCTGTATGTATGTATGTATGTATGTATGTATGTATGTATGTATGTATGTATGTAACCGACTCCTTTGGACTCAATTTTGACCCACTTTAAACGGACAGATATCATTCAAATTTTGCACACCTGTCAAAGATCGATGACAATGCAAATAATGCAAAAATAATAATAATTAAATAAAAAAAACCAAAAAAAAATAACGCTCTTATAAATAAACCAAACTAAAAAGTAGTGTTATTGTGAAAAAGCGTGGGGCGCTCTGTGCCATATTTTTCGTCTATCGAGCAACCCACGCTTTTTCACAATAACACTAGTATTTTTTGTTCATTACCATTTTCAGCTTATAATAGGAATTATTTTTCACATTTTAGTTAGAAGTACTTTAAAAGCGTGTTTTTAGTTTTTTTAAACTATAATTTATTTAGCAATATCGCCCATTGTACATTTCTTAATGTACTCTACTTTACTTTTTGGTCTGCAATAAAAAAATCCATCTAACCTTGATAATGATGGTAGGAGCAGTATTATCGAAGCTGAAGATCTGAGTTTGTGGAGCAAGCGTGTAGCGAATGTGTCCGCCATACGACTTGAGCTGGTTGCCGTTGTACGCCTCTGGCAGCGTCAGATATGGGTACGAATCCGACCAAGCTGGGCCGTCGCTGAATTTCGTCACCTAAAAAAAAAGATTGTTTAAATGAAACCTTATTCTACTAAAAAACAGTTTAAGTTATTATGGGACATTAGGTTATTACCGGCAGGATTTGAACCTGCGACCTTCTGCTCACCGGGCAGCCGCTTCCACCAACCAGTTACGGGCACCACAGGACCCTAAATTTCTCAACTGTCTCTTAGTATAATCTGCTAAGCATAGCTAAATGCTATAAAAATAAGAAGTTTAAATTATTAAATTCTGTATTTATTGAGCGGTGGTTTGATTACGCAACATTTTAATAAATACTTAACATGTTTGGTTAGCTAAAAAATAAAACAAATAAGATTTTTTTTTTAAATGTTGTAGACATAAAAAATAACATGGATCATGGACTTGTGAGAAATGGTTTGTCGAGTCACCTCACAGATGATGGAACAGTCTTCCGTGGATCGTGATTCCTAAACGAATGGAGTAGATTATTGAAAGCTCATCCAACAGATGTCGTTCTTTTGATGGCTTTGACAGGTCGAGAAGATAACAATTTTTTTTTAGAAATTATTCTTTTCATAAACTTACAGTTGCGCCGTTCCTGAGTGGCTGATAGAAGTACTGGCTGGTGATAGACTGAGGGTCGATGGTGACTTCACCGGAAGGCGAGGCCTGGACGCCGACGAGCCTGGTGCCTCCTACTCCGAAGTCCGTGGGCATGTTGAAGGTGAAGAGGTCTGCGCTGTGGCACTGGTCGGAGCTATCAAAGCAGAAGCAACGTATGCACTCGCTTTCGGAACGCGCTTCGCTGTAAAAAGAAGATAAATATTAATGCACGAAAATGTTGCCGTATTTACTCTTCTATAGAGGACCACTAGGGGCGTGGTATGTTGATAAAAAACCTGGGGTCTACGAGTATATTATTACTAACTTCCGATCACGGCCTTTGGGTACGTCAGTAAAATGTAGCCACTGACCTCTATTATATACGCTGGACAGGCTATCCCATACAAAATGACAGCTATTTGCTGTGCCGATTCAAAGCGCCCCAGTGACAGACGTGAGAGTTCTGAGAACTAATGAGATAGTGATGATAATTAGTGATTTTTTAATGATTTATAATTTTAATAAACAATTACCAATAATAATTGTATTATTATTATTCATATCCTTAATTATGTGTTTTTACTCTGCGTTAAACCTATAAACCCCAAAAAAGGCTACACAGAAATCATGTATGACTGAAATGTTCTCCTTAATATTAAATAAAAATATTCCTTGACAGCATAATGTCTATCTTTTAAGGTTGACTCACAATAGCACGTGAAACTCCCGATAGCTTAGCAGTTCGGCGCTATGATTATATTTGTCTACTCTTTCGTTTACAACACTCTCACTCATATTCCCAATTAAAAAAGTGAACAATATTATCTATTCAATAAAAAAAGAATCATAATATAAACTGGTAAAGAAACACCAAAGTTATACATGAAATACGCTAATAAGCCATCGCGCGTGAATACAGAAGCATGCTATAAGGATTTTTTTTTGTGTATGCCTATATTACCTGTTTTAAATCAATTATCTACAATTTTAGTAAATCTTATCATATATGTTATAAAGCGTATTTCACGTTTTTAAAAACATATTATTACGTATAAAAGACAACACGAATGTTACATGTTAATAATTACCTGAACCAATTTAATTTATAGGAAATCTGTAACGATCGCGTTGGTAATATTTCTATCGTTGTGGTCGATATCAGAAAAGTTTTTATCGATAACAAACCTTTTGTTATACATCACTAGTATTAGTTCCATTCCCCCACACTGCTGCCGTCAGCGCCAAAATGGCGATTTTCAAATAGGCACAAGAAATTGATAGCGATAACCAGTCCAGCGTATATAATAGAGGTCAGTGAATGTAGCCCATTACATATATAAATTCAAGCCATAAGTCTAATATAAATAAATATCACACAACGCCATCTAGGCCACAACTAAGACATCGTCACAAACTGTCTAATTTATAACATTACTAGGATTATTTACCTGTTGAAGTAACCTGGTGGGCATATATCTTGCTTGGTGACGAATACAATGGCGTCCGGTGTTGCGAACAGCGCCTCCTTGTTGTTAATGGCTTCGCATGAGTACGCACCGCTGTCTTTGGGCTGCAAATATTAATTAATATAATTTAGAGCACTCTTTATAAACTATGTAAATAACATATCATATGCACAACTTCAGAACCACAACCCCAAAATTGGTAAATCTTTTAATGTTGTGTCCCAGGCACGCACAAAAACTCGTTATGATATGGTGGCCACTCGTCCCCCGAGCAACCGCTGTGAGCATTGCTTAACCTGACGACAACGGTCTGCGTGGCTTTGCTTTAGCCATGTGCTGATAAACATGCATAGCGCATTACAAACCTGCATATTTTCACATGTGAGTACGCCAAGGCCGTTGACGCTGGTGGAGGTACACTGCGGTGGCACGTGGCCCCAGTTCAAACGCCACGATATGATGGGCATGGGGACTCCCAAAGCCTCACAGCGCAATGTTAGTGTGTCTCCGGCGTTCAACTTCAAGTTGGATGGCTTTGGTGGACTCTTGATGTACGCTCCGCCTGAAATTAATATTGAATGAATCTGCTGCCGTTCGCGGCTCCACCAGGCTATAAGATAAATGTATTGTGTTCTAAATGCACCTTAAAAGTAGCGATAGCCGAGTGGGAGACCGCAGAACTGCGAAGTCATAAACTCGGGTTCTGACCCACAGCACACACCTCTGTCAATAACTCGTTAAGTTCGTCTTTTATAAGATATGTGTGTATTAATCATATAAATTATCGCTCGCTAACGGTGTAGGAAAACATTGTGAGGAAGCCTGCATTCCTGCATGCCTGCTCTTGGTCAGCATGGTGGACTATTACCTAATCCTTCTCATAATTAAAATAGGCCCGAGCCCAGCAGTGCGACATGTTTTAGAAACAGGCATATGTATTTGACATGATCTGGCTTGGTGGACTTTCGCCACCTTACATACCCTTTATTCTGCAGATTTTCTTATCATAATTTATCATGGTACACTAGTTGTAGGTGTGACAAGCACATTTGTTTAGAGAGACCGTAGTAGTAGTCCAGTCTCTCCATCCGAACCCTCTCCCGCTTAAGCTATAAATATTCCTCTCAGATTAAAAAGTATACTCACGGCATCCAAGTTCGTCTGTGCCATCAAAGCAGTCGGGGTGTTTGTCGCAGTGGAAGCTCCTGGGCACGCACTGGTTGTTAGTGTGGCAAGCAAACTCGTTGCGGGAGCACTGGCCGGGTTCCTTAGGCCCACAATCCTGTTCATCTGAGCCATCTCCGCAGTCGTTCTCAGAGTCACAGAGCCAACTCTTGAGCACACACTTTCGGTTGTTACATTTGAATTCGTTGGGCTCGCACATGCCACCGTGATCTGTGAATTTTTTAATATAGGTGAACATTTATAATGTGGGATGATAACCACTAATATATAATATGAAAAAGAAAGATTTATTTAATTATTTCAAAGAGTGCTGCGTATTGTAAGTCAGATTAGTGTGTACCCTCTATAGACGGGTAATAAAATAACCTGATGGTATCTCCCTGGGCTCAATTACAAGAGCTTTTCCTCAAGCATTACTTACGGCAATTTTCTTCGTCGGAGTTGTCATCGCAGTCCTTTCTGCTGTTGCATACGGATGACTTGGGAATGCACTGGCCGCTGGCGCACGTCGCCTGGTGTGGCAAGCAAGCACGGAATGGTGCGGTAGTTGTTGCTGAAATAAGGATATTAAATTGTTATTAGGGATACGAAAAAAGTACTGATATTGTCGTAGTACTTGATACTTTTTCATCTTATTATATTTTCATTGATATTTTTACTGACTTAAAAACCTGTCTATCTACATAAAGTAGTTCCCAGCCAGGGCAAAACATGGCTTTTATGGCTAAGTACTTCTTCTATAGGCTGACCGTTTAACTGAGTCCTCGCCTGCGCGGTACAGGGGCGCGGGGGTATGACGACAAAGGGGACTGAAACAGGTGCGGGCGGTGGGGGCCCTTAATGAAATATACAGGAGATGAAATGCACCAAGATATTTCCTAAGATATGTGACATCATAGGAAAAAAGAAATAGTGATTTATCAAATGAAAAATAGTTAAGAAGATACAAAATTTTAATGAACTTATGTACGTAAATAAAATAATTGGGAATAAATTATTATACTATTTGTTACCTAAACATATTATTAAATCGTAAGAAAGTCAAAACTTTTTTTGGGGTTTCTTTTTTCTAAAATATTCGTATACGTTAAAAGCCATTTGCTTGCACTGACTGTTTACTTTATGTCCGAAGATTTTTCGATTCATCTTGAGATAGTTATTACATGTGTACCTCTCACAAGGTGTCTGCAACAGTCAACACATGCGATCGCTACCCATGTAGCGAACGAAATGAACAATTACAAAAATTTGCCCACCGCCCGCACCTGTTTCAGTCCCCTTTGTCGTCATACCCCCGCGCCCCTGTACCGCGCAGGCGAGGACTCAGTTAAACGGTCAGCCTATAAACGAAATATTTTTTAAAAGTCGGTGCTATAACTTTTTTTTTTATGTTACTACTGTTGCCTTACCTGAACTGACGACCACATTTAGAGTGACTCTCTTTTCGGCTCCTGGATATCCAGCGTAGTTCACGGCCGCACAAATGTATGTACCACTGTCATCAGGCTAAAAAAAACATATATATGTCAAAGATATTTTTTTAACAGCTATTATTATGATAAAAAACAAAAACGTATTAAAAACCGGTCATGTGCGTGTAGGGCCACGCGCAAAAGGGTTCTGTAGTTAGTTGTAAATAATATTATCGACTTAAAGGCTTAACTATCTATATTCAAGAAGTAATAAAAGTCATTATTTTCAAAGGTTTTTGTATTACATACAAACTATTACAGTTCAAGAAAAATATGCGTAAATTGCCTGGCATAAAAGCAATAAATCCAGAAAGCTGGATATTAACTGGCTATTTTTGGATATGTTGAAGAATAAGCTTTACTAGGCTTTTTTAAAGTGTTCAATGAATTATGTTGCTGACTGTACTTGTTGGGCAAGTTAAAAGTAACTTTCATATTTATTTGTTTATTTGGATGTTAATAGAAGGCAGGCACTGATAAATAAGAGCAGGATCATAAAAAATAATTTTTAACAAAAAAAACCGACTTCAAAAAGTAGGTAAACTAAAAAGCAAAAAATAAATTTCCTTCGCACAAAATAATACGTTTTTTCATTTAGTTAAATAGAAATTATTAAATAATTATTTTATAGTTCTGAAGTCGGTGCCAAAAACAACCTTTCTACAATATCAAATTACAGTTCACACAAAAAGGGAGGCGAAGTTGTGCTAGTGCGCGGTCGCCCAGTATTGGTACTTACCACAGAAATATAACTAATATTCAGTCAGAAAAAAGTTGTTAGAACGATTGATATTATCTATACAGAGTTATTAATTGTTTACTTGGCACCGACTTCAGAATTATAAAATAATTATTTAATAATTTCTATTTAACTAAATGAAAAAACGTATTATTTTGTGCGAAGTAAATTTATTTTTTGCTTTTTAGTTTACCTACTTTTTGAAGTCGGTTTTGTTTTGTTAAAAATTATTTTATTTTACGATTTTAAGTGATGGGTAGACCGAGCAAGAATGTTTCTCGAATGAGGAGACAACGGTTACTTGAGACGCAAAACCTATTAATAATAAACAAGAATTAAATCCTTTCTGCTGACTATTGAGGGTCACGACCTTCCATCATCAGCTCATTTGACACAATAACTAGCAGTAGGAATATGCGTACAGTTGTGAAAGAATTATCCTTTAACTCCTAACTATTGAGGAGTTGACCTTCCATCATCAGCTCAACCACATAAAATTATTGCAACCAAGCGTAAATCCTGGCCTCGATTAATAAAATATGAGGGTTGCCCCCGATTTCTCTGGGATCCCATCATCAGATCATAACATGCTGACAATGGGACCACCTTTGAAATATCTCCGTTCCAACAGCTCACTTGACAACATAACTAGCAGTCTGAATATGTGTACAGTAGTGAAAGAATTATCCTTTAACTCCTAACCATTGAGGAGTTGACCTTCCATCATTAGCTCATCCACATAAAAATACGTAAATACTGGTGTAGCTTTGAAAAACACACTAAAAACATTACATGTGCCTATAAAATTCGAGGGTTGCCCTGGATTTCTCTGAGATCCCATCATCAGATCACGACTTGCTGACAATGGGACCCCTTTGGAATCATCTCCTGTCCAACAAAAAAAGAATCATTAAAATCAGTTCATAAACGACGGAGATATCCGTGAACAAACATAAAAAAAAGCAACATTTATACGAATTGAATTGAGAACCTCCTCCTTTTTTAGAAGTCGGTTAACAAACAGGTATGTGGTAGCCACCCCAGCTACCACGTCCCAAGCGTCTTTACCCAATTTTTTTTATAAATAAAGTAATAAACATTCTAGTGCCTGTAGATTCTATGGGTGGGACCGATGATCTCACTGTGTATATAAAGAAATTACTTCTAGCATGTTTGAGGCCACACATTAGCAAAATGCTATTATTGCCCTATTTTGGAGAACAAATAAGTAATTGCCATCCAACATGGCAATGCAGCCAGCATTTTGAGCACTGGCTGCAGTATCTTAGAATAGGCTCTTAGTACATTCTGAGTTAGGTCTGTTTAATAGTTTAGTTTTTTTTTTTCATTAGGTGCTTGAATTGTGTGTCTTTTATTTATTAATCAAATTACTGAATTGCATAAATATTGTGATTCTGTGAAGTTGCATCCACCAAAATAATCTTATTTTTTTTGATATGATAATAAATTTAACGCTTGCGATCACATGAACTTGTTAGTCTTTTATTGGCTAGCATCTGCTCTTTACTCTGTTTTTCTGATTTCATATTTAATACCTAACCTACCCGTTAACTTGAAAAATAAATAAATCTACGCAAATCCTTGGTAATAACAGAACTGTAATTTATTTAATTGTTTTATACTTTTTACCTTATAATGATGACTCGCAGAGCTTTGTCACGTCAGGAGGAGTCAAAACTCCAACTGACATTGCAAGAATTGAAAGTTACCAAGGATTTGTGTGCGCAGTTACATAGTGAAAGAGAGGACAATGAGAAAGAACTCATTGAATTATTAAACACTAACTCTAAATTAAATGGTGACATGACTGCTTTACATGTAGAATTTAGTTTAATTGTTGAGGAACGGGACACTCTCAAAAATTTAGTTGATAAGTTTGATCGCTGCAGTGATGAGTACGAGCAGGCCCTTGCAAGGATCTCCACCTTGGAGCAGGAGCTCCGGGAGGCACACCTACACATCTCACAACTGCAAGAGGATGCCCACAACATCACCGTGCAGGAAAATATAAGTTTGTTTAGTGAGTTAGTAGAGAGTGCTCCGCAGTTGGTTTCTTCTACAATAACACACACTGACACTTTCAGTTATCCTATTGTAGATTTAAGTAATGAAACTCTAAAACAAAATCAGTCAGTGTGTCTGTTAAATTGTGGCAGGAATAAACTGAAAAAATATGTAAAAATTAACAGGTATATTAGAAAAACACAGAAATTGATTAAAAATCAAAAATTAGTATCCAAATGTGCCAAATTTAGCAAAGAAAAGGTAGAATTATTTGATGATTTAGAATTAAGTACATTAAGATTAGAAAATAGCAGGATTAAGTATGATGCTGACACACAGGCCTTACAATTGAGAATTGATAATTTAACAGAATCATTGAAGTCAACTCAAAATAAATATGATTTATCACTTAAAGAGATTAATGAGTATTCAAAGGCCATGGATGATCTCTTGAAATTAAGTAATGACAACACAGAGCGCTTTAATTCACTTGTTAACAACCATTCATGTCAGTGCGCTCGCTCTAGTTCACCACAGCCAGTGAATGCTCCCTTAGTTTGCTGTGACAATAGTAAGAACTTGTGTGATGGCTCTCATACTAGTGTTAGGACTCAGCAGTCATTAGGTGCATCAATTGATGTAACATGTTGTACACCAAGTGATGCACAAAGTACTATTATGTTTAGTGATGGTATTGGAAAACATATGGGCTCAAAACTGAATTCTCTTGTTAAGGGACAATCAGTTGTTAACCATTGCTTACCATCTGCAACATATGATTTTATTATGAAAAGAATTTTAAGTTATAACTTTAGTAATTATAGAAATCTTATTATTTTAGTGGAAAATAGGGGTAATGTTACCAAAAAGGATTTAGTTAATTATTTTGATAATTTATTATCTCTAGGCTTAAGTAGTATAATTTTGTTCACATTCCCCTACTGTAGGAGCCTGTCAGATGCGGAAAATAATCTTAGATATAAGTTGAACAATGTACTACACACTATAAGTACATATAATGATAGTATTCATTTGATTGATACTAACAGTTTTGTTAGCAGCAAATTATATTTGACTAAAGGTAACTATTACCTTTCTGCTAGTTTTAAGCGACAGATAGCAATTTCGCTATCCTATTTTATTGACATTACAGCCAAGAACTTGGCTACTAACAGATCTGCTTCTATTGAGCAGACTAATGACATGCAATTATCTAATGATTATTTGAATCATGACATGAATTATAATTTAGCCTCTATTGAGGGTACTTCTGACATTCTTAATATTAATGATATTGACATTTCTAATTCTCATATTAATTCTGAAATCTGCAATCATTTAAATTAGTTCATGAGACAACAGAGGTAGCAACCTCTAGCTCTAATTTATTACATGTACAATTGATCAATTTAGCTGCAGAATCAAATAGTAATCACATGACAATACACCCACAAAAATGTACTAATTACAATATAAATGAAAATATAAACCTGGTGCATCAAAATATATGTTGTTTAAATCTGGGTAAGCAACTAGAACTGGAATTATTCATGAAATCTGAAAATATTAGTATAATGTGTGTTACTGAGCATTGGCTTAAGGGGCATCAGCTCATGTTTAATTTCAGCAACCACCAGGTTGGTAGTTCATTCTGCAGGGTCAACACAATACATGGGGGGTCCCTAATTTTACTTAATAAGAAACTTAAATTTAAAGAACGGAAAGATATTGTGTCCCTCTCTGTAGAATGTTCCATAGAACTCTCCTGTGTACAATTAGAGCAGTTCATTATTATATGCGTATATAAACCTCCCTCCGCAGACCTTAATTTATTTTTAGAAATCATGGATGAAGCCCTATGCAGAGTAAATAATTTGGGTAAAACAATTTTAGTCTGTGGAGATTTTAATATTAATATTCTAGTTAATACAACTGCATCATGTCAAATTTTAAGTCTTTTTAAATCCCATAATTTAATAAACTTATTTATGGAGCCTACTAGAATAAGTGCCACCACGGCTACATGCTTAGACAATATTTATACAGATATTAGTCCAACTCACAGAAGTATTATTAATAAACTAGATTCTGATCATTCTGGGCAAATGATAAGTTTTAAAATAAAAAGTAAAAATGTAGTTAGGAAAAAAATTACTTCTGTACCAGTAACAGCTAGTCGCTTTGAACGTATGAGAGTTAACCTAGCTAATAACTTACCTTTCTTAGATAATGACATAGAGCCTAATGTAATGTAGGTATAGTTCGTTTTTTGATTCATTTCTTCGCGATTTTAACTCAATATTTACTTCCAAGGAGATTACTGTTACTAGTAGTCCTGTCTTTGGTGACTGGGCAACCGCAGGTATCCATAAGAGTAGGCAAACATTGTACATTTTATACTATGAAAGACAATTTAATAGCAGTGAAGAGTTTAAAGAACATGTCAAATCATACTCGAAGATTTTTAAACGCGTTTGTAAAATTGCCAAATCTACATTTATTAAATCTAAAATCAAAAACAGTAGTAATAAAATTAAAGCCACATGGAAGGTTATTAATGAAGAGACTGGGAAGGTTAGATCAAAAAATTCAGACTTTAAGTTAAGTATCAATGGTCAAGTAACCAAGTCAGATTTAGAAGTTGCCAGTGCTTTTGAAGAATTTTTTACTGCTTTTCCTGTCTCTCTAACTAGTGCTTTAGGCTCTTCCTCCTCCGTTGCCGAGTCGTTACTTAAAGATAATGTGCCTGAGTTTTACAATAATTTCAATTTTCACCATGTTAATTTGTCTGATTTTAAAGCCGCGTTTAAATCAATTAATATTAAGAAAACGGCTGATCTATGGGGCATTTCTGTACATATTATAAATTCGTTGATTGACATTATTGCACCTGATTTAATCGTGATATTTAATAGATGTATTGATTGTGGTGTGTTTCCTGACTTAATGAAATTAAGTAAAGTCATTCCTTTGTTTAAATCAGGTAGTACATTAGACCCCACAAACTTCAGACCAATATCGGTGCTACCTACGTTTAGTAAAATTTTTGAAAAATTAATTCTCGCGCAGTTACTTAAATATTTTAATGAAAACAATCTGTTGCACACTAAACAATTCGGTTTCACTCGCGGACGGTCAACATGTGATGCTGGGGTAAAATTACTGGAATGCATATTTGAGGCTTGGGAGGAGTCGCGGGATGCCTATGGGGTGTTTTGTGACTTATCTAAGGCTTTTGATTGTGTGCAGCATGAAACTCTAGTCAAGAAGTTACACCACTACGGTATAAGAGGCATCGCTCTGGATCTTCTTACTTCATATCTAAGCGATAGGATTCAGAGAGTAGATGTCAATGGAAAGCGTTCGCATGGATCAGCTGTAGCAATGGGGGTGCCACAAGGCTCTATTTTAGGGCCTTTCCTGTTTCTCTTGTATATTAATGATTTACCTCATCTTGTTAAGGATAATCATGAAATAGTATTGTTTGCGGATGACACTTCTTTAGTTTTTAAGGTAAAAAGACAACAATCAGTAATTGACGATGTAAACAATGCTTTATCAAAGATAGTGAACTGGTTTAGTGCTAACAACTTGCTTTTAAATGGTAGTAAAACAAAATATATTAGATTTTTTACAAAAAATGTTAAGCAAGTCAAAACTAGTGTGGTGATGGACAATGAGGAATTGGAAATGGTCAATAAGGTTGTCTTTCTTGGTATAACATTAGACTCTAAATTACAATGGGGCCCACATATAGAAACGTTGTCTGGTAGACTCAGCTCAGCAGCTTACGCCGTAAAAACAATTCGTCAACTGACCGATGTTGACACTGCGCGTTTAGTTTATTTTAGCTATTTTCACAGTATAATGTCATATGGTTTATTGCTTTGGGGTAGTGCCGCGGATATAGATTCAATATTTGTGCTCCAGAAACGAGCTATTCGAGCTATCTATATGATGAGTCCCAAGGAGACACTAAGAAATAAATTTAAAGAGATACATATTATGACGTTACATTCTCAATACATTTACGAAAAATTAATGTACGTTCACAAAAACCAAACGAAATTTAAGAAAAATAGTGATCTCCATAAATTAAATCTAAGGAACAAAAACAAACTCGCTGTGCCCACTACTAGGCTCCATAAAATCTCTAACTCGTTTCCAGGTCAAGGTATACGCTTTTACAATAAACTTCCTTTAGACGCAATAGAATTATCGATAGGTAAATTTAAAAAATATGTTAAAATTAAATTATGTCAAAAAGCTTACTATAGTATTTCAGACTACATAAATGATAATAGTATTTGGAAATGAATTGCTCTTCTTATGTGATTTTTTTATGTAATTTTATATTGTTATATTTTTCATTTTAAAAGATGGTGCACATGAGTTTCTCACCAGCTCTTCTCATAATGCAATACCCATCGGAGCTGGTACTTAGATTGATTTTAATTCGATTCTAAACAGTTTGATTAAAATTAGTCTGAGCCCCGGTTATTCAAATCATTGTAATTAGTATAATTTAGTATTATTTATTATTTACTTTTATATCATTTTTTGTAATGTTTTGACGTGTTCAAGCGCCTCCTGGGGCCTATGAAAATAAATGATTTGAATTTGAATTTGAATTTGAATTTAATAAATTTAGATTTTAATGATTCCTGAAATCGGTCAACCTTCAACGAGAGTGCCCAAGTGTTTTTTTTAATGCATTGTGACATTGTCCAACTCAAAAGAATATCTTTCTATCAGATGCAATGTAGTCTGCCTATTTAGTGACATAGTTTGGCTAAAGTTTAGTATATGGACCGTCGAGTTGGGCAACCAAAATTTTTTTGCAGAAAGGCCTAGGTTTATGGAGTCTTTCTGCAAAGTTTCAGGCTGCGGAGATTCTTAGTTTTTTTTTTTAAATAATCAAATATCTTCTTCTTCTTCTTTTATTTAATGGCAACTGGGTCTCCTTGCGGTGACCATTTCTGCCAGTGTCAAGTGTGAAATATAATTATAGTTATTCTAAGCGTCCAAAATGGCGTGCGATATACTCGGACTCTGACGATGGCGGCACAGGCGAACACGCGCTGTCAACGTGCACTCACCCACGCCGCCACCGCCAAATCAAATATCCGAAACAAAATTTTCACTACTAAAATGTCATTCGCGGTGACGTTTGACTTTCCTACGTTTAGTTTCATAACTTTCATACTAAGAACAATAAATTTATTTAATAATGTTTATTTTTATTGTATATTCCTGTTTAATAAATACACAAAGTGGTGTTAATACGAAATAATGCGAGTTTATAATAATAAAAAGTATATTAATGTGTTTTAAATAAATAAAAAAGTGAAATTGTGAAGTAACGAAACGCGCAAATCGCGACGCCATTTTGTTTTGTCACTACATGAGTATTGTCAAATGTCAACTTCAGTCATCGTTTGTGAAATTTGAATCGACTTTTATTCATTTAAGCATCATTTAATTTTAGCAAAAATTCATTTTTCAAATTAGTAGGTTAGGTTAGGTTAGAACTGCGACCATAACACAAGCTAGAATCAATCTGTGTGATACCCCTTTCTGAATGAATTTTAATTCATTTAAGCATCATTTAATCTTATTAAAAATTTACAAGCCTAGGGTCATTCCATATCCTGAAAAAGGGGACACATTGACAAAGATGGTTTTGTTGACGTTACCCAGTAGGTATAATCAGATTAATAGATCTATTAACCATAATACAAATTTTGCGAAGTCATTTCAATACTTATACTATAGTTTTAGCATGAAAAATAATATTATGGTTAAAGTTTAGTATATGGACCGTTATATATTTTAAGTTAGCCTAACCTCCAAACATATTTTTTAATTTTTCTCAAAAATGGGGGGCTCCGCACCTCCCCCTTTTGGGGGGAGATTACCTACCCCTCCTCCTCCTGAGCCTCCCCGTGGAAGCTAATACTGCCAGAGTCAGGTGCGGAGTATACGTTAAAATATTGGAACTGCTGGATGCTCTCTTCTTTAAACAAACCCGTTTATTAACACTAGTGAAACTTTTTTTTGAGTTGACACTTGACACTTTGTTAATCGATGTAATCTGTGCACGGGGTAGTCAAATATAATGACGTGTCCTATTGTTCCTGTGGTTTCATTGCAGTCTAAGTCTAAGCACATCTTATTCTCCACAATACCAAGTCTATGCCACCCCAGCACATTTAGTGCTGGGGTGGCAGAATGACCAAACCGTAGTCTATTAATTGTGGTGATAAAATCACGACTAGCCATGCTCAAATTGTAGTACCAGGGCTTAGTGGGTAAGGTTGTTTGTATGCTTCCATACCATTTTCCTTTTTCTTCTAAATCTTTTTTCCAAAAACTCTTCCAAATATTCCTAAGTTCCATGTTAATATCTTGATAACAGTCAGTGAATGGTATATTGACATTACTGCTTACATCTAGGGCAGTGGTTCCCAATTAGTGGTACGCGTACCCCAGGGGTACGCGAGACTGCATCAAGGGGTACGCGCAGCAATCTCTAAACTAAACCTTTAAATAAAAAAAATTCAATATACGGGTACATTGACAGATAAAGAACCTTTATTTCTATTTCTACAACTACCAAAAAATATTCTATTTAATTCAACGGCAGTAGCCGGTAAGTAAATCGCATGCACCCGTGTTTCCCGCGACTCCCGCGCCTCGCGTCGCCCGATAGCGGCCGCTACCGCTGCCGCCTATTTGCTCGTCATTGTCAATCATTCAGTTCGGTTTATGTCGCGTGAGCGTGTCGCTGTGCTTGTGTTATCGGTATTAAGGGTAAAAAACGGTTTTTCTCGATTTCCGGCAAAACTAAAAGTCCTATGAAAAAAAGTCGAATGACAAAGTTGTTGGTAATAAAAAGCTCAAAACTTTTGTATTTGCACTTTTTTCATATAACCTCAAAATTTATGTGCAAAATTCAAAAAACGAAGTTTTGGTTTTTATTTTTATCTTTCACAAACAATTTTTTTTCACGAAATTTGGTGAAAACTTACCTTTTTATGTCCCAAATACGCTGTAATTTATTTGATTGGAAATATTTATTTTTTTCACCTTATTTTGAATGAATATCAAAAAAGCACCCTAATTTTCGATCGAAAATTCACCCGTCAAAATATCAGTTTTTTTTCAAAAAGTTGGTATGTTTTCTGTTCGTTGAAATCTCTACTTTAAATGACTACAAAATTGTATATATTAATTATATATTTTAATATTATATAAAATACAAAAAGGCACAGCAAAGCTAAAATTTGCTTTAAAATATTACAAGTATTTGATAAAAAAAAGCGTCATCCCTCGACAGTAATAGTGTTGATCTTAATTCAAACTTACTGTATGTGAATAAGTGACTCATCACATAACATAGATGGCGCTAAAACCAATTAAGGTTCGTCTAGCTATGGCTAGCACAAAAAAAGTTGAGAAATTTCGAGTCCAGCAGCATACGAATCCATAGCTGAATTGGCAAAGCACTTGGGGCGTATATACCCAGGGGGTGCAGGTTCGAGTCCTACTGGATTCTTAATTTTTCAACTTTATTTAATATTATATAAAATATAATATTTATATATTTTTTTATTTTTGTTTTGTATTTTCTGTGAAGATTTACAATAGTAACATATTTTTTTTTCACCATCGTAAAGTAGAAATTTCAACAAACAGGAAACAACAACTTTTTCGATCGAAAATTAGGGTGCTTTTTCGATATTCATTCAAAATAAGGTGAAATACATATTACTAATCAAATAAATTAAAGCGTATTTAGTATTTGGGACATAAAAAGGTAAATTTTCACCAATTGGTGAAAAAAAATTGTTAGTGAAAGATAAAAATAAAAAACCAAAAACTTGGTTTTTTGAATTTTTCACATAAATTTTGAGGTTATATGAAAAAAGTGTAAATACAAAAGTTTTAGATCTTTTATTATCAACAACTTTGCCATTCGACTTTTTTCCATAGGACTTTTAGTTTTGTCGGCATTCGAAAAAAACGTTTTTACCCTTAAATCAAACCCCCATCCCCTGCCTGACCTCAGATCGCCCGTTAATTATTTTTCCTTTCATTTTTATAATATTCTAAATAATTTCATCCTATTTGTAATATTTTAAAGCAAATTTTAGCTTTGCTATGCATTTATTTTATATAATATTAAAGTTGAAAAATTAAGAATCCAGCAGGACTCGAACCTGCACCCCCTGGGTATACGCCCCAAGTGCTTTGCTTCAGCTATGGATTCGTATGCTGCTGGACTCGAAATCATCATTCATCATCATCATTTCATCCTACTATATTTTTTTTTGGTTTTACAAATTATCGACCCTGGTCTATAAAGGGGTACGCAAGTTGGAGGTCTTTCTTAAAGGGGTACGTAGAAAAAACTAATTGGGAACCACTGATCTAGGGTATTGATTCCTTCATATGCAACTTTATCAGCAATTTCATTACCTTTTATACCTCTATGAGAAGGTATACACATAAAGAAAACTTCTAAAACTTTTTTGTTGATATTATACAATAATTCTTTAATTTTGAATAACAAATAATTTGTTTTAAAATGTGTGTTATAACTTTTTAGATTATTTACAAAACTAAGTGAATCAGTTAGTATTAACACCTTTTTACAGGTTTGAAGTCAACACACATGCCTTAATGCTTCAAAAATTGCATATGCCTCTGCTGTGAATATACTACATCTATTATCTAATAAGAAACTCTGTACAAAATTAATTTGGGAATCATATATAGCACTACGCACATGAGAAGTACCTTTACTTCCATCTGTGAAGATCTTATAATATTCCTTATTGTGATCAAGAAACTGAGGCATTTATGACTTTAGGTTGAAGATATAACTGTTTATATCCGCTTGCTTGCCCGTGTTAACTATTAATTGACAAATCGAGAATTTAGAATTGACCATGCTAAGTTGTAGTTAACATAACCTTGAAGTCAGCTTTGCCCGTGTTAACTGGTAGTTGACATTGCATTTCACTCAGCTATGACCATGTCAACCTGTGGTTAACATCGCTCCCGCCGTCGAAAAAGCTGATTCTACCCGTCTCTATCACTCCAGGGCCTAATTTGTAATATTTGTCCCGTTTCTTCGTAAAATTTCCGTCCGCACAACCCCAGTCAAGCATCCAAACCATTGACAAAAAACAAGAAAAAAAATAATAACGTTACGTTTCACTCAAGTTCGCAGTTCGATTGATTGTGGTGACAGGTACTTCAGCGTGTTTTTTGTTTAGCTTTGACTTTTATCACTGACCTCTATTATATTCGCTGGACAGGCTATCCCAAACAAAATGACAGCTATTTGCTGTGCCGATTCAAAGCGCCCCAGTGACAGACGTGAGAGTTCTGAGAACTAATAAGATTGCTAGAGATGGGTTGTACTAGGTAAATTTAAGATCAAGTCCACCTGTTCCTAGTCTTTAGAAATACGCGATCCAAATACCTATTCCACCTAGTCTCACCTAGTATCGACTATGACACGCGTTGCAATAGAAAGAATAGATGAAATCACTGTTATTCTGATATTAAATAATCACGACTAAAATCCCTCCTTCATACTTTAACAGGCTTATGAACAGAAATTACCAGTTACAGGACACTAGTCTAATACTTAATACTAGATTGACTGCACATAAGACGTAAATTTACTCAATTAGTATCGCGTACTCGATCTTTGCACCTGTTCTTTTGAACTGTGCTCAAATTTCACACCACCGGGAGCCGGTAACATCGACACTATCCTGTATAAACCGGTTTTTATAGCCGCGGAGTGAAAGAGCGGAATGCAATCAATAATGTATTGCGTTGTCTCGTTTCCACTTGGCTAGAGCAAGATAGCAGATATAAAGCAAAACACGTGTGAGAAAGACAGAACAATAAAAATGATTTAAAAATGAATGAGTGTTGTACGCGATACGCGTAAGCGCTGTCATTAGTGTCATTGAGCGAACGTAGGTACACGAGACTAGGTGGACTAAGTCTTGTGAAAATTGGAAAAGGTGCGGCCTAGTCTCCTAAAATACCTAATCTTCGGATCTGTTCTAGTAATTACGCCTCACCTCTAAAGATTGCAAATGGCCGTTGTTTGTTGATTTTACGCCAAGTGTCTCTGCGGAATAAAAAGTTTTCCTAAGTGTTTACTGTGATTGTGATGTAAATTAAAGTGTTATAATAGTGACAGTGATTGTATCATATCTTGTATTGTTCGTCCAACATGAAATCGTGCGTATATTGTAAAACACGATACGAAAAGGGCAGTGGTGTCACTTTTCACAAGTAAGTGAATCTAAAACATAAATACCTAGAAAACCGCTTAAAACAGTGTATTGTTACAATAATAAACGTAAACTATTCGAGTTTACGGGATTTCACGAGCATTTTTATAACCAATAACTTTTGTTAGGGATGTCAAAATTCTTATCGATACTTTCGTAATATTATGATGTAAAACAAAAGTCAAAATTATAATGTGTGTATTATTATTTTAACAATGATGAGCATCATCATTGTTAAAATAATGATACGCACATCATAATGATCTCTAATAATAGCAAAACACTTCAGGGTTTATTATAATTAGAGTCAATAACAAATAATTTAACACTTATGATTAACAATTCTCATTTTTCATTCTTTTTTCACGTAAACAAATAATGAAGACGATCCAGTGCTTTGAAAACTCGTGTGTCGTCATATTCTAAGACATTAGTATGACATTTCTTAGCGAGCAGTGACGTCACAACCTCCCACTCAAATCATTGACGCGTTTTATCTTCGTCAATTTTTATTTGATTTGTTTAAACAAAAATACGTATCCAATATTTTTCGATAATCTAACAGACGGACTAATTAGAATTATATTTTTCTTAGTTAGTAAACATCCCTTATATGTTTATTATTTATAATTTTTTACCCATACCTACTATAATGTTTCCTTTAATTACAGGTTCCCCTCCGATTACACTCTCAAACTTTGATTAAAAAATATGAAGGTTGTCAACTGGACTCCGACAATGTATCATTATCTGTGTTAATAGACCTGGAATGCCCATTTGCGAAAGGATTTGAACTAAAATACCTGGTTGAACATTATCAAATGCTTCTTGAACATCAAGAAATGCGCATAATACATTTGCTATATTTTTTGCATATTTCAGATCAGAAACAAGTGAGACAAAGCTGTCACCGCAACTTCTCCCACGTCTGAAACCAAATTGGACATGTGGTATAATGCATTTTGACTCTACAAACCAGTCGAGTCGAGTTTTTATCATGTTCTCAAATATTTTCCCCATACAAGAGGATAACGAAATAGGACGATAAGAATTTGGATTATTTGGAGGTTTATCAGGTTTTAATAAAGGGATAATACATTGAGTTTTCCATGCTAATGGAATAATTTGTTTACTCCAAAGACAATTTAGAATATTAAGGTATTTGAGTTGTACTGATGAATGTAATTTTTTAATTAAGATGTAAGGGTGATCATCCAATCCAGGTGAAGTATTTTTCCGTGACTGTAAAGAAGCCATAAATTCCTGAAATGTAAACTTTTCTAATAGAAATTTTGTATTCTCGTTTTCATTATTAATATCAAAGAATGTTTCTATGTTGGGGATATCTAAACCTTTATCTGAAAGTTTGTCTAAAAAAGGATCAATAAATTCATCTGAATAAAATCGATTAAGTGTTTTTCTTTTATTCTTAAACATTCTTATACTGTTCCATATTTTGCTAAATGGAGTAGTACGGTTAAAACTGTTACATAAATTATGCCAGCCGTTTCTTCTTTCCTCAGCAAGTATTCTTTTCTTAAGGGCATCTAGTTTTTTGTAATTAATATAATTTCGATATTAGGATTATTTCTTTAATACTTTAAGGCTTCATAGGAATTGATGACACTCTGTTTACACTGCTCATTCCACCAAGGAACTGGAGGTTTGGTTTTGTGTTCTGTGGTTCTGACGAACTTAGGTACACATTCATTTTTAAGTTTGTTGAGATGATTACAGAATAAATCATATGATAATATAGGATCCTCATCATCTATAGTAATATTTTTAATTGACTTTAGAAAGTTCACAATAATTTTTCCCAATTAGTTTTATTTTAAAGGTACTTTTCCACTGGAGGGTTTATTTATTTATTTATTTATTTAATAACTTTATGCACAAAAATTGGTACATGGGCGGACTTAATGCCGTAGGCATTATCTACCAGTCAACCTTTAGGTGATGCAGAGACGACAAGTGGTAGGTGCAAGAGCTGAGAGTTGGTTGGAAACTAGAACCATTAAAATAATTCAATCTACTACATTAAAATTATATTGCAATACAAAATACATAACATAAACTATTTAGAATATTTAAATAATATATGGATCTATAAATACACGATTCTAATATACACAAATACAATCATACCTAAATATTTATAAATATTATATATATATATATATATATTATAAAGACGTTGTTTTAACTATGTTTGAGTTAACTTTGCCAATTCATTAAAGAGGTGATCACGCACTTTAGTTTTAAACACATAACGGTTGGTGGACATCCTGATTTCTAAGGGGAGCGAATTCCAAAGATGGACTGACTGAACGATGAAAGATGAATTAACGAAACCAGAGGTATGCGAGGGGCACAAAAGGAGAAGATTATTAGAGGAGCGAAGGTTAAGATCATGGTTGAAACAGAGATACTGGAAATAAGGAGTTAAATAAGATGGTGGCGAAGGAGAGTTGAGGATAGAAAAGACAGTAGTTAATGCACGTAAATTACGGCGCTGGCGAATGGGTAACCATTTTAGTTCCTGACGAAAACTAGACACATGATCATATTTCCGGAGGTTAAAAATAAATCGAATGCAGTTATTAAGAAGACGGTCTAATTTGTTGAGGAGGTCTGCATTCAGGTCGAAACAACATACGTCACCATAGTCTATTATGGGAAGCACCAGAGTTTGTACAAGCATTGCTTTGGTCCTACACGGTAAGAAATTTTTCAAGCGATACACAGCACGAAGGATCCCGGTCACTCTTTGGCTAACATTCGTGATTTGTGTTTGCCAGTCTAACTTGGAATCTATGTGTAGTCCCAAATCCTTCACAGATGCGCTCCATTTTATGATATTGCCATTAAACGTAATTTGTGGAATAGTACTTGAATCGACTCGACTCATCATACGAGGGCCTACCAACTATGATGGCTTGGCATTTGGTCGGATTAACTGCTAAACCAAATCTACGAGACCAATCCTTGATCTCTTCGAGATCCTGATTAATCCTTCCAATAGCAATTGATAGATTATCGACGCTTTCTTGTGAATACAGTTGCAAGTCATCGGCGTACAGATGGTAGGAACATTGAAGATTTTGGGTTATGAGATTGATAAAAAGCGAAAATAACAATGGGGATAAGATACCGCCTTGAGGAACGCCCGAGTCAAGTTCACACCAGTTCGAAGAAGATTCGTTGATCCGGACAGACTGTTGACGTTCCTGAAGATAAGTTGAAAACCATTCCAGCGCCTCCCGAGAGATCATAAGATACGAGAGGATGGACAAAAGGATATCGTGACTGACGGTGTTAAAGGCGTTTATTCTATATTGATCCACATTTAATGATAAAGTAGTAATTGTTGGAAAATGATAGCTACCCATATTGTTGTCACATACTGACCACTCACAAAGTGGAGCAATACAAGGACTAACAAATGTTATATCTATAGTAGAAGGGTTACGATTTGGATTATTAAGAGTTGTGAAATTGCCATTATTAATTATACACAAATTAGAGTCATCGATAATGTCATAAACTGGTTGTCCACGTCCTTTTGTAGTTATACATCCAAATGCAATGTGGTGTGCATTAAAATCCCCATTGATAAAAACTGATGAGGGTAAATTACTTATCAAACTTCTTAATTTGTTTGTTTTGAAGCGTCCACTAGAAGAAGGGGGGCAATAAACACATAGAACAGAAAGTGTACCATATTGAGTAGATAAAGATATAGCAATGTTTTGTATGTCTTCATAGAAAGTGGTATGTAATTGAAAGTATTTTAGATATGACCTAATTAGTATAGCTACTCCTCCATGCTTACTTTTTGCATTACGAAAATGTAAATTATATCCAAATATACTAAATGGTGTATCATGTTTAAACCATGTTTCATTTAACAGACAGATATCTATATTATTTTGAGCTAAAAATTATTTATTTATTTGCACAATTCGACACCTTTAGTTCTTATAAACCAGAAATTAATACAATAGGTTAAAATATTTACACAACTAAAATAATAAAAATATAATAATAAAAATATAATAATAATAATTTCAACAGATAATAAAAATAATAATAAGATTAGGCATCGAAATACTCGTAAAAAAAAAAAATATAAAAAATGAATTAGTAATGGTTTTTTGTTGTTTGCACTTTGTATATTATATTGTGCTATTCGTAAACTATCCATAGAATTAGGGAAGATATTTATTTAACATTTCTTTTACGCTTTTATTATTAATTGGAGCTCCATCAGCTGTATTACTCAAGTCTAAAATTATTCGTATAATTGCTGTGGTAAAATCTGAGTTATTTAATAATTGTTCTTTAAAAGTTAAATCTTTTTTTGTTGGTTGCACAGAAACAGGCACCTTCTTAACTTTATTAGAAATTTCAGTTTTATTTACAGGGCTATTTTTAATATTATTATTTACAGCTCTTACATATTTGTTAGTAGTTACCGAGATAGTAAGAAAATCTTGGACTTTTTTCGTATCAATTACGCTTGCATAAGTGACTTTATTTCGTTTTTCTAAGATTTTTTTTATTTTCATTGGGCATGACTTTGAAACTGCCACGTGAGATCCACCGCAGTTCGCACAACATAGTTGATCAGGTTTATCACATTCAGTATATAAATGGTCCCCAGCACAGCAACTGCAGCGTTGCTTGCCATTGCACACTTTAGCGGAATGGTTAAATTTAAAACAGCGATAGCACTGTTGCAGAGGTTGGATATATTCAAATACTCTATATGAGAACAAGTCATATTGTACATTGTCCGGTAAATAATTTGTTAGAAATGTTAGACTGACTGTTTGTAGTGGGACTCTTTCCTGTCCTACTTTCTTCGTGAAACGTCTCACCGCAATAATTTCACTATAGGCTGACCGTTTAACTCGCGTATCGCCCGCGGGGTGAGAAGGGGGCGGGGCGAGATATTACCGGGTGGGTGAGAGGGGTGCGCGGTGCAAAGAGCTCACGTCAAACGCGGCAGTGCGCTAGCAGTGCTCGCAGCGCACGGTTGGCATTTTTGTTACGGACGCTTGGACATTAACGCACAAGGTAAACGGTTTGCCAAGATTAATCCCAAGATGAATCGCTCTTCCTGTTTTGCAAAAAAAATCAACAAGCAAGGTAAACAAATAGCATATAACATATATACCTTTTTTAAAGCCAGAAAACAAGATCATAGTTCTACGGAGTATCTTCAAGACATAAACGTAAACAAACTTGTTGCTGAAGCTACAGGACTCTCGGTGACTACCATAAGTAAAATAGCAAAAGAAGGAAATGAACTGAGAGATGAACAAAGTCAAGTAAAGTTTCAAAAAATAGTCAAAAAATAAACAAATCCGAAAGAAAAAAATTAAGTAGACGGTTTTACAGAGGGACACGGACTTTTGGACACGGCACGCATCGTGAGGTTGCTCTCTCTGGAGCCCTAACCATCGGCAGCTTGGTCCCTGCACCTGATGTCGGTGGGACACTGTTTTTTTATATTTTCAAATGTTTTTTTTTGTATTTTTATAAATCATATTTAAAAATATATAAAATACGTTAAGAAATAAATAAAGAGAAATAATAATGATAATTGTAAAATTTTGATAATGTTATTTTTTCTTAAAATGTTCATTTTTTCTTTAAAAATATAGATACTACAATTATATTTTTTACTTTGCCTACAATATCTATCTCGAGATAAATCTTTGGATCAATGACTCCGTGTGTAGCCGTAGTAGTCCGTTACCTACCCCCGCTCACTTCTTACGTCGCAGGCGATACGCGTGTTAAACGGTCGGTCTATAATAGATGAAAGCTTGGAATATAATTCTTTACATGAAATGTTGTTAGGAACAAACCTTATGACCCCAATTCTTTCTATTTGAGCCGCTGGTATGTAGGCTCTTAAATTATATTTTTTAAGAAAAGCCGTGTTCGATAGAAAATTATTAGCCGTATTGGCTAATTTGAAAATCACAACTATTTTGTTGGCGTTCACTCTTTGAACTGCTGCTACACCCTTGATCTCCGTGGAGAAAATATGGTTCAAGTATATAGGACTTTTATTGCCTATTCTGTCTGTTTTATTGTCAGAGAATACATATACTTTATATTCTGTTATATTAGTATTTTCAGGATATAGCCCGATATGGTTGGGTTTAATGTAAGAGAGGGCATGGTTACTTTCCTGAACCGCGGCCGCCGGGTCCCTTTCGCCTTCTATGAATTGTCTTTTAGCCACTTTTTTTGGCCCGCCTGGCGCCTCGTCTTCGTCTCCATCCATTTCACAGCATTTAATATTCAAATATTTTGTTCTATCAATACTATTATTTACAATATATCTACAATAATTAATTATTTTCTCAGAGAACATTTTTAAATTCCGCCTTTTTCAAACTCCCGCCAAAAAGTTCTGAGACACTTTGATTTAGTAATAACAGTGTTGCCAACTCTTCAATTTTCATGTCGCCAGATTCAGTGCCAAAAGTTGCCAGAGTCGCTAAAGCCCACGTTTACCACATTTTCGTTGGCTATCTACATTTTAGATTGCACGCTAAAGTGTTAACTTCATAATGTTTGTACTAATCATTCTTATCTAGATTCAATTTTTAACAGTACCAATTAAGTGAGAAGAACTACAGTCTGTCCAATAACATGGACATGAAAAGAATTAGCTTAATTTTCAAACAAATAACACTTTTTCGTGCACCCCAAGTCGCAAGAAAAGTCACTAGATTTTTAGATAAGAAATAGGTTTTGCACTTTTTTAACTTAATAGTTATTGTAATACCAGTGACAAAAGCTTGAGATGATTAATTCGTTTGAGTGTGGTTTTTTGTGAACCAAACCACTATGATACGAAAAATCAAATCCTAACCCCCTCTCCCTAGAATGGAAGTATGGTGTTTGAAATCAAATAATTAGACTTTTTGTAATGCCTGCACTGCTCGTCAAAAAGACAGCAACAGCAATAACAGGATTTCCACGCTATTATTAATTGAAAAAACTGCTAAAAAATAAAACGCTTATAAAGTGTTTTGAAGGCATTATTAAAAGATATGAAAGACGAAATGTATTTTAATACATTTCTTTTGTAATCATTATTCTTTTGTTGAATTTGTCTTCATTATTTTTTTTATTTGCAACCCCGAACATCAAATCCCGGGATCTAAATTTCGTAAAATGGTCTGGGATCCCAGGATCGCATTCCCTAGTTGTGTGTTAATGTGCATTAAGCTATACATTATTTTGTAGTATTAGATATTCCTACATTATAAGGGAAGCCTGTGAATTTACACTGGAAATGTATAACTTGTGTGCGTGCACAATCAAGGACAATCTTGTTTACTTACACCAACTTTGAACATTTCCAATCGTCCTCGCACGTCGGTAGATCCTTGTTTGATGCTTCCACCTTCCTTGCGCCACTGAACCCTGGCTCTCGTCTCCAGACCCTCGTCACGACATTGGAGCACCACGTCACCACCTGTTAAGACCTCATGTAGGTACTTATTTCTCCAGGCAAAAGGCATGCACCCTTGAAAAGCAGCACTCCGTGATGCAATAATATGATTTTGGTTAGTTTGCCTACGAGTTGTCCATTAAATGTAAATGATTAAAAAAATATTATTTTATTTTCTGTTATGATTAACAGGAAAGTCAAGGTTACAGAACATTCTCGATTTATAAATGTATTGGTCTGGTACAAGTGCCATAAATCTAATTCTTCTGGCCTTTACCAGATTACCGGTTACTATCACCTTTTAAATACCGAAAAGTACTGGTTAGATCCGGTATAGTTATGTAACCGAAAAATACTGGTCTGGTTGGTTTACCAGCACATACTGAAAGTACCAGTAAGTTACGAAGCATTTAACCTGAGTAAAACTAAATTGGGATTGTATATTATATATATATGTTCTCGCTTAACTTTATTTTACATGGACAACTTTTTATAATGTACTTCAGGAAAGTTTACGCATGCCCAATGCCCACGTTAAGGTGATAATTGCGTAGCATCGCTCTCATAGCGCAGTGTACAATGTTCCTTGAGGCAATGATACGCTTCACGGGAAAATTTTAAAAAAATGGCATGCTTTAACTTTTCTGATGGTACGATGATGAAAATGCAAACAAATAAATCACCCAATATTATAATTCATGTCGTGTGATATAAATAATATAATAAAAGCATTTCTACGAGAATAAATTAATTTTGCATCAAATATACCTAATAGATAAATAGTACCGAAATAAAATAATTATTATTATATTATACCCATTAGATATTAATCATTTGATTAAAAAAAAGAAAATAATTATAATGTATATTCTAGGTCTAAGCACTGTAAACAATAAATGTATTTGTAATTATGTCCATGCAACCCAATATTAATAATCCAAATTAAAAGTTCAATAATAATTATTATATAATCCATTCCAATGCTTATATTGTATAACTGTTATTAGTTATAATTTGTTGATTTAATAATAATTGTGGCAATTATAATGTTAAAAAAACTGTTCAAACTATTAGAAATTTCGTTAAGTGTTACGAAAACCAGTTTTATTTGTATATTATTGTTTTTTGTTGCCCAAAACAATTAGAAGATGAGTCATAAAAACCAAATGTAATGAAAATCCATGAGTTTTTGCCCAAAATAATTTTAAGGCAGGCCGACTCACCAACTGTTCCACCACCATGAAAAAAACAACAGCACGTATTATTAATAAGAAATAATAATATTTTATATATATATATAATTGACTTGTGTCGAAGAGATCTTACCTCCACCAGTGCGAAAGAATAAAGATTTTAATATTATAGTTTATCATCAAGTATTTGTATCAATACCTACTTACATAATATTATGCAATAATCATTATAGTATTCAAGGGCATGATATTGACTTGTGAATTATATGGTCACAACAAAAAAATATATGACATAATGTTTTGGCAATCATAGTGACATTAATTTTGGTAATACAAATTTATACTTTGCGTCAAATTTAAGTCGGGTGTTAAGTCCTTGATTTTCTACCAATCGACGCGGGCATCGCAATCGAGCGTGATCTTTTAATTGCCAATATAACACCCGCAATGATATTCGATTTTCAAATAGTAATAATGGAGCCACCAATAGTTTTTTTTATGCCAGAACACTATAATAATTACAAGCCCCCCTCCACCTCTCGTATTCTACAGCTCACCTGTTACTCCTTCCCTTTAGTAACTATGTAGAATGTTGCGATAATTTTGTATTTACAAATAAATATCATTCCACATTTCTATTTAGTGTCAGAATAACCACAGGGAGAAGTTACTTGATAAGATTGCTGAAAGCTCAGCCACCAGATGTCGCTTTCATTTATGGACTAAATTAGCGTTTCTGATTGGTCGAGAAGACAAAGACGTTTACAAAGTTAACGTCAAACTCAAATCAGTAAAAAGTACAATTTATGTAAATTTATCATCCTTGTATTCAATAAAAAAAACTTTTTTTCTTCTGCTTCCTTCGATAGTATTCATTCAAAATGAGGAATTGAGTTAAAATTAGAATTTGTTAAATCAAATAAATTGTGCTTACCGTCTCTGACAGTTTCGATTTCGGGATAAGTCATCAGTTTCAGAGCGACGGGACCTGAAAGTAATTAATACAGAGTTTTGGTCACATTGTATACGGTAACAAGAATTATAATTTATAAGGTTAATAACCAATACTTAAATTGAGAACCGTGTGAAGATATTTACTCAATAGCTTTACCACACAATAGCCAATCAGGTTGGCGTCATTACTCACAATTTCTGAAGGTTCTCCAATACTGGTTTATTTAGGAACATCGTATTTAGGCTCATTAGATTTGTCACATTGAGCACTTGCTTAGATCGTTACATTTGTCTTAATAAATAAGCGAGCGAGCAAGGCTCTGTCTCCAGGTATTTATATAATAATAATTTCATAATCATTACAGTAGCCAACCAATAATAAACAACGGCCAACGAAACAACCATTTTAATGGGCTACCGTACAAAAAGGTTATTATTATAATATTTATTACGTTTCCTACTGAATAACGTTGTAATAGAAGAAATCTGTATTTTTAAATATTAAAAATAGTTAACCTTAGTGGCTCATAAGTGCCGCTACACGGGTTTAATATTGTATTAGTTGGATTCCTTCGGTCCTGTATTGAGGTTCCTTAATACGTAAGGTTACGTAAAATTTTAATATCGTCTCCTCTATGGCAAACTTAGAAATATGCAGAAAATTAATCTCTATTACTGGAAGTTGCAATATAAATTTGGTAAGTTTCCTGTGCGTGTAAGAATATAAAATGCAGATTCGGACTATCTCTATACTATAAACTTCAAATTTAGAAATAGGTTAATTTTCCACAATTAATATTTGCCAGATTACGTACAGTTTTTCATCACAACATCGATTTTTCTAATACTGCAGATTCATAAGTTTTCCATGCAGGTTACTATATTAGTATTCTATCACAACGTTATTTTTTTAGGTAAAGTATTATTAAAAGGATATTAAACACCCTTACCTGTCCAATCTGAATTATTAATAATTAAAATAATTTAAGGTTAAATTTATTAATATTATTATTATTATACGCCATTAATACAGGATATACAGTGGTTACTATTTTGAGTAATTTTAAGACTAACGACGGTTTTCCTACAGAAAAAGGAGACGACATCTTGACGAGAGTGATTTCTTATTTTCGTGCTGTTCAACGTCAAAAATAATGACCAATTGATCTATCAATGACGGTAATGGGAAAACCTAAATGGAATTTCTACTTATCAAATCATCTTGAATCTGCAGGATTTTATTGATGTTAAAGATTGAAAGACTTTTAGTATTCATAAATACCTAATACCATCTGTTGCATTCATGTTTTATTGGTTATATTAGGACACTAATTAATTGAAAAGCACTTTTAGTGTCGTGAGATATAAGGAAGGGCCAGGGTCAGTCGGGCCAAAGATGTAGGTCCACCTCCCCTTCTCCGCCAGCACGGAGTCCCGGGAGGCCGGGACCTTTGTAGGATGCCACTCTAGCCCAGTCCGATCCTGGTAAGCGCGGAGGAAATCAAAGACGAGCTCAAACCAAGTGGAAGCGAGTGGAAAAGGGTAAGATTTGGCATGGAAGCTGCCTTTTTAAATGACTCTCAGATTGGAATTCACAACAAGAGCTGTCCTAACGAGAGAAGCTCTTTGGACATATGTTCTTCTGCAAAATTAATACTGCATCATTCCCAATCAAGCGAGGAGAAATTTGTTAATAAATTAAAAGAAACAAAGAGAGAGGATCAAAGGGGTCTGTCCTTTACCATGTTAAATTTTAAGTACATCAACGACTGAGGGGGTTATTATGAGATACTCGAGATCTTACTGTTGGGAGGACAATCAAACTCATCACTGTAGTCGAGAGGGCAATCTATGTGTCCGTCGCAACGGCGGCTCGCGTTTATGCAAGGACCGTTCTCACACCGCCACTCGTACGTACTGCAACCACCTAGTGAATGGAAGTCCAACTGTCAATCTGTCTGGGCAGTCCTAGGAATGTCGTACTTACCTTTTATACCACCGTGTCAGACTAAAAATCCATAGTGAAATGCAATTTTAATAACAAAATATTTTAATATTATCCTGTCTTTGTACATCCTGTTGTTGCACTTTACGTAGCAGCAACTAAAATAACTGCATTTAACTGGTAAAACATTCTGGTTACATCTTTAAGTAAAAAAATAAGTTGAGCCAGGCTTGTCAATCCTTTGATGTCACCGAAGTCCAGCTGTGGAAGACTTTGATTAAATTATGACAAAGGCTTAAGACTAACCTTGGCCTCTTCCGCCTCCAGTACCTCCGGTACCTCCGGTTCCTCCTTGGCCATATGGATCTGATGGACGGCGACCACCATCTAAGTCTCCACTTTCAGGCTGCTGTGGCCACCTGCTAGGGTATCTGCCAGAGTCACCTCTGCTCGGGTAGAGGTCAGGTCTTGCTGTAGTGGTGTACAAAGGATAGTTCACGGTAGTCGGTGGTGTACGGCTAGTCGTTGGCAGAACGTAGGTGCGTTGTGTTGTACTCCAACTGCATTCAGACTCGTCAGAACCATCTCTGCAGTCCCGATTGCCGTCGCAGTAGTTAGAAGATGGAATACACTGTCCGTCGCGACAAGGGTAGCTGTCCGATGGGCACTCTGCAAAGCAAATTAATAATTGTGTTAATTTCTACTGGTATTATAATTTCACTCTGAACTAAAACGTGCAGGAGTATACAACATATAATACGATATCTATAAATAACGGTAAAAAAATCAAACGGATTGTGCAATAGATGTAAAAATATTTATCCATAAAATTTAATTTTTTTCCAGTCACTTTTACAGATGAATAAAAGTGTGATTATTATAATTTAGAAAAGTTCATTCCATTACCATTCCAAAAATTCAGGATATTAAGCAAAGAAACACGTGCAAAGATGATGCGTGAAATGAAATCTATACAAAAAATAAACTATCCCAACACACAACCGACAGAAATTGTACAAAAACAATTTTTGTCTAGAAATATTTATGTCTGTCGATTTGTTGCATTGGAAAAGTTAGAAGGCGTATAAGATATAAACTTATTCAGTGAATTTATTTGATTGTTTGCCTAAAATACTGTCAATGATAATACATAATATAAAAATTATTATGCACTATTAAATATGGTAACAGGTTGCGGCTAGTACCATGATAGAATAAGAAGTAATGATTGATATGTAATGGTTGTCAGTTCTAGAATGATATCATATAATACTACGCCATGATTGTAAACATAACTATGATGCACACAGTCTTAATCAAAACTAACGCGAAATGGGATCAGATTAATGACAATGATGATGATGAGGTAAAAAATACGAAGCACAAATCGCCTAACCCTAAGGATGTCCAAAATAACAACAGGGTTTACTAAACGAAGATTAGGTTACTTCAAGAAACCGCATTCCAAAATATCGGTTTTCCACATCTGTGTGTACTCAAACAGTATTGCGTTAGATATTTTTTTATAATTAACCGACTTTGAAATAAAGGAGGATGTTCTCAATTCAATTGCTTTTTTTGTTATGACTTTAATGCCTATACTTTATTATTTCAACAA
The DNA here is from genome assembly GCA_905147285.1 of Hypena proboscidalis. Classification (NCBI taxonomy): domain Eukaryota; kingdom Metazoa; phylum Arthropoda; class Insecta; order Lepidoptera; family Erebidae; genus Hypena; species Hypena proboscidalis. Next base: position 31,757,944 of record LR990126.1, read on the forward strand.
GCTATTACTTATTATTTAGTGAGCTTAATCCAGCATCGTCTGGATTTAGCTTACAACTTTTATAAAAGAAATAATACTTGTAACAATATAACTTTAGATCGATTTGCTTTTGTTCTTTAAAATTGGTACGCCCAATAAAATCATAGATTTACTCAGCATGTATGTAATCAAATTATCTTGAATTTTAGACGTTAAATGTTATAAATCGGAGATATGGATTATGACTCTAAAATTAGATGGGAAAATGCAATTCAGTTCGCGATAAATTATAACCGTCGGTACACACAGATGTGGCTGTACGAAAAGTAATGGATACCCGTGCTGTAACAGTTCTGTTCATCAGAAAAATCGGTGCAGTCGTATATATTGTCGCATCGCCTGGAGTGTGGAATACACCTTCCGTTGTAGCAGGTAAACTCTGATTCGTGGCAGGTGGCCAGCGCCGGCGACCGCGTCGCCCTCGTTATGTACCATGCTGGACAGAGGCGAATTAATGTCGAGAGCGCCCCTAGGCAACTACATCGGCCCCCAGCAACTTCGTAAGTAAAGGACGCGGACGGGCGGACCCATTTCCTACGTTGCAGCCCTAAGCATGTACCTACTTTTGCTAAGGGATCAATCATTATTCAGTTAACTTCTACCTACTACGAGCCTCCAAAATCTGAAGTATACGGAGGATTTGCTTGTAAAGATAAGTCCTGTTTTTGTCGGGCACTGTTGTTAATAACAGCTTTTATGTCGATTGATGTCAAACTAATTCTAGCAGGTCTACAAATATTTACTGAAAAGAAATGCCAATTGCAACTGGCAGCATTCAAGGTTCCTTTAAAAAGTTGATAGTTGTCGCAACTAAGTTGTTTGGTCTACAAAGTGCCTTAGGTTACATTTAGAAAATAACTATCTTTGCAAGTGTTACCTTATTTTTACATCAGTTGAATCTGAAAACTCATTCGGTATTCATTAAGCTGACCGTTTACATACGTTTTGGTGAAATAATAACGCTCGTTCAACCATCGGAACTTTAAAGTAGGAAACCGCACACCCACTGAGGTGGTGGGCGTGGTCAATAGCGGAAAATATTTCATGAATTAACATACTCGTATTTCATACTCAAGGATTTGTTTTGCTGTGTCATTAATCAATTGATTAACAAAACCAATGGTAGCATATAAATACTAGGCATTTAAAACTCACTATTAACACAGAATTTAAAAATACTTGTAGGCCTGTTAGAATCAAGAAAAGTTGAACTAAAGACATGTCATTAAAAGTGTATCTCATTAATGGTGTGCTTTCTGAAAATAGTTTGTAATGTCTATAGTGATAATAAAACGTAAGAGACCCTATATTTGTGACCTAAATATGTTTACAGACTGGTTAAGTATCTTTGTAATTCATACTAGAGAGAAAGTAAAACGTGATAGGCTATTTTCTATGTAGTGCATTAGTGCAACATTTCAAATAGGGTGCGTGTCAGTCATATTGAAAGTGCAATTTGAAGTTAGTGCTTCGGCGTTGCCCAGATCTATAAGCGTAGAGTGTCCTGTGCTTGAAAATCTTACAGCCCCAAGTTGACAGAGCCGTACCATCAAGTTTTGGCCACCCAAGTACGATTCAAAATAGGAACGTTTATGGCGTACACAGTCCAGATAGACGATTTTATTGAAAGTTTTGTCATCTGATGTCTCTCAGACGATGAGTGGAATTAAACGGCTCTGATTCGTCGAATGATGAACCAAAATGTGTTGCAATGAGCGTTTGTTTACGGGACTGTAAACATTGGATAGCATTTGAGTGGCAATAAGACGTCATGGTACGGCCTCTAGTACTTAGTTCAAAGCAAGCTAAGTGCTAGATAGTTGTTTAGTGTAAGCTTTATTTTGCGTCAGTACTTATGAAAATACATTATTTTTGTTAATCGTTTGTAACTCTTGAAACTATATAGAATTATATTTTCACTGTTTCATAATAAAGACTAGCTTCCACCTGCAGCTTTGCCCGCGTGAATTTTTTTATTAATAATCAGTGAAATATGCTATTTCGCATCTTCACACAAATCATGAAGACCGATTCAGTGGTTTAGCCATAAAAGCGCTGCACACAGACGGCTTTTTGACAGTTACTTTGAATTTAGAGAATTTAAATATTATAAAAGAAGGGGAATACTTACGACAGTTGGATTCGTCAGATTTGTCCAGACAATCATCATTACCATCGCAGAAGAAATGCATGTCAATGCACAAAAGATCGGAACGACATTGGAACTGGTCCGGAGAACATTGTTCTGTGAAAAATGATACGATTTTCTTATTACTGTCTCGTTTGTATAGTTGTCTCGATTAATCCCTGGTGGGGTATTTGTGAAGGCGAATTTACGGTAGTAGTATACAGTTTTGAAGTGTGACCGGGAAAAGGCGATACCAACACCCAACAAATTTTTTTTTTAATTGAGACTTCAATTCTACATATCTGCTAATGTAATAATATAACTATATAACCCAGAAGATTACATGTTATGTTTAAGTCCCATTGGATAGGAGGGGATCCCGAGGAGCACAAATCCAACTCTTTGCTGCTATTGTGAATTTCCTGACGGAATGTTCACAAACAACACTTTGCCCGACCCGGGAATCCAACTCGAGTCCTCGCGGTGAACTTACTCTCTGTATCTACAGCATCATATTGTTCTTCTTGTTGTGTTAAAGTTAGAAGCTAGAGTTATTTAATAAGTTATCACGAGAATCGAGAATCTTACCGTTAGCAGGGACCATTATTTGATGGCAGTTGTATTCGTCGCTGCCGTCCGGGCATTCTTTTATTCCATTGCATCTCAGCGAGAAAGGTAAACAGTCTCCGGATGTACATCTATGAACAAACAATTATTTACGTATAGACTCCATAGAAATCAAAATTTCGGTTAATTTTATATGCACCATCGCAAACTCGCTAGATTCGCGGTCAAAGTCGCAGTTTCGCAAGTGAATTACAAAAATCGCGCCGCAGTTATGCCAGCCACAAGTGTGCCAAGTTACCTGAAGTCGTCGGGGCCAACACAAGTGTCGCACCCGGTTTCGTCCGAGTTGTCCGAACAGTCCTGACGTCCGTCACAGATCTGACTCCCCGGCAAGCACTTGTTGTCGCAAGGGTGGGCGTCTTGAGGGCAATCTTTAAAAACAATACGTTATTTATTGATAAAACATAACGTATACATCAGATCACATAGCATGAAGAATAAGCATAGCAAATCGCAAGCAACAAAGTATTTTTTTTGAATCGCTGTCGCAAAACGTTAATGATTACATATAAATAAATTATTCGCATGCTCTTAATATTTACGAGTATTTATTCACAAGATTATAGCTAAGCAAGCAAGACAACAACTATTACATATAAATAGATAAAACACTAAAGTAAGATTATCTATTAAATTATTGTCTAAAGAAATATTATCACTGAACAATAGATAGAAATTTAAAACAGTAACTACAATATAAATTTGTAAAGTACATACTATCAACAAAGTAGATCAATGATAATATTCTCACAGTATGCATAAGTTAACACCAAAGTTATCAATATCAACAAAAATCATAATTGAAATACATTAACACACTGACATTTCAAATCTTTCAGATTTCGACTTCTTCATTGTCATTTCCTTAAATAGCGACTTATGCACTGTCAATTCTGATTTATGCAATGTATGAATGTTAAGGTGCTAATGCATTTCGCGAACCTTGAATACAAAATTTCATGAAACAAAGTAATACCTCCAAAGTCCTCGTCCCCGACATCATCGCAGTCAGCTTCATCTTCCCCACCGTAGCATTCAGCTTCTCCGTTACATTTCACGGCGCATGTGTTCGAGCCATCCTGACAAGTGAACTGCCCCGGTGGACACGACGGTTCTGAAAAACCACCCACATTTTAACACCTATCCCTTCAAATATTTTCATCCCCAGTGCGATTAACACAATTGCGCTACGGCTGTTACCAATCCCTGTATCAAAGAACGAGAAGTAGAAGCTATACACACATAATCAGAAATCGTACAATATAAAATCGATTGACCATTTCAAAATAAAACTAACAACTTACAATAAAAACAGTGATGTAAATAAAGAACACAGAAATGATCATGGCACATTTATCGACAGTATATGCAAAAAGGGCACAAATGATGAAACACTGAAGGCCTGTCAATTCACCGTCGTCGTGTACAGCGTCTTATTTGCGCTCTTCTTGTATGAATCGTCGATAATCAAACGCGGGCGATCAAAATGGCGTGACCCTTATTGAGCAGAATAATTATCCCCAAAAGTCTTTTTGCTGTCAAGGAAAAATGAAAATCATGCTTTTTACACAGGCGCATGCTTAACGAAAACATGTAGGTAATTATAACATAGGATGAACCTTTCGAGAGACACGGTGGCACGCAATTTTTCTCGTCAGAATGATCTTGACAATCGTACTGACCGTCGCATCGACGTGTCGCACTTACGTACGTCCCATCGTTGCAGGGCCAACGGACATTTCCAAATTTACGCCAAACTTGTTACAAAAAAAGAACTGTGTTATATTTCTGTTTATGCCTACTTTTTTATTTATCTTTGTATAATGTGTTTGTAATTTATAATCAATGTGTGCAGTCCGGACAAACCGCTGTGGTTTTTGGTCTGCTACTTCAATGTTTAATTGTATTATTATATGAAAATAAATTATTTAAAAAAAAAAATGTGCCTAAATATAAGATGTAGTGTGTACAACGCATTTAATTATATCAATCGTAAAACGTCAATTTATTGAAATTGTAAAAACTTTAGAATTGTCTATTTTGAATAATTACTTTTCAAATTTACTCATATTTAATATTAGAACAAAGTTTTCAATATTTTAGGATAATTATCTATCAGCTTGAATATAAATAGCGTGCATCAAGCGTACTTACTGCAGTTGTACTCATCTTCGCCACCAGCGCAATCCTCGTGACCATTACAAAAATAGGCTATATTTATACAAGAACCATCCCGACAGGTGTGCTGGCCCCTTTTACAGTTGCAGCTTTCTTCGTCGCTTCTGTCATCGCAATCCACTATCCCATTGCACCTGGCTTCGGCCGGGACGCACATTCCACTCTTGCATTCAAATTGATAAGCCATGCAAAGTGAGCCTGTCGTGATATGCCAAAACCGCTTAAATACACTGCTGAGGATGTCCCTCACCAATGTATTAGAATTAATTAGCATTAATACTAAGATTATGACTTCTAATTTGGAAAACTTGATGCGAAAAGGATTTTGTTGTTACATTTTGAAAGTTTAATTTACTTATTTATACACAACTTATTTGGTACATTCTATTTTATATGTCATTGGATCTTTTTCGCATCTAGTTAACCAAGCTTTAAGGTTATAAATATTATTTTTAAAGTGCTAATATAATGCTGTGCATTTATCAAAATGCTGACTATAAATTTTGAAAATCATGCCAAAGGGATTTAAAGTGGCTATAATATGTTTATCACCATCACCTTTCGTATCCGACTTTTTATAATAAATAATAACAAATTGTAAGGACAATGTTAAGTAATAAATGATTCAAACCATAAGTGCAATAGCGCTCATCCGAGCCGTCCTGACAATTATGCGTTCTGTCACAATGCTTTGACTCGGGGATGCAGTGTCCGTTATCGCATTTGAAGTCACCCGGACGACATGCTGGTCGATAAGACAAAAATTTTGATCATTTAAAGTTTATGAAATTGCAAAGAACCCAAAACGAGCAATGTCGAAGTGAAAGAAAACTGGAAATAGTGATAGAGAACCAAAGAATGGATGGAAATTATAGCACCAGTCACCATGAATCTGAAGAGAAATGGAATAAAATCAGACAAGAGAAAATATTTAAGTTATGAGAAATAAAAAACGTTTTGAAAGAAAGCTAGAAAATAAAGAACCCTTAAGGAAATGATAAACTTACGACAATTTTGTTCATCGGATAAATCGTCGGGTGGGCAATCGTACTGGCGATTGCATCTTAGGTGCTCGGGTATAAGCTTCCCACTCTTGCATTTAAAGTACCCAGTGGCTGCAAATACATGCGATACTAAACATGTCATCTGAATTTATGGTAATTTGTGAATTTGGAACATGCGCAAGACAATTTGTGTTATGGGGTGATGTTGCTTTAAAATTTGTTTTACGGTGAAGATGTGACTAATTGGGGATCTTACCGAGGCAGTTTCTTTCGTCCGACCTATCAGTTGGGCAATCCACTTGACCATTGCATCGATATTTGCGTTTGATACAGCTCCCATGATCGCATTGCCACTGGTCTGGTCCGCATGCTTTATAAATATACCGGGTTAGTATTAGTACTGCAGCTTAGAATATGTGGTTTTGTTTAAAAAAAAATTACTGAGTTCATGACAAAATTTCTGAAGGCAATTATGATCATATTCTTTGTGAAGATAGACCGATCTTAATCAAAACCACATAGAGTTAAACAAGCATTATACTTACGACAGTTATTTTCGTCAGTGCCATCTTTCCTGCAGTCTTTGAAACCATCGCATCTTAATAGCATGGAGATGCAAGTTCCATCGGCGCACCGAAATCGGCCTGATTCACGGCAGGCATGATGGCCAACCCACGATATCAACTTCGAGACTTACCGTACCGAACATTCCAGAAAGCGTGCGGAACAATCGCGTTTTTAGACCAACAATATGATTATATACCATAACTTGACTACGAGCTAAGAGACATGATGGGAAAATTACGCTGGAGATGTTGCATTTTAACATGTTCCTAATCTAGAATTCTCGCCACGTATGTATAACTATCTAACTGGTAGTTAATAGTAATTACAACTTATGCATTTTTGTAGTCGGGTACATAATATTATAATACATAGTTTTATAATTGAAAGATATTTGTATTTAGCGTCTTGGGTCCTATTGTACTAGTGTCAATAGTGTTAGGTTAGGTTGTATAGGTAACCTATATTTGAATAGGGACGCTACAACCGGAGAGAGCAAGCTATTGATAATTACAAATTTTCAATCGGCTTGCCTGACAAATACGATTTTGGATTTTTATAAAGCCGACTAGAGAGTTATGATTGTGACTTGTCGGGTTATAAAATCATGATCGTGGACTCTATGGCGATGATTACAATACTATGTGTTTTTGTGAAGGCGTTTATATTAGCATTTCTAATAATTTTACCTATCGTATTCTTTGATCATTCGAAGTCGTGAAGCACCACATCGCTATTTGTACCCTTACAACATCTGCGAGACCCTCGGCGGATAACTTTTTTAGGGCACTGTACGTGCGCCTTTTTGAAACCTGGCGCCTCTAGGTACCTACTTTTTTTCCAAAACCGCTTCAGAATTACGTACCACAGTCAAGTTCATCGGATCCGTCAGGACAGTGCTGTACACCATCGCATCGCTTGCGGGCTTCGATGCAGCGGCCGTTGCTTTGGCAAAGGAACTCGTCAGGTGCACAGTCTGTTAAAATAATGAGTCTAGAATTAAATTGCTTCCCTTCTGGTATAAGATGTTCTGAGCAGTTAGGATGCTACAAAAATAACTCTCCCATTATACAAATAACTTCCGCAGACCTAAAAAATAGAACGAAACAAATCCTTGCATCGCTATTTAGTATGAAACTGCAATAACATCTACTTACCACATCCTATCTCATCTTCGTGCTCGGAACAATCGTAGACTCTGTTACAGCGCTTGCTGGACTCGATGCACATGCCATTGTAGCATCTGAAGTCATCAGGTGCACACGTTTCTGTTGACAAAAGAAACAACATTGTTAATAAATAATTATGTACAACAGAAAACGTATACCAGCGCCATCTATTCGTTATTACGCAAGGCAACTGCAACTGAACAAAACCAGTCATCGTGAAGTACAATTGCTTAATAGATGGCGGTACTGGTCAAATGTTTTTTCTTCATGTTATTTTACAATTTTTCTTTTTATTTTCTTAGTTCTTGTACCAAACATTTATTAGGTTTAGGTATTATAATATATTTAGGCCGTACTTTTATCAAATCGTAATTGTACTGGGCAGACAATTGTATCCGCCTGGCAATAGATGTCGCTACAATGCGGCACGCGTGTGCTTTGCAAAGTTTATTATAACTTTTAACTATTGATGAACATTTAACTTTTCCAAGTTAATGTTTCAAAGCGAGTCTGTGGTGTGTAAGCAAGACGAGCATATATTTGTGACAGTCTTGGCGCCAGAGTTATAAAGTGTTTGTACAGTACAATTCTGTGTTGTCTTTCAATTAAATAGTTCTTCGAGCTTCAGCTACACGCATTTAAGCAAAAAAAATACCAACTTGTTAACCCGAGGTTACGCTGAGCTACGGTTATTGTTCTTTTGTTTTTTTGTTTCTTTACGCATTAAATGAGAGAAAAAGATCCAAATACGCGTTAAATAAAACTGCGGTTTTAAAAATTTACTAAGATGAAGGCTAAAGCGTCGCTCGCTAGAAGTCCCTTTTATCAAAATGCTTATTGAAGGTATTTAAATTCGTTTCGTTAGTATGAACTTGTGTGTAACCGAGGCATACTTATTCCGTCATATAAACGTCATTGAGACCAATGAGTTTTGTTTCAGATTAAGAGTGCAATTAAAGGTCATGGGCACAAAATAAGTTAAATAGTCCCATGGGCCATGGGATAGGCAAGCATAGCGTACCTTCGCGAAGCGTTTTATACAATCTTCGACTTTGCCAGAGTGAACCAAGTAATTTTTCTTCTTAGACGACCACATTGCGGAGTCGGTTGTGCGAGTACCTGCTATGCCGAGGTCGCGGGTTCGATTCCCACTCAAGATAAATAAATCTTCGTGTGCATAAAATGTGTATCTTGGTCTGGGTGTTATTATGTATAATAATTATGTATTTACAAAAGAAAATTATATATGTATGTATTATAATAATAATAATAATAATAAAGCCTTAATTTTTCCGTTATACAGGTTTTCATTTTAACATTAAATTTGTACATCTTACATACTAACAGATCCCTTTCGGGTATAGGCCTCCTCCAAACTCTTCCATTTTTCTCTGTCCTTGGCAATATTTATCCATTCTGGTCCAGCTATTTCTTTTATATCGTCTGACCATCTTTTCTTTGGTTTTCCCACTCTACGTTTTCCTATGTATTAGTATCAGTTATTAAATTAGTAGTACCCATACTACTAACTCTTCTTAGTTTGGGACTAGATGACGTTGTGTGAATGTTATGTGATATTTATTATTTATAGAAACGGTCGGCAAGTGTCACCAACAAAAGACGGGGAGATATCGCTGTGAAGAAAGAATTCGAATAAAGAATGATAGAAGCTCAAGTCAGGTACATGAAAATATAACACAGTAAGTGGACAGAGAATCATGTAACGCGTGATTATCTTTTGTTATTACAAGAATAGGGATCGAGTCAGAATACTAGTTTATCTTTTTACTGTGACTTTGATGTCCAATGGTACGTAAACAGTTAAGTACACCTTTTCTCGACGTCACTAAATATTATACTCTCAAACAAAGTTTGTTTAACCCTAAAAATGTAAAAACGTAGATCATTAAATGTTCCAATACTTAATGATTTTAAACTTTCGTGATTTGAACACATAACACACACGCGTAATTATTTTAAAGGGAGCTGTCGAGCAAAAAGGTATTTATGCAGACAGTATCATAATTATTTATTAAGACCAGTGTCTACAATATATACTTATGTTACAGTACTATTCTTAAAAGTGGAAACACGTCTACAAGTGTGATAGTTAGCATAAGTCGACAATAAAAAACAGGGGTGCGTAATACCGACAAATTTTCCACCTTTTTTGTTGTATAAATGTCTGTATCATTTATGTATTTAAAATTCCGCTGCGGTACCGCTAGCAGCCTACTACGTGATATCTTATGGCTGTATAAAAAGGCTGCTGTTAAGGCAGGGGTTGCCATTACCCCAAAATTCTGAATGGTAGTCTGTTTTTGGAGGGGAGGAAGTACCACCATCTCAACTTAAACTTGCCAAGTGTTACTTGTATTACTGTGTTCCGGTTTGGTGGTGAGATTCAGCCGGGAAATTACTGTAACTGTAGTGTTGTCCGCTGATGGTAAGTGGTAACTACACAACTCAAGAATAACTACATTTTATAAGTTTTAAACAAAAATAAATAGGTATATTGCAGCAGTACTAATTGAATTGTGTAACATCTGTATTTGTAACCTGTGGTAAACAATAAATGAATTTGTATTTGTAACTACAAGAGATTGCAGATGCGTTGCTACATTTAAGGTCTCATGGATTTACGACGGATAGTATACAGGAGCTCGTGGCTAAGTCAACAACGCGCGGACCGATCGATCTTGCAGGTTAAGTAACGCTAACCGCGGACGGATGGGTGACCAACTTTAATGAGTTTTCCTCCGTGCCTCGGACAGCACGTAACCCGTCGGTCTTAGTTGTCATTTGAACATCAATCAAAGTCTGACAACTAATATAACAAAGAGTATCGTATTACCTCGTACTGGGCTGTGGAGGTTTGATGGCAGTCGCTCCACATAAAATACTGATATTCAGCTTTATCCGTAAGAATAGAAACCAACCCCAATGTAATACGCTAGAAAAATTAAAGATTGATGGTATACATAATTAAGATCAGATAATTTATTTTTATTATTATTCAGCGTTAGTGATTTGGCGTTTTCCACTAGTTGGTTGGTTTTTACTGGTGGTAGAGCTCTTGTGAATGAGCTCGAGGGCGGCAGCACCACCTTCTCACCTTTAACCTACCGCCAAATAGTAGTGCTTCCATTATTGTGTTCCGGTTTGGTGGTGAGATCAGGCCCTGAAATTACTGGCACATGAGGCAAAACACCGTAGTCCTCAGCTGCATCTATAATCTGCTTTTGTGGATTGTTGATGTCCATGGGCTGTACTCCACTTACCATCAGGTGGACTACACGTTCGTTCGCTGTGGGCGTAGTATTAAAAAAAAAAAAAGTTGGCACGCCATACCCCGTCTTCGTAGCCGTCTAGTGGAAAACGTGCTATTGTATTGCGTGCCGTCTAGTGTGCTTTCCTTCTTATACTCGATCACTCAACACCACATTGAAGTAGACGATCGCCTTAAGAATTGAGAGTTTGCGCACACGCTTTGAACATCACAAAGTTAATCGTTATGTATGGAGACAACGTGGAGGCGTTTAAGACTTTAGAGCCGCTCTGAACTTGGCCAGCTAACTTTTTATTTTATAAACACCGATTTGAGACGCCTTGAATACCTTATAGTCGCAAAAAAATTGCACATGGAGCAAAAATATCGAAATTGCCAGTATGTGCAATTATTTGTGGATGTTAAAAGATTAATACTGAAAATCGTAATTATTTCATGATTTAATGAATTTAAACTAATATCTAGTAATCTATACTTATAATAAATCTGTACAAGTAAAATTTCTGTACATTGAAAATATCAAAAAAATAAATAGCAGGACGTGTTACAAGACCAACACCGAACCCAAAAATGTGGTTAAAAGAAATTTTGTTTGTCTGTCTGTCTGTCTGTCTGTCTGTTTGTTCAGGCATCATGCAATAACTACCGGTTCGATTACGATGAAACTTGGTATAGGTAATTATTCTTAAATATCCTGGGCACCACACTGGGTACTTTTATCCCGGAAAAGTACCCAGTATATTATATTCAATAAAAAACAAACTTATTATTAGCGGTAAACCTAAAGGTTTATTTTTTTAAGTCCTACTGTATAGATTTTAATTTTAAAGTATAGGTAGTATATTTGATATTGTACGTAGTGACCGTAGGTTATTTTATAATACTGTTAGGTAGGATTAGACATTCGTATAGATGACTGCTTATTTATAGAGTTTAGATTAGTTATTATCAGAAATAGGTTTATTTAGGTAAATACCTACCGTATTTTATTTTCTGTTATTGAGTTTTTTGATTATTGATGTACCTACCACGCAGATAAAATCGCGGGAGATAGTTTGTTTGTTTGAAAGCACTAAGTTTAAAAACGGGCTGTCACGGACGCACGTGTCGCAATTTCTATTATTTCGAAAATTCAAGTAGTTTCGAAGTAGGTACATGAGTTGTACCTAATTGTCTGTTTTGATTTGTTTGAATATTATTTTCCTTGAGTTTTTGTCGTATATTTGTTTTGGTTGGTTCGGTAATAGATAGGTAAGTAAGTACATGAGTTGTACCTACTATTGTTAATTTGACATTGTTACCTTTAGCATTTTTTGTTCATAAAACGACATCCACGCGGACGAAGTCGCGGATAACAGCTAGTCTATAATATGTGCATTATTTTATAAATATCCCTTTTATATTATAAAAGGATATTTTTAATACGAAAAATAATATGTTTATTTATTTATGTCTACCTAACAAATATCATTACAGGCCTAATAAGTCAGAAAAGCTATCAACTTACCCTAAAATTATTTTTTTAATAAAATCATTTAATTTGTAAGTCCAACCTAACCTCACTTACACTAGTATGTAGGTATATTGGAACTTAATAAAATAATACGTGTCTTTCTCATTTGCTAACATAACTAACTATTTTTTATAATACTCTTGCTAATTCACAAGTGCACGACAAGATACCCAGCAGCTCGCGAATGGTTATGGTAAGGGGTGTTATCGACAGAAAATATTGTACCTATATAAGTATGCAAATTTATAAATATTCAGGTACTGTTGATGCTGTACTTAGCAACTTGTCAATTATGATGGTAAATATCACAGGAACTCAAGGTTTCGCCATACCTTCGACATAGCTACTTAACATTTGAATGCTGACGTCACAGCACTGCGATTTAGGCCGAGCAACCGGCCAGTTCTGCATTTACATTACTGCTAAATTTATAGACTAGTCTTACACCTAGCCACCTTTATTGTATACGCAAACGTTTATAATGTTATTAAACGCGTAATACCAGTATTCATTATACGATATGAATGAGAGAGCTCTTGTGAACGAGATAGAGACGAGGTAATACCATTGCTAAGTCACTAACATGCAGTTGCTCTGGATTGTTTGACCTGTAGCTTCTCCAGTAATAATCACTCTATCTAATGTCGAAAACCGCATGAAAATTCATTAAGTACGAGTAGATTTTGAGTTAATCGCAAACAGACTGACGCGGCACGGAGAGAGTAATTTGCAAACACAAGTTATTAGTACACTTCTTAAACCACTCCATGTAAGCTTAATGCGCTTGAGTTTAGAGGAAGTTCACGTCCTTGGTGTAATGGCCAGGATTCGAACCCACGACCTGTCGATCGTAAGACTGATGCCTTACCCAAAGCGCCACGGCCGCTTTTAAATGGTGTATTTCCTTACATCTTGACATAGGAAGTAGTCAATTTAAATAGAATTTAGTTTCCGAATCTATTTTTGACTAAAAATACGTGTTATTTACAAAAATATGAGTTTCCTAGAAACCTAGTTGACCCAGTAGTCCCAGTTCAATGTCTTAGTGTAACATCACATCAGTCAAAGATTGTTACAAAAATAACCTTATCGACCGGCTTACGAGTTACAGAACGCTCTCTGGAAACCTCAAATTAGGTTTTGGCGATGTTCGAACGTATGGGGTAATAATATTTTATTAAAAGCTTTTTAGAGGGCTCTGTACTCACACTGGTAATTCAATGCTACACAATTACCAAAATGTCTCGTTGTTCCCTAATGGTTCGGCAGTTTTTGATATTTGTGTTGTGCAATAGTAATTAACAGAACATAACATCATGCCTTTATTACCCAGAAGGGTGTGGCAGAGGTGTACAACACCCACATGTCACTAGATACGCCATCCGCTGGGCACAATTCCAACTGCGTGCTGCTAGTGTGAATTTTCTGACGGAAGGCAAAAATAACACTATGCCCGACCCGGGAATCGGACCCGAGCGGCGCATACGCTAACCTCTAGACAATCGAGGCAGCTATTGTATTGTTTATTCGTGAAGATCTATTATTGACTCTCTGTCACTTATTTACGTTAAGCTATTCAAATTGTTACATGCCGTTGATCTTCTTATAAATAAATAAACCAAGTAAGGTTCGTCTAGCTAAGGCTGGCACAAAAGAGTTGAGAAATTTCGAGTCTAGCAGCATCCATAGCTGAATTGGCAAAGCACTTGGGGCGTATACCCAGGGGGTGCAGGTTCGGGTCCTGCTGGATACTTAATTTTTCAACTTTTATATTATATAAATAAATATTGTTGAAATTTGCGAGTTGATGAGTTCATTTTAATTTATATATCATATTGCTTACATTTTTTCCCCGAAGAAAATACCACGGGATATGAAAAATATATCAACCAGTGCGTATTGCCAGTAATTGCATACGGATCTGAGACATGGTCGCTCACTGATGGCCTCGTATAGAAGCTCAAAGTCGCACAGCGAGCTATGGAACGAGCTATGTTAGGTATCTCTCAGCGTGATAGGATTCGGAACGAAGAAATCCGCAGAAGAACCCGGGTCACTGACATAGCTCAGACCATAAGCAAGCGTAAGTGGCAATGGGCAGGCCATATCGCTCGTAGAACCGACAACCGATGGGGAAGAAAGGTTCTCGAGTGGCGACCGCAAACTGGAAGACGCAGTGTGGGCCGGCCTCCTACCAGATGGACCGACGACCTAGTCAAGACAGCCGGGATAAAATGGATGACTGTGGCCCAAGACCGTCAGGTGGGGAAAAGTCTGGAGGAGACCTTTGCTCAACATTGGGCGTCATTATAGGTTGCAAAAAAAAAAAAAAAATGAAAAAATGGTACGTGCTAACTATACGGCGTCTTTTTATAATGGTAAAGTCACACTTTGACCTGATAAAGCGAGCAATTAATTATCACACGTGTTATTTCACACAGTTTCACCAGTCCAGTTTTTTTATAAGTAACCGAAGCCTATTCGCAACTCATTAGACAGATGAAATGTCAAATACATAGGATTAACTTGCTGTTAACTATCAGTTACTGGTGAAACTGGCCGCTAATCGGCCATACTGTTGTGGATGATTAAAGCCTGACTTTATATTAAGTTACTGATTTATTCGGCTTATTATATCACAATGCTTTGAATCATTGAGTCTAAAGCTTTTACGTGAACAGCTGCATCAATATAGATACTGATAGGGTTGCCAGTTCGCCAAACCAAATAGCCGGACAGACCAGCCAGTTTAGCCGGACTGTTTGGTTAAAAATGCCGGACATCCTTCAATATTGAGGATTCTTAGTCTTCCTTACATGTCAAATGTTTATAGTGAATTCAACGTCTGTCAACATATTTAGCGTTTTTTAGACCATTGCTCACCTATCAAGGAAACTCATTCAACGTTGGCAAAGGACGAATTTTGAAAAGCAATCTAGACCAAAAAGCATAACATAGGTCGGAACACGTTTTGGCCGGACACGCAATCAAAAAGCCTAACTATATCCGGCTTTATCCGGACGCCTGACAACGCTAGATGCAGAGGTATGCCGCTGAAGGCTTGCTAGATAACGCCGTAGTACAAACTTGCTTCCAAAGTAACTTGTGGCAGCTCAGCCTAAACTTGTGCTTATTCAGTTCTGCATATCAATCAGTCATTGATCTCGGAAACCTAAACTTAGTATTGGAATTTAAGGATAAAGGAGCTTTAACACCGTCATACCTGCCGCTTAATATTAGTGCTTGCTCTGAAATTACTGGCACATGTGGCATATCACGAATCACTCACGTCAGCGGTAGGAGTAAATTAAGCGCGCTAAAAGTTGGTCCGAAACGCTATGAGCACGCTCATGGTATTCGATGTGATGTTATTAATTACGTTATAATCGGTGCCATGTTGTGCTCACGGGGATCTTGCTCTCAACCGTGACTACTGTGAGTGAAATGTCAAACTGACGTTTGTTTGGAAATTTGAAATAACTTTAATAGGTTATATTTGATTTCAGAAATATCAAATTTTCTGTTTTACGTTAAAGTAAGAGCTAGTAGTTCACAACATTATTCCAGAATTATCCGTAACAGTTCAAATCGGAGTCTATGAGGGTCGAACAATAATAGTCACTTTTGAGATGACAGCTGACATTCTAATAGCTGGTCCGAAATCGTTAGCTCGCTGATAGTAATGTACGCACTTTTAGCGCAATTACGATTACGGACCGGCTAGTTTACGATCGTAAGCGGATTATAGAATAAGCGATTGGGACCGCAGGGCTAGATTAACTGACGTCCTAGGTTTTTTGATTGTTGATATCCATGACTGTAGAAACCACTAACCACCAGGTGGAATATATGTCCGTTCGCTTCAAACGTGGTAAACAGAAAAACGATCTGAGGAAACAAAAACTTTTCATTTTATTCTCATGTAAAATAAAATTATGCCTGTACACTATCATGATGATCACTATCATCCCTAACAATAAAAAAGTTAAAATGTTTGTATAGTGGCTCATTTGCTAAGAGATTAATAATAATGGCATGCTATTTGGGACACAAAGAAAAAGATTATTAAAATAGTCCATAATAATATGCCATGTTCCATTTATCTGATTGTATTTGTACAAGGGGATTAGTCAATACATTTGAGGTTTAATAAGCATTGACATTAAAATATCATTGTTAACATTATAGGGTCTACACTCTACTTATTAGTTTATATTTTTCAGCCATTTCTCGGTAAAAAAAACATAACATCACGCCTATATTACTCAGAAAGGTTTGGCAGAGAGGTATAACACCCACCCTTCACCTATTGCGTTTAGGTCCTGTGTGATGTGTGCGATCGACCGGGCACTAAGCCCATTACAATCTGCCGTGCCTAACTTCACGTCCGTGCTGCTATTGAATATTGCCTGATGGAAAAATCTGAAAAACCACTCTCCTACGGTTCCTAGCCTTTCTTTTCCAAATTATTATTTAAATTTATTAGTTTGTACGTAACTAAATTATTATTATTTTTATCAATAAAGTAGCCACTAACAAACATTTATTGAAGTGTTTGAAGTAACAGATAAAAATGTAATATTGTTAAAGTTAAACCCATTTTATGTCAGTAGTTCGAAAAGAAAATTGTCAGCAGTCGCGGGAAATCTACCCCTAGTAAATACTAATAGGGTGTATTCAATACCCCTGCCAGCCTTCCTGCGACTACAGTCGTGATTTTATGTCTTTGATTAAATCGAAAGTTAAAAATAACGGCGCAATAATAAGCTCGGTAAAATACCTAGTCTATTTTATTATGGTAAGTAGTTAGACTATGTCAGCAAATACCATAAGCAAGTACCAAGGTTAGGCAAGCATTTATACAGCACGAACACAAGACATTACAAGGATAAAAAAAACAACTAAGCTATGGTATATGGATACGGCAATATGCGTGCTTCCGGTCTTCGTTCTCCTGCTGCTTGTGATTCTGGAGTTTAGGACCCGTAACATTATCTTTTGTACTACTGAATTACGAATACACAAATTATATCTTTATTTTTATAGGTAGAAATATTGAAAACTGTCACAAAAACGATCGTATAAATAGCACTTGAGGGGCAATAAGACGTCATGGTATAAAATTATTCTTAGTACAGGTACCGTAATATGATTTTACATCCTAAGTTTGAGTGCACGATTTGCGTAGTGGTTAAAGCGGTCGTCTCGCCGCTTTCAACTACGCTGGTGTTGTGAGTTTCGGGTTCCACACGGGACAAATCTTTGTGTGATTCGCAAAGATATGTTTTGACCCTGGGAGTGCTTTGTGTGTTTTTTAACACCTCCGCGACACAGGAGTTATTCCTAAAGCGGGCGTCGTTTTTTAAGGCTCACGACTATCGCCATATAAATTTTCATGATTGGACTATTACATCTTGCAAGAACTTATTTCCGTCTCAGGACTTGATGCGTGCATAAAATAAGTCTATACCTCCATCTAAGTTATGATGCTGAGATGCTACTGTTCTGCTTATGTTTAAATAATGTTAACTGGATAATGCTCAGTAGCTGCTAGCAACGATAGCCAAGTGGGAGACTGTAGGACTGCAGAGTCAAAGATCTCGGGTTCGTAGAAGTAGGAGTAGGGAGCATAATTCACACTCTTTATTCTTTCGAACTTATCAAATTTTTGCAATCAATCTTATTTGCGAGATACCACATCCAAACAAAGTAGTTTCTCGTCATATCGTAATAGGTCCCAGGCAAGGCAGAATCGACAAATAGATTAACCTGTAATAAGTGGCGTGGTTGCACCAGGCACCGGGTATCCCTTGTTACCAGATTGTCCCCAAGGGTGGCGAGGGGCCACTTCTTGTCCCCATTATTAGTTAAAAGCTTGGGCGAACAGGCTGACGTAAAGGATTGTTACTTTGTGTGTATGTATTTTTTGTTAAAGTGATTTAGACTAGGCTATTCCCTCGTTGGTTTATTATAAAGATTATACCTTTTCAAATTATTTTTGTGTAAAGGGGGAAATGGTGTAGGGACACAGTGCAACCGGCGCATATGTATTTAAGTGGATCCTTAAGTTTAGTCGCCCGGTTCGCCAGTCGCCTTCCCGTATCGCTAGAGATAGGTCGTAGTTAAGATAGAATAATGTAGTCAATAAGTTCATTATATAATATGTCCCTGGTACCAGTAAATATAAACAAATAGTATAGTGACCTATCGTTTCAATCAATACAATCAATCAACAAATGAAACCTAACAACAATAAATAAGAGACCCCCACAGTTAGCATATGCGACTGCTGACCGCGAGGTCTCGGGTTCGATACGGGGCCGGCAAAAGTATTATTGCCATTCAGAAAATCAGAAGCAAAATCGAATCCGGCCCATGGCGAGGGGACTAGGCTATCGCTTTCACATAGGATCTAAACTATTACTGGTGAAGTGTGAGTGCTATTCACCTCGGCCATCTGGGTAATATAAAGTGGGAGGAAATGGAACTGTTAGGGTGGTTTTTTATATATAATTAAAATTTGAATGGTAACTTTTCATCCTCGTCCTGCCAATCTTTGTTGTAAAAGGATATTCGTACTATACAGAACTTTATTGCTTAATAAATAGAGTATGTTATGTACTAACAAATGCGTGACGGCGCTAACTGGAGAGGATAGAAATACTTGTTAGTATAGAGTATGTATTTGCTATCTACCCTTAACATCGCGAACCAGATGACGGCGCGGTGTAAAAGGTTCAGTGTGTTTTCAATTCACTCTCTGCCCATCCACTCCTCGGTATAACCACCTTTATTTTTGTATCGTTATTCTAATTTAATGGCATGCTTATATATTGTTTCCCTTTTGGATTTGTTGATATTTCAGATTTATCTTTCGTAGAAGATTTGAAGAATAATTTTTTTTCGTTTTGCAAAGCTTAAAATCATGATTGTTATTAGTAGAACAATTAAATGGTTGACGAAATGCATGGATAAGTGCAAATGAACCTAGAAAGCTGATAATTGAAATATCTCAAAAACTACTGAATTCCGGTAGAACATTTAGAGGCTAAAATTGCATTTAGGCCTTACTGTTACAGTCTGTAAGGAATACTATGAAATACCAATAACCCTGTATATGCGCTTGTGTACAATCTGCCTAAAGAAAGTCAAAATCGAAGTGCGCTACTGAGGATAACATCCATCTACTATTTGCATTGCAATAATATTAGCGTATCCAGAATAAACAAATACTAAGCCTAAGATATAGCAATGTAATAATATTCGACTAACTAAATATGTTCATAACATAACTTCACGCCTATATTATCAAGAAGGGTATGCAGAGGTGTTCAACACCCACATTACACCTGTTATGTCCCATGGGATAGGTGGTGAGCCTATCGCCATCCAGCGGAAAACAATTCCAACTCTGTGCTGCTCTTGAGAATTTTTTGAAGGAAAGTTCAGAAATAAAACTTTACCCGATTCGGAAATCGAACGCGAGACCTCGCGGTGAGATACTCTAACCACTCGACCATCGAGGAAGTAATTTGTTTATATACAACACAATATAATCTATAGTACTAATATAGACAGATGGCCGTTGGGGCAAAAAAGTCCTTGCGTGGCGGCCACGAACTGGCAAACGCAGCGTGGGAAAGCCTCCCGCTAGATGGACAGACGATCTTGTTAAGATCGCGGGAAGTCGTTGGTTGCAGTCGGCACAAAACCGCGCGCTGTGGACGCGATCGAATGGTGAGGCTTATGTCCTGTAGTGGACGTCATGATGACTAGTATTGAACATTCTATGTAAAGTTCGTATGAGTGTAAGAGGTAATCTCATACATAATTTCACTAATAGAAATGTACAGTACAGTCCCTGGCTGCTATTAAACATCACGACACAGTCATCGGGTGCAGAGCAGCAAGGTTCAACGAGGAAGCAACTTATTTGTAAAAGTAAAAAAAGTAATAAATAAGTACTTAGGAAATTATCGTACAAAAGAAAAGTATATAATAATATGTATTAGTACCGGTTATTCTAGACACCATAGCACAAGCTCTGCTTAGTTTGGGACTAGATGATGTTGTGTGATATTTATTCATTATTGTTTATGGAAAGAAAAATGATCCGAATAATATTGATCTTATAAGTGACTGTTTAAAGATATAGTAATATTAGTTTAGTTTGTATTCCTACAACTTTTAAAAGGCACCGTAGATGATATCCAAAAATATTGTATACACGATGTGGCGAAACAACATTTTATCGAATCGTCACTTTCGTCACGTACATGACGTCATCGCCAACAACAGCTGGGATATTTATGCCGAAATGAGTTACGCCATTTTGCTGGTAACCATACATTACCATCTACCACCAATGTGACAGTGGCATGACAGATCTATCGCGTTGCAAATCTGGTATATCCTTTAGATATAGATTCATAGGATTTAGATGTCAATTCGAAGATGAAATGCGACTACAATACTGGGATGATAGCGTACAGGAAACTTTTATATACGGAGAGTAGTGAACTTTATTTGATGGTGATAGTTGTACATGGACAGGAAGTATATTTTGCGTTGCTTGTTCGGAGGACTAAGACTCGTGTTAGTATTTCTGGGTCACTTAAGCTCAAAATTTTTAAAAAGATACTTGGCACAAAAAAATATCGGCAATTAAAACAAATAGTAACGGAAACGGATATGTCAATATTATACTGGGTCGCTCATTTATAAAGGTCTGTAGACAGTAATTTTAAGACATACACAAATCTGTTCTTATGAACCATGAAATAGATTTTTATAAAAACTGCATACTTAGTTTTTTTTAACTTGTGCTCAGATCGGGAATCAAAGCCGGTCGAATTAAAAAATGTAAGTTTGTATTATTTTCTTTTGGATATCGATTCAGAAGGTCATAACCAGTCAAAATGGTATCTAAAATGAATAGAATGCATTTTTTCAATCTAAGTATGCAAGTTATATTTTTTTAAATCGATGACTTCCCCAAACTGACAATAAATGAGCCACGCTTTGAATAAAAATTACCCTGTTATGTACTGTAAGAATTTTGTAAAACTAAACCAATAGTGTATAAAAGAGCAAGAACTAAAATCAAACATCTGATTACCATCGGAATTGGGAAAATATACAATAGCAAAGAAAGAATTATAAGTGAATGTAACAAATATTCCACTACTCGCCGAATGAGCTAACACTCAACAGGTGGAATTTTACTATTCTCTCTTATTATTATTTATTGTTCAGTATTGAATACGAATAAACACATTTGGTAAAACTCTCTTGAATAAAAATATAGCTGCTTGTGATTTTTTAAATACAACTTTTGTGTTTTAAAAACAATACTACTAATATTGTAAATACAAATGTTTGTGCTACGTGGATGTGCATATGGATCTTTGGTACTCTTCTACCCGAGCTACCGGCTTGATTTCGATGTTTTGCACACATTTAGCTTATAGCTTGGATTACCGCCATCGTGTAGCATAAAATCAAGCTATACATTTATGCGTCCCATTGTCAAATTTGCCGTGCATCGACTTCTAGTGTCAAAACGTCAAAATTTGACGTCTTTAAAATCAGTACACTGACCCCTCAACAGCCGTATTCGGTTTCTCGGTTGTGAATTATAAAGAATAGGCCACGCGGGACCTAATAAAGATGTATTTGTTCATCGTTACGCACACAATGCAGCGGATAAAATATTCAAAACGTGGGTTAGACGTAATCCTATTATGGTCGACAAGAAAGTAATGCTCGGCCGCTTTGACGGGGCATAAACAATAAACATTATGTGTGTCGAATCGGAAACGAATATAAGTTGACACTATATGCTAATCTTCCAATCTTCCACAGTTTTTGACGTTTAATGAGTCAATAATAGCGCATGAAAACGATGCGATGAAAAAAGATTCCATCACAAAGTGCAACTGCTGTTATAAGAAAGTTCTTTGGTAGTAAGTACCTACAACAAACAATACTAACTGTCATAACTTAATAAGTATAACTTTAAAGGTATTGAAATGTTTCGCCTCCATTATTAAAATGTAAATCGTTTACACATCCTTTACATACATTACATTTTGTACGCCATCTTGGGCAGACCACGTTGACGTGTTACATTTCATTTGGAAATGGACTTCGATTATGTAAATGTTGTGCTATTCAAAGATATTATGTCCCCGGGACAGTCCGTGGATAATATGTCACTGTGATTGAAGTCAAATGTCGAAAAGTGTGGACATTTAGTGAGCATTCACAAATATAGATTCATCTATTTTACGTCCTGTCCGAGCTTTGATAGTGCTCATGGCTACGCATCAAGCTATGCACTTCCAGTAAAAGTCTAGCATTTTATAGGCTCCTCGTGCAATGTGAGATCAACTTATTCTGGTCATGATATAACTTAATGTATAGCCGTGTGTGATTTTGATTTTTAAATAGAGATTTTCGTCCACGATGGTACACGTGCTATTTTAACATGGAACTCAAAAAAAACTTTAAACAATATTAAAATTAATGTTTGCTCTAAAATTGCCACATATACCAATTTGTATGTACATTTAATGTCTTATTTGTTTGTATCTATTTGTTTTTTCTAAAAGTGTTAGATTTATTAATGTAAACAAAGCGTTGTAAACACTAAGTTATTGTTGTTTAATAGTTTTATTCATAGCAAATAACAAGATAGAAAATTTAAGAAAATGGCCGCCGCGGTGATTTCCGCGCGTGCCTGTTGCCGAGATGCTTTCATTTAAATGAAATGCTCACTCAATCTGCATTGCACTTTGTTTTCAACTAGTTAATTATTATTTATTTGCTAAGAAATAATAACGTTTATTGCAACTTACTATTTATTTTATTTAAATGTTTAAATGTCGATCAAATGTTTTTAATTATATTATATAAAAAATAAAAAGTTTATTGAATCTATTGAATCATCATACATACATCATGGTAATATACCTATAGATAACTGATGGTGCTTTAAATAAAACCTAATAAGTGTAGCTTTACGATCAAGAGCAATTTCACACAATTTTATAACACAGAAATTACAGTCGCCCATTTTCTACTTTAATAGTTCATTGACATAATGCGTGTCAATTTGCAACTCAATTTTAATTAAATAAAGAATTTTAGAAAATAGTGGATGTCGATGCAGTGCTTATGTTTGACCAGGCAGGCGATTTAGCAAGTAAGCATTTTGCCTATACCGTACCATTCGTAAGAACGTAACTATACATTATAAATATTTTAATGCTCAAGTCTAAACTCACTCTAAGATAAATAATGCTAGAATTTTTCAGTTCCCTTCTGCGAGTAAAGGCAGTGTCATGTAAATATCGTCTGTACATCTGTGGTTAATCTATCGTAACCAAAAAGGGTCGTTTAACGAAAATTAGGGATGAATAAAAATGCACTTTGCTTTCTACATAATATTATCATTAACGGACATATATATTTACTCTCCGTGAGTAATATTCATGCTAATTTCTTCGCTCTTTTGATTTTATAAGATGAAGGTTACTGAAACACTTCAAATTCAAATTCAAATTCAAATTACACTTTATATTGTGATCTGGTTTAACAATATGTTTGATAGTAATCTTTGATAACAGATGATTTTACATTAATGCATGCATTGTGAAAATTGATCTTCACGCATGAATATGTTGGTGAAATAAATGTTGTGATAATTAATTTCACGAACAATGTGAATTTGGCTTAATATAAGATACCAATCTAAAAATAATATGAATGACATATATTTGAATGGTCAGATGTTCGACAGTTACAACAACCTACGTATTGGACACATCTTGTCAAAATTGTGATTAAATATATACGTAGATCAAATTCTAGCGCAATTGTTTAGCCACGTTATGCGTATATACGTGGCAGTATGACGTTGTGACGTAACTTTGAATATTCAATTATAAAGCCATTGTGTTAAAAATTATTATGCTTTATAAGCCACGTTATGCCCTAAACCTCTTAAAGTGAATTACTTTAGATATTGTATACTAATAGCACTGCTTTGGTATGTCGATAAAAGGTAGCCTATGTTATTTCTTGGGTTTATCTCGACATCAATTTTATCAACATCGGTCTAGTTGTTTTCGAGCCTATTGGGTACAAACAAACAAAAAAGTATATTCTCTTTAAAACATGAGTATAGCGAGTTATCTACTTTAAAGACTTTCTGATAGAGAGTGTAAGTGAGTGTGTGTGAGAGAGAGAGAGAGAGAGAGAGAAAGAGAGAGTGAGAGAGCGAGACAGAGAGAGAGAAAGAGAGAGAGAGAGCGAGAAAGAGAAAGAAAGAGAAGGAGAGAGAAAGGGAGTGAGAGAGAGACAGAGAGAGAGAGAGAGAGAGAGGCAGAGTGAGACAGAGAGAGAGAGAGAGAGGAGTAAACAAAAACATCAGAAAATCCAGATGAATGCTAAGCATTAGACTTGATGCTTACTTAGGCATTCATCTGGATTTCCTATCATCCTTTCGCCAAGAATTTCGGAGATTTTCTTTATGGTGGAAAGGCAAGCGTCTAACCACGATCTCACCTGATGGTAAGTGGCGATGCGGTCTACGATGGAGTGCGCATACATATGTGAATCTAATTGCGGTACTTTTGCTTTGAACAGATCTAAGTTGTTATCATGCGTGAACACAGAGTCGGGAAGGCGAACTTTTTGTTGGCAGTTCGCATAAGGGATGTTGACTACATATCCCAACTTGGCTTTCAACCATCTGGTATACTACACGTCAGTTCGCGAATGTTCTTTCGACAAGACAACAGTAACAAAGGTTCAACCGCTTCAACAGTGTTTAAATCCATCACATTTCAATCAGCTTTTTATGCATTGTCATAAAGAATAATTGGACAAGATGTCGGGGCTCGGGACAATCTGTGCATGCGGCCATTCTGGCGGGGTAGGGGGGGTCACAAATTATTGTTTTGTCGCCCATGACCGCCTGATTACGCCCCGCCTCTACGGGACCGACTAATTGATAGAACCACCAAATGTTAGAGGGTACAGATTATTCTTTGAGTTTTAAACATAAAATCTTTCTTATAACAACATCTTCCTTATTTCATTTGTTATTTTCACCAATCTGCCTCGATGGTTCAGTTGTTAGCGTATACGCCTCTCACCACGAGCTCTTGGGTTCGATACCCGGGACGGGCCAAGTGTTATTTGTGAACTTTCCGTCAGGCAATTCACAATAGCAGCACCGAGTTGGAATTACGCCCGGTAGATGGCGATAGGCTCACCACTTATTCCTTGGGACCTAAACATAACAGGTGAAATGTGGGTGTTGGACATCTCTGCCACACTCTTCTGGGTAATATAGGCGTGATGTTATGTCATATGTTTGTTGTTCCCCATTTATTTTAGGAGCTATGTGATGGCGGTGAGCACTACCTCTTTTAATATATTTTTTTTAATAATGTTATTTCATTTACTTATATTTAGATACTTCTGTATATTCTAAAGAAGTTTTAATTTGCCAGATTTAGACTAGTATTCCGTTATTTACTGTATTATTCGTTTAAATTCATATTAAATCAAAAAATATTGTCGTTAAAATATTTTTTACAAAGCCTCCATAATACTTAAAAACCAAAAGATTTTTTTATTGTGACCCCTCTAAATATTATTGGTGCTATCCGGCATCGGGTCAACCCGACAGTAAGATACGATTAAACACGCCTTTGGTAAGCTGGATGAAATGCAAAACACAGAGACTACTGGGCACACACACACACAACAAGTGAGATTATTCTAGGGGAGCAATTCTGAAGAGATAGACAAAATGTCACTTGTTTTTTGACCAAAAGCATTTAAGAAAAAATATTATTTGAAATCTAATAATAAAAACACGATAGTTTAATAAGTACATTGTTTGCGAAAAAAAAAACAAAAATTATATTTTGAATCTAATAACATCTATTGTAAAATAATACCTACATTTACAAACAAATAATATTTAATTTATATTTCAAGCTATTTACAATAGCTTGAAATATAAATTAAATGTTCTATTTAGCACAAAGAATAAGCATTGCCATACAACGTGGCAATGCTGTATAAAGATTTTTTAATATATTTTTATATTTTCTATGTATATTATTGTATATAAATATTTTCTTAATTAAAAAAAAATATAATAGTAATAATATGTATGAGGTTTCACACGAGTTCAATGTTCAATGGCCGAGGCTCTGATTGCAAGTGTTACTGCTTAACAAGTCCCTAATTATTAATATATAATATTTTCTCTATTTCACGAAAGTTACCTCGCGAGTATGGGTTGTCATTGAACAGTACGCTCAATGACGTCAATTTCGCTCCCTCGGACAAGCACCAAATGAAAAAGATTTTATCTTGTAACAATGTTCAAAAATATTGATTCGGATAATAATATATTCCAAATTAATAAATATAAATTACTCGATGGAATGATTTAAATTTATCAATATTTTTACACATGAATTCTCTTTACCCATTGTCCATTTGTGATGGTTGTAATAGAGTCCATGAAGAGTATCGATAAAATGTCTATGCTAGTTCAATTAAAGTAGAAAACAGAATCGGGGCCCTGTATACTCATGATGTGTGCGACATCCCACTACGAAATAATCACGGATTTTTACCCTCCTACAATTATTCGTACAGAACTGGGGTTGATTTTTTCCTGACTTTGGTTTTAATATCTTTGTACTTTATGATTATAATAATATTGAGAGTTGCAAATCACGGTCGCACCAAATTATAAAAATACATTTAGAACGTCACAACGAATATATAAATCATTCAAGTACTTTGAAATTTTCAGATGACATCGCCGAATATGATGGATTTTTTTTCAAATCGGATAAATTTTTCAGCGAGGAAGAAATTATTCAGAAGTGTTGCGTTTTGTACAAGGATTTATATCTTCAGTTGTAGAGACGTACTGTTGTATATTTAAATTTGTTGTTACTATCAGAATATTAAATCCGATTTTAATTTTAGGAAAGTGTTTATAGCTTTATACGTTTTATATGATACGGAGCCCCAGTTTTTATATTTAAATTAATTTATTTTCGTCTCGTGTTTTGTCCGTTCAATGATATGTTAATAACTTCCCGCCGTTTTTACGCTGTCGAATAGTAATGCAGCCCCCTGACCTATATGTGATCATCTTGAACACCCAATAAACTATGTTAATTAAGTTTTTAACCTAGTTTCTTCATTAATCAGTTATTTTTCCACGAATTAGTTCTAATAAGAATTTACGGTCCTTTTGATGGGAAAGAAATCAGAACTGGATTAATTCACCGTCTGCACCGGTAGATGTAGTATTATGAAGGGGACTATTTTTTTGTTTTTTACACGCTTATATTAGCTTCACCTGTATGTTTGTTTGTTTGTTTGTATGTAACCGACTCCTTTGGACTCGATTTTGACCCACTTTAAACGGACAGATTTAATTCAAACTTTCTACACTTGTAAAGAATCAGTGACAATATAATAATTTCATAAATTTATCTCATTATCCTGATTAGGATCGCCAGGATTAAAAAAAAACTAAAACTAAAAAGTGAAAAATAAATATAGTTTAAAAAAACTAAAAAAACACGCTTTTAAAGCACATCAAACTAAAAAGTGAAAAATAATTCTTATTATAACCTGAAAATAATAATAAACGAAAAATACTAGTACTATTGTGAAAAAAAGCGTGGGGCGCTCTGTGCCATATTTTTCGTCTATCGAGCGACCCACGCTTTTTTTCACAATAGTACTAGTATTTTTCGTTTATTATTATTTTCAGGTTATAATAAGAATTATTTTTCACTTTTTAGTTTGATGTGCTTTAAAAGCGTGTTTTTTTAGTTTTTTTAAACTATATTTATTTTTTACGATTTAACTACCATAACGAGTTTCCTCCGTGCCTCGGAGAGCACGTTAAGCCGTCAGTCCCGGTTACCATTTGAGCATCGATGGCAGTCGTTACGGGTAGACAGCGGCCAGAAAGTCTGACAACTAGTCTAACAAAGAGTATGGTAGACACTCCACGTAAAATACTGTTACTACTAATCCATTAAACTAGAAACCGATAGAGAAAAGGCTCGGCGGATGATGATGTTACGATCTAACTCAAAAACTAGAAGACAGATTCTATTTTCACTACAATAATGCTATATTATATTGTTAGTATTCTTTAGAAACATAGGCTCTATATTTTATTGATGTAGACGCGGATAAACTAGCGCCCGGATGCAAGTCACATTTATTTATAAAAATGAAGCCCTATTTCTCCTGGTCAAGGCATCACGCGGGCACTGCTGTATCGATATCGCTGATTGTCCTATTGTTGTGTTTGATATTGTCAGGAGATGGTGCTTATAACATAAAATAAGGAATTTTCGTCAAATTAGAAAATTTAATTATACTTAACCACTAAATAAAATTTTCTAATGATTTGCTGATGTAGCTTTAGCGCTTTTGAAAATATAAACTTTTTTAACGTAACCTTATGCGGTTTGACATTAAATTGACAGAATGCGTGTTGCAAAATATCGTCAAATAGAGTGTATTCATAGTTAAGACAGGACAGCGTCTGTGCGGTGGAGCTTCGACGAGCACTTCCGCATTTTGGTGCCCAAGCTGGAAGGCGTGGCTGCCGCTCTCGGTCGGCTTTTGCCGAACGTGGGCGGCGCCAGCGCCGCCAGTTGACGGCTTTACGCGAGGGTGGTACGGTCAATGGCACTGTACGGCGCACCCGTGTGGGCGGAGGCCTTGTCCGCCGGGAACAGGACGCGGCTGTGGAGACCGCAGCGCGTCCTGGCGGTCAGGGCTATTCGTGGATACCGCACGGTGTCGACCGACGCAGCGTGTGCGTTGGCCGGAACACCCCCGTGGGATTTGGATGCGGAAGTGCTCGCCGAAGTGTACAGGCGCAGGGCGGCTGCTCGAGCCGAGGGTTCTGTCCCCATGCCCGAGCAGCTGCGTGCGTGGCGGGAGGAGGCCCACCGGACGCTGATGGTCCGGTGGGGGAATCGGCTGGAGGCTCCACGTGCTGGTTTTCGCACCGTGGAGGCGCTCCGGCCGATTCTAGAGGAGTGGGCAGGGCGGCAGCATGGGACTCTCTCCTTCAGGCTAGTGCAGGTATTGACCGGGCATGGTTGCTTCGGGAAGTACCTGCACAGGCTGAAGAGGGAGGCGAGCCCCATGTGCCACCACTGCGACTGCGGTGAGGACTCGGCGCAGCACACTCTCGAGCAGTGTCCTGCTTGGGAGGTGCAGCGCCGGGAACTCACCGCGGTCATAGGGAACGACCTTTCGCTGCCGGCCGTGGTTGCGGCCATGGGCAGCGCGAGGTCGTGGGATGCGGTCGCATCCTTCTGTGAGGACGTCATCTCGCAGAAGGAGGCGGCGGAGCGGATCAGGGAGGACTCACTCCTGGCTGATCCGCTCCGCCGCCGGCGAGCTGGGCGGCGAAGGCGCGCGTACGCCGCGAGCCTAATGCCGCCCTAAGCGAGGCCGCGGGCGGTGGAGGGGGTTTTCCACCGCCCGCTGATGCCTTCCGCGATGGAGTGACGCCCTGGGTGTGCCCGGGGCGTCGCTACGAGAGGAGGACTGAAGAGAGTCGGGTGCCCGGTCGGAGGTCGGACTGGGCACGGTCGCCGCGGCGAGCCCTGTGGATATAATATCGATCCGGGGCTCGCCGACCCACCATCTTTCGGCGACGAGGGCACACCGCGGGGTTTTAGTGGGTATTCTGTGCCGTTTAACATCGTAGGCACGGGAGTCCCACATAGCCACTCTGCCCGTCCCCCCACGGGTAGGGTGGTATGCGTAAATGCATTTCCCCGCGAAAAAAAAAAAAAAAAAAAAAAAGAAGCACAGCGTCTGTAGGGTCAGATAGTTTTAAATAAAATAGATACTTAATAAATTTAGCCAACACTTTTCATTCCATATAACCTCGAGTAATGTAGTCCGATAGATAAATTAATAGATGATGTAATCTGATAGATAGAAACACAAAAATAAAAAAAAAGATTAAAAAAGTACGACCCTATTCTAAAACCGGAGCGTGTGCTGAATAAATTAGTATAGGTAAAATCAAAGATCTTGGCGGGTCATAAAATGTACTGTCTCAGTCACTCATGTAGGGTTCACGCTTTACTTTACGTATATCTCGCTCTCACTCTCGCGAGCCACCAAGATTTTTTGACGTTTGGTATACCTATAGCGTTGGTTATATTATTAAGAAATTTGACATATTTTACACCGCGTTCGATGAATGGCATAAAATCATTGATATACTTCGAATAGCTGGTTACCATATGATTAAATAAACCACTTACCAAGTGAAGTATTTTACCGATAATTTAATTTTTAACCGACTTCAAAAAAAGGAGGAGGTTCTCAATTCGGTTGTATGTTTTTTTTTTTTTTTATGTTTGTTCGCCGATTACTCGAAGACGCCTGGACGATTTGAGAAATTCTTTTTTTCTTTGAAAGGATATACTTGTCATGTGGTCCCATTTTTTTCAAGTCACGTTCTGATGATGGGATCCTAGAGGAATCGAGGGCAACCCTCAAATTTAAAAGACTTCTATATTCTTTTTGTATATTATCTGAAGCTACTCGGATATTTGCATCTAGTAGCATGCAATGCATTTTATGTTGCTGAGCTGATGCTGGAAGGTGCAACTCCTCAACGGTTAAGAGTACGGGGATAATTCTTTAAATATAGGCTCCTTGAGGCCGTTTACTGTATTCTTTCAAGTTATACACAGATGAGGCGAGACGTTGAATATTACTTATGTATATTCATAATAAGTGATCGAAAAATGAAATATTTTTTAACAAAAAAAAAACCGACGTCAAAAAGTAGGTAAACTAAAAAGCAAAAAATAAATTTACTTCGCACAAAATAATACGTTTTTTCACTTAGTAAAATTAAATAATTATTTTATAATTCTGAAGTCGGTGCCAAGTAAACAATAACTCTGTAGGTATAGACTAATATTTCTAACAACTATTTTCTGACTGAATATTAGTTCTTAATTATCCGATTTACTTGGCACCGACTTCAGAATTATAAAATAATTATTTAATTTTACTAAATGAAAAAACGTATTATTTTGTGCGAAGTAAATTTATTTTTTGCTTTTTAGTTTACCTACTTTTTGAAGTCGGTTTATTTTTTTGTTTAAAATTATTTTTATATCATATAATTTGCCAGTTAATACAGTAATCGCAAATTTTGCGGTCTTTATAATTTAATTAGGTATTAATTATTTACTTTTAAACTATATGCATGATTATTATTATTATCCTATCTTAATTATCCAAGCTTTAATTAATTGATAATGTGAAAATTATGTATTTTCAGATTTTTTTTATTGGCTTTAAAGCTCGGTGACGGCAACGGGACGGTGAATTTACCGTTGCTTTGTTAACGCCGCGTGCCGTCACGTCGCCGTACCGTGCCATCTAGTGAAACACACATTGTTAACAGAGAAGCTTCTCTATGGAATCACATGAAATGTAATTTTCTGCTAATAAAATGTCGACCGTATTAATATGGAGATAAGCATGCGCTAACATTTCGAAAGCGTCCGTTTCTTTTACAGAATGGCAGCACCGGTTTGGTTAGGAGATTAGTCCCTGAAATAACTAGTACGAGAGGCTATATCATCCGAGAACTCATATTATTCCTACGCATCTACAATCTTCTTTTGTTGATGGTAATGAGATAGGATGCCCCTTACCATGGTGCTTATTTTCGTTTGCCAAATATCGTGACCAAATAGCCTCCCAAATCGAAATAGTCTAGTTTTTTTAAACGTGTCAACCGAAAAACGTATTTCTAGCGATAGACTTCATAATGTAATTATCGTTCGCTTTTCTATTTTTTATTGTTCACTCCCCAAAATACACCATTTAGTGGTGGTTCCGTTTTATTTGCGGACTTCCTATTAGAACACAAAAATTCCGCACGGATGTTTCATCATCTGCGTGATGTTTCATCATCATGTGAAGAAAATAATTGAAGATTTAACCATAATGAGATGGCCTTTTCGCTAAAAAAAACTCATTATTTCTGATATGATGTTATCTTTATATAATGTTATCTTTATATTATGATGTTATCTTTAATTGGAATTCAACTCACTGCACACTTATCTGCAATTGAACTAATTATAATACAAAAGATGTTTAGTTACTTTGAGTTCATAAACAATTCGTCATTCGTTCGATAGCACTTGTGTTTCAAACCTAAATTAAACAGAGATGCACTTAACCCACATATTACAGTGAAATTGATAGACTGTACTTACGTCTGATGTAGCTCTGTGCCAGGGCTCCGATACCGAAGACTGTAGCCACGAGGAGAGGGAAAAGTACCCCACCGGGGGTTCTCATTTTGTTATACACTGGTTTCTCTCATCTGTGGACGACTGTTGTTGGGTACGCTCTAAAAATACCGAAAATACCGACAATGCCGGTCGAGTCAACTGCTCCACTCTTTGCTACTTTTTTCGAACATCACACAGGCTATCAGTAAAGGTGCAAATTGGCAGTAACTGGCACGGTAGAAGCTTTGACACCGAACACCTGAAAGTGCCAGCCACTGGCTTTGTAGTCAATAAAGTGATTTTTCGGCGGTACGGTGACGTGACGCTGACGTTTGTTTTGTATATTGCTTTGTAAATGTTAGTATTCATCGTATTTGCTATTCTGATTTTTATGAACGACATATTTTTATTTTATTACTTTATGTAATATTTACGAGGCTAATAAAAAGTTAAAAACTTTTGTTACATGATGTTTTTAACGTTGGTGACTTCATAATTAAATAACCGGCTTAAGACTTAAAACATTGATAAATTAGATCTAAATAGAATGGCAATTTATGCTATATAGGTATAATTATCTTAAAAATCCCATTATTTAAGAATTAATATAACAATATAAATCGAATCTATTTTTATAATTAAAAAAAGCACTGTTCTTGCGAAGTTATTACAGCTGAAATCGAATTAATTCATCGTGAACTGCAATCAAGATTCGATAAGCTTAGTACCGCAAGCTACGAAACGCATAGATGTGAACATAATATATACTTTAAAAGATGAAATGTGGGTATTACACCTCTGTAACATCTTTCTGGGTAAACTAAGCGTGATGTTATGTGGTGTAATAAATTGTAATTGTAATAACTTTCTGAAAAATTGAATCAGACGTATAATCGCGTTTAAAACATAATTACATGTTTTAAACGCGATTATAGGTCTGATTCAATTTATTTTGCGGTTGGGCATTTATATTCTCACTTGTTTAGGATAACCGTGACAGATGACATCCAAAGTCGTACCATGACATTTTATTGCTATTTTATAATAGTTATTTGTGTAACAAAAAAGCAAAGTTCGTATTTTCTTCGTCTGCTAATTTTTAAGGCCAAATAAGCGAAAGATTCTATTGTAGGTTAGAATCTTGAGCGTAGTGAGGGAGTCAAAAGCACGAGATGTAAATAACTTTGATCTCGTGTTGCACAGTTGTTTCTGCGACAAGAGATGAATGTTTTTACATTAGTTTTATTGGGTACTGGGTTTATATGCCAGTTTTGATATATTTCCGTACATAAAAATAATAAACGATACAGTTTTGAATCGCTGTAATGAAAAGGTACGATCCCAGGCCAGGGTATACGACAAACTGTACAAATATATGACAAACTTTCCTAACTTTATTGACTTGTATGGCGTATTAGTGACTCTACGAAGTGTCGTTCATCTTTGTCGTATTGTGTCGATTAAACGCGAAAGGCCGCGCGGCCGTATCTGTCAGAGTGACAGCTGTCATTAGTTCATAAAGTTTGTTTTTATTGCACCGCACGGCACGAGTGAGGCTCCGTCCGACCGATTAGACACGGAGACACAGGCTTTTGAGACTGGCGTCTGTAGTAAATTTTAATGACGACGATAAATTGATTTTGGAATATTCTTTTGTTATTTTTCATTTTGTATCTATTGAAGTTTATTCGTTGATTTTTTGATAATACATTATTTTTGGTATTTTTAGTAAATCAAAATATAATAAGTAAAAGATATAGCAATTAAGATTAACCAGGGACTAATAAGAATGTGATTCTTAATAGTACATATAAAATTATAAGCGATGGACGTTAATTTTGATTCTTGTATAAATAAACAATCCATAAATTTAATATAGATGAACCCTTTTACAAATATTGTAATAAATCTGCATAAAATTAAGCGTGTTACTTCGGAAATGGCTGACTAGAAATATCAATATATTTTGACTAATCTGACCAACAAATTACTGCATAGTGGATAATAATAAAAATATTATTTCCTTCAATGTTATTTCTGTAATGTACAGACATATAAATCTGAGTCTTTGGTGGTTAAGAAGTAACAGTATTGGACTATTGGTTTAAAAAAAAAACTAAAAAATCACGCTTTTAAAGCACATCAAACTAAAAAGTGAAAAATAATTCTTATTATAACCTGAAAATAATAATAAACGAAAAATACTAGTACTATTGTGAAAAAAAGCGTGGGTCGCTCGATAGACGAAAAATATGGCACAGAGCGCCCCACGCTTTTTT
This sequence comes from Hypena proboscidalis, assembly GCA_905147285.1. Taxonomy (NCBI): domain Eukaryota; kingdom Metazoa; phylum Arthropoda; class Insecta; order Lepidoptera; family Erebidae; genus Hypena; species Hypena proboscidalis. Next base: position 31,793,100 of record LR990126.1, read on the forward strand.
TACTAGTACTAGTATTTTTCGTTTATTATTATTTTCAGGTTATAATAAGAATTATTTTTCACTTTTTAGTTTGATGTGCTTTAAAAGCGTGTTTTTTTTGTTTTTTTAAACTATATTTATTTTTCACTTTTTAGTTTTAGTTTTTTTTTAATCCTGGCGATCCTAATCAGGATAATGAGATAAATTTATGAAATTATTATATTGTCGCTGATTCTTTACAAGTGTAGAAAGTTTGAATTAAATCTGTCCGTTTAAAGTGGGTCAAAATCGAGTCCAAAGGAGTCGGTTACATACAAACAAACAAACAAACAAACAAACAAACATACAGGTGAAGCTAATATAAGCGTGTTAAAAAGGACAAAAAGGAATTTGGCAGCAAGGCTATTTCGTAACAATTAACTTTCATACTATGTATTTGTCATGACACAAATTTTATTTGCAGCTGGTCTTTTCAGTATATAGAATATTATAGAGTCTATGAATCTCCAGTTTATGCATCGACTATACAGGAATGCTAATTACCGTAGTACTTGCATAATATAGTATTATATATATTTGCATTATTGTACTTTATAATATATACAAATCCGAATCGATCGATCAAACGGCGGTATCTGAGATCGACGCCGTCCTCTGATTTTCACATCGAGAATTGATACCGTCAGCAGCAAACACATTCATGTCTCGAAAAAAAAAAATCTTTTTTTTAATATTATAGTTTGTATTACTGTTATTGAATATTTCATTAATTGATTAGAAAATATAAAGTATTATATTTATCCGTTTAACTAAGAGCTAAGACTGACTAGCTAAACGACAAAATAAAAATTAAGACCTTCAGCGTAGTTTTTCTATAGTATAAATAATGTCAGCTTAATTACGTTAAAAAATAGAAAGAAAGATCTTTTGTTTGTTTGAACCGTATAGGCTCCAAAACTATAAGAACGACGTGGATGAAAATTGGTGTAAAGGTAGTTAAGATCCCAAAAAAAAACATGGACTACTTTTATCGAGGTACCAAGCGTGTCAAACTGCGAACAGAGGCTAGTAATAATGAAGATGGAAGATCATTGCGATAGGTCCTACTTAGACTAGTGTACGTGCAAATACACAACTTTCAGATAGTCTGCTTTGGGGAAAATTTTAGGCGCCTCTGGACAACGCTGAACCCGGCTTATGACCTCTCAGATTCGGAAAGGTTTCAAAAAACGGCGTGGGTATTCCATAAATAGCATCACACGAAATTGACAACATTTCATTTTTTTAACATATATAAATTATTATTTTAATTGAAACTAGATGTAAAATAAACAGACCCGTATTTTTTCTTTTTGCGAATTTTTATTATTTTCATTAATTATTTTATTTTTGAAAGTAAGTGCATTCTAAATAGACGTAAGCGCCAAATGACGTCACATATACGGTATACATTACTCTTCATTCTGTCGTAGCATGGGCAAAGGTAATACTTTATTAAGCCGTATATGTGACGTCACGACGCATTTTTTCGTTTTCATTTTTTTTCTCCAAAACTACTGATCCAAAAAAATTAAAAAAAATGATTTTGTACTCCGGATAGGATAATAAAGAAACGGTATTTTTGTTTTAGACACTTTCAAATTTTGAAATGTTGTCAATTAGAATTTCTGTCAATAAAATATCGACCGTATTTTTACGGAGGTAACATAAATTTGTGCAACCGGCTGCTTCCCTTACAGAATCGCGCCACAGGCGCAGCGTGAGCCCGGGCTTGTAAAAAAGGCTTTAAGTGGTTTATCTACTATATACGTACGACCCGCCGATTCTCTGTCAGTATTATGAGTTTGTTGCCGACAGTACACCGGTGTGCTAATTACAGAGAACATGAATCATTGGTTATATTTATAAGCAAGTAAACATCGACGTGATATAAAATTTCATGGTCTAATTTAAAAGCATGAAACCTACGCGGCGGTATTATGTGCTCTAAATATATTTACGACTGTTTTAATGTCGCAAATGTGATCACCTGATGGTAAGGTCAAATCATGTATTAACTAAAAGAAACAGGCCATGTGCGTGTCGGTCCACGAGTCTTCTGCAGTTAGTTAATACAACATATTTTGCACTTGAGGAGGAGAGTTTACTATCTGTATTAAACAGGTAACAACTTCGAATAAGTCATAATTTTTACACTGACGACCGGATGGCACAGTGGGTAGTATACCTGCCTGGTACCCTAAGGTTGCGGGTTCGATTCCCGCTCAAGACTAATCTTTGTGTGCATGAACATGAGGGTCTGTCTTGGTCTGGGTGTTACTATGTATTATAAGTATGCATTTACATAAGAAAAGTATATATTATTATGTATTAGTATCAGTCAATCTAGTACCCAATAGTAAAAGCTCTGCTAAGTTTGGGACTAGGTGGCATTGCGTGTTTTATGATATTATTTTTTTATTTATAACTATTCCAAATAACAGTACTTTACAATTTGGTTCCTTGTCATAAAGTTAACATAGCCGCTAAGATTAAGCGTGTAGCCGGACCATAATATAGCAATATCATGTCTTCTGTTTCAGGAGTTTTAGCTAGTAATAATAACAGCCCTGTATCTAATACATGTCCCACTACTGGGCTCGGGGTGCGTATTGGTAGACTTCACACACCCTCCAGCACGTCTTAGGCAATCTCAGGCATGCAGGTTGCCTCACGATGTTCCCTTCACCGTTAGCGAGCGATAATAAATATGATCAAATACGCACATATCTTCGAAAAGACGAATCCTAATAATTTATTAACAGAAGGTTGTGCCGTGGGTTTGAACCCGAGAACATTGACGTAGCAGTCATACGGTTTTCCACTAGGCTATCGCTGCAACATTTTTTTTCTTTTAGCTAGTAATCAACTCAAATAAATTGCAATTGAAGTCTTTAATAAATTCTGTTTTATATTTAAATAAAATAAATAAATATCTCAAAACTGTTGAGGTATATGGGTTTGGGAATCAGGTAAACCGGGTTTTCTTGTTAATTATATTTAATTTATTAACATTGCACACAAACGTTTACACAGATCCGACACAAGTCCAATACATATACTTTTCTTTTGTAAATACATACTTATTATACATAGTTAAATCTAACCTATATTATAGTAGCGGCTAGTTCTAAATAAACTAGAGAGAGAGACTATCATGATTAACGATCGACCTATGCTACGAGGAATTTGACTACGCGTAATCTGATTATATACAAAGTTCCTAGAAGTCAATGGAGACCGTTTATATCATCGCTTGTCAGTAATTCTCGTCAATGCCCCAGAGTCAACACAGTCAACATTCAACACGTCGACTCGGCTCTTTCGGTGACATGTTTATATAACAACCTACACAACGCCCAACATTATGATAATCACTTTTTTGTTGACTGATAGGTGATAACTTCTACAAATCAAAACTCTTTGCTTTATTTGTTTTTCTAGCACTGCAGCCACGACTTTTAGCTAAATGAAAATGGATTCGTTGATTTTGAAAATGTCTGTTTTTAGTTTGTTTATTTTCATTTACTGAGTAGGCAAGTAATTTGTGCCCGATGGATGGTGATAGGCTTACCCGCTATCACATGGGATTTAACATAGTGGTGAAGTGTGGATGTTCTACACAGCCACACTTATGGTTAATATTTTTTTTTGTTATGACATATTCTTGCTTAGATAGAGCTATAGCATGTGTATTTATTTAAAAAAAACTTCGTTTTGTTATGGCTTACTAGCAAAATGTAATGTGTGAAAATACTAAGAAATGTGCCTGACGCGTAGCATTTTAACCGACTTCAAAAAAAGGAGGAGGTTCGCAATTCGATTCGTATATATGTTGCATATTTTTATGTTTGTTCACGGCTAGCTTCGTCGTTTATGAACTAATTTTGATGATTCTTTTTTTGTTGGACAGGAGATGATTCTATGGGGGTCCCATTGTCAGCATGTCGTGATCTGATGATGGGATGTCAGAGAAATCGAGGGCAACCTTCGTATTTTATTTATTCGAGGCTACACCAGGATTTAAGCTTGGTCGCAATAATTTTATGTGGTTGAACTGATGATGGAAGGCCAACTCCTCAATGGTTAGCAGTTAAAGGATAATTCTTTCACTACTACTATGCGTACAGCATATTACTACTGCTAGTTATTGTGTCAAATGAGCTGATGATGGAAGGTTGTGACCCTCAATAGTCAGGAGATAGGATTTAATTCTTTATTTATTATTAATAGGTAAGTTTCCCGTCTCACGTAACCGTCCACTCCTCATTCGAGAAACATTCTTTCTCGGTCTACCCATCACTTAAAATCGTAAAATAAAATAATTTTTACAAAAAAAAACCGACTTCAAAAAACTAAACTAAAAAGCAAAAAATAAATTTACTTCGCACAAAATAATACGTTTTTTCATTTAGTTAAATAGAAGTTACTAAATAATTATTTTATAATTCTGAAGTCGGTGCCAAGTAAACAATCACTCTGTATAGATAATATCAATCTTTCTAACAACTATTTTCTGACTGAATATTAGATAAATTTCTGTGGTAAGTACCAATACTGGGCGCCCGCGCACTAGCACAACTACGCCGCCCTTTATTGTGTGTACTGTAATTTGATATTGTAGAAAGGTTGTTATAGCTTTTACTTGGCACCGACTTCAGAATTATTAAATAATTATTTAGTAACTTCTATTTAACTAAATGAAAAAACGTATTATTTTGTGCGAAGTAAATTTATTTTTTGGTTTTTAGTTTACCTACTTTTTGAAGTCGGTTTTTTTTTTGAATAAACAAACATTACTGTTTTAAATTTTTTTAAATGAGTCTACGTTTTGTTTTGTCAAAGTTAATTATAATTCTCTTATAATAATTAATGTTAGTGTTGCATTAAATAGCATCTTCTCAAAGCGAACAAAACGTTCTTACCTATGAACTGTTTAATTTGGTTGGTAGAAAACAAATATGTATTACCAAACTTTTGTTCTACAATCTCAGTGCTTTGACCGCGATAAAACTTACTGCTTCGCTCCCCTAGAGTTTAGCGTAATGTTTAGTATCAAAAATCCTCAAAAATCTTTTATTGATAGTTAGACTATCAAACACAATAATAATAATTGAAATCCATGCGTACTGCCCGAGATTAGGTAACAAACAAACTAACTGAAATAAAAAGTAGCTTATGTTACGCGCTTTTAGTCAGTTACCTGCATCTAAAATTTTATCAAAATCAGTCAAGCCGTTCAGATGTTTAGCCGATACAAACAGACAAACAAAAATTTAAAAAAAATGTATTTTTGGCAGTTTTGTCGTGCAAATTACTATATGAACTGTAAATGTGTATTGTTATTAAGACATTAAAAACAGACACTTCAATTCAATTTATTTGTATTGATTCCGTCTTAAACATCTCAATTCTAAAACATCTAAACGTTTGTACGTGTTCAACATGTGTTTATTCAAGTCAAATAAAACCAAGAGAATTCACCCTGACTTCACAATCGTTTTAAACGGAAGATTTATGCCACCGACCCATTCGCTCTCCCTCCCCTAATCAATGTTTGAAAGGAACAGAAAGATTGAAAGCTATAGCTCACAGATTAAGAGGTTTGGTGAAATCGACACCTAGCTCCCACGCACCACACAACGATAATTTCATTCTGTGTTTGTTTTTTTTAACCATAAACACGTCAGTATTAAATCATTAGGTTTTATTACTAACTGCACAATTGACGGCGATAGTTATTACTTTTATTGTATTCACAAAAGGATAAGGACATAAATAATTGAGAACAAGTAAAAACTAAAATTATGTTTTTAGCGATTGATGTAGTCCACCTGATCGTAAGTTGCCACTACAATCATGATCATGTGCGAAAGAGTAGATCTGGCAATTATGAAGTTACACCTGATGTGCCAGTTTTTTTTTATAAATTACCGTGACGTGTTTTATATATACATATATATTAACGTAATATGGCGTTGACTTTAATATAATAACGTTTTTATCTATTGTATAGCTATAGACTAATTATTACTTTAACTTTGAACTCCATTGCCATTTTGTCAAAATTGTTTTAATCATTAATTGAGTTTCATACAAACTAAAAAAATATAAAATATAAGAAGAATGGGCACCAACAATCATGTATTTTAGTGTCTGCAAATTTCTACCAAGCAGACTGGCGAATCCTTTCACTACGATGGCAAGTCAACACCATGAGAATATGACTACAGCCATCGATACGAAAGAAGAAGAAGTGTTTGAGACATGATTTGTCTAGAAAACTTAATTATATTAAAGTTAAACCCAAATAACTTATGTATGGAATACACCTAAGCAATTGTTCCTCATTAATCGTCACAAAATAAACCCAAAAAAGTTGCGGGCAAAAACTAGTATTAAAATAATTATTCTTAAAAAATGTGAGCCTATTAGGTCATTAGGACTTCCTGATATCTTTCTGATAACAGTTATCTTACTGATAAGGGGATTTTTATTAACCTTGAGAGAATGACGTCACTGATATGAGTAGGCAGGCACCTCATCTTAGTAAGGAAATTAAAAAGTAACACGTGTTTAGAAACATGATATTACAATTATTATGCTTCCTGACTCACCTTTATGAACAGTCGGTTGGCTATTTTCTATAGAAACGTAATATGGGTGTAACTTTAATATTATTAAGTTTAATGTTTTTTTACAGACAACCTATTTCTAAACACTAAATTGCATGTTTTTTAGTGGCCATTATGTCAAAATTGTTTTAATCATTCATTGAGTCACATACAAACTAAAAAGAATAATTATAATCAATTGCGTTTTAATTCAAAAACTACTGGACATGGAAAACAATCGTTGTCAAGCGAAGTCGCGCGCGGTGCCTAGTATAATATAGTCTGTATAATATCGTACATTTACTTTGCCGAGCTCTAAAATGTCAAATTCACAAATAGTTATTTGAAAAATACATTTTGGCCCTCCATGTTTGTCTCTCTGATTTTGGTACTGAGTACAGCTTAGCTGATATTGAGAAGTCAGTAACACTAGGTAAATCGAGAACTATCAGAATGTCAGTAGGATGTCGGTCGACCACAAATCGTACTGCAAACGACAATATTCAGCGTTCAGATTTTCTAATTAAAACAATGTTAGTCGAATCTCCAATCGTCTATTTCAGTTTCTACATAAATACCACACTTTTATTACAGCTAAAATTGGTGAATGACACTGTGTACCGGATTGTCTGGTCTAAGATATAGGAAAAGAGCGATTTACAAGGCTTCTGTTCTCTTGGCTCTTGGTTCTGAATTTCTGATACGGACATCATACGAAACTAGCGGCATAAATGTGTAACGGTCACGTGACACTGTTGATTAAACTTTATTGATGTTACGACATTAATTTCACCAAAAAATTAACGTTTAAAAATATTTTCATGTCTTTAGTTTCGTAATTTAAATTGGGCTTAAGGCACAAAGTAGGGTAAATATATATCTTGATTTTTTACGGTGAACGGTTTGGTAACCTCTGGGCTACGGTAAAAAGCTTAATGTTCCAGTAACAGTTTCTAATCCCTATATCATATATCAAAATACAAGTGTTTTTTTTTAAATTCTTACTTGCAATTTGCAGATACTAATTACTAGTATTCTTGCTAACCGCCTACATCTAAGCTGTAATGGACAGGATTCAAACCTACGATCTCTCGATCGTAAGACCGCCGCTTCAGATGACTCTTTTGCAGTTTAAACGCGATACACTCTAGTTTTACCCCTTATTTACCTGCAAAATCTACAATTTCAAGACATAAATGAATCAAAAATATGTGCAACTTCAATAACTTATAACTTGTGGCACAAGTAACCTGTCTGATCTACACGGAAAGTGCATTCCAACATCGGAAACAAGTAACACTGTTTTCAATCAATAATTATGTACACGAATATACTAAGTATTACTTTGAAGTCGTTCCTAGAATCCGTAATTGATACCAGGTAGGTACCTTAATCTTTTATATTATATACTGTTTGTTGCTCGCGAATTCGTCCGCGTGGATTTAGCAGGTTTTATGGCCGCTTGACTGTCGGTGAAGGAAAACATCGTGAGGAAACCGGCATGGCTGAGAGTGCCTAAAAAAGTACTCAAGGTCGTGTGAAGTCTACCAATCCACACTTGGTCAGCGTAGTGGACTGTGGCCTAACCCTTCTCATCATGTGAAGAGGCCCGAGCCCAGCAGTGGGACATGTATAAGATACAGGGCTGCTATTATTATGGCAGCTTATAAGTAGACTTAAGATATAATTTGTAGTTTGATAGTTAGTTATCCCACTAAATATAAAAATATATTTTTTTTCATTTCAAAAATGTCTACCGAATGTTTAAATGCCTCGAAGTTCTAGTTTTATAATAAATATCGATGGTGTAGTGGTTAGCGTGGGCGCTTCTTACCGCGAGGTCTCGAGTTCGATACCCGGGTCAGGCAAAGTGTTGTTAACTTTTCGTTAGGCAATTTTCAACAGCAGCTCAGAGTTGGAATTGTTACCGGTGGATGGCGATAGGCTCACCCCTATCACATGGGACATAAAACATAACATGTGAAATGAGGATGTTGTACATCTCTGCCACATCTTTCTGGGTAATAAAGGGTGATGTTATGTTATGAGTTTATATTTGTAAAGATGACAGAGTAAGTATGATGCTGCCTGTAACAGGAAACAAATATTAATCATAGGTAAGCCTGTATCTATTACATTAGCTTGCTTCCTGCACACACACAAATAACTGAAACTCCAATACCTACGGAACTTCCTCGGAATATTAAATTCCATATTGTTCATAGGTGACATGCGTAAGCTTTTGTTGAACTAGCTCTTTTGTTTAACTAGCTGTTGGCCGCGGATACGGCCGAGTGGAATTCCTTGCATTAGCTAAAGTCGCTTCCGTGGTTATATCTGCGGGAAAAATCGTCTCACTTAGTTTTAACGAACTTCCAACTGCAGCTACCTTAACCAAATTTTATTTAAGTAATCTTTCCTCACGAATCACTTTATCTATTGGTGAAATCCGCATGTTAATCCATTCTTTAGTTTTCAAGTTAATCGCGAACAGACACAGTTAGACAGTAATTTGTTTATAATAAAGGATATCTCTTTTTCTGACTTATTCTGGCACGCAGAGTCAACCGCGAGTCGTGGGAATCGACGCCTTGTTCCACCACATGGGAACCACGAAATAAACTAAAAAGTGGTAGAAAACAAACTGCGGTCTTTTTGCAAATATGCCAGCTAAGAGACTTAGGTCTTATGGGTTTTATTTGCAAATGGCCAGTACGCTATTTAGTTTGTCACTTGACCTGGTTTTTTTAAGTTTGAATTGATCTTGGGGAAGTTAGTTTACTCTTGATTGCCATGTTTAATATTCAATTTGTATTCGATGCTCAATCGAATGTATTTTTTTTTGTGTTTTATCGTTGGTTTGTGATTTTAGGATAGGAATAATAAGCAGTACAAAAATAATACTATTAGACAATGTTTTGTTTTTAAAGGGACACTTAAAATTTGCTAATTTGGGTCATGATTTGCCGCGACGCAATTTTTAAACACTGTAAATCTAGCTAAGCTTTATTTTTTACTGTAACGGCTGATTTTTCAAGTAAAATTTCAAGAATATCTCCGAAATATTCCAAGAAAGGAAAAATGAACCAAAACTTAACTAAAACTAATTTTGATTAGTTAACAGTTCTATTATTGTTGATAAATCGTTGTTTTTTGGCAACATGACAATGGTCTTCAACTTCATGGTGAGATGGTAAGAACTACAGGTAATTAAAATCAAAATAAAAAAGATTAATCACCATTAGTTAAGTACAAATCATACAAATTTGTCATGTACCGCAAAAAGCAGGCTTTGAAATGATAATTAAAAATTTAGATTTGAAAGGACACTATGCACTTACGACACACATTCAAACACGACGTCTGTATTGTCAAGACGAAAATGAAAAAGGCTTCATTTTTCTGCAGAAAGTATGTCATCCGTAGCAACGCTATCGCGGCTTGTGACGTCACGCGAGCACCATGAAAGCGAGCTGTAATCATGCCCGTGTCTATGGTATACCTTTTAATTTTTGCTCATTACTGGCTTCTTATTGTTTCATACCATAGACTGTAATAAAGTTCAGGGACTCAGAAAGCTCTTTATACTCGTTAGGTCATGAATTTGTTAATTTTTCCTCATCTCTGACAAGCTGCTCCCGCGGGTTTACTCGCGTTAAATGTTGCTGCTTCGCTCCCATGGGTTAAAGCGTGATGTCTTAGCGAATAGACTTCAAGATTAACCAGTTGTTTTTAAACTTAGCGTGTTCAACCAGCTTGATAATGTAAGTAATAGTATAATAATCTTAAAGTATACATTTTGTTAGCTACTTAGCAGTCTGCCTGATGACACTATTTGGTTTAGGTATTTTACTTGTCTCCCAAAACTTACTATCGCTGAATAACCTTATAGACCAAAAAAATCATTATTACATAACTTCACGCTTATTTTGCTTAGCAGGGCGAAGCAGAGGTGTATATACACTTCTACTGTTATGTTTAGATTACGTTAGCCACATATTAAATTATCATCAACCGACATCTAATCTAATTATTTTTTAATTAAAGTATTTACTTCTTCTTAGGAGAAGAGTTTTCAGACCTACAGAAAATATAACTTGCTTAGTGTCATTAAAATACCTTGAATTAAAAGAAGTAAGCTCTTGCTTGACATTTCTAAACTGAAAAGAAATGCAATTTAAAATACTTCGAAACGTAAGCATTAACTGTGTAAGACTTTTCCAACTCTTATTCAAGAATAGTCGAATTACATTATGCTTTTTTTCATCAAAGAAAGATGATACAGGGCTACTATTATAATAAATCAACGGTCATCATGTATTGAAAACCAAAGAATCATTTTTTTTAATTTCATTAAGCAAGGCTAGGATAGCGGAATCAACCCTTAACACATAGCACCTAAACCTAACAGGTGAAGGTGTTTTACAACTCTGTCACATTTCTGGGTGACATAGGCGTGATGTTAATGTTAACAAGTTTTCAACTTACTGTTTTGTGACGCGACAAGATTGTTGAAACAGTTTTCTTGGAAGATTTTTGATGGAAACGCCATTAATACAAATAAATAAAATTTAAGTGTTTTTAATGTCAAAATAACAATGATTTTCTAAGCAGGTAGGTATAGTTATTTGCACGATACCTATATCTGTCTGACTGACTGTTTGTATCGGCTAGTCTTCTAAACGGTTGGAACGATTTTGGACTAAGAAAGGTACGGTAAGTGGCTACAATGCGCGTAACTTAGGTTACTTATTATGGGTGTACCTTTCACGCAAATGAACCGCGGGAGAAAGATTGTTTGTTTGTTTGTTAACGCTAATCTCGGGACTGTTGGAGCTTAGATATCAAAGCTCTGGCCACCATCAAAAGTACTGTAAAACTTGACTGACTGTTATCAGCAAAGAGTGCGTAACATAGCTAATATATCGGATTGCTTTCGATCGATTAAAACGATTGAGGACGTCCGCCATTGTTAAAAATATTCCCGTCATGCTGCTGTTGTGAATGGCTATGTAATTTTAATAATGTATCATGTATGATATCAAATAAACTTGCAGACGTTTTTCATGGTAACACACTATATACTATATTTAGGTTTGCAACTCGACCGTCATAGGTCATTCAGTAATTTATTGAATACGCTTTTGAATTTTGCGAGTCATTTAATTTGCTTTAATTTTACCGGTTTTTACTTATACGTACTAGTGTTAACGAACGGCTCCACCCGCGTGGTTTATACAGACTGTAGGCTACATATCTGTCAAAATTTTATCAAAAATTACCCAATAATTTTTGCGTGAAACACAGTCCACACATCTTCCCTAACTTTTGCATTTTATAATATTATATAACAGCAGAGGTGTACAACGCCCACATTTCACCTGTTATGTTTAGTCTATCGCCATCCACCGAGCACAATTCCGACTCCGTGCTGCTATTGTGAATTTCCTGACGGAAAGTTCACAAATAACACTTTGCCCGATACGGGAATCGAACCCGAGACCTCGCGGTGAGAGGCGCATACGCTAACCACTAGACCATCGAGGCAGTAATCATTTATTTTATAATATTAGTTGGGAATAATATAACGCTAATAGCTGAATCAGTATTTATTTACAAATCAAGTTAGTAATAACAAAATTATCTATTAGGTCAGGTATCATATATGCCTAATACATAATTATGTAATAATTAGCTATGTATTACTTACTCTAGTACCCATAGTACGAGCTCTGCTTTTAGTTAGACTAGATGGCGTTGTGTTATATTTATTATTATTCGATTTGAATTTCATTCTGATTAAGTACTTATATCTCTGTGACCAGTCGTAGTAATCCGACCACCCTACTTGGCTACTGAATGCAAGCCTTTTGAACTGTCTCTATAGTGAATGATATATAGAGTGCATTGTTCGACATATCGAATTACTATCGAACGATTGAGTAATTTGAGCAAGGAATAAAGACCCACTTAGGTACACGAAGAAATTCTCTTGCCACCTCTGTCTTTTAATCGTGATAAACAAAGCAAGAGAATTGTAATTCTCGCACCGTGTTGATGTGTCTTAAATACTGAGCTAAAATGTAATAAGTTCATCTTTTTTACTATTTGAGCCTTGCCACAAAATATCAAAATACTATTTCCAATTTTCTATTAGTTCATTACATCATTGCCCTTAGTGCTTTTTAATTTGCGACTTTGCCGTAGGAAAATAAAACGTTCTACAAAAAATAATATAAAAACAAAAATAATAAATTGTATTTGCGAATGAAGTTATAAATTGCAGTCACCAATAGTCCTTTGGATGCTACATTGAACAGAAAACTTTGCGATGAACATGGAGCATGCATGACAGTTAAGTAAATTGAAATATATGCATATATGCCAATATTCTGCACATTAATGCTCAGTTTTTGAGGTCACCCCATAAAATATAACCTGATCGAATTTAAAAGTGACACAAATTAGACTTGAAAAAACCGGCCAAGTGCGTGTCGGGCCACGCGCAGTAGGGTTCCGTAGCTAGTCGTAACAACATAATTTCGACTTAAAAGGGATTTACTATCTGTATTAAACAAGTAACATCTTCATACAAGTCATTACTTTCAAAGGTTTTTGTAATTTGCACGAATTAATTTGAAAAACCAGCTAGCACGTATGACGAGATGTATGAATGTTGAGGAAGCGAAAGAAGTATGTAAGGAGCGAAGCACATGGCGTTCCATCGTCTCTGCCTACCCCCGTGGGATAAAGGCGTAATTTTATATATGTATTATGTATGTTTATTGATGTTTCAAGAATTTTGAACGAAATATTCTGAGTAACTGCATCTGACATTTCGGACCCCTATTCCTCTTGAACTAATGAAGTGAACTTATCCGCTATAGTTTTCCTTTAAAGTTCATTACATGTACTACCGACACAATTTTTTTCAGATTTTGGGATCCTGTAGTTTAGCTTTTAGAGGGGGGGGGGGACGCTCTACTCGAACAAAAATTTGCCCTTTAAAGTTAATTATCTCGCAAACGGATCTCTAAATCAAAAAACTGTCTTAGCAACCCCTAAACGTTTTTAAAAGTCCTATCTAACAATACCCCACACTATAGGTTAGGCGACAAAAAAAAAACATCCCTACTTTACATAGAGCTACCCGAAAAAAAATATTTTTCCAAATTTTATTCAAAATTTCAGTTTTCTAGCACCAACGGTTTCGTCGCTATGCCTCGGACAGACGGACGGACAGACGGACATGGCGAAACTATAAGGGTTCCTTGTAGGTACTACGGAACCCTAAAAAGAACGCAGCTGTCATTTTCATTTATGTGTTGTATATGCTTATCCTGCTAATAAGGTTCTCAAAAAACAACGCATCTGAAAGAAAGGGTCGCTACACACGGGCAGGTCGGCACTTTGATATTTCATTGCCGTGTCCAACTGAGTCAACTGACTAAAATGGAACATAATTCGCCCGCCTGTGTGTAGCGATCCTAAGAAGACATTTAGTTTCAAAGTGAGGTTACAAAAAGTTTGCTCCAAAATTTCAACCTTGAATATTGCTAAAACTGAAAAAAATGGTTAAAAATATGATAATGTCTATCATCAAAAGCAGAGCTACACGCGATGGAATTTTATTTGCTTTCCAAAAATATTTTACAAAATGGCCTGGATTTGGCTTCATTTCCATTGGCAGAATGCAAAATTATGAGCCATCGGTAGCTGAACTGTGCCGCAATACGATGTTTCAGGGTTTGACAAAAAGCCACATCGCGGGACACTTATTTAGAAACTGATATTAATTTGGCGAGGCCACGGGTTGCGTGCCCGCGTCGGTGCCTCGATTTAAGCGCATTAGCGACTAAATACCTAATATTTACATCAGCGATCGCGGGCACGAATCGGAAATAATCGGAATACTTAGAGTTTCATATACAAGATTTTTGATTTACAGCGGAAATATTTCAAACTGTTACTAACTAGCTGAATGAGTGATTAATGGGGATTTAGTTTAGAATTTCTTCTATTAGGACATTTATCGCAATCAATGCATCTGCTGCGATTATTACATAATAATGTAATGCCTACTCGAAATAAGGTCTCTAAAAATATTGAGTAAAGCTATGAATAGTTGGGGAACCTTTTGGCGGACGTGAAGCCGATACTATTTGTTACAAGCCCTTAAACAGCACAGAATTCTTTACTAAGCAACAAGATTTAAAAAGATAGAAGAAGATATTATTCAGTTACTAATTACCACCAGGAAAGCTGTAATCTTGTGAATTCCAGGCACTCTTCGACAAAGAAGCACGTTTTGTACTTCGTGCAAGAGAGTCGCGTTAGCTTTGCATTTGGGCTTCAAGATCCTTTATGCAAATACCGACAGCGGCACGACATCGATGCCATCTTTTTATAAGGTTCTTTGCTTAATGTTGCCAAGTTAACCCGTACCAATCAATTTACTTTGCTCAACATTTACTCTATTATATATTCATGGTACGAACGGAAATAGTTCACAATAATTTACTAAAGAAGTCGAATCAAAAATATGTAACTTGTCTATTAGATTCGAAATTGATAAATAATATCAAAATAGACGCACGCCAACGCAGAATAATGCGGTTTTCACATGATTATGGCGATTAATGTGCTGTGGGAAATGAATGAAAAGGATGTACTCTGTTTTTTGTGACGGTCGATAATGTTTACTCTGTATACGTAGATTCGTACATCAAGCGTGCATTGCATGGTTTCTGTATAATTATGGCATATACATGGTACTATTGATTGCGAGCGAACTAAGGGCATTATGTTATGTTTTCAGTTATTAGATTACCTAGTGTAATCTAATAACTTAGTTCGCTTAGATATTTTTGGTAAAAATCTCTCATCTACTTCTCGGAAATAATTTCAGTTTTTGTGTAATATTATAAAGCTGAGATTCATATTAGCATTCTATCGGATTATTGTTACTCGTATGCTATCCAATTTAGTGCCAAAAAGGCTGATAGTATATAGCTCCTCCCCTCACTTCGAAGACTTCCTTAAGGTAGGTCAAAAATAAGGTCATTAATTTCGAAAGAGAGTTAAAATGGAAAACCTAATCCGTCATCAAAATCTTACCGCCTAACTAAGTAGAACTTAACATATTTAGTTCAAAGGGAACCTCTTCAGAGCCTTTTTAATTCAAATCAACTCGAGTCTTAGGGGAGCGACACACTCAATCGAAGTTTGAGTGGTCTAAAGGAACTTGAGTCTTGGGTGTCACCTACACCTTTTGTTTTGTCATCGGCTCGACTAATAAACTTTGCCAACTTGCGACTTGAGTTGAGCATTGTGCTTAAGCCGCTTTATAGTTCTCTGGAATGGGCGCCGGTTTGCCTGGTAAGTGTTTTACTGTTACCCTTTGTTGAGCTCTTCTCGAGTACTTGTTGAACGGATGTTTGGATTTATGTTTATTATTTAGTGTTTCATTGTTTTTTCTGAAAGTAACTTTAGATCGAGCTGTCAAAATCTTGTTTCATGTTGACTGACTTATGAGTAAACATTTTAGTTTCAATCATAAATTCTTGGTTGTAAATTATGTTTTGAACATTATTTAATAACGTCCTACGAGACTCTTCAATACAATTTATGACTTAATTGACGACACAGTGAAACATAGAAGGTGAATATAGGTATAATGTATTCTTGTCATAATTGAATTTAAAAGAACCTATACTACTTAGCTAAAATAATATGTTAATAATTAAATTAACATACCTATCAGCCTACTCATAAAAGTTATACAATATTATAATTTGGAAAGGACAAATACTTTTTAGGTCCTTCCAATAGCTACATGTGATACGTCATTGGATAGGTATTTTTAATCTGAACAAAAGTTACTATGGCGACAATATCCAAATGTTAGTCTGTTTTTAACTATGAGTTCTCAAAAACTCGTAACTGCTTGCCCGTTTAAACCTTACTATTTCACTCGTGTGAGTAGTAGCTTTATTCTTAATATCTTAAAAGTTAATTACATCAGTACAGATCTTAGTTTAACATTATACTTAATCATTGAACAAATTCTCCAAAAGCTACATGTGATACATTGTTAGAAAGCTATTATTGAGCTGAAATAAAGTTATTATGGCACCAAATTCTGAATGCTAGTTCGTTTAAGAAATAGCTATCCACTGATATATCACAATTGCATTGTGGGAACAGACAGAGGTGAAAAAAACATGTTTCAAGCAAAACAAACTGGATGCATTTTCATGAAACTTAAGCACTAATAAATAGTAGTAGTCCAGATTAATATGAAATAATAAAAAATATTAAGTATACAATTGGTTTATATATAGCATTTAGGCATGCTTAGCAATCTAATACTAAGAACAGTTGGCTGTATGCATCGCCTTTACGGTGTCCGAAGATTCGTGGATTTGCAGAGGGGCTTGAATGGCGAGTGGTAAAGCGATAGGCGGTAATCCTATAGTCGCGGGTTCAAATCCCGCTTAAAGCCCTAGTATATATGCCATTGTGTATCTTTGTACAACGCTTGGAGCCGAAAGTGCGTTAGTAATATAAATATGACTCAATAACTGATTCAAATAATTTTGCCGATGTCTCATACACAAAATAAGAATCCATTTTTGGGTGTTCATGAGCACATCCGATATTTTATAAAAAAACTTGATATTGTTACGTGATGTTTATTTCTTTATTCAATCCTACGTTATTTCTAATTGGTTATGTTTACCACCTACATTTTTCCCTGTTTCGGTAAAATACAACGATCATATTGAATAGAAAACTGTATCATTTATCAAGGACTATTGTGTTTTGAATCGATTTGTCCGATAATGACGAATGGTATCGACTTCATGTAGCGTGGGGTCGCTAAATAAGTATATAAGTGCATCCATGTAGGTCTTGTTTGATACCAACCTTTCCTAATACATATCATAAATTCAAAAGTTACTCTGTCGGGCAGTAACGCTCTAATGGCTAATGTTAGTTAGGCTCTACGGAGATAGTTTAAAGCTTGAGGAATAGGCTACTTTTTTTCGACGTACCATATGGGCGAAACCGCGGCCAGAAGCTTGTTTTAAATAAACCGAAACTTGTCATTATACTCTTTTAGTTAGGTCGCGGTTTGATGCCCAAGTCGTGCAAAGTAATATTTGTTACCTTAGCCCTAACTTACCTTATGGCACCTAACATAGCCAGTGAAATTTTGGTGTTATGCACCTTTGTCACCGTCATGTGTGAAAAAGCGATATATTATGTTCCGATACCTTAGCGTTGTTGGTAAACTGTTTAACCCTATGTCATAATAAAATATCTATTGTTGAAAGAGTCATTATAAAATTAGTATAAATAAATAGGAAATGTTTTATACATGAAAATCTTCGTTATGAATCACTCAATTTTTAAATTAAAACCGCTTTGAAATCCGTTGCGTAGTTTTAGATACCTAAGCATACATAGGGACAGACAGACAGCGGATGACGACTTTGTTTTATACTATGCAGTGACACTTTTCAGTAATGTTTTTATTATATTCATAATTGATTTTTGAACGTTTATAAATCTCGAATTATATTTCAATACCAATAAATTCTTAAAATACTCTTATTTGCAGGCGCATTTAGTTTAAAAAAAAGGCTCGAAAATATATTTTCTGCGTTATATGAGCTACCTTTTTCTTTTATTCTCTCACCAAAAGGGTTCCGTTGACCTTTTTAAAGAACCCTAATTCTGGACAGATATGCATGGTTAAAGCTAGCATGTTAACTACTGGTAACTTTGGTAGTTTGGTTAACTAACTACAGCGTGTATAGTATGTTTTTTATGATATGTCAACTTTTATACAGGATGCTCGGTTAAAATAAGTTTTGTAGTAGGTTTTTACTCGAAAAGAGATTTTAAGTTGTAGCTTACAAAAATATTGTGCAGTGAGCTATTGATTTAACTAAAAAAGTATTTAATTTAGTCTGAGATTCGATTCGAAAACGCTTAAAAAATATTTGACAGTACTTTTTCTCTTATTTGCTGAATATTTCTCATGTAAGTTATTCAAATTACATTTCAGTTTTCAAAAATTAGACAACGGTTCAAAATCGCGTAATTATAAATAAAAGTAAATAAATACTTATGCTCGACGTTTCGAAATGACTTGCATCATTCGTGGTCACGAGCCGACTGGTGAGCGTCTTTAAGAACATATTTCAAAAATGTTCTCAAACCGCGAAAGCTTAAAAGCAATAATAATTTCCATTCGACTACGATGTCAACATAATAACGTCAAAATTCGAGTTTTATAGTCGAATCTATTTAAATGCGGCCTCGGTTTTAATACATCCCTTGAAAAACCGAACATCCTGACAGTTTCATTGAGAGGTCAGAGTGTAAGCTCTTTTGTAGGAGATAACGGTGCGAATGTAAAGTCGCTATTGCCTCAATGGTTTAGCGGTAGTGTAGACGACTGCTCGCCGTGAAACCTCAGGTTTGATGCCCGGATTCGGCAGTAAAGCGTTATTGGGGCTTTTCCGTCGGAAATTTTGGAGGATGGCGATAAGCACACACTCTATCACAAGAAACTTAAACGTAACTAGTGAAATGTGGTTGTAAGGTACACACCTCTGCCTCTATATAGTTATAAAATCAAAGATATATTATGCTGTTAAAGTGATAAACTCATTGTTATTATAATACCTAACTACAATCGTTGTGACTTGTGATGATTTAACTACAAAAATTTTTAGTTAAAATTCAAGATATATCTTCGCATTTTGTTTGTAACTGTAGCTATTAATTAACGATTAGACGTCATAAACTATTTAAGTAAACAGTTAAGTTAATTAAAACTACAAAAAAATCCTGTAGACGTATTATTTTCTGTTTGACGAGCACTAATTTATGCCTAACTTTAAAAAAGTTTTCGTACGAATCGGTTCCATTTCATATGACCTACTTAATCGAAAGTTAATTGCGCAAACATAGTTTTTTTTAAATAATAATTCTGTTCAAATGGTGGAACTTTTCATGGTTCCTTTTGTGAGTCGTTGTAGAAAACTTTTTGGGTATGGTTGTATGGATGTTTGTTGACTACACTATTACGCAAAAACTACTTACTAAGCTCGATTTAGATGAAATTTGGCACACATGTAGCCATCAGAGAGACAAAAATCAAGCGAGTATGGTTTGATATCCAGTTAAGTTAGCATATTTTCAAAAATCTATAAATGTAGTTTAAATTGATTTAAAAAATAAAATAAAGTCTTCAAAAAAATAAATTTGATATTTGTATGGTCTATTTTTTTCTTTCCGATTTTGGGACAGAGTATTGGATGCTTTTCATCCACATAACACGCGGATTACACAGGCGGCAGCTAGTGATAAAAATCCCGACAGCACACTGGTATTGAATACAGCAAAGTTTACGAAGAATACAAATAAGGTATTATGATTTTTTGTGAGGTATAAAAAGGTAAGTGGTAATAATAAGAGATGTGCACTGTGCTTTTCTCTTATCATGAATATTTAGTCAATAATCTGCTAACAGTACACAAAAACTGGAATTTTAAACTTTTTAGCCGAAAATTGGTCACTTTTCAACGCTGGTGTTAATCAGAAATTTGTAATTACATTCAAATTAAAGGAAGATTGGTATTCTTGAACAGGCTAGTGCAGCACTATTGCACATGAGTAGTATAATACGAACGCGTTTTGATAAATACACTACTACAAGCTTGTCGCGTCTGTGCGCGTGTGCACTAGCGGCTCTGTCACGTACGCAGTGAAACCGGTTTATACCGGCTCGGCTAGTGCACAAACGTAGGGCCGTTTTTGTGTTAATCTAATTTCACAAGTGATATTATTCAAATTCAAAAAAAAAAAAAAAAAAAAATAAAATAAAATAAAAAATAAAATCATATCTAACCATTTTTTTTATTATACCAATGATTGTATTATTAAGTAATTGTAATTAATTATTCCGCGCCAACCCTACCAAAATAGATAATCATTTTGCTCACTCTTAAAAATCATGTGACTATAGTGTGGTCATTTATATACTTCTGAACGAATCTAATTTACTATTGGTCTAATACAAATTCGTAATTGCATCTCTAATATCTGCCTATAATTCGTCAAACGAGCAACCGATCCGTGTTCTTCGTCTGTTTATTGTTATCTAGCAGCACAAATAAACATTGAATAATTTTTACAGTTACGTATGTGTAATGGGGAACGAATTACTTGCGGTTAAAATAACAAGGGTTGTTCCTTTGAAACGTGTATCTTTGACACGGGAGCACCAAGCGAATAAATTCTCATCTCGTATTTCGATAGGAGCTTCTTGAGACGCTCTAAATGACATTTTTGAATTCTCTTTTGTAAAACTACTAAAACAACTTCGTTTTAAAATACATCGGATTAAAATATAACATCAGGCAGGTTTTGGTAGGGTTGTGAATTATGATAGAGTCGTCGCAATCAAAGAAGGCTCGCAGAATTTGCGTTTTAATATTTATTTTATATCTGACAATAATATTAAAATTGTACGTTGATGTATAGAGACAGAAGCAGAATCATAGAGCGGCGCTACAGGGGGACAATCTGGATAGGGTCGACTATACTTATGATTTTAACTGTAATATGACTCTTTTTTGGTGGCTCTTGCGGTCCTACTACTCTAAGTATACTCTTTATAATGTTATTACGTATTAGTTTCCTCCGTAGTGCCTTAACTTTTCTACCGATTTTGACTAATTTCTCTTACTATTCTACATTTTATACAACAATAGAAGGAGTCCGTTTTATTTCCGTAGTCGGGTTACAGTTTGTTTAACTTTTATAGCTGCTCGTAGAACGTGGATTTTGAAAGGCTGTAGTGATTACCTACTATCCTCAACTGAACACGCCTTTTTGTTAAAGGTATAATTAGTACAAAATGTTAATTATTTATTTGAAGAATAATTAGTTAATTTTAGCTAAATCCCTAATTATGATCTTATGATTTGTGGCTGTAGCTGTATAACTGTAGCTTCAGCCCGCGTGTACTGTAATACGTTAGTATGCACGTAGACAAACATTATAATGCATTCGGAAGTTTAGTTCATCACAAACAAAAATAGATAGAACGGAGGCGTTTGTTTCCTAATAAATATTATAATAAGAATATTTTTTTTAAAATTTTTATTTGTTCCTCATGTGCGCCGAACCTACTGGACCGATTTTGATGCAAATTGATGTAGAAATAGCTCAAGACTCCAGCCAGAACAGATTTATTTTAATCGACGTAGTGGATGGAGCCGCAGACAGAAGCTAGCCTTATATATATCGCACAAACAATGCAATAACGTCACATAAGCAATTGTAATAGTATTTAGTAGTGAGATGATACAATAATTAGTAGATAAACATATTATAAAATACAACACATGACTAGGGCATTGCGCTTGCAATTGATCTTTCATATCCTATTATCGATAATATCGATATGATTGATCGATTGTGTCCCAACACTAAACAGAGTGTCGGTACAATAAAGGGATAGATACAATTTGCCGCAAGTTAAGAGAAATAAATTGTTATTTTGTCATTAAACATAAACTTTGATGTGTGACGCTGTGTGAGATGGGCATTGCCAAAGATGTTGAAACCCTTTGTTAGAGTCAAAACACTCTTGGTTGTCCCCCTCTAGCTCTGTAGTCTCTCTATGGTTTTAGATCTGTCTCAGAAAAACGACATTTAATTTTGTCATTATTGTATGACAGATATAATTATTACAGTACCTTGAAGGAACCGCGATACAATCTGGACTATTTTGACTCTACAATTGATCAATAAGACGTAAGTATCGAATGTCAATACTCTACTTGAGAACAATCTACTAATTGTTGACGGCAATATTTGGAACTACAAATAAACAAAATTTTCGACATCCTATTGGTCAACATTTAGTTATGGTTATTGCCGCCAGCAATTAGTGCTAGCTGTCACTCTAAAGAAGTAAAAAAAATAACAACATGCGTATATTTTGGTAAGTAATAGTTTACTTCTACGTACACTATTACAATAATAAAATTAAATATCTACTTTAAGTTAAGAACTTAAAAAAATTCCTTCGAAACCTTTAATTTATATACTAAACGTCAAACTTTTTGGCGGCACGCGAGAGCGAGAGCGAGATATACGTAAAGTACATTATAAGACCCGCCAAAATCTTTGATTTTACCAATACATTTTACAATATTTCAAAATTATGCTTCCTCTCTAAACTCTCCTATCATGAATGCAAGCGCCAAGTTTTAATATTGTTATTACAAGATTAAAAGATTTTCTTGAACGACTGCCATCAAAGTCTAATATTCCGTTTATTCTTAAACTCAAATGTGTTAGATGACGTAGTGTAATAAATAGAAAACTAATAAATTTCTGACTCTGTCCGGTAACCTATAGGGCAACACTAATCCAAACATTGATTTACCTACCTACAACTGTAATAAAGAATATTCTAAACCTGATTCGCCATATTAGGTTAGATGCTACCAAACTAAAACAAAGTCATACAAGAATTTTCTTGTTCAGAATTAAATAGCTTATAAATTATGTCGGAATGTAGGTGTAACTCGGTCACCGTAACAGTTTGATAAAAACAAGTGTCTGACTAAATCTATTCAAGACAGCATTGGAATGATTGAACAGCACTTAATTTTAATAATCAGTATTTGTTAAAGTCAATCGAATGTTAAGTGACACTTAAAAGTAATAAACAAGCTGTCAAATCGTTAATCTAAACCACAGTATAAATATTAACCAGTACTGTAACTCGACCCCTTTCCTTAAAATAACAAAAGGTAATCACAGGATACACGGCACGGCTTCCTACCTACTGATTTTAATCTCATGTACCTGATTTGTACTTCTATCATTCTTTTATATTTTTTTTTTAATTTGTACTTGACAGCGTTACATCCTCGTCTTATATTGGTCCGCTTATTGCGTTCTAATTCCGAGCCGTAAACACGTGACGCGTTTCGACAGTTTATATGAAGATAGATTACTGGTACTATATCTTTACTCTGTCTTTACGTACAATACACACACAGTCGGTCCCGCTGCCATCAGTACGTTTTTAACTACGATACGGATTTTAAAGCGGGTTTCATGTGCTTTGTGAAAGGTCCTTAACACATCTAAGCACATAAAAGCACAGCAAAATGATCACTGTAATTGCGAAAGTTTGGGAGGAAAAACTTCTGGGTGGATTTAGATAATTTTGAATGTAGCTTGTAGCCTGGACTAACATATAAACTACTTTTAATTGGCGAATCACGCGGGCAGAGCTTCATATAATATGAAATGGAACATTTTAACTCTTATGTTTAGGACCCATGTGATAGCCTATCGCCATCCACCGGGCACAAATTCAAATCCGTGCTGCTATTGAGAAATTCCTGACGGAAGAATCCCAAATAACATTTTATTTGAACCGGAAATCGACTCGACTAATGAGGCCGTTATCCGTATTAGTATATAATTTGCGGAGGCAGTCTTAAAAAGTTTAATATAATTATCGTGTTGGTAACTAAGGTTGTTTTTCAAGATCTCAATAGTTCTGACATACATTGTTATCGCTTGACGTGGCCCTTAGACCTTCGGCGATAACAGAACCGTGGGTCACCTACCATTGTATAAATAATATTATCGTCATTTCATTGACATCATAAACTGTGCCTTCTTTGGTACCCACGGCTACCGATCAACCTATACATTTCTATAATAAACTTCTCTCCCACCATCTTGGACCCTCTTATACCGGCAATGCATAGGTGGAGGTGTAGCTATCTGTATTCTACTGCCAGAGCAGTTCTTAACTATAAATAAAATAATAAATAAATATTTCACGACGCACACACAACGCCATCTAGTCCCAAACTAAGCAGAGCTTGTACTATGGGTGCTAGAATAACTGATACTAATACATATATACTTTTCTTTTGTAAATACATACTTATTATACATAGAAACACCCAGACTAAGACAAATCCCCATGTTCGTGCACACAAAGATTTGTCTTAAGTGGGAATCGAACCCACGACCTCGGCGTCGCAGGCAGGTACACTACGCACTCCGCCATCCGGTCGTCTAACGTTAACTCTGACGTAAGAGATAGTTTGAACTAGCATAATTAGGGCCTTTTTAGTGCGTGCGGATCCGCGGTCAGAAACTCGTCATCCATATTACACTCAATCTTTATACAAGTCACACTTGGAAGATATGTTTAAAATACTTTTATAAAAGAACACTAATTTGAATGCATAAAATTAACATAATGGCTGCATTTAAAAGAAGTAAACGTTATCGAGAGACGTGCAAGCAAGTCTTGACACTGACAGGGACAACTAACATTATGTCGTGAATCAAGGATGTGAGAGAGTGCAAGAAGGCCTGCGGATAACCAGGGTTGTCAGAAATTCAATTTATGCATTTTTAAGTGCTAAAATAAAGTCATGTTTAGAGTACTAATTAGTTTTGTAATTGTGTTTGGTGCTTGCTACCTGTTAATATAGTGAATCATCAGAAAGGCTATTAAGATAATATATTATGTTTTTAATTAACTTTTTAGGGTTCCGTATCCGAAAGGTCCTCGGAATTTCTTGACTGATCTTAATCATAGTCATCCGTCTATCAAAACCTGGAGACGTCAATTGGCTATTATATAAAATATAGGTAAGGCATATATATATGACTTAAACAATAAATATTTTTTTCTGACGTCCGGGATGAATTAAAAATATTTTAGTTAATTATCAAACTGTGTTTATCGTTTATGACTTTTAACCTTTAATGTAGGTACTTGCCTTTTCGTGGAATGTCTATAAATAATTCCGACAATCAACAAATTTCATACAATATTAAAATCATTAGAAAAATAATCACATATGACATTTGACCCGAGTTAAACCACATATCGAACGGGTAAGATTCGAGTTATTTAATGTTATTATTATATAAGATAACGTATTGATAACGGTACTATTAATGACGATAGAACGTAACTACACACGCCAAATCAAATTTACTTTAGCGTGACATAATTGTGATGGTATGATACACTGTGGCATATTTTTTATGTTTGCATGTTTTATGCCACGAAGGCTGCACGGCTTGCTGTACATCGCTTAGGTCAAAATCAATGCCGATCAGACCATCAGTACACCTACTAATAAATGGTAAACAGCCTGTAAAGATCGCCAAAAGTAGCAGCTGTAACGCTATATTAAAGGACCAAGATATATTATTAATATTACATATCGTCGATGAAGTACCAATATCTCCTAACTGACATTTTTGTCCAAAAATACTTTTTTATTACAATAGACATAAAACTCATATTCGCATAGATTGAATTCACTCCTGTGCAACATTTCTTTACCAAAAAGCTTCTCGAGCTATGTGAAAATATCTACTAAGTGACGGAATTCATTCGTTCGTATGTATTTAATACAAATATCTCCTAACTGCACCGACAGCCGACTACACTTAGGCGCGCTGGTTGGATTTCGAAAAAAAACTTATTTTTATAAAAAGGGCGGGGAAATGGGGGATTTTTTATAGAGATTGGTACTGATTAGAGTTAAAAAAATAGAAAGTCAAGAAGATTTTAGCTTTTTTGTTTTATTTTGTTTTCTAAAAGCGATTTTTGAAAAAATATTCATGTTTGGTTTGAGTTCGGTGATTGTTTTGTTTTTGTTATTATGAAACATTGTGAATAATTATGGTCAAATAAAATTTATTCAGTCAATTATGTGTTTTACTAACAAGAAATAACTCCTAACATTAAAGTGGATTTTCAATTTCATTTCATCAATATCTCCTAAGTGACTAAATCCCTAGAAAACGTCAACATAACCATACCTTCCTACCTACCTTCGTAACTAATAAAAAGGTAATGTATTTGAAACTATGTTACTATCAAAAGTTGATCAATATTAATAAAACCTTAGTTTTAAACAGTTTTTTTCTTCTGGTGTAAAATTTGATTCTCAACACTTAGGAGGTATTGGTACTTCATCGACGATATGTAATATCAGGGTCAAAATAAACAAATAATCACGCGTTTCTCAGAAACGGGCACAGATGTATAACACATTGTACCTGATGTGTTAAGGACATGCGATGAAGGGTAGGCAAACGCCTAAGGCATAGTCCAAATTCCGTTTGTTACTAATAAATTCCTGAAATCCCAATTGACACTTGCTCGACACGGGCATCGGACCCGAGACGTCACACTTAGCAAAGGCTAACCACTAGAGTTAGCTAGGCCAAGATCTATCTGCAACCAACGGGACAGTCGATATCAAAGTCAAATTTCACTGAACCACTGTATTGTAAGCTCTAGAATGATAAATATACCTATACAAGATTTATCATTCTATTGTGTCCGATAGGATGTTAAAAAGTGGCCATTATATCAGCCTAATCTATAAGCTACATGTGTGCAGAATTACATGAATATCCAGTCGCTTTTGCGTGAAGGAGAAACAAATCCCCATACACATCTTATTTATTTATTTGTTTATTTATATAAGACCATCAATAAAGATACACAGATGTCATACATTTTGTGGTATTAATCTAGGTTTATACATTGTTATATGTGTACCTTCACTTACAGAAGGCCACAGCATGCACATTTAAATAAGTTACTTAGTATCTTCAAGTATCTTCAAAAGTTGTTGCATTTATAATATTAGTAGAATGACATCCATCTCTGAAACATGCGGCTTGCATGTTGAACTGTCGCAAGCTGTCTTATTACAATGAGACCTGGATCAGTAACCCATATATATTTACTACTAACGCATCGTTAATGGGTTATGACCGGCTTACAATAGAGATTTATATTTCTTAAGAAGTGATGTACATTTGGCAGTACACACCTGGCAACTGATTGATCACCGTAGGGCTGCGTCAAGAAGAAACCGTTCTTTAAATTTAAAATTAGCATCCGCGCGCTTCTTCGCCCCCGTGGCACTTTGATAAAATATAAACTATGATACTAAGGAATGAAGTAGTATTCGAATAAAGGAGTTTGCATCGTGGCCTACAATTAATAAATCAAATCTTTACTCTTTATAATATTAGTTTAGATTACATTTTGACTAGCTTGCAACCCTGGCTCCGCTCGCGTAGCATTTAGATCAAAAAAGTAGTCTTATGGTAATGTTGCTTTTAATCTATGTGTATATCGGTTGTACTTTTGTAATATATATATTTTAATATTGTGTCTCTTTCCTGGTGATCGAAGGCAGGTAAGTAAGGTATCCAACTTATGATGAGTTTTAACTGACTATGTAGTAATTTTTTTTTTCAAACCCGTTCTCAGAATTACTGGTCCGCTTCGTCACAATGTTATTAACACTCTGTATATTCAACAACCAAAGCAAGTCTGATCCCGTTCCGATTGAGTATTATTTTTAAAAGGCTGCACTCTGTTTGATTCGTCCACGATCTCACAGTCATGGTAAGTTTTAAAATTGAAACATGATAAAATATTGATGAATGTTATGCCCGCAGGGCATAGGATTCATATAACTTTTCTCATACTATTACATTGTTTGCGAAAGCGTCAACAATATTAATGGTAAAAAATTTGAGTATGTAAAATTTGATTTGATGCTAAAGACTGAAACGCCATGCCCGAGTAGGTGTTACCGCATGAGTACAATCTGAGTCTCTTCAAAGCAAGTTTATAAGTATCTCATAGGTAAGCGTGCTCCACCGTAGACCGCATGATCACTTACCATTAGGTAATATCATGGACAGACTTGTATCTTGACGAAAAAATGAGACGTAAACTAATAAAGTATAACATTTGAAATGGCAACCCTAGAACAGGGTTGTTAACCCGAACGAAATGTACCGTTAGAAACCTGCGCGCGCGCATAGGCACTCCTTCACAGATGCACTTTGAGTGCAGCGCTTAACCCAGACGATTCGTCACAATTTCTGACCTATTTTGCAACTGCTTTTGTTTATCTAATATAGAAAAAATATTGTGTATTTGTTCGTTTGTATTTAATGCGCTACTAAGTTGGTATTATTAGATCATAACACGAAAAAATTATATTCATCTCATTTTTTACGACGTATATAGCAAAAGGTAGTCCACATGATGGTAAGTGGTAACTACAGTCCATGAACATCAACAATTTACAAAAGCAGACTGTACTTCTTCACTGCTTCAGTAATGAGGATTTTTTAAGTACATCGTACGTGGTATAGTTTACTGAGTCTTTATTTTTTTTTTTAATTTAGATACTGTCAAGAAATGGTGGATTAATCGTTCATTACCAAGTCAGGGGGTACACAGCAGTGCATGCGGTACTATTTGGCGAGGGGTTAAGGACCCACACGGCCGATGGTGACTGATACAAAAAAAAATAAAAAACAATAAAAACAGTATTCACCCTATTGGTACGGAACCCTAAAACGAAAACTCTATTAGTAAAATGAAATAAAGAGACAATTTTAATCAAATCCATCAGCTTGTTGCCGAGTTTTATTTTGCTTTTAAAATTGTAAACCATACAGATACAGTGTATGAACCTCCGTTTCTATAGTTAATATATATTAATTGCCAATTAGTGAAGACTGAAATATTTCAACAGGAAAATGACGTGAATGCAGAAACTGAGCTCATTCTATTTTCAAGTTAAGTATGCATTTAACTAGACACGACTATTAAAGATATTGTAGAAGTCACGTATAATTATGTACTTCCATCATTACATGTTGTAACGTCGCGCTTATCTCTCACATAAGAGTGTTTAGGTGTTGAGCACCCGCAATACTGAGCTACTAAAAAAAACCTGGGCGTAAAAAATCGCATTACATTTGCCCAACCCGTGGTTTAAACTCGAGACCTTGCGAGAACTCGCAATACACTACTGTGAGACAAATAAAGCAATCGTCATCCATAATAGTTTAATTAGAACGATACACATAGATGCCAGAACTATTCCAGCTTATCAATAGTTTGTATAACTAACCTAACCTAACCACTCGAGGTATGAAGTTTTCAAAGTTCCTCACAAATCTATTAGTTATATCTTATATCAAGGCTCTGCCAAGACGCTGCTAAACTACTTTAGTGAACAATACAATGTAGATACCAATAACAAATAAAATAAATGTTACTAGAACCTAAATGAAAATGACCCAAAGTTAACGCCATTTTTTTCATTGTGAAGATCTACTCGTATGACTATTCTAACAACGATAGTTGTATTACTTCGTACTGGATTGTGGAGCTCTAATGGCAGTCGCTCCACGTTAAATACTGATAACATAGCTTAGCGTGGCAGAGGTGTGCAACACCCACACTTCACCTGTTATGTTTATAGTGTATTTTCCAACCATCGCTTTTAATCGTTTCATGAAAGGTACGAATGCACTTCTGTATGCAGATATTCTTTGAATCTCAAAGTTATTCCTTGAGATGAATAAGATACAAATGTTTTATTTTTAGATATGTGCCAACTAATTACCGCTAAATATTAATACCAAATAGTTGGCTAAACTATAAATGCCAATTATCTAGTTTATGAAGCGCTACTAAACTTGAATATACTGGATGGCGGTGGGGCAACGAACAATACAAACTATAACGGTTTTAAATGCTTTAAATTTAACCGAATCTAATGATCAGCCTCACCGACTACTCTGCCACTTTTGTAGACGCCAACTAGTCGGACAAACCCATAGGCAAAGCTTTATAATTTTTTTTTTTCTTGTTGCATTGATATATTATCATTTCGATATAAAGCCTTTAAAATTATGATTGTAGTTATAATGAAAAGGGACGAATGCAAACTATAGTTTGGAAATAAAAGTTATATTTAAATGGGACCAAAACTAATTTAATCTCAAAATAACTAAACAAAACAAAACTAGAGTTTTCGACCACTGTTTGGGCATCAAGCCTGGAAGTTTCAATAGCCCATTTCTAGTCTTTTAAAAATCCGTTTTAATTACAGATTGATTTTTAATATATTCTTATAAAAGCCCACGTTTCGGTTATTTAATTATTCGTACTGCATCTTATCATATTAATATCTTAAAACTATATTTTTTTCAGTAAAGGCTTTTTGCTATTTAACATCACGCTAATCTCTACGGTAGCAGAGCAGTGTGGTTAAACGCGGGTTAACCGGCGATTCTATTAATATAATAATTCTAGTTATTACAACGAATTCCACGCGGACCAAGTTGCGGTCAACATAAGTTGATAAATAAAGACAATTAAGTCCTCATAGTTTTTTATAGCATATAGTGACACTATGATTTATGGTGTTCTCAACAAGAATGTTGCAGTGATTATTGCGAAGAAATAAATCATACTTTTTTTTAACCGACTTCAAAAAAAGGAGGAGGTTCTCAATTCAGTTGTATGTTTTTTTTTTATGTTTGTTCGCCGATTACTCGAAGACCCTAGGACCAATTTGAGAAATTATTTTTTTGTTTGAAAGGATATACTTGTCATGTGGTCCCATTTTTTTCAAGTCACGTTCTGATGATGGGATCCTAGAGAAATCGAGGGCAATCCTCAAATTTAAAAGGCTTCTATATTGTTTTTTGTTTATTATCTAAAGCTATTCAGATATTTGCATCTAGTAGTCAGCATTTTATGTTGCTGAGCTGATGCTGGAAGGTACATCTCCTTAACGGTTAGGAGTACGGGGATAATTCTTTAAATATAGGCTCCTTGAGGCCGTTTACTGTATTCTTTCAAGTTATACACAGATGAGGCGAGACGTTGAATATTACTTATGTATATTCATAAAAAAAGATAAGAGTAACTAATTTTAATTATGTCTAATCGTTTCCGTCTATCATTTTCCGTCTCAAGTAACCGTCGTCTCCTCATTCGAGAAACATTCTTGCTCGGTCTACCCATCACTTAAAATCGTAAAATAAAATAATTTTTAACAAAATAAACCGACTTCAAAAAGTAGCTAAACTAAAAAGCAAAAAATAAATTTACTTCGCACAAAATAATACGTTTTTTCATTTAGTTAAATATAAATGATTAAATAATTATTTTATAATTCTGAAGTCGGTGCCAAGTAAACAATAACTCTGTTTAGATAATATCAATCTTTCTAACAACTATTTTCTGACTTAATATTAGTTATATTTCTGTGGTAAGTACCAATACTTCAGGCACCGACTTCAGAATTATAAAATAATTATTAATCATTTATATTTAACTAAATGAAAAAACGTATTATTTTGTGCGAGGTAAATTTATTTTTTGCTTTTTAGTTTAGCTACTTTTTGAAGTCTGTTTTTTTTTTGTTAAAAATTATTTTGTAGTACATACGTGTCATTGTTTGTCACGTTATGTCAAACAACGCAATGTATTTGTATGACGCGGTGAGTCACTATTTTTCATATTATTATGTAAGGTAAGGTTTTCAGCAACTAAAATATATACGTTAGCAGTAATTTGCACCTTAAAGGAAGTTTTATAATAAATTGACTACATTTTTGACAGAAACCAGGTCCATAAAGAAAATTTATCTATAAAAATCATTTTGTGCCGATTTCTATAAAAAAAAAATCAAATACACTGCTTTGTTCTGTTTCATATTCATGCCTTAATTGGTCTTTGAATCCATTAAATATTTGCCATAATTATATATGATAATAAACCCCTACTAATAATTTTTAATGCTAATCAGAACTAAACCAATAAGATGTTGCAGTAGTACACATTTTTTTAATAATAACTGATATGCTTGGTATCTATATAATATACCAAATACTTAATATTATAAAGTAGAATTTTTGTTTGCTTGTTTGTATCCAATAAAATGTAAATTTACTGGACCGATCACAATGAAAATTGGTGTAGAGCTAGCTCAAGGACTCAGAAATAACATAATATACTTTTTATCAAAGTACCACGCGGGAGAAGCCGTGGAGGGATGCTAGTATTATACACGTGTATCGTTGACCTACCTATAGATTGTAGTGTATTCATTCAAGTACTAACAATATTAACAGGGACGACTTTCCTTTCAAGTAAACATTAGCTTCTGCCTCCATGATGCAGTTAATTCACAAATCATAAACTTAGTTACATTTAAGTTTGACTACCTTCATGTCTAGGCACTTAAAATATGGATGGAATTTCAGGAAGACTTCAATTTAAGCGCCTGTTCCAAAATCGTCAGGTAAGCGCTACAAAAGGATAACGACACAACCAAAATAGAGTGACATATTCGTTCAATTGCGTGTTGAAATTTTGACACTTTTAAATTTGTTTGGCTAATCAATTTACAAAAAAACAACTTCAATTTCAACAAAATGCTCTAAAAAGTAAGAAATACTTAAGTAATATTCATCTGTGTATAACTTGAAAGAATACAGTGAACAGCCTTAAGTTGTCCATATATAAAGAATTATTTTCGTACTCCTAACCGTTGAGAAGTTGTACCTTTCAGCATCAACTCAGCAACATGAAATGCTGACTACTAGTTGCAAATATCCGAATAGCTTTACGTAATATACGAAAAACAATATAGAAGCCTTTAAAATTGAGGGTTGCCGTCAATTTTTCAAGATCCCATCATCAGATCGTGACCTGATGAAAATGGGACCACATTTCAAGTACATAATCATAAAGACAAAAATAAAGTCTTCTCAAATCGGTCCAGGTGGCTACGAGTGAGTAATCGGCGAACAATAATTAAAAAAATATTCAATCGAATTAAGAACCTCCTCCTATTTTTGAAGTCGTTAAAATAATAACTTGACCTGTGAATCAGGCCCTTAGATAAGTAAGTAAGTATGTAGAAACAAAAGAAAGTCACATAAACATATTCGCTTGATCTCTCGAACTGTATGTCACGAAGGATTAGATTAGGAATATTTTATTATTGGAAACAACATGGCTGATGCGAAATCTTCTAAGAAAAGGTATCACAACGTTAAGTGGACGATGAATAAAAATATTTTTATAATTAAGTTTTTTAGAAGACATAACATCACGCCTTTATTACCCAGAAAAGGGTATGGCAGAGGTGTACAACACCCACAATTCACTTGTTATGATTAGATCCCATGGGATGGGGGTTGAGCCTATCGCCATCCACAGGATACAATTAGATGTCCAAGTAGTCCCAATTCCATGCAGTAGATTTTGCGTGATGCCCGTACGAATTACAGACAAAAAAATAAAAATAAAATATTTTGGCTTCTACTGCTGTAAGACTTGTATTAATGTACAGACATGGTTTGCGATTTTATTTTATTTATCAAATTTAAAATATCAAAATATAAAATATAATTGGTATTATTTCTATTTTTTTAAATCCAGGTAACGTTATGTAAAGTGTAGAGGATAAAATATTAATTAACTTACTAAAAAATTCTAAAATAACACTTTTATTTCTCTCATTTTAGTTATTAAGTAGGTATAATAGTTTCGAACTCGGGTAATATTTTTTAATTAAAATTTATTGTGCGACACATAACAATTTGTATTAAATAATTTTCTGTTATAAGCACTTCAACGTATAATTAACATTAATTGAATGTGTCATTTTAATTTTAATAATAATATGTTCACAATGGTAAAATAATATTTAGTAATATATTTTTCAGTTTAGTAACTATTTCATGGCAACAATTTTTTTTTGTTTTGGACATTTGGAATTTGATGAAAATTCAAAGTTTATTAAACCTATAAAAACAATTATAATTTGATTTGATAATCTGACGATATCCGTACTCATTATTTGAAATAATTGCCACACAGAACAGTAATGATAGTTAAAATAAAATAAAATAAATCAGTGTATATTATGTAACGTTACTACACTTTAAAAACCACAGGTCACCGTCGCGCCTAGATTATCTACGATGTCATAAAACATCTTGTATGAAAAAGATAGCAGTTTAGTCTATTGTTTGCCAAGATAACACGATAACGTCAGCGTCCTACCGCTGAAAAACCTTAATTTTTCACAATTTGGACAAATAACGAAAGTTAGAGCAAGTTTCGCGCGAATGCAGCCGAAAAGTTGGCAACAATTTTTCTTTCGGAACAGAAACTGAAATTTAAGTTTTGAAAAAACTTACTTTAATAGTAGTAATTGGAAAATGTTTGTGACATTCACTGGTAGCTGTGTGATGTTGTTCGAATCGAGAACTTACGGGTTTGACGGAGGGAGGACCGCGCGGGTGTGTGAGCGCGTGCGAGTGATCGCGCGTTCAGTCACGGACTGACGGCAGCGGGACCACCGACAAACAGTTCTACAGCACACTGTTCTGTATACTGTGTACTGTGCATACTATGCATACAGTGTACGCTTGGCGGGAACAAGACAGGCCGCACTGTGACTGCATCTCAGTGCGTTGAATAACTTATTACCAGTCGGGATTTAGAGGAAATCGACCAATACATTGGCAATTTGAATCAATTTTCCGCATCTGTGGGAGGTGGATTGATTTAAATTATGATTTATTTAAAACATCGTGTAACATCTTTTAATTAAAACCAGTGCATATTTTTATTATGTAAACTTGTCTTTGGTACCATATTGGACTCGTACGCTGTCCAGATTGTTAATTAAAACACGGAGCTTTGCTGGTTTAGTCAATATTTGTTACCCGACTGCCAACAGAGGATACTTCATGTCAAAGCTTACTCAAACACGTGCATGAAACTACCAAAGCTATGAAATGAAAAAGTTTTTAAATCCGTAATCGCTGCTAACCTGCAGTTAGGCCATTTTGAAGTGTTTGCGCGTTTTTACAAATTTGTAGGCGAAGTTTTCCTGAAGTTGGAAAACTCAAACGCGATCCGACACACTTGTGGAACTTGGGGCGACAGTTTGCCGGATTAGTCGGACGGCGACCAGTGGTCGAAGCTTCCAAGTGAATTAACCAGAATCGAAAAATAGTCTCCTGTGTGCCAAGTTCTAGATAGGGGGAATAGAATGAGAACAATTTATTGCAGATTAATTACATTGGTCGTCTAAGTACCTACTTTGCCTTGGCAGTCGTATAGAAATAAACTTTAAAAAGGTACCATGGATAAAAATACCCATATAAACGTTTAATTTTTTTTTATTTAACCTTAATTATGGTCACTAATGAATCTAGTGTTTTTGCAAGAACATAGGGTGCGGGAACAGCTTACCATACTATAATGCTGGTGTACCGAACAACGCATTTTAGTTAAACAAAAAGACAATATTTATATATATATATATTTTTCCCAATTACGTTAGGGTCAGCTTCTAGTCTAATGGATTGCCATCAGACCTCAACAACCTAAAAGCGATACTCTTTATTAGACTAGTTGTCAGTCTTTCTGGCATCTGACAACCCACTCTGGCAACCAGGACCGAACGGCTTAACGTGCAGTTCGAGGCAACGGAGGAAAACTCGTTATGTCAACGATGGTCACCCATCCACGGCCGACCGCGGTTAACATTGCTTCAACTGCAAGATCGATCGGTCTGCGCGACTTCGACTTAGCCACGAGCTCCAAAAAATAAGAGACAATATGCAATATTGTATTATACAAATATCCTATTTACTATAATTGGGAGAGTTTGTGAGAATTTGTGTTTGGATGCCTTGTTTCTCTTTCACACAAAAACTATAGGGTAGATTCTGATAAAATTTTGCACAAAAGCTGCCTGAATTAATATATAGGCTACTACTGCTACTATGTATCACAGGCAGAGCCGCGGGCAGAAGCTAGTATTGACATAAGCTATTAGCAATTGCCCGTAAAGAGATTAACCCTGAACTTACGTGAAGTGTCTCAGATTAGGGCCAAGATTGAACCATTGCTAAGGATTCTTCATTCGACTACTTCTTCTTAATCGGTTTACGTTTAAAAGGTGTTTCTCTTAATAAAACGGTTGGAATCCTTTCCTGCTTATAAATACCTTCTTAATTGAAGCAGCCGTGGCGCAATGGATAAGGTATCGGTCTTACGATCGAGAGGTTGTGGGTTCGAATCCTGGCCATTAAACCACGGACGTGAATTTCCTTCTAACACAAGCGAATCAAGCTAGGCTTACCAAGCTTAAGCAAAGAATAAAAAGGGAATAAAAAAGAATAAAAAGGGATTGGCTTAAGTTAGGTTACCAAGTTTACTAGTAATTTGAATTTGCAAATTACTAGTTAGCTTGATTAAAAAAAAAATATAATTGCGATAGTTTGTGAAGATGTGTGGATATTTCTTTAACGCAATAACCCCGGGTCAATTTAGATGGAATATTGCACTCATGTCCTTAATTAATATAAGTGTATATTTTATGCGTTTGTGTTTTATGTGTATGAATGCCTCAATGGTCTAGTGGTAGGCGTGTGCGCCTCTCACCGCGCGATCTCGGGTTCGATTCCCGGGTCGGGCAAAGAGTTATATGTGAACTCAATGTCAGGAATTCTCAATAGCAGCACGGAGTTGATTTGTGCCCGGAGGATGACACCCTCTATCTCATAGGACCTAAACATAGCAGGTGAAGTGTGGGTGCTTTACAACTCTGGCACACCCATCTGGGTAATATAGGCGTGATGCTATGGTTATGTCCAGAATCTGTTCACAAACACCGTTCAGTTTTAGATCAGGATTAACAATCATGTTCCTATTTACCCTCTGTAATATACCTTCGACAGTACTAGGAATACGTATTGAAACTGACGTGAGTTTGTAACATTATTCAAATTATGAAATACGGGTACGTCGCGCCTGAGTCGCAGCCAGTCTAGACAGTATAGACTGGCTGCGACTCAGGCGCGACGTATCGCACTCTCTTGATAATGCCTAGACGTATAGGCGAAACCGCGGTCGACTAAATAGACCAAAATTACGTGAGTAACACCCGTATTTCATAATTTGAATAATACTACGTATTGACAAATCTTTGTGTGCATGAACATGGAGGTTTGTCTTAGTCGGGGTGTTTCTATGTATAATAATATTATTCTTTATTTACATATTGCTTATTAAATATTTACAATACTAATCTAACTATCATTTAATATTTTAAACTAATGAAATAAATACCTAACTATATACACCTAAGAACAATGATATTATAGAACTATAGATATGTTACGTTCATAGAAATTACGATTTAAATCCGTTCCGAGCTATTCCAAATTGCACACATTGACAAATGTAACTGATAAGTAAAACAAAAGATACGAAATAGCACGCAAATGAAAGAGATAGCTATAGTTTTAATGATTGCACTTCAGTGGTACGCACGTGACTGCGCTCGACGCAGGCCACACGCAAACTAAACACAAGACGTCCCAATTGGGACGTATTTGAGTATTCACAGCGCGAGCGCTTATAACATATCTGCTTTTGTTTTTATATAATATAATTGCCTAAGAATAATAAAAATTATTAAATAAATAAAACTCGTACAAAAAATAAAATAAAAAATAAAATCAGGTGTCAAAAAATACGTCCGCATCGATGTCGACCGCAGGTAACGTGTATAATAATTATGTATTAATTAAAGAAAAGTATATATGTATTAGTATCAGTTATTGTAGTACCCATAGTACAAGCTCTGCTTAGTTAAGGACTAGATGGCGTTGTGTAAGTTGTGGGATATATATATATATATATATATATATATACACCTTTGCTACACCCTTCTGGGTAATGTAGGCGTGATGCGTGATGTTATATAGCTGCCTTAGCCGACACACTCGCATTATCAGCTCCATGTACTTGTCGCCTATTGTCATTAATATATGTATTCTAACACGTCTGTATCTTAATATATAATCAAATGTAATTCAATCTTCTTGCATGCCAAATACAGCCATTCAGGCATGCAATTGGATACATGTAATAATAACTAATTGTGGACACGATTGATTATATCCACCACCACGACTTCAGGTCATGCATAAGCAGGTCACACCCTTCGCTGAATTCAGGAGATGTCTAAATGCTTGGGAAATTGCCGAGGCTCTTTAACAATATGGTTCGAAACAGGATGTTTGAACCGAATAGTGGTAGAGCCAGAGGGCAAAGTACCACCGTCTCATCTTTAACCTGACGCCAAATATGTAATTATTATTTAGTACTAACTGACCCAATAATAATAATAATAATAAACCCCTCTGGGACAGTCGTTACCTTACCATGAGGATAACGCAACACCCAGAGGCATATCAAGTATTTGCTTTTTAATATCCTTTTGATATAAACAAAAAATATATCTTA
Source organism: Hypena proboscidalis (assembly GCA_905147285.1). Classification (NCBI taxonomy): domain Eukaryota; kingdom Metazoa; phylum Arthropoda; class Insecta; order Lepidoptera; family Erebidae; genus Hypena; species Hypena proboscidalis. Next base: position 31,832,007 of record LR990126.1, read on the forward strand.
AGATCGATAAAGAGCACACAAACCGCAGGGCAGCTTGTGGCAAGCTGAATATGTGTGGCGACACTGCGGTCCTGATTCCCCAGAGAGTCAGTCAGGGACTCGTCTCCGGCTTGCCTTCACGGGCCGGTCGGAGTGGAAACCCAAAAGCGCCCGCAGGACTCTCAGCTCTGTTCTTGCCTTAACCGGCCGGTCAGAGAGGGGTCGCCAGAGCAGAGATGCTCGGGGGTGGAAGTGTCAATTTCAAGGGCATAACTACGAGGAAACCTTAGGTGTTCCACCGAGGGTGAAATCGGCGCCGCGCGCGCACCGCTCGACACCCCAAGCCGCTCAGAGCAATGTTGCGCCCTGTCGCCTGTATGGCTTTGCCTTAGGTGACCGTTTAGGGGGCCCATATAGTGAGTTGGCGAGTCACCGTCTGCCCATTTTTCCGTGTACAACATGTGTTTCAGGGCAGGCGTCAGTTTTTACCCATAGTATCAGATTTAATATATAATAATATAATAATAAATCCTAAAAAAGGTTGAATATCGGTAGATCATTTAGGGGCTCAGATTATTGCATTTACTGCTTTAGCTACTGGTGGTAGACCTCTTGTGAATGAGCTCGAGGGCGGCAGCACCACCGTCTCACCTTTAACCTGCCGCCAAATAGTAGTGCTTCCATTACTGTGTTCCGGTTTGATGGTGAGATCAGGCCCTGAAATTACTGGCACTTGAGGCATAACACCGAAGTCCTCAGCTGCAGCGACGCATCTATAATCTGCTTTTATGGATTGTTGATGTCCATGGGCTGTACTCCACCTACCATCAGGTGGACTTCGTTCACACACGTTCGTTCGTTGCGGGCGTAGTATAAAAAAAAAATTAGGCCCTATTATAGCAATACGAAGAAATACGCCGAATTACCAATTACCCTGTATACTTATATATGAATCACTGGCAGGCGCTTCGTCACGATGTCATTTACACCCTGCTTAGAATTGGTTATTTCCCATAAGATGGACTACACACCCGCTCGCTTTATACGTCATAAAAAGAAAAATAGCCTAGGCTAGTACTGCAGTAGTATGGTATTATATACTTAAATACCAGCTTTAATTTCAAGCTGAGCTACTACTTTAGTTATACTGGTTGTAGCATTACCTACATCATTGAAGGTACGTATTTTATATTGCCTAACCGGACTTAAATTTAAGTTAGAACACTTGACAGTCCTAATGAGCAGTCCTGAAAGTCTGGACAGCTAGTTTTACAACGAGTATATAATAATACAACATATTATCTCGCAATGTGTTGAGGAGGTCAAGTTCATTAAAAATAGAATTAAATTGTTCGCGATCTGCTTTGATGGTCTGGTGGTTTGTGTGTGAGCCTGTCACCGCGAGGTCTCGGGTTCGATTCCCGGGTCGGGCAAACTGTTATTTGTAAACTATTTGACGACCGGATGGCGGAGTGGGTAGTGTACCTGCCTGCGACGCCGAGGTCGCGGGTTCGATTCCCGCTTAAGACAAATATTTGTGTGCATGGACATGGGGGTTTGTCTTAGTCTGGGTGTTTCTATGTATCATAAGAATGTATTTACAAAAGAAAAGTATATATGTATTAGTATCAGTTATTCTAGTACCTATAATACAAGCTCTGCTTAGTTTGGGACTAGATGGCGTTGTGTGTAAGTTGTGAGATATTTATTATTATTTATTAACTATCCGAATTCACAATAGCAGCACGTAGTTGTAATTGTGTCCGGTGGATGGCGATAGGCTCACCTCCTATCATAGGGACCGAAATATAACAGGTGAAGTGTGGGTATTGTACACCTTTGCCATACCCTTCTGGGTAATATAGGCGTGGTTATGTTATGTTATTGTTCGCCACATAATAAATCGCTAATATTATCAAAACTTATATTTTTTTATGAAACAAGGCTATGAAGTTAGTCGCAATACATAAAATGCTGATATTCAGCTGAGCCTCTTGGACTAGAAGCTGAACCACAAAGTTATAAGGGATAAGATACAAAATGATGACGTTATTTTAAAAAGAAATCGAGTAATTTCAACCGCCATCTCAAAATCACTCCTCATTTGTTTTAATACTGTCTTCCTTGTTTAAAAAATGACAGTCACTTTTAAAATTTAAACAGGGAATAAAACGGTGAAGCGTGTTTGACGAGTAAATATATTATTATGTCTTTGGCCCTCACTCAGTGGCTTGAAACATAGGCATCTAAGTAGTAAAGTGTGTATCCCTTCTTCCAAGCCACCTCAGGATCACTCTTTAAGTAACATTAATCGGGTTTTCTAAGCGCTACTTTACCATCGAAAAGATCTTTACTCCACAAAAATCAACACATAATTTCAGACTCTGTTGTGTTGATTATAAGGTTGTATTTATCTCCGTGTACTCTTAAGTCTTGAGATTTCTACTCAGCTCACTAAACGCTTCATATGTCACAATTTGTAACTCTAAAATGAATTATTATAAATAGGTAAAGTTTATCCAGACTGAATTTAAGTATTTAATTTGAGGGCATCTTTTACGGACTTGGTTAAATTACCTTATTAGGGTGCTGTAGCCAAATGGCAAAAAACGGAACCCTTATGGATTCGTCATGTCTGTCCGTCTGTCCGTCCGTATGTCACTGCCACTTTTTTCCGTAACTATAAGAGCTATACTGTAAAAACCTGGTAAGTAGATGTATTCGGTGAACCGCATTATGATTTTCATACAAAAATAGAAAAAAAACAATAAATTTTTGGGATTCCCCATACTTAGAACTGAAACTCATTTTTTTTTCAACCCATACGTGTGGGGTTACCTATGGATAGGTCTTCAAAATGATATTGAGGTTTCTAATATAATTTTTTTCTAAACTGAATAGTTTGCGCGAGAGACGTCCCCAAAGTGGAAAATGTGTCCCCCCCCCCCCCCGTAAGTTCTAAAATAAGGGAATGATAAATGTTAAAATAATATATGATGTACATTACCATGCAAACTGCCACCGAAAATTGGTTTGAACGAGATCTAATAATCGTTTTTCTTAATACGTAATAAATCGTAAACCGCATTTTACCTTTCATTCAATCAACTCAAATATAATAAAGAATAAAGAAAAACATTTATTTAGATGTATTTTGGTACGGATACCGGATAACTAATAATAATAAATAATAGTTTAAAAAAACTAAAAAACACGCTTTTAAAGTACTTCTAACTAAAAAGTGAAAAATAATTCCTAATATAAGCTGAAAAAATATAGTTTAAAAAAACTAAAAAAACACGCTTTTAAAGCACATCAAACTAAAAAGTGAAAAATAATTCTTATTATAACCTGAAAATAATAATAAACGAAAAATACTAGTACTATTGTGAAAAAAAGCGTGGGTCGCTCGATAGACGAATACTATGGCACAGAGCGCCCCACGCTTTTTTTCACAATAGTACTAGTATTTTTCGTTTATTATTATTTTCAGGTTATAATAAGAATTATTTTTCACTTTTTAGTTTGATGTGCTTTAAAAGCGTGTTTTTTTAGTTTTTTTAAACTATATTTATTTTTCACTTTTAAGTTTTAGTTTTTTTTTAATCCTGGTGATCCTAATCAGGATAATGAGATAAATTTATGAAATTATTATATTGTCGCTGATTCTTTACAAGTGTAGAAAGTTTGAATTAAATCTGTCCGTTTAAAGTGGGTCAAAATCGAGTCCAAAGGAGTCGGTTACATACAAACAAACAAACAAACAAACAAACAAACAAACATACAGGTGAAGCTAATATAAGCGTGTTAAAAAGTGCGAGTCAGACTTGCGCACGTAGGGTACGTGCGCAAGTCTGACTCGCACTTTTTATTATTAGTTTAATGCAAAGAAATTTAGGCATGGAGTTTGCTGTCCAGTGTTAAGTGGTCATCCGAAAACCACTTCCCAACTGATTGCCTAATTATAACATCACGTCTTTAACCAGAAGGGTGTGGCAGAGGTGTATATTCTGTGCTTATCGCCATCCACCGGGCACAAATCCGTGCTTCCATTGAGAATTTCATGACTAATTTCATGACTTTCACCACGATGGCAAGTCAAAATAAATTTTGTCTCAGCCATGGACACGACGAAGAAGAAGATTAAAATGATCTCCTTACCATAATACAACTCGTTCGCTCCGAGCTGGCCTAAGTTTTTCGTCCCAACCCCCATTTCTGAACTCTCAAAAACCCCCTTAGACTGTTGTGACCAGAGAGCATGCATTTAACTAGAGGGAGCTAAAAGTTTTAAATGACATTATGCCAATTGTAAATTACATTATTCCCTGATAATATTCCCGTTATAGTTTAGAAGTGTATGGGTTTGACAGCTTTTACCCGGCCCGGGGAAAAATTTATGTCAATCCAATTGTTGCAAAAGTATAACCGTAATTTTTTTGCATGTTACATCTTGACATTTATTATCTCTGGTTTTGACAGTGTCGTACTTTACAAGTTGGGAGCTCACAAGAATTGAGGTATGGTGACGCTGATCAGGAAAATTTTACTTCTATAAGCAAACGGGTAGTAATATACTATGGTAATAATTTGTAAAAAATTTCTTTTATAAGTTTCATCACTTGGTTTCGATATAAAATTCGAGTTTTAGGACGACATAACAATTTTGAATTAAACTGGGTTTATTTATTTTAATTAATTTAAAGAAGGGTGTATTTATTAATCCTAGCGTACCCATACTGTGTGTCTAAATCCGAGAGATAAAAATATTAATAAAAAATATTCTTTTGTGAATTTGATATAATTGTAAATTTATTTATCCGTACGGAACCTGTTAAGTAAACTCTAATCAAGTTCTTAATGGTAGAAATGATTAAATACTTACGTGGCTTAAATAGGGGGTACACTTACCTGAAACAAAACAACAGTTGTTTACAAAATATAAAATTTTACAGAAAACATGGTAATTTTCTTACGAAATATAAGATATTACGGGATATTTACCATGTGCTGCGAAATATCAGAAGACTTGGTACATTAAAATGTATAGTAAATATCCCGTGATATCTAATATTCAGACAAAGTTTGCAATAGAAATTACACAAATTTTTGGTCGGTCATTAAAATACAGACCAACGGCCTGCAAATGATCTTCATTTTAACTGTACACATACAGACTAGACACCTATATAACACCCATACTTCACTAGACTTTTTTTTTTTGTTGTCGAGGGGGGAAATCAATGTGAGGTTGACGAGACTCCGACGACTCACTAAAACCCCCCCGGTGTCCGGCCTCAATGCGTGTCGAAGGGCCCCGGGATGTCTGATAGAACTCTCCGGTGCCCCTCTCGGCTCGGCTCTCCCGCCCCGTCTGCTCGCGGTTCGCGACGGCACATGACACTGTGTACCGTGATACCGTCGCTCGTCTCTGGATCTGTGTATACGTTAACCACTACACTAACTAGGTACAACCTTCTCGCCCTTTAATTCCCTTAAATTCTTAATGAGAGCATGCATGACGCAGTGGCGCAACTGCCTCGACGGTCTAGTGGTTAGCGTATGCGCCTCTCACCGCGAAGTCTCGGGTTCGATTTCCAGGTCGGGTTATTTGTGAACTTTCCGTCAGGTAATTCACAATAGCAGCACGGAGTTGGAATTATAGCCCGGTGGATGACGATAGGCTCAACCCCTATCCCATGGGACCTAAACATAGGTGAAGTGTGGGTATTGTACACATCTGCCACACCCTTCTGGGTAATATAGGCGTGATGTAAATGTTACGTTATTGTTCGCCTTTCACACAGTAAATCAATTCATAGAGTTCAATTTTCTATCACATGGGACAACTTTTTGAGTGATTTGCAAAGATTTGTTCTGAGACTGGGTATGCTTATAAGTGTGAATGTGTGTAAAATTTTCATTCGACCATTGAATAGTGTAACTGCTAGTGGCGTTCCGAAAAATCTAAATATAGCGATAACAAACAGCAATAATCGTTAATGAAAATGAATTATCTGGGAAAATGGCGTCAAACTGATAATCCTCTTAATGAATGGCAGATTCACACACAATATGCGTAGCGATTGCAACAAACAATACTCAATCATAAGGCTGTGCACAAACTTCACCGATTGCAACGAGCAGTATGTCAAGATATTTAATACGTCACATATTCACATCAAAGCTCTATATCCCGGTGTTAAAAAAAAACTAACAGACATTATAATATACAGGGTGGATGTGACATAGCGACATTTAAATAAACCGCAGCTTCCACATATGGTAAGTATTCATTTCCACCGGTCAAATATTTTCCGACGACAATTATTTTGAGAAAAAAATACCGGTATGATATGTCGAACATTTAAAATTATAAATCTAAGGGATTCTAAGGGATTCCAGATAGTTCTTATCCTACCCATAAAAATCTGACCGAATTTAAAAGTGACACAAGTTACATTTGAAAAAAAGAATAGGTACAGCTGTCACTTTCATTAATGTGAGTTATATGTTTATCCTGCCGAAAAGGTTTATCTTATTATCAGGTTCTTTTGTTCATGAATCACTATTTATTGCTATAAACTGGATTATAAAAAAGCATAATAATTTTTCAGTTAACCGCAAACTGGTGCACGACTTTGTTGTAAAGCTATAATTATCTGAGCGTTTGCCCAATTACTTGGCTTCTAGTATAACGGATTTAGCTGAATATCAGTATTTTACGTGGTGCGACTGCCATCAGACCTCCACAACCCATTACGAGGATACGCCACTCTTTGTTAGACTAGTTGTCAGACATTCTGGTCTCTGATTAACCGTACTGACTGCCATACTGACGGCTTAACGTGCTCTCCTAGGCACGGACGAAAACTCGTTACGTAAAGATGGTCACTGCAAGATCCTTTTTTTTTTTTTTTCGCGGGGAAATGCAATTACGCATTCTACCCCACCCGTGGAGGGCGGGCAGGGTGGTTATGTGGGACTCCGTGCCTACGAATGGTAAACGGCACGGATATACCCACTAAAACCCCGCGGTGTGCCATCGTCGCCGAAAGATGGTGGGTCGACAAGCCCTGGATCGATCTTACATCCACAGGGCCCGCCGCGGCGACCGTGCCCGGTCCGACTGCCGACCGGGCACCCGACTCTTCAGTCAACCTCTCCTAGCGGCGCCCTGGGCACACCCAGACTTAGCCAAGAGACCAACTTTGTTGTCTAGCTAAATGTGTGAAGATTAGCTAATGAAATGATGCTTTTATATGATTATTTAAAAGTAGTGGCTTCGAAAAGCAAATAATTGGCGCACATAAGGTAAATACCGTGCGCACCAAGTGCGTATTTTGTATTATATAAAAGTCATTGGCTACCACTAATCATTTTGTTAAGTTTATTCACAAATTGACGACCGGTAGCGAAAGGCACGCCAGGTTCGATTTCCACTCAAGTCAAATCTTTGAGTGCATGAGTTTGTGTTTCTATGTATAATAAGTATGTATTTACGAAAAAAAAGGATATATGTATTAGCATCAGTTATTCGAGTACCTATAGTAAAAGCTCTGCTTAGTTTGGGACTAGATGACAAAATTGACACAATAGACATAAATAAAGCTATATGAAAGTATCAACAACGAGATATTAATTGTTGGAAAGCATAATAAACGTATTCATGTGTTTCGTTTCTAATTTCCATATTCAGAGGCATAATTAAAATGCTTTTCAATGGCTGAAATCAACCTATTAACACCCCGTGTCATTATTCTGATGTTTTACTTATGGATACTGAGTTCATGGTAAAACTGACACATAAATGAAGCCTTTACCCCATGGGGGTAGGCAGAGACAATGACCTCATTCTACCTGACGTAAAATAGAAATCATATTTGGGAAAAGTTATACTGAACTCATCTCGTTGATGTCTTTTAAATATATATTTAGTTATACTCAAAATTGCGCTTTGTGGGAGCTATTTCTTAACTAATAAACATAACATCACGCCTATATTACCCAGAAAGGTGTGGCAGAGGTGTACAACACCCTTACTTCTCCTGTTATGTTTAGGAATCATGGGATAGGGTTAAACCTATCGCCATCCATCGGGCAAAATGCCAACTCCGTGTTGCTATTGTGAATTTCCTAACGGCAAGTTTACAAAAAAAATAACACTTAGCCCGACCCGGGAATCGAACCCGAGACCTCGCGGTGAGAGGCGCAAACGCTAACCACTAGACCATCGAGGCACAACGAATTTATTTTATTAAGAGGAACACTTAGTTTTTTAGTTTCTTTGTAATTTAAAAACTAAAAGACCGATTAAAAAAAAATCTTTTTTATTAGAATGCTAAATTACTCTTGAGGCTTTATTTTATAGAGGTACCACGTAGGCGAAACCGCTGAAGCTACGGGTTAATGCCTCATGTACCAGTAATTTCAGCTTGTCTACCACTTAACCGGAACTGCTACTATTTGGATTTAAGGTAAGACATCGGTCCTTTCACTCTTCAGGTCGTTTAGCACCCTAAGCATAGCTCATATGAAAAAAATACAATCGAATTGAGAACCTCCTCCTTTTTTTTTAAAGTTGGTTAACAAGTGGGGTTTAATCTACCAAAGGGTTGAAGAGAGATACGTTGTTTTGTAACGTAAGGGGTATGCTATCACACGTACGACGAATAAAACACATTCACACCTTGTTTGTAGGTTTAGCGCTGAATTATCCTTCTTCCTACTAATATTATAAATGCAAAAGCTTAAGAACAAAATCATTTGGACGAATGTCGCACTACCTTACTCGCAATCAGGGCGCACCAGAATACCAGCGCTGTAGTGCTGATGTGCTGCAGTAGTATGCTGAGGTGTGTACCTTTTTTGGCACATCAATTTAATTTTTATTATAAGTAGTTCAGAAGTGATACTAAGATTAAGATTTGCCAAAATAAACGTTTCTTTCTTTCTTTCTTTTCTTTCTTAGAACATGTGTAGATATTTGATACTATTTCGCGCAAAAATGAGTGCGTCGATTTTTTTTCGTCGAAAAATTTACACGCCTAATAGCTTATAGTCTGGATTAACCGAAGGCAAGTCGTCGTACTGCGCGCGGTAAGTAGTACAAAATATAGTGCAGAACAAAATTAAAATTGCATTTTTTTGCACTTAACTTTTTATTCCAAGTACTGGTGGTAGAGTTTTTGTGAACAAACTCGAAAGAGGAAGAACCATCACCTACTGCAAAACAGTTTCAATTTTATTTTTCAACGACGCTCGCTCTCGTTATAACTCCTGTGTCGCGAGGGTGTTCACAAACATGCTTTTCACTCACACAAAGCACACTCAGAGCCAGAACAAATATTACATTTATTTTTATTGAGGTCGACCTTAGAACTCATTAGACTCTTCTTTAGATCGATAGCCTCCATTGGAGCAGTCGGCTTATCGGAGTGACTTGACATCATCCATATCCAAGATATGGCGTCCCAGGATGATGCTTAGTCGCAGAAGAGGTGCAGGGGTTCCATTTACTGCCATAATAGTAATATAGAACTATACAAATTTAGCGATACATTTTTGAAGATTGTGGTTGCTTACTACCATTGTGATGCTCATTCACTTCATACGTCTTAAATTCTATTTAATACGCTATGGTTCGCTCATCACATATTTTTAGATTTGCTAATTCTAATAGAACTTGTGAATCGGAAGCATAAATAAACGATTAGTGTTACAAGAACATTAATGCTGCCCTCTTTATCTCAAATCGGTTTTATGAGCTTCCTTGAGCTCATAATTTGGAGTGAGGCTACATTCACACCGTTCCAGAATTCATCTTGATAAAAAATTACGGATTAACCCCATACATTTAAGGGGGTCATTTTTTTTTTTTATTGTAAGATATCACAAATTAATATCTTATTTTATTACAATCTAGCCCATAAAGGCTAATGAGTAATTATATTTTAACCTAAATTAATATGTAAACATAAATCTAAGAGGCGTCCAATAACACTTCACTTAGTTTTTATTAAGGCGAAGACACTTTGTTCATGTTGTCTTTCGAACTATCACTGTTTTTGTTTGTAATTTTTTACTTAATCACTAACACTAACTAACTCATATGGTTTTGTCCGTTTAAGTCTTTTCACTATGTCCGTATTATCACACTATAAATATGTACAAACAGTACGGAAACTGCCTACAAACGTGGGAAACAGCACGCACACATAAACATGCACACCGACGAGACCCCTAAGCGGCACTAGCTACTGAGAGCACCGCGACAATCGCTTAGGGGTCTCGTCGGTGTGCATGTTTATGTGTGCGTGCCGTTTCGCACGTTTGTAGGCAGTTTCCGTACTGTTTGTACATATTTATACTGTGGTATTGTCGAGGAGCTGGATGTGGTCAATGAGGTTATTAAAATATGTATTTTTTATGATTGTATTTACTGAGTGATTTTATGTTTGCCTTTTGAAAAATTATTAATATGTTTTATCATTTAAAAAACCTGACTATTGAGAGCTAGATAGAATCGTACCTATAACCATTCTAAATACTATTCCGCCAAAATAGCTAGGCACTTAGCTTCAAACATGTCCTTCCTAACGAGGTGCCTAGCTGTCTTGGTGGATAGTAGCCGTAGTAGCCAGTTGACCCGGCTTTGTTTTACGCATTGCTTTTCTAGTAACCATCGTAAACTTCGTCAGGGATACTAAAACTACAAGCAAAATTATTATTTTCGGTATCGATATTAATAACGCTTAAGATGTCCCATTGCTATAAAGACAAAGCGATCAATCTAGATATACTATTTACCTGCAGTTATCAGTCACTAGTAATTACACAATTATATGTACACAATGAAATTGATTCAATGCGAGATGGTTAAACAGAATTGCCCAAATTATCGAGCCATTATGTATGATACAATAATTTTAATGAACTCTGCTTAACGATCTATAGTATTATAGTTTTAAACGGCCGTGGCGCAATGGATAAAGCATCGGTCTTACCATCAAGAGCTCGTGGGATTGACTCCTGGCCATTACACCACGGACGTGTACTTCTTCCTAACACAAATGAATTAAGCTTAGCCGGAGGGGGCTAACAAGAATACTACTTCATCAATCATCATCAATTAGCCTCTCGCAGTCCACTGCTGGACATAGGCCTCTCTTAATGTGCGCCACAACACCCGGTCCTGTGCCTTCCGCATCCAGTCCCCTCCAGCGACCTTCTTCAGGTCGTCAGTCCACCTGGCAGGGGGGCGTCCCACCTTACGGTTGCCGAGTCGCGGTCTCCATTCCAGGACTCGTTTGCTCCAACGGCTGTCAGTCCGTCGGCAAACGTGACCAGCCCACTGCCACTTCAGCGAGCTTATTTTGCGAGCTATGTCGGTCACTTTGGTTCTTTGTCGGATGACCTCATTACGAATTTTATCCTTCAAAGAAACTCCGAGCATAGCTCGCTCCATAGCCCGCTGCGCGACTTTAAATTTGTGGACTAGTGCAACCGTTAATGTCCATGTCTCGGCACCGTAGGTCATAACAGGCAGGACGCACTGGTTGTAGACTTTCGTCTTCAGGCACTGCGGTAAAGGCAAAGAGAAGACTTGACGAAGTTTGCTAAATGCTGCCCAACCCAACTGGATCCTTCTATCGACTTCTCGCTCGAAGTTGTTTCTACCAAGCTTAATGACCTGCCCTAGGTAGATGTATTCTTGAACAACTTCGAGCATCGATCCATCGACAAATATTGGTCTCGGCATGACATGCTCATTGAGCATAATTTTGGTTTTATCCAAATTCATGCCGAGACCAACACGTCGTGAAGCTTCATTTAGGCTGTGCAGCATTTCGCTCAGCTGTTCCAGCGACTCCGCCACGATGACGATATCATCGGCAAATCGAAGGTGCGAGATGTACTCACCGTTCACGTTTATACCCCGTCCAGTCCAGTCCAAGGTCTTGAAGACATCCTCGAGAGCGTTGGTGAACAGTTTTGGGGATATGACATCCCCCTGTCTCACCCCCCGACGCAGCTCGATTTGGCTTGTCTTTTGGTCCTGGATCTGGACGGTCATGGTGGCGGTCTCATACAAGCATCTCAGCACCTCGATGTATCGCCAGTCGATACGGCATCGCTGCAGAGCATCCAAAACCGCCCAAGTTTCGATGGAGTCGAAGGCTTTCTCGTAGTCCACAAAAGCCAGACACAGCGGCTGATTGTACTCTTCAGTTTTCTGTACAATCTGCCGAACAGTATGGATGTGGTCCACGGTACTAAAGCCTTTTCGAAACCCGGCTTGTTCTGGTGGCTGGAACTCGTCAAGTCTCCTGGCGAGGCGGTTCGTGACTACTCTCGAATACTACTTATCATTTGTATTTTCAAATTACTAGAATTTTTAAATTTTACTTTTATTTTGTATTTTAATTTTAAGATAAGTTTGTAGTTCTTTTGTTACTTTCTTTTCTTTTATTTTGTCTGATGGTAGTCATCCAGTATGACTATTTAATATAGCTCTGCCGGGCGGCGCTCCAACATTTAGGTGGTTTGATAAACATAGTTAAGAAAAAGCACATAAATGACCCCGTTTAGATGACAAGAGACTCGTGCCAAGCAGTGGGTGAATGAATACAGGAAGGCTTCGATCAGCCTATTAACCTACCAAAATCTGTGCAATACTAATAATTAAACAAAGGTTCTCTAGAAACGAATGAGATATTTACGAAGATAGATGAACATCTATCTTTAAGCTCGGTACTCACACACGGTATTCCTCGATAGTTTTACTCCAAAACAAGTAAATATTAACGTGTGGACCGCAAAACTCACGGCTCGAAGGCTCGCATCGAGCCGACTCGATGGAATTAAAATAAAGTAATTTCCTTCGCACTTGCTCGAAGCGAGCCGTCGAGCTTGACTCAAGGTGGCCGCAAGTGGCGCGAGTCGAGCGTCATTCCGCCGTTGTTGTTCATCGTGAAAACACGTGTAGAATAAAAAAATGGATTTACGTGTGTATTCCAAACGTGTAATAGGGGAATTTATTAATTTATATAGACAAGTGTGATTGTTTGTGGAATTTCAAATCCATAGATTACTCAAATAAACATAAGAGAAATGAATGCTACGACAAATTACTGGCGGTGCTTAATACTTGTTATAATCTTCGAGACACAGCTATTTAATCAAGTTCACGTGGCTGTAGTGAAAACGGTGATCTAACCAATCTTCAACCCAGTACCTCCTTTTATGTTTCTTCTTTTCATTTTCTTTAATTCTTTTATAATTAAGAACTGCGAGACTTGCTAAACGTAGCCACCGTCTTCTTTGTTGAACAGACATGTGTGTTGGCTCGAACGTTTCGGTAAATACTGAACGGTGCGCGCCACTCGATAGATTAATGCTGAATGTGTGGACGAAAGCCCATGCCATGATTTTTACTCGACATGCTAGCTCGATCGAGTAATACCGTGTGTGAGTACTGAGCTTTTTAGAACTAAAGGTTCACAGTTCACACACGTTCACAGACGCTGTACCACGGGTGAACTGGCCATACATTCTTTGGATTTGCGAATATTTTTTTTATCAACAGTTCTATAAGTAGGTAACTAAACAAACGGTTTAATAACCACGAGAATAAATGATAGACGGCGATTACTTGAGTATTATCAATACGCAAACAATGACATAACGCCTTATACACTAAATAAATGTGATTGCGTAAATGGTGGTCGCCCCAATTAATTGTGGACATTCGGAGAAGCCATTAGAGCCGCAGAATCTTCCGTCCATCACACATCAAAACCAATTTAAATTTAATACCTATAGCCCTATATTCACTACACAGTTTTAATATTACAAGGGATAATTTTAAATGCTACTAATTCGCATTCATGAAAACATTAAAGAAATAATGAATACACAATGTTCCGGATAAGTTACTGGATAATCTCTATTTGAAGATCATCGATTTAATATTGGCTACCTATCGAAGGATACTAAAGTATTTGTACCATGTTTGGCATGAATATGAATACCGGACTGGCTAGTAACCTCATCTCAGCTTTTACTTTAAAGCCAGCCTTTTCGCCTGCCGAGCCTTTTCCCAATTACATTGGGGTCGGCTTCTAGTATTACGCATTAAGCTGAATATCAGTATTTTAGGTGGAACGACTGCCATCAGACCTCCAAAACCCAGTACGAGGTAATACGTCGACTAGTTGCCATACTTTCCAGCCTCTGAATAACCGTAATGACTGCATTTTTTTAAATCTGTGCCCACAGAGGCATGGAAAAAACTCGTCATGTTAATGATGGTCACCCATCCACGGCCGACCGCGGTTAACATTGCTCAAACTGCAATATCTATCGACCTGCGCGGCTGCAACTCAGCCACGAGCTCCTCCATCCTTTAACCTGCCAGTACTAGTTATTTATAAGTCGTGCAGCGATGTTGTCATAGACATTACTCAGATTTGACGTCACCGACGAGAGCTTGTAGGTACTGCACTGCATTCCGGAATTCTCGGCCAAACCAACAAACTGCGATAAAAGGATTACGGATAACAAGCATCCGCCCGCGGGTCCGCTCGTGACGCGTGTTGCGACTTCAAAAAGTAGTAATTTCAGACTATAAGCTACATCTGCAACGTCTGTCATCTTGCTAACGGTGAAGGAAAACATCGTGAGGAAACCTATGCAGGTTTCCTCACTTTCTCACTTCTTAGGCACTCTCAGGCATGCTCCTGAGAGTGCCTAAGAAGTGCTCGAGGGAGTGTGAAGTCTACCAATCCGCACTTTTTTAGCGTGGTGGACTGTGGCCTACCCCCTTCTCATCATGAGAAGAGGCCCGAGCCAAGAAGTGGTACATGTATTAGATACAAGGCTGATATTATTATAATCTACATCTGTACAAAATTCAAAAAATTGCGCGGTAGTCTTTGCTTACAAGAGTAACAAACATCTTTACAAACTTTCGCATATTATTCTTTAATAATATTAAGTAGCGAGGCTGAGTTTCTAGTACACTAAGTGCCGATTTCACCAAAATGTTAAACTCAAGTTTAAAGCTTGCAATCTCTTTGGCCCGTGAATGAAAGAGAGAGAGAGAGAGATACAAATACGACTTTAATAAAACCGGAGATAAAGACGTTAGGTGTAATTAGGGCATTGTAGTAGTTTAGAGTTAAAGTTTATGTATTTACTAATTAGTCCTAAGCGAAGATAAGTCTTGGAGTTATGACAGCCCGCGAAAAGTTTAACTCATTGAAATGCAAAGAGTGCACTGGTACACGGCATAGTTTTTCTTTAGTCATAATTACCGGCATACCCTGACAGACATAGTTTAAACAAAAAGTGAAATACTAACTCGGAACTATGTCATAAAATGTGCAAAATGAGGGCACTGCACGCAACGGCTTAGGCCTACCAACTGAAATGAAGACACTAGTACTGTGGTACTCAACCTTTTTTTACATGAGCCGGTAAGATGTCATGACAGTCCATGATAATAAAGTCGCGAGGCCAGCTTGGCCACGTATTTAATATCGTGTAACAATATAATTATATATTACTGATGCGGTTAAATATTAGACCTCCACAATATCGTAGCCGTGGTCAACATTTATCAGTGACCTGCTCAAACGATCTAACCACATTGAAAACACTAGAATTCGCAAATATCTACCCAAAAGTTTTTGTGTCAAATAGACAGACATCCAAACAGAATTATCTAGACATCCACGAAAGTATTCGCTTTTACCGTATTAGTTAGATATGGAAATTATCTTTCTATTTTCAAATTTACATCGCCCAAATAACAATGTGGTTGTCAACCTTAGCTATCATGGTGGGCCGCTCAAAATAGCTATGAGGTCTGCAGGTTGAGTATACCTGGACTAGTATCTAAAAATAGTAGCACAAACAAAAGTTTTGCAAAACGCCTTTTAGCAGACCGTTGTTTTGTTCAGTAATTTTATTTAGTGTATTCATAATCCTTCGATTTGGGTTTTATTTGCTTTAGTTTATGAGAGAAATTCACGCCAGCGTCGTTAAGGATTGCGCGGGGTTTTGTCGTCATCAGTAATCATTTTAATATAGTGGGAATGTGTCTTTGTTTGACTGCATTATAAATAAAATTTTGCCTTCTGTATTTCAACATTAAAATGATAATAGCACCCACGGTTCAATTGATATAATCAAAGTCCCTTGTGTAAAGGGGTGAATTGGGCGCCATCTACCGTAAAATCTTAAATAAAAGTTTTAACGACGCGGGGATCGAGCCTGAAACCACACGTTACAAATTGTACCGCTAGACTACAAAGCGATTAAATAAACCGTCACGGTCTTACGAATACTCCTTTTTTTAGTTTTGTGGTTAAATGTTAGTGACCAAATGCAACACCGTTTGGGGAGACGATGTGGTTATGTGGGGACTGCACCTTTTGGACGGGCCATTGGATCTACAACGTACATCGGTGACCCGTCTAGATGGTCTAACTAATCCTGCCGAGCTAGAATAACGATTGCGAGATAGTTTTTGTCGCGTCTTTGTCAAGTTTCCACTTAAAAATATTCATATTCATTTATATTCATAAAGTCAATTTACATGTCGTGTTTTCCAATATCCACTTATATAATTATATTATTGCATAGTATATGTCAATTTTAATTACATACATCCAAATTAATTTTAAAATAACAAGTCCGAGAATTTAGTCAAATATAACACAATGTCAATAAATATAGTCAAAAATAAATATAATAAAGTTGTCAGTTTTTTTTACAGTTACTAATAACAATGTCAATACTAATTAAATGTCAATTTACTAACAAATAATAATAATTATGTCAAATATTAGTTCTGTACTTTACAATTAGAAAAATTCATCATAGTCATAAAATGTTTGCTCGACAAGCCAGCGTTTTAGTCGGGACTTGAAACAAGCCAGAGTAGATGCTGCAGTGATCGTATCTGGCAATTTATTGTATACACTCGGACCCATCACGTGCGTAAACTTCGAGGATTTTGTCAGAGTTCGTTTGACAGCTGTAAGATTAGATGCGTTTCTCGTATGGTACGAGTGGATACGCCGAAATATGACAGATAGATACTCGACAAAATCTGTAGCGCTTGTTATGCAAGGCCCATTGGGAGTAATACCCTTCAATTCCAATACATACTCACACCAGATCAAGTAGGTAGTCACGTTATTGCTAACTAATTCAATCAATTACATAAATTACTCGATGATTTCATAACTGTGACAAACCACCATCAATTCTCATTACTTTAATTAGAACTATTACAGCTTGTTTGCCCATAATTCATATTAATAATATTATTATTCTATAAACCTTTTTGATATAAGTCATTAGTCATCAGAAACTGTATGCATACCTATGCGGGATTGTATATTAAACTAGCTGATCTTCTGCCCGAGTTAAACGTGACTGCTCCGCACCCGGGGTTTGTAGTAGCGTGATGTTAAAATAGTCCATAGGCTATCTATGTCTTGTCGCATAACATAATGTCATCCCTATATTACCAAGAAGGGTGTGGCAGAGGTTTTTATCCACACTTCACTTCTTACGTTTAGGTCCCATATGATAGCTGGTGAGCCTATCGCAATCCACCGGGCACAGCTTTAACTCCGTGCTGCTTTTGAGACTTTCACCGCAAGGTCTCGGGTTTCGACAGGATATTCACGGAGTTGAAATCGTGCCCGGTGGATGGCGATTATGTACTGATTATTTTCGAGTATATTTTGTAGGTCTAAAAGGTCGTTAGCTATTTTAAACCGAGGTACCTCGCAGCCGGAGCCGCTGGCGGACCCTAGTTAAATATATTCTTAGCAAAAGTCACGGTCAGGAGCTAGCTAGTTACACATCCATTGAGATTACATCGCGTACTATTTTCAACACCACTGATGTCATTAAAGTGATGCAATAAACGATTGCTGGCACAATAGACTAGCGGGATATACGGCGTTTGATTTATAATCCAGATATTTCAATGCATGCTGTTCCCTATGACTAATTAATTATTATTACTTTATCTATTCCTCTACTACTACTAATTATTGACTATTAATTATCTAAAAGGGTACATATAAGTTATAATAGTAGCCTATATTATGTTAATTACGTCGCAATTAACATAATGTGGAAAATATAGTCGAATACGGCAATGCAAATCTGCAGATTTGGTGAAATCAATATTGAGATGCAAAAATGTCATGTGGACACATTGAGACAAATTTGCATATTAATGCAAATAAATAAAATTGTAGTGTCCGTTTTTAATGTCAAAATAACAATGCAACTCGTGTTTCAAGCTGGCATAATTGTTTGCACGATACCTTTGCATAAAATACAGTTTTAGTCTGTTTTTATCGGCTAATCTTCTAAATAGGTAGGTAGACCAATTTTTATATTTTTTTGATGCAGGTAACTGACTACAAGGCGCATAACATTGGCTACTTTAAATCGATGTACAGTGGGCAAAGCAATTTGGTGTGCAGGGCATAAACTTCTACACCATAGTGATAACTGACTGCAATTAATATGCATGTGTAAATTACATATTTAATAAGTGTAATATATACACTATTTTGATATGTAACGCACTTATCCCATAACTGGTGTAGTTAGTCTTTACTATGACTTTTTGATGTAGTAGTATGAGTTTTTACCCTGCATACCTAACTCGTTGGCCCACTGTACTATCGGCTGCAGATAAGCATGCCCACTTTAGAAAATATTCCTGCGACAGCGCAGGTAGTAACGCACACATTGAACCAACGAATCAGAGGCATTTTTTTATTTGTGTGAGTGCAAGCTCAATAGCCACACTTCCTTACCCCACCCCCTTTGAGACAATTGTATTTGTGTGAGTGCAGTGGGCAAAATATAAACAATAGCCGAAATGTGCAACGTTTTGTAAGTGCATTGTTTAGTCAAATTTCTCAGAACTTAAACAATAGCTATTTTTTTTGTGTTAGAAGCCGATAAATGATGGTTAAAACATGTTAAACAATATTGCACCTTATCTACTTAACAACTATGGTAAGGTGATTCAAAATCGCTAACAATGCTTGTCGGCATGTTTTATTGAACTTCTTACGATTTAAAACAATAGTTAACTCGGTTTTTAATATTGGCAAAATCGCCGACAATATCCCGTGATAAAATCTACTTTTACCTAACTTAAAATGAATTTACTAGTATATAATTTAACACATTTAATTTATTTAACAAATAATAAGCAATCAAGACAGTTATTTCACCCCCATTAAACGCATCAATATAAAAATCCTATTTACAAATACTTGCATATCAATCCATTCATCTTTTAACACAATGATGATATTACGATATTCAATGCGCCCGCGCCGTTGGAATCAGTTTTATCAGAGATTTATTTATACATTCCATTTAAGATTTCTTCACAGATTAACTTAACACTTGTTCGAAGACTTGAGCAGCCTCTGTTAAAATATATTATTTCAATTGAAGCCCAAAAATAACCCAAGGATAGTTATCAATTTATTTCTTTTAACATAATCTAGTCACTAAGAAATTTTTAATAAATAAAAAAAGATAAAACTAAAATAAATTGTTGAATAAATTAATTCTTATCAAAAATAAAATTTGTTTCAGAAAGTTCAAATAATCATTTGAATATATTTGGCAATACCAATATATTTTTTTTATCTAAACATTTAAGATAGTAATAAGTTCAAAATTGTTTCTCGCTGGCAATAACACTATTCATAACAAGGAGCTCACGCGAATGGGATTTACATTTATTTAAAAATCATCTACAATTAACCGAGCGCACACTCGCTTAGTGTGAGTGTAACAATTATACATATAGATATTTATACGCATACAACTCGAATATCGTTCGCGCTCCCCATTGGTCAGAACGTTAGCATCGAGTATACACGCCGTGAGCGGTGCTATGCGATTACCGTCTTAAAGGTGGGCATGCGGAACTGCTTTCGATAGTACCTATCACGCAGACGCAACCGCGACAGAAAGTTAGTTTGTTTGTTCGATAGCGCAAATCTCGAGAACTACAGGTCGAATTTTGATAGTTCTTTTTGTGTTTGTGAGTCTAACTCTCAATAAAGGTTTTAAAAAATGTAGCAATACGCTAAACTCTACTGAAGCGGGGCAGAAAGCTTCAACGCGGCTCAAAGCGCGGTTGCAGCTACTACTTAATACCAGGGATGTTAGGGAGCTCCGTAACCCTAACCGAAACTATCGGATATACGATATAAAAAAAACAGTAACCGTAACCGAAGAATTTCGGATAGAGGCGGAGCCTAATTGAGACACGTTATTACAAATTGTTTTGATCGGCCGGCCGTAATTCGTACCAAATGGTGACATATAAATTAAACCATTTTATTAGCTATATGTATTTAACTTTTATATTCCTTAAAAATCTTACATCCGTAACCAAAATTATTCGAACTAACGATAATCCGAAATAAATGAATATCCGCATCAAAATCCGTATCTGGTATAATAATCAATCTTATATCCGTAACCAATCCGCATCCGAAATGTCATATCCAAAACATCCCTTAATACAACGAATTCATCGCGGTCGAAGTCGCGGCCAAAAGGTAGTATTATTAAAAGTTTGATACGAGTTCAAGTTGTATGAATCTGCATTATATAATATTATTATAATAACACCCAGTAGATAGGGTGGATTGAAAAGTTCGCGGCCTCAGCAAGAAAACAATATAAAATATAAGCAAAAGTAATTTTATTTTTCCACGTAATCTCCACTTAACTCTATGCACTTCTTCCATCTGGTTTCCAACGCCTGTATGCCGGTCATAAAAAAAGTTTCTTCAAGGCCTTCAAAAAAGTCACCCACTGCAGCTTTGACCTCTTCATTTGATGAAAATTTTTGACCTCCAAGGTGTTTTTTTAGGTTTGGGAATAAATGAAAGTCAGAAGGTGCCATATCAGCGGAATAGGCGGGATGGGGCAGTAATTCAAAGCCACAATCACGAATTTGAGCCATAGTTTTAACAGACGTGTGAACGCGTGCATTATCCTGATGGAACAACACTTTCTTGCTGAGTAATCCTGGCCTTTTTTCTTTGATTGTTTCACGCAAGCAACGTAAGAGGGTGCAGTAATAAGCCGAGTTTATAGTTTCACCTTTTGCAAGGTAGTCTACCATGATGATACCCTTAGCATTCCAAAAAACTGACACCATCACCTTGCCAGCTGACAAAATTGTTTTGGCTTTTTTTGGAGTCGGTTCATCAGGTTTTTTCCACTGCTTGGATTGCTGTTTTGACTTTGGAGTGTAGTGGTGTACCCAAGTTTCATCCATTGTTACAAATCTGGCCAAAAAATCTTGTGGATCAGCCTCAAACATTTCCAAACAGTCGCGAGAAATCGTGAGGCGTATTCGTTTTTGTTCGACTGAAATCAATCTGGGTACCCACCGCGCAGAAACGTCAGGAAATCCAAGTTCATTGACTATGATGTTTTAAGTTCGTTCATACGAGATGCCAATAGTGTCTGCAATCTCCCTGATGGTCAATCTTCGATCTGTCAATATCAGATCACAGATTTTCCCGATGTTTTCTTCAGTCGTAGACGTCATAGGCCGGCCAGAGCGAGGGTCATCTTCAATACTCTCTCGTCCACGTTTAAATTCAGCAACCCACTTTTTCACAGTCGTATACGATGGAGCAGATTCCCTTAATGTTGCTGACATATCTTTGTGAATCTCTTTTGGAGTTAGTTTTTTTTTAAACAGGTATTTGGTGACCACACGTTGCTCAATTTTCTTCATTATTTAAAAACGCTACACAAAGGCTCACAAAATTCAGTCTAATTTAAATACAGATAATGCTATTGCGATAGAATTTTACAATTTGACAACCAAAGAGTAAACTAATCAAATGAGGTCAGTTACATTCAAATAGTTTAAGTATTTATGTGAAATTAGGCCGCGAACTTTTCAATAGTAATATATTGTTTTTTGTTTTAACGTAGAAGATGTTTTTCTTTAGATTATTTTGTAAGTTCTCCTTATTAGAAATGTGGATGTCGACAAAATCACATCGACATACAACTTTCGCATTTATAATAGTATTATATATATAAAATATTTTATATATAATCGAATAAAGTGCAAATACAGTGGCCCATATCCAGCATAGTAACCAGGTGGACTATCATATGGTATTTACAATATCGCATTACCATCACTTCATTGTACCATTAGGTGACTTGATACTCCATTGTACTTAGCTATTCCTAGTAGTGAAACTATTTTAGTAATGCGATACTATCATTATAAGTTTAGTATTATAGTAGGTGCTTTTGGACACATGTTGATATGCAGTAATAAATAGTTTATATGTAACGAATAAACTTAAAAATTACTGGAACGATTTAACCATTACTGCACCATTAAGAGCTGAATTGCTATGATTTTTTTCATTATTTTGAATTGTGAATAAATAAGATTAATAAATTAATAATAATAACTTAAAATATTTGGACTTGGCTCATGAGATTGTCGACATGTGGGAGGTGGAATCGGCTATTATTGTACCGATAGTCGTATTCGTAAACGAACTGATAGCAAAGAGTCTCGACAAACATCTAAAGAGACTCACGTTGGGTGGCTGGATCAAGGGTCTGATGCAGAAGGCGGTGCTACTCGACACAGCACGCATTGTGAGGAGGTTCCTCCCTCTGGAGCCCTAACCATCGGTAGCTTAGTCCCTGTATCCGATGCCGATATTTAAAAATGTAGAATTTTATAGTTTTATAATTTTATTTGCTTTTATAATTTATATTTAAACATGTAAAAAATGAGAAAAAGGAATAAATGAGTGATTAGCTTAAAATCACGCCTATTTTACCCAGAAAGTTACTGTTGGTAGAGCTTTTGTGAATGAGCTCGAGGGCGGCAGCACCACCGTCTCACCTTTAACCTGCCGCCAAATAGTAGTGCTTCCATTACTGTGTTCCGGCACGGTGGTGAGATCAGGCCCTGATATTACTGGCACATGAGGCATAACACCGTAGTCCTCAGCTGCAGCGACGCATCTATACTCTGCTTTTGTGGATTGTTGATGTTCATGGGCTGTACTCCACTTACCATCAGGTGGACTACACGTTCGTTCGCTGTAGGCGTAGTATAAAAAAAAAAAAAAAGAAGGGTGTGGCAGAGGAGTACAACACCCATATTTACTGTTATGTTTTAGGTCCCATGGGACAGGGGGTGTCCCTATCGCCATCCACCGGAAAATTTGACCCAAGTCAAATCCAAGACTTCGCGGTGAGAGGCGCATACGCCAAGCATTAGACCATCCTTTAGATATAATATGAATTAAATTGTTGGTTCCAAATTCGAGCGTGCGGCTAAAATTCCAAGATAACATCAGAAGGGATTAAAAGTGTATAACATCCACACTTCAACTGTTATGTTAGGTACCTATATGATAGGAGGTGAGCATATCGCCATCTACCGGACTATTGAAATGACTAAAGTTCTAATTAATAAATAACCGTATTAACGTCGTACCTACATCTAAATATATATTTCTTAGTTTGATTCTTAGAATGTCATACCGTGGGTGTATATTATCCGGTAGGTATAATAAAACGTAATGAGGTTGAAAGGCATGTATAAACCTTAATGCCTCATATATAATGCCTCATGCCTCAATGGTCTAGTGGTTAGCGTATGCGCCTCTCACCGCGGGATCTCGAGTTTGATTTCCGGGTCGGGCAAAGTGAGCTTTCCGTCAGGATTTTCACAATAGCAGCACGGAGTTGGAATCGTGCCCGGTGGATGGCGATAGACTCACGCTCTATCCTATGGGACCTAAACATAACAGGTGAAATGTGGGTGTTGTACACCTCTGCCACACCCTTCAGGGTAATATAGGCGTGAGGTTATGTTTAAGCTCTTGGGCAATTCGATTTTTTGTTGAAAATACTTTAAAATCAAGTTATAGCCTTACATCACACCTATATAACCTGGAAATATTTGGTAGAGGATTAAGAAACCTACATTTCACCTATTTTGTTGTGTTGTCTCCAGGTAAAATCCTGAATCATGCTGCCAATGAGAATTTTCTGACAAAAATATCCCAAATGACACTTGATTGACCCGGGCATCGTACTTGAGACCTCGTGGTGACAAGCGAGCTCAATCCATTTAAAAGGCTACATTAATCGTTATTTTGAGCTCGGTCTACCCTAGAGCCTCGTTCAGTCAGCACAAAGTTGTCGGCGGCATAAATCAGCTGTGCGAGACACGCGACAGATAATGTCGCATCGGAATGTCGCGGCGACAGACGGAAGCGACGTCGCGGTGCGTCTGACGGCCGGCAGGCAAAGCAAGGCTAGGGAACTAGTACCATTTCATTCTATTACCAGATTGTATAATCTATTCGATAAACTTTTTTTTGAATGGTTGGCGTAGTGGTTATAGCGGTCGCCTCGCCGCTTTAAACAGCGCTGGTGTTGTGGGTTCGATCCCCACACGGGACAAATCTTTATGTGATCCGCAAAGATTTGTTTTGACTCAGGGTGGTTTGTGTGTGTAAAATGTATGTTTGTGAACACCCCCGCGACACAGGAGTTATGTCCAGTGCGGGCGTCGTATTTTAAAAGAAGTTAAAAAAATAAAAAATTTGAGAATGTAATATCTCATTGTGTATAACTTTACGAACTACTTAATGACTCTTGCATTTTTATAAAGTAAAATAATCTGCAGACAAACAATTCAGGTACCAGACAAAATTCGACCTTTTTTTTGTAAAAAAGGAGTTAAGTAAACTAGTGTTACTAGCCCCATTTTCCTCTATATTCTGTGCCCATTGTAATTCTTTCAGATACCTCATTTATTATGAAAAATGAATCATAGCAGACATCAGGCAATAACAGCGACAGACGTCAAAAATAAATTGTCCATCAGAATTAAAGTTCATAAATTACCATAAAGTTTCATCACGACATCGAAGGGTTAATGCCCTAGCTAATCGAAAACAGCTGCTATCTATAATGATGTAACTATCTATGAAGTATAGTTACACCGGCAGATGCCGTCCACTCTAAACCACGCACGAATCATACGTCTCACTATCAATTTCTCAATTCGGCCTCCAAATTAAGGTTATCTAGGTTGGCCCCAGCATACACTTATCGGTACTTAATATACCAATATTGGCAATTTAATATAATATCCCATTACGCTTGAGAGAGACATCGACTGTGGATAACTCAGGAAATGTACGGCAGCACGCGAACTCTATTCAATTTCATAGAGGAACTTATTTTATGTCGGCAGGCGCACTTGCTCACGAATATCATGGAAATTGATCACCAACGTTAAGGGGTGCAAATGTA
The DNA here is from genome assembly GCA_905147285.1 of Hypena proboscidalis. NCBI lineage: Eukaryota > Metazoa > Arthropoda > Insecta > Lepidoptera > Erebidae > Hypena > Hypena proboscidalis. Next base: position 31,857,393 of record LR990126.1, read on the forward strand.
GATGGTCTGTTGGGGTATAGTATTGTGCCTAATGAAAGCGTCATTCACAGAGTATTGAATTTTATGAAAACGCAAGACCTACTTTGGCCATCATCTCTCTGTATTGTGCCGTTGTTAGGTTTGAGCGGATGATAGTAGAGCTGCGCATCAGTAAAAATGAATTTTATAGCCTTTTTTTGTCCTTTAGCGTATAACCAAATAAGTATTGATATTTATTTTTAACAACACTGAAATTAAAGCAATTTTAAAGTTAGATAGCCTAGATGATATTATGAATTTGTTAGTGTGTATATAATATGATTTAATGGCAATGTTGTGTATTTTTGTGTAACCTAAATATGTACACGCCTAATATGGCAGAATATGCTGTAAAAAACTTTTAACACCTGTAAACCACCATATTTTTAAAATAAAGCTTATTCTATTCTATTCTATTCTATTCTATTCTATGGTCTAGTGGTTAGCGTATGCGCTTCTCATTGCGAGGTCGCCGGTTTGATGCCCGGGTCAGGCAAAGCGTTATTTGTGAACTTCCCGTCAGGAAACAACAATAGCAGCACGGAGTTGGAATTGTGCCCGGTGGTTGACGATAGGCTCAATTCCCTATCTTGGGACCTAAGCATAACAGGTAATATGTGGGTGTTGTACACCCCGGCCACATTTGTAATGTTATGCATGTGATGTTATATAAGTTTTTGTACGTTTACTTTTCAATAATACCGTTAGCAATGAAATATAAAAACTTGTAAAACAAAAAAAAAAAAGAAACAAAAATTAAAACAGGTCAATAATTACTAGTAAAATAGATTGGTCGCTATCGCTTATCTTGTTCTGTTCACTTGAAATAATTGTATGTAAAATGTTTAACAAAACACTTACTATTAATACATAGTTACTCAGAATTATGGTAAAAAAAACTGGAGTCCAGTAAAAAGTCATCGCCTCCCCAAATAATCCCACTTGCATTGAGATGGCAAGGTCCAGTGTATAAAATTTCATTAAACTGATGCGCAGCTTTGTGCGCAGGCAACTATCATCTGCTTAGAACTGACAACGGCACAATACAGAGAAATGATGGCCAAAATAGGTTTTATGTTCCATAAAAGTCAATGGTAAAAACTGTCGCCTCTGTGTAACAAAAGATGAATAATCTATGGTTGTAAGTCATAGGGTGAGCTTCGTGGATCGTCGTGAGGACAGTCCCGAGCCCAAGCCATGCGACTTGCGTGAACACAAAGGTTAGTCGGAAAAAAAATTGAATAATGCGGCCAAACTCTTCAAATTAGGTTAATAACCTCGTTTCTATCAAATTTTAAATAAGTTTGTGTAACGACTATTATGATAATGACATTATTATTGGAGGGAATGTCAAAGAATCCGTGGAAGTCAAAAAATGGCAAGCTGGCATGACAATTTAGTTTTCGTTTACGTTTTGTCGTGATATGTCTTGGGTTAGTTTTGTGTTTGTATTAGACTTTTGAATTGATACTATTGTATAACTTTACTATTGTATTTAGAAATTAATATAATTGGGAAAGGACTGCCGAAACTCAAGTGCACTGTTTATTTTTTTTTTTATTTACATTTCACACACCCAGAGTCAGAACAAATCTTTGCGGATCACACAAAGATTTGTCCCGTGTGGGGATCGAACCCACAAAACCCGCGCAGTTGAAAGCGGCGAGGCAACCGCTTTAACTACAACACCAACCGTGCATCTCTATTTAAAACAGACTATGTATTTTTTTTCATTTTTCTTGTTAAAATTTAAAATCATTTCCTTTTTGCATGATCTGTTTAGACGCACATCGGCGCAATATTAGCTTCTAACGACAGCATAATAAATTAACTAAATATCGGCTTCTATTTACAACAAATTAACATGAATATCTTTAACTAGACTAACTCCATGAAGTTAGCGAAACGTCACAGCAAAGAAAATAAGCAAATAAATTATGTATTAACAACTGTTTTTTATTAGTTTTCGGTTAATATTTGAGCGGTTTAAGCGATATCGCCGAGCTTTGCTTATTTACTGCACAGATAAGCAAGAAATAATTTTGAGCACAATAGACAACATGCAATTATAATGAATACCAACTAAATATCGATTGGCGACATCACGCGAGCCCCGCGGCCAGAGATGCGAAACTGTTCAATCGACATCGATGCATCGATAAAAATAAATCTCACCGTGATAAAACCTAGATAGATATGCGTAGTACAACATTGAACAGATTACACAGTACTTGTATACGACACGTCAACCGCTAGCCAGCCAGGTTGACTGACAACCAGAATAAGGTCGCTGGAAGGGACAAAAGGTTGTGCCGCAATTTGGAAAAGGCCTATGTCCAGCAAAAAAAAGGAAAAAAAATTACAACAGTCGTGACAGCGACTGCCATCAGACCTCTACAACCCAGTGTGCGGTAAAACGATACTCTTTGTCAGACGAGTTGTCAAACTTTCTGGCTTCTGTAACTACTACCATAGATGCTCAAATGACATCCAGGACCGACGGCTGAACGTGCTCTCCGAGGCACAGAGGAAGACTTGATATGTTAAGGATGGTCACTCATCCACGCCCGACCGTGTTTAGCATTGCAGGTACAAAAGAAGTAAAACATAATAAATTAACTATGGTCTTTTCCTTTTTTGTTCCGTTGTCGCTGCCCAAGGCAGGCAGTTGCGCTTAAGGCAGTTGCATGTCTAAATTTCAAGTCACATTGCTGTTAAGAGGAGTTAAGTGCTAAGTAAACTTGGTTGACTATGATCTGAGTATGTACCTCATACTTCAGTACCAAGTAGTTCCATCTCACCACGACTATATTTGCATAGTGAAGTAGTTAAGTAGACATTTTTATTTTGCAGTCTAACTTAACAGGCACAATGGGTTACATTTTCTCGTCTGGAAGTCAGGTATCACTTAGTAGTGAAGCAAGTTGTTATGTGCTTCGGATTGTATATATGAGCAGTCAGTTGGAACCTTATTACAGACTCATCAATGCGGAAGCTTGTGAATAAAATATTAAGGCGGATCAAATGCTTCGCGGTTTTCCATACAAAGTAATATGGGTGTAACTTGAATATTATCAAGTTATTATCTATTTTATACGCAAATCATATCTACACGGCGATCGGGTGTTTACCCTTGAATAATTTTTGTTACTCTTTCTCGCAAAACGTTAGATTTTGATGAAATTAGTCACATTTGTGGATCACGTACAAACATTATTCTTAAAACTAACTATCGCGGAGATATAACCGCGGTTGCCTGCTAGCCTTACATAAGCGTCACAGAAATTTCCGGAATAAAATCGATCTAATACACTTGCAACCCAATTTCAATGTTTAATCAATAATTAAATAATTCATTGTTAAATTTAAACGTTATTTGGTTATCCAAAGGTCACAAACAGATATAGCAGCCAAGATAAGTTGTTATTCTGACCCCGATCCCTATTCGGTTACTTCACAATAAAATACAAACTTTTGACACGTGATTTCTTACCATACCTATTTAATAGGTACTTGACGATAAATAGTTATTGCCGACGCTGATTGTAACAACTATTCAGCGAAATAAATTCACGCATCATTCATTTAGTCGGGGTTGAAAGACCTACGCAAGTAACACAGCGCGAATTTGCGAAAGCTGGTACAATTTTTCAAGAGGTAACCATATTTACTAAAATATTTTTATAGAAGTAATTATTAAACATTTATTTGACATTCGCATTGATGACCCAAATTGATTTGACACACGCAAGCGCAAGACCAACAAATTATACTCATCCGCCATCACTGTCCGAGCCTTTTCCCAATTACATTGCGGTTGGCTTCTAGTCTAACAATTTAGCTGAATATCAGTACTTTACGTGGAGCGATTGTCATCAGTCCACAACCCAGTACGAGGTAATACGGTACTCTTTGTTAGACCATTAGTCTTCCTGGCCCCTGACTACCCGTAACGACTGTCATAGATGTGAAAATGGCAACCGGGACCGACGCCGACGACGGCTTAACGTGCTCTAACTGAGACTACAAAAAAAAAACCGACTTCAAAAAGTAGGTAAACTAAAAAGCAAAAAATAAATTTACTTCGCACAAAATAATACGTTTTTTCATTTCCTAAAATAGAAATTATTTTATAATTCTGAAGTCGGTGCCAAGTAAATCGGATAATTAAGAACTAATATTCAGTCAGAAAATAGTTGTTAGAAAGATTAGTCTAAACAGAGTTATTGTTTACTTCTTTAGCACGCCTTTATCCTACGGGGTTGGGCAGAGAGATGGAAATGCCATGACGTTTTTGTATTTTTTTGTGTCTTCAACATTTTTCATAATAGGATGATTAACCTTGTCAAACATGCTCGCCAGTTCCGGGTACCATGACTTGCCCCTTGCCACTAATAGTACTATAGGATTAAAATGAGAACTACGTACTTTTTGTAAGTCCATTCCAGATAAAGTGTTCGAATAAGTATAAATATTAACCAGCAATTTTAGTCAATGACGAAGACCTACTCCAAAATGATAAGATAACAATGTTTATTTCAAATTAAAGCATGCTATTGATACATATTCATCGTTTAATATAGATATAGGTACAAATACAATAGTATTATATTTATTATATATTTTCAACAGTATAGTAGTATTTACATACTCGTAAATGCGTATACACTTTCGTATACATGAGTCTAATTCCAGTCTCACTTACGTTTTAATAATTAATCTATCATCTAGTCACCTAGTCGAGATTTGATTATATTTATAACTAGCTTTTGCCCGCGACTTCGTCCGCGATGAATTAGTTATATTAAGTAGTAGCTGCTCCCCCGCGTTCAACGTTACTGCCCCGCTTTCATAGAGTTCAGCGTAACGTAAAGTATCAAAGAACTTCAATGGATAGTCAAACTATTAAGCACAAAAATATTTTAAAAAATCCGAACATTAGTTTCCAAGATTAGCGCTAACAAACTAACTTACACCCACGGTTTCGCCTGCGAGGTAGGTACATCAATAAAAAGTACCTTAAGTTTAGGCATAGGCAAGATGCAAAAAAAAATGTTATTTTGACATTGAAAAAACAGACACTTAAATTGAGGTATTATCATTGTGTACCTTAAAGCCAATTTCCACTATGTCTCCAAACAGTTCAAACTTGAAAAGGTACTTTCGCATTTAAAATATTGATATAATTAATTTGTAGCTTCGTAAGTAAATTATATCGATAGTAAACAAATTTCGTGCGTGACATCCCTAATCGGGTAACCCTAAACGATGCACCCAGGGGTCGAATAGTCTTATTAGGAATATTATGTTTTGTATTTTATAACACTACTTATCGTCAGGTATATGGGACGATATAACCGAGGCATGCAAATCAAATCACTTACAATACTTCATTCACTGTTTTACGAAAACAAATTAAAGAAAGAAACATCGTGACGTTGATCGCTATCTTTTTCTTTTGTTTGTGCTTAGGAAATGTTGAAAAGTATAGATGTAGTAAGATATATTACACTTGATATAAGTACCTAAACAGAGTGAGGAATTAAACTTGTGGAAACGTATTTTATCGCCATAATTTGGCCAAAATACTAGATGTTATATTACTAGATTAGTGTTACCAGTGATTTCAATCAAAAAAATCAGTATTGATTTTTTTGAACGCAATATGAGTATGAGCTTGCGAAAACATTTTCCATTCATTAAGCACATGATTTCAAACCTTCTACAAATAAGAAAGATATTCTATATTTTATTATAGTCTGGTCTATGAATTACAAATATCAAATCCAATTATCCAAATAACATGAAGATCCCAAAAAAAAAAAAATTGTAAAATCTACAAACATGACCCTTTGTCTGATGTCCTTTTCACAAAGACCTGAAAATGTAGGTAGCTATCTAGACTCAGGCTATCGCAGTTTATTTATAGGCTGGATAGTTCAGATAGTTAGCAGCGAGGACTTGTATTTAGATACATATTTAGCAAAGATTTGTTCTTACTCTGGGTCTGCTTTGTGTGTGTGAAATGTATGTTTGTAAACACCCTCACGATACAGGAGCTATTCCTACGGAGGCCGAAATTTGAAAATAATAAATATTATAAAGATTGACATTAGCAGACGCCGAGTGGTGTTACCTGTAGTCTTCTTAAATATTACGTCAAACAATATAAGAGCTGAACGTGGCTTTTTTTTTAATACAGGGTGGATACGAAAAAGGGTACTATAATACAGAATTGTTTGAAGACAAAGATTCTAGACGTGGCTAGTATTCAATTCTGCAACTTTTAAAGTTCTATAAAAAAATCGTCGGTTCTCTGTAGTCAACGAATTATCATGCAATTTTCACTAGTAGATAAAGTGACTCATGAGGAAGGATTATGTACATTATTTATTAAGATAATCAGAGCTGCCGACGGAAAAAAGTCTATAAACAAGTAAAATTTCCAACCCGACAAGAATAGTACCATCTATGCTGACAAAAAGCAGTCATATAAATACATCAGCCACAGATTGCTAGGCATATTAGGCCGATGCCTAGATGTATCCATATCCTCTAAAAATAGTTACGATAACAGGGACTAATTCTCCAGTCAAACCAATGAGTAAATATAGACTTGTGGATTAGCCGAGTGAATTTAAAGCGATGTTAGCAAACCGAGAGAAGAGTAGGTAAATGGGATTCAGTTAAGAGCGTATTGATTGTTTTTCGTTGTCATTTGACACAATTTAGTGACTATTTTCCAGTGAGCGCGTAGTTTTAACCGACTTCAATTCAAAACACTTCTCATGTCACAGAGAAACTCAGGACTATACTTGACCCCATTCTATGAATTCTAAGGTAATAGTATAGCTCAGTCGCGAGACTAATAAACATTTATTGACAATATCTTTATTTACAGAGAAATATACATATAGTATCTTAAATTAAATTAGCCTAATAACTTAATCTAAACTTAATAAGTCACTGTCAGAAGGCCTCGTTCCCAAAATGCTGGCAGCATTACCGCGTAGTATTGCGATACTTAGTCGCTGGCCGAAATATTATTATAATCCAGCATTTCGAGAACGTGTTGCTTCAGTTAGACGTGCTGACAAGTCTTTTTACAGACTATAAATGGTACGGCCCCAAGGCCCTAATGTTTCGACCGCAAAAGGCGCAAACATGTGACAGCTATCAAGCGTTGACAATTAAATGTACAGATAATTATTTTGCAGTAGGTTTTTAGTTCCAGGATATAAAGCTACCGATTATACTTTTCAATGAATCCAAATGATATCTTTATTTCCTAAAATTACATAACATAACGCCTTTATTTCCCAGAGGGGTATTGCAGAGGTGTACAAAACCCACACTTCACATGCTACGTTTAGGTCCCATGAGATAGGGGGTGAGACTATCGTCATCTACTGGGCACAATTTCAATACCTTGCTGCTATTGTGAATTTTTCTGATGCAGGTTTACAAAAAACACTTAAACAGTTTTTGTTTAATAAAATTAATCGATGGTCTAATTAATGGTTATCATGGTTCGCGTATGCGCCTCTCACCGCGAGGTCTCGGGTTCGATTACCGGGTCGGGTAAAGTGTTATTTGTGAAGTTTCTGTCATGAAATTCACAGCAGCTCGGCGTTGGAATTGTGCCCGGTGGATAGCGATTGGGTCATCCCCTATCCGATTAATTAAGTTTTGTGCCTATAAGTAGGTTAGTTTAGGTTTGATTGTGACCAACAACAAGAATCGAAATTATTGTCAAGGGCTAGTTTGACAAAATAAACTACCAGTAAAAGTGTAAGTAAAAAAATCACTTGCTGCGCCACGCAGTAGCATTTTGACATGCAAATCTTTTTGAATCGTTTTGCTATTGTAAATTAGTTTATTAAATATAGGTATTTATTGGTTCATTTTCAGCTGAAAAACAACATGTCCGTACAGACGACACTGGACATGACACGAAATAGGCGAAGAAATAAAAACGAGCCTATATATTGAAGACGTTGCAAAGTGCAATAACAGTAAGTGCGAAACCTGGGAGTGCCCACATCATAAAAACTTATTAGCTAGGCATTCGCATTTATGAACCACAGCTAGAAAACTGCTGCGTTGGTCTAGGTCTAGTGGTCAAGCGTGCTGGGGTCGGGCAAAGGTGTAATTAGGGATGTTTCTGCAACGACATTCTCATTCTAAATTGTAGCACGGAGTTTGAAAAGTACCCGATGGATGACGATAGGCTCACGCCCTATCACATGGGTGAAGTGTGGGTGTAATACACTTCTGGCATTCTTCTTCTGTTCTATTATGTTATGTAACTAGAGAAAGTCACTCACATCAAGCCATACATGTCCAGTATAAGATGGAATTTTGCTCTTTGCCACAATCGTCTAGGACATGCGGCCGTGACGTTATGTTACTATGCAGGTCTTCTATTTATTTATATTAGATAGAATTAGAAGAATTCATTAATGTGAAAAATAAGTTAGTTTTTTTGTTTTATTAAGACTTTTGAATCTTGGTACCGCCTCCATGCTTCATCTGCATAGTATGTTTGGACGGATACATTCTTAATCCTACATGCAAATTGAAATTTTGCACTAATCATTTGCACTAACTGTTAGTGCAGGTAAGATGGAGCATGTAGCCGGTTAGTTGCACTGAGTGATTGAGTGAGCCATATTATTTACTGATTTGTCTATCAGTGAGCAGCAAATAAACCTTAAACTTCTTTGTGACAACACTAATAACAATGCAATTAAACCACAACGCTCTTAAATGTAATAATAAACCCTTTGGGTAAAGCAAACGATTTGCATCCGTTCACGACCAAAATGATAACCACAATCAGTGTTTGATGACAGATTAAAAGTAATGTCGGCGAATGCACTCCGTCAGGCCCGAGACAATTTATTCCAATCAAGGAGGCGCCTACCAAACAATTAAGGCAATAACCTTGCTAAATTACTGGGGTTTTCAAACTATGCAGCGCAGCGCCCTAGCACAGTATAAATATAAGTATGTACAAACAGTATGGAAACTACCTACAAACGTTTGAAACGGCACGCACACATAAACATGCACATCGACGAGACCCCTAAGCGATTGTCGCGGTGCTGTCAGTAGCGAGTGCCGCGTGAAAGCGAGCGGTCACGTTTAAAATTTCGCCGACCACCAGATGATTTTGTTCAATATGTCGAGAAGATGGATAAAATTTTTCGTTATTGCTTTAAAAAACAACACATAAACTGCAAAGTAGCAGAATTCATTTACAAAGGATTAGACAAAATCACTTTTATAGTACCCTGTCCTTGTTTAGTTAAAATAACACAATTAAATTTAATAATAAAGAATTTCGTACCTGTCGTAGCAGACGAAAGTATTTTTCAGTAAATAATTTGTAACTTTTACCCTTTTAGCCCTCTTTTTTATTTTAATTTGTAATGATATGTTAAATTGCATTTTGTACGCCGCGTGCTGTAATATTTAGATAAATATCTACAAAACAAAAACAAAGATCTACAAGTTGTTATGTGTCAATATTAAACTGTGTATCGTATTTTGTTGAGATTACCCGATGCTCTGAAATTACCTATTTAAATTTTATTTGTAAACTAGTTATTCCAATACGATTGAATGATCACTAAAAAACACTTTTTTTTTATCATAAAAAGTCAATATCAAAATGTTTGAAAGTGTCAACCCTATAGCTTCAATAGAGCGTAGGTAATTATTTTATGAAATAGGCTTAGTTTCCATACTGTTACATATTTATACTGTGGCCCTAGTGATCCGTAAATAGGGTTGCCAGATTTGGATAAATTCAGATTTGCGTTGCCAATTCCGAGACAAATGTAGAGGAGGACGAAGTAGGTTGATGAATGAGGAATGAAAAACAGATACGAGGCAGGCAGGCCAGTTATCGTCGGCGAGCCCTGTGGATGTAAGATCGATCCAGGGCTCGCCGACCCACCATCTTTCGGCGACGAGGGCACACCGCGGGGTTTTAGTGGGTATTCTGTGCCGTTTAACATCGTAGGCACGGGAGTCCCACATAGCCACTCTGCCCGTCCCCCCACGGGTGGGGTGGTATGCGTAAATGCATTTCCCGGCGAAAAAAAAAAAAAAAAAAAAAAAAAAGGCCAGTTATCGTGCGTGTCATTCGGCGGTAGTATATTTGGTGTAAAGGAGCTAGGTTATCGGCTTCTGGGATGAACTGGAAACGGGGTAAGACTTAACATTCCGGTACATTTTAGAAAACCCGACCGGCACCGTAGCTGGAGAAGATAAAGAGGTGTGCCCGCAAAGAGCGAATTTTCGTTTAGCGCACTTAAGCTTCAGTTTCCTAGGAAAGCGGAGTGGAATAATTCGGCCGTAATATTATTACCGTGACACGATTAATATGTAATACGTTAGGTCGATCACCGCTCTCTAGGAAACCACTACATTTGTTTTACATAGGCAACGTTCTAGTGACGTCATTGTCCGTTATCTTTACGACCGTATTATTCCACACCGCTATGCTAGGAAACCGAAGCTTTAGGTACTAAAACCTCTAGGTTCATCCTAGAGGTTTTGACCATGTTTTGACAGCCTGAGTGTGCTTTGACAACAAGCATTATTGTATTGATATGATTTTTTACGGGGCTTACCAATCAATTTATTTACCTTTCAGTGCTTGACGTTTCGTTGACAAATTGTAAATTTTTTATTGTATATAGGTCTAGAGGCGCCGCCCCGCGACAAAACATCAGAGCAAAAGTGCGTCGCTAACCAAAAAAGTTTGAGAACCCTAGCTATATTATGATACTAAAATAAATTATACATTGTTTCGATTGGATTAAATTGTTTGGTGACATCATTGCTGCTGCCGCTCGGCGATAGACTAAATAATGACATAATATAACAGCAACTATGAAGGTATAGCTGTAGTATAGTACATCGGGCCTACATTGCGAGAGTGGTGCTGACCAGACCATGACTCATCTCATGACCTGTCTCACTCCTTAATAAATATGTCTGTACGACCAGGGAATCGAATCTGAGATCTTGCGGTGAGGGGTCACATACGCTAACCACTAGACAAGCAAGACAATTTTTCTGGTGGACGTGCATGAATGCGAATACCTAATAAGTTTTTATAATGTGGGCACTCCCGGGTGTCGCACTTTGTACCGTCTTCAATTTCGGGGGCTTGTTCTTACTTCTTCGCCTTCCTTCTAGTCAAATTCAATGTCTCACGACCATAGACCACGACTCTGGGGCAGTCAGAGCTGCTTCGTGAGTCAAAAAAATAAATAAATACCATGTGTCGACAAATCAAGCAATATTTTAGTTGTGTAAAATATAGCTATCTAACACCGTGACGAAACTAAAATGATAGCCAGCCAAGTAGATTACAGAGTGCGAAGTCAGGGGAATGCTAAGCTCATCATAATAAAGCTCCGGTCATTAGCGGATGTTATTGTCATCAGACAGACTACAAGCAATTATTAACGAGTACTGAGAATAGCAGACTGTTGAGTAAGGACGAATTGCTTTACATACGTAATTGTAATGTGCGAACACAGTGATTCATGCGAGATCGATTGCACAGAGTTTATATTGTACTATTACGATAAAGTATTATTAATGTCTACATAGAATTAGTACACCTAAAAACCGAGTGTTTCAGCGCTTTATACATACGCATACATCGGCTTTTGTGTGCGTGTCGGCGGCGCAACGCGGTTTTATTTACTTGAGATCAGTGGTTTCCAACCGCTGGTCTGCGGAGGGCAAACAATCGTCTGCGAAATATTTCAAGTTTCTTGGACGATGAATGGCCAAGCATCAAGGGAGGCCAGAACCCACGCTAAAAATATATTCCAGCTACATTTTCTATATAAAATAATTAACAACAATCCATGGTTTTTAACAGCAAAAACACTTAAGCGCCACTTCTTAAAGTATCGTTACCTTTGTTAGAGTACGCCAATTACTTACTCCCAGTAATTGGAGCGGCGAAACTTTGAAATATGTCGCATAAACTTCGGCAATTGATTTTATTTGGAGTAACGTATAGCGAGAGCAAAACCGTGTGTAAGAGTTCCTCCCTCCAGCTCCGTGACAACTACAACTACTTGAAAACTCTTCACCAGAAAATAAATTGATCGAATAATCCATATCAATTTTGGAATGACCACTCACATAGCTATTCACCAACAACACTCACACACATAGAGCAACACAGGCCACCGGTGGACCGGGCCGCCGCCGCCCGGTGGCCTGTGTTGCTCTATGCTCACACAAGTGATAGCATTGAAGCATTTGTTGACAAAGAGCCATTTGTTTGAAGCACGAGTGGTGCAGCGATCGATTATACGTTTTATCACACGCTTGCTATTGAAAGAACAACACATGGTTATGAGGAGTCGTACAGCGCATGGTTCAAGGAACGTTAAAACATCAAGATTGAAATAGGAAATATTCACTATATTTTAAATCACATTTATTAGCAAAATAGGAAAGGTGGTAGAGATGACAAAAAGAGAAATTAATATTAATATCGGCCGAGATATACAGCTAATATAAGCATTTTAAATCTATTAATTACGCAACAATTAGACAAAGAGATCCGAGTGGTATGTAATAAACGTCACATTTCTCAACGGCCTTAAAAACTCCCGAGTTAAATTTCGTTTTAATATTAAGAAAAGAAAGACTTGTTTCAAACAAATCTTTTTTTCATAGTTATTCGAAAATCAGTTTTACCAAACTGCATGAATGAAATGAGTATTATTTTTAAAATAAAAAGGCTTAAGTGTCATATTTTGATATTAGTCCTAATCCTAATTTAGTTCATATTATAAATCCAAAAGTAGGTCTGTCTGTTACGCTTTCACGTCTTAACGGCTGGACCGATTCCGATTAAATTTTGCATCAATAAGCTTATACCTCACATAAAAGGCAATTGTTATCGACATTATCTACATACCACATGGGTGGCGCCGCAGGGTGAAGCTAGTCTATACACAGTATAACTTCTATGATAAAAAGAATCAACGAAATAGCAAGTAGTATAAGTACCTGCCTCGATTGCCTAGTGGTTAGCGTATGCGCCTCTCACCGCGAGGTCTCGGGTCGGACAAAAAGTTATTTGTGAAATTTCCATTAGGAAATCTCAGTTTTTGAGTTGGAATTGTGCCCGGCGAACGGCGATAGACTCACCCCCTATCCCATTGGACCTAAACATAACAGGTGAAGTGTGGGTGCTATTCACCTCTGCCACACCCTTCTGATTAATATAGGCGTAATGTTTTGTTATGTTGTGTCATAAGTACCTACTTTTAGTAGTACTATATAGGCCCGTGTTTGTTTCGGACATGAGATTATTATTGAATTAATGATAGCCTGTGCGTATCTGCTAATTAGTCCGGATAATCCTACAGTCTGTCAAAGCTGGACTACACTGATTGCAGATTCCACTATAATGACGTGTCATTCAGGCAAAGCCACCTAGCTATTTCCTATAGCTATTCGAGAGCACGGATGGCAACTGCGCAAGTTAAGGTTCGATTCCCACACGTGACGAATCTTTGCGTGTCCCGCATAGATTTGTTCTGACCGATAATTGATTCTGTTTTTATTTGAAAGTGACCAAATTGGAACACGGGAAGCACCAGGCTTCCCGTGTTCCATTTCAATTTAGTCTAGTTCTGTCAATGGCACCCATGAAAAAACCTAATGTTAGAAATAAAAATGTGTACAAACTCATTTGTACATTACAACGCCACCTAGTATCTGATAGTTACAACTTTAGTAACGAATGTGCAAACTAAAATAAATCACAGGTTAAAAAAGTCTTAAATAAAAATAGTTTTTAAAACAAATAAATGAGCGATCAAATCATAAATTTGCCTACTAAATATTTACAAACGCTAAAACCTTTGATTATATCTGCTAAAACGTACAAGAAGTTTTGATGTGTTGGTATTCATATAGATAGGCATAATTATTGTAAAAAAACAAGAACCATTTCAAATCTGTTAGGCATTACAGCTTCAATGATTTAATTTATCTTAATAATGATAGTAACTGCACTTGAGTGCGGCGCGCCGCCGCCGCGCCGAGCCATTCCGATCCAAAATAAATTGAACCACTTCACCAAATTATTACTTTATATACCTAATGCAAACTACAGTCAACATTCCTTTATTTTGGAGACGTTATATCCTGAAAAATATTGAGCAAAGAGCTAAGTCCTCCGCCTCGTCTGTCATATCATGCGATTCTCACCAATAGAAAGAGTGATACATGAGAAAGGTTTAGGTATGTGATTCATCAAAATTATCGACCTACGCAGGCTGAAGCTCTCGGATGTGTTTGCGCAGAAATCATGCTCACCTCTTTTAACGGGGTTACATTTTGAAACATTCTTCTGCGATGACAATCACTGACAATGTGTGTCTATCTATAGCTATCATTATAATATTACTTCTCATTCATTACTACGACATTAAGAAAGCAAAATAGTAGGTATTTCAAAGTCTAAACTCATCATTTAACCTCTCCGGGCTCCTTTTAAAACGCTCTACTACCTTATATACGAAGATTATTAATAGTATTGTTATAACATGGGGTCATATTTCGTTATGAGTGGCACTCAAGCGGTTTACAGGGCGTACAGGCATTGCCTGCTATTAGTAGGATTAGGGTTGCCAGATCGCTGGCATTGCTGGGATTACCTCGGAATTTTGCTTCTTAAGGCTGACCGTTTGAAGTGTGTGCAGCCAGCGCGCTCACACATCCGACGATCGCGCACGCCTAATGTGGGGGACGCCTTACCTGTGTCCCGCCGTAATTAGTTTTAATTGTCCGTAACCCTAGCTTTATGCCATTGAAAAATTACGCGCGACACCTGGCCTGCCCCGGAGGGAGACGGAGCGGAAGACGCGTTAGCAAGACGAGTAGGTGCAGGTTGAATAGTTTATTCGCGTGAGTTCTTCAGCTCTAGCCACTCGACACCCTTCTCCCAGGTTTATTCATGAATTGACGCTAGCAAATCTGGGTACCGTAGAGGTTATTGTCTGCGGTTTTTCTAGTACCTACTCAGTGGTAATTATACCTACTAGTATGAGATGATAATTACAAATTTTGCGAGAATTATACAATCCAAGCAGCAAAAAATTTAGTGGGATACCGCAAGAGTGCATAGTCAAAGGTCTTGGGCATAAATATACAGCACACACCTCTTTAATATTACAAGCTTATCCCTTTTCGTAAGATGAGGCCTGTACCCAGTAGTGGGACATGTAACAACGGTCATTAAATGGGCTACAATTCATAATCATCCACCTGCCTTTATCCCAATAACTTAGTGTCGGCGCGATATGTTTTATGCATCCATATATTCCTATCAGACGTCCAGCACTCACACTCTTGCCAGCCTTGTCTTTTCTTATCTTTATATATATCTTCTAATATCTTTCACACAACCTCATGACCTGTCCCACTTGCTCCACCACCTGCACAAAGGAGGCGCTCATGAAAGCTGATGAAAGCGCTATCCGCGTGGCCACGCACTGGGCTCATAGAATATGACTGCAGCCATCGACACGAAAGAAGAAGAAGACACAACCGATCCATGCTGCTAAACAAGTATTTCTACTTAGTGTGACCACAAGCTGTAAGACGATGCCATTGGAAGAATAAGCAGGCTTTGATCTGGTTATACATGACGGCACTTAAGTAAGTCGAAGTCACAAGAACAGTACAACTATGTATTTTTTACGAGTGCTAATTTTGAGTCCAGAATAAGCGTAAAATTCTAGGTGAGAGACTCAAAAGCACAAGATGTACATAACTGTGATCTCGTCTCGCAAATAAACATTTCACCTTAGCAGCTCGAAGTAGCAGGTGTGAAAGTTGTTTGACATAAAAAAGCGATGAACTTTTTGAATACGATTTTTTTGTCGAAGAATCACCTGAAAATGAATTTATGCTTCATCTTGATACCCTTAGCCTTTGTGCTTTTAGTTTTAGTTAAAAACTTGTGCCAAGACTTACCAGGTGGGCATCCAAGTTCATCAGTGCCGTCATCACAGTCTTTGTACCGGTCGCAGCGCTTCGACGGGTCGATGCAGCGGGTCTGGTCACAGCGGATGTCGCCGGGTGCACAAACTGTGGAATTTAACATTATTAGTTACCATTTTTTTACGACATAATAGTAGCTAGATTTTTTATTACGAGACAATACAGGCTTATTACGGGACACGGGACAAGACCCAACATTTCGGGAATATTTTGTCAATACTTTTGTGTCTTGTCGACTTAGATAGTAAGTTTTGATTGTCGATGTTCATGGGCTGTAGTTACCAGTTACCATCAAGACATCAGGTAGAGTACACGCCCGTTCACTTCACACGCCGTATACGATTCTGAAAATTTGCCAACCCTCACTTCAAATCATGAACATGCACTACCGGCAAAAGCAGATAGCAACATTTGAGGACTACAAGGTTTTGCCTCGTAAGCCAGTCATTTTCATGTCCTAATATCATCACCTAACTGAAATCAGTAGTCCAAGGACTATTGGCAGCAGGTGAAAGGTGAAATAGTGATGCTTCCTTCCTTTATCTCTATCGAAATTGTATGATTACGAATATACATTATTATACCTATAGTTATTAGAGTAGGTACCCACTAGACCCATGCGATAATCTTGTGGTTATTTACGTGCAGATGGAATATATTTATGCTTTTGAATAGTTAGCTAGTAGAAAATACCTAAATGGTCATGACTATGAAATTTAAATAGAACTGCAGATGCACAACTCCATCGAAGATAGTACCAATTAATCAATCGATCTAAAAGCAGTAACCGAGAACAACTCTTTTTAGTTGAAGACTCATATTATGGCTTTTTACATAACTTGATTAGGGTGAATTTCAACAAGCGATTTTTTGTGTCATTTCGGTGGTTTTTTTTTTTTTAATTTCAATGCTATCTATTATAATAATAATCTATCTATATATTTTAAGTGACAAATGAAACTTTAGCCTATTTTATAACATTGTGTGTGAGTGGAAATCAAATATCATCAAAACTTACATAAATATTTAGAGTCGACTGAAATGTAAAGTGTCAATCGAAATGATAAAAAAATACCACTGAAATGATAGACTGTGCACCGTTTCTTACTGTGTGATTTTTTTTTTACTTATATGAACACTACTCAAGAAAATCAGTACTTACGGCGAAATTAAATACACAATTTTGAAACAAATTAAACGACTCTAACTCGAGTTATAATAGCCACCGAAATTATCGTAATTTTGTCCCCATATCACTGAAATGATAAACTTACTTTTGTGGCGGGAAACCGCAAGATGTCTAGAGCTTGAGACGGCCTGATCCGAAGTGAGGAAAGGTGAGAAGGGCATAACAACGCAATGTTGACGTGGTTATTCTACTAAAACTTACTGTCCTCTGAAATGATAACTTTTTCCAGACAAAAGTTGACTGCCTGTCAAATCCATGAGAAAGAAGATAAACAAACAACAATGGTTTTATTTGATCGAATATATCATAATTTAATGATAAAACAACCGATTTAAATCCATATTATGAATATATTTGCAGGGGAAGGTATTTTATGAGCGGAATTGGGTTTTGGACAGGCCACCGTGATGATAAAATGACACTTTGTATTTTTTTTTTGGTATATAGGGTAGAAATCAATGTTTTTTTTTGCCAAGGTAGAGAAGTACTTACTTTTTTGAGAAAAATATATAAAATAAAAAATCAGCACATTGCACTACCATTCTCAGGTTTGCCGTGTATTTTTTTTTTCAATTCACCCATTTTATCCTTTTTTTTTCAATAGTATAAATGCAAAAGATTCCGATGCTCTATGTGGAAGTCTGGCTGTTTGTAAGTAATTTCAATTTCAATTTATTTCAAATTATTTATTTCAAATTATACAAAATTATTATTTATACAAAATTTCATTTACATAGCAATAGCAATGACTTAATATCTAAAAAAAAATTTTGAATAATATCAGTTATTATTGCCATAGTACATTGTTTTTTCTACTTTACTTATTTGTTGATTATGGTTGAGTTAAGTAAGTGTGTTTGTGTTTGTGCTGTGTTTGTGTTTGTGATAAGTTTGTGTATGTATAACTGACGGACTGTAAGTACACTGCAAATTTGGTAAAGTTCACTTGTAGGAAAAAGAAATGGTCGATACGTCATGACCTTAAGAACGGCCCGTTGAGCTCGTTCTAGGTGAATAAGATGAGACTTATGGGCACCTCCCCATGCGGTAATACAATACCCAAGGATTGACTGACATAATGCTGAGTACACCGATGTAAGTAGCTTGGTGTTTTCAATGTGTCTGAGCATTTTAAATATATATATGAGTTTACGCGTTCTTGCTGTTAGGTTATTTATTTGCATTTGCCAATTTAGTTGCGCATCTATAACTATACATAAGCATTTTAATGTTGGTGTTCGTTCCAAGGTCATGCATTTACAATCCGTGGTGTTACAATTTCGTCAATCGCTCGAATTGGAACTTGTGCTTTAGGGAGGGATAATTTTGAGGTCCGAAAGCACAAATATTTTGTCTTTGTGGTGTTTAAGGATAAGAGATTTTGCTAAGTCAGTTGACGACGATTTTTAGGCCATTTTCAGCAAAGCTTCTAGACTCTTTCCAGTCGTTACCAGAGAAAATCAAAGCGGTGTCGTCAGCAAATGTAGAGCTTGCACAGGTCATTAATGTAGACAAGAAAGAGACTCGGACCGAGAATACTTCCTTGCGGAACACCGTTTAAATAGTAATTATAGTGTATGTGTACCGTATTTGTGGACCAGAGTGCTACAGTGGTGCGGGATAACATTAATTAGCGACATAGAATAAGGAGGATCTAGCGAGTGGCTTTCTGTATAATATAAAAGTGGTAGGTGGAAACATGTAAGTACGTAGTTTAAAATTAAATAGGATTTCATTAAATATTGGCAGAGGTCTACCTGAGCAAATAGGTTATTAAAGTTTAAAGAAGTGGTATCGTAATAATATGATTGTTCAATAAAACGATTTTGAACTTGCTTGTTTTTATGTAAGGTTTGTCGTGGTATGAAATATTATTTATGTTTATTATGGGTACAGGTTTGTTTATTTTAGTGATGTTCAGTGTAGATTTGTGGAGTACAGTGTAGTTTTCAATTTAAAAGTATTTATAAGCATTTGTAAAAGTATACATTGCTACCATGGAGTAAATAATTTTGTAGTTTAACAAGTAACAACAATTTATAAATAAGTAAGTAGGTTTTAAGCAATTATATAAAAAAGGAATAGTTTTACATAGTAATTTTTTTTGTTTTAGCTTTTCCAGTTGATATTCGGTTTGAACCTGAATTCGCGGTTTTCCCATTGCTTCTCGTAGAAATATCTTGCCATTTGCAGTCCAGCAGTGAGAATATCCATAGCTTCGTACTAGGTCGCGAGTCAGGAACAGAAGTCTTTTAGCCTTTGGTGTCAGATGGTCAGATATACATATTGGCGTTTTGGCACCTTTTAGACCGATATCGGATGTATTTATCCTATTGTCTTTATTTCGGATGTTGTATTGTTTCACGGAGGCCAGGAAGTCGTCTTTGAGAGCAATGTTGCTAAACTTTACTATAATAGGACGGGCAAGATCGGGTTTACCATTTGTTCGATAGATGCTGGAAACGATTGTAGAATTTATTTCGCAACTTTTAGTTATGTTAGATACTTTTTTCAATGTGTTGAGTAGATCTTCCTTTGTTTCATTCTCCTGGTTTGGTATGTTTCTTATTTCCATATGAGATGCTCGAAACTCCCTTTGTAAATCTTCAATGGTGTTTTCAAGGTTAGATATCTGTTCTTTGAAGGTGGTTTTCTCTTTCTCCCAATTGTTTAGTTTCCTTAATATAGTCGTATTTTTTATTAGCAGAAATAAGAGATTGCTCTAAGTCGTTGACGGTTTTCTTCAGATCAACATTTTGTTGTTTTATTTCGTACATTTCTGACATTAATTTAGCTAACATTTTATCCTGGTCGACTTTCCACGCATTTAAGATGTTCATAATTTCTGAGGTATTGTTATCGCAATCTGTGCTTATCTCTTCATTCGGTGACTGCGGCGAATCTGTTGGACGAAAACGTTTTGGTTTTGGCGTTGTAGAAGACGTAGGGTTAGCAGTCATAGATACTTCTACTAGGGGCGGAGAACGTTGCATTGTTACACTTATTGGCTTTCGAGTCACTCGTGAGATATCCGTTCGTAGTACGGTCGTATAGTGTAGCTAATGTAGCTTAATCTAGCTAGATTAACATATAGGCTACTTTTTAATAATGTATCTCGCGGGTAAAGCAGCAAGTGAAGCTAGTATTTGATCAAATATCTAACATTGGTGAATCTTTAAGAAAACTTCAGTGTTCGGTTATTTCATCCCTAAATCATTTGATTTAAAAAATAAATATTAAGATAATAAATAATAAACTCAAAAAAGTACCGTCAGGCGTTGGCGTAGTGACGACCTTTTGAGTGGTGGTGTCGTAACTCCCCCAACTCCACCACGAACTGGCAGTTGTCTCCGTGCCTGGCGCTTTTCAAAACAAAGTAAAATCAAAATAAACACACAAAATTAATCAAACAAAAAGTAAAGTTGAATTAAACAAAATTAAAATGTAACAAGATTCAATAAACACAATAATAATGAAAAAAATTCACTTAGAATAAACTAATATAAAGATATCGATGTAAGTATAAACGAAAAACTAAATGGTGTAGAAACCATTTATTTGCCCAGCAGTGAAAGTAACATATAAAAGAATATAATTTCAACTCCGTATATATGTATTTTCCGTATGTCATAACTGGCAAGCGGCAAATGGTTGTCCTAAGAAGTCTCAAAGCTGCTCAGTGAGCGATTACTTCATGATCTAATCAGAAATTAGGAGTTCCGTATGCCATAAAAGTTACCGACAACGCTCACCGAGGTGCTAAACTGAAGTGGCAATGAATCAGATGGCTGATGCAGATGATGCAAAAAAAAAAAAACTTTCTGTTTTCTTTTTATATTCTAAATTTTGATTTTAATTTTTTGTCATTACTTTAGTTCACCTTAGTGATTAGGCTAACCAAAAAACAGGAAAACCTAGTTTGGTAGCCACTGTCTAAAATTATGTACTTAATGTATCTCTTGGTAATAAAGTTTTTATTATTATTTATATTTTAAAAGGGCCTGGCGACCTACGAAGTTATTTAAAACTTGGTATTTGTAGAAAGTATTGCTATCACTCTACGCCATAGAAATCTTAATAACTAGTCAATAGAAATGCTATCGACTATCTTTTAACACTGGGACGCATGTCGCCGGTTTTCAAATACGACTTTTTGTATTCCTACAAACAAAATTATTCTTTTTGGCGATGACATTAAGACGACAATTCCTCAACTCGCACTTATGTTCGATTAGACAAATGCGCTTGTATTCCTGCAAACAAAATTATTCTTTTTGCGATGACATTAAGACGACAATTCCTCAACTCGCACTTGTGTTTGACTTGACAGATGCGCGGCGACAAGGTCACGCGTCTTTGACATTTCTATTGCCTTATTATTAAGATTTCTATGCTCTACGCCGTCTGAACCTCACCGCAATCTTTTTGTGCAATTAAAGACATATTTATCTAATTATTTTGTATTTTTACTTTTCTTTTTTAAATATACATAAAAAATATAAAGAGAAAAAAATTTCAATTATAAAATATAAAGTGTGACACACACTTTATATTTTATAATTGAATTGAGTGATACGAATTCTTAATTATCCTGCAACTGATACAATAAGTGAAAATACGTGATGACTTAGGTATGCCTCAAATGTAGTCGTGTATTTATTTATATGTACATACCATAATATAACTGTTGTAATAGGAAAACAATTAACGATTTCAAAATATTAATAATAGTTATTTGTACAACAAGGGATGATGTCTAAATCATAGGAAAAGTAAGACATGACTAAAGTTCTCTTGTACATTGCTGTAGCCAAAAGGATCCCGAAATAATTCTCCCAGATTTGACTCTTACAGATTGGAGATAGGTCTCTTTTCTCAGGACTTATGCTGCCAATAGCATATAAAGCACATAATATTTTGTCGGGTTTTCTGATTCGGTTGGTCCAATTTCCGGATGCGCAAGCATATTTTCGGCATTTTTGTGAAACAGGGCCTTGAACAACCAGATTTAATTTTTGCAATCAGTTGTTACCATAAAAGTATAAAATAACAAGATTCAATAAAGGAATCGAAAATATGAACAAATTAAAATGAAAGCCATGTGCCTAGCAGTGGGACATACATCAATTTTTAGAAGTAATTTCCATGTATTTTATCCTTGTTCAAAATACGTCAGAAGGTGCATTATACTGCACCCCTTTAACTCGAATACTGCTTGAGTATATATCATACCAAAATGTAGGCGTGAAATATGCTCACCCCTTTCTTTTATAAGCTATCTACCGGGCACAATACCGAACTGCGAAATGCTACAGAAATCTTCTCAACTGCTGGGCATAATGTTTAAACTGTTTATCATTAAATACGGCAGAAAACATATAAACCAAATGCATACCCTCAGTTTGTTCAACTGTTCCGTCACCGTCACGGCCACCATCACCCCTCTGTTCACTATCTACTTGGTTGACCTGGTCATCAGGAGTCGGTGGTGCGGTGGGACGTAAGGAAGTCTGGTCAGGAGACTGATAAGTAGGGTCGAGATTCGTGTATGGGTCTTCAGGGTAACCAGACGCGGGATTAGCACCGTCGTCTGGATTGCCAGATGAAGGGTTAGGGGGGTTTGTGCTCTGTTCAGGCGCTTGGTCAGGTCTATAGGCGTTTGGATCCTGAGGATAAGGAGGAAATAGGTTATCTGGATTATAAGGTTCAGGGTTGGATTGGTCGACAGTATTCAAGTCATCTCTCCTCCGATCTTCGTCAGGATTCTGAGACGCTTGGTCCGGGTAAGCGTTTGGATCTTCAGGGCCTTGAGGACTAGACCCATCGTCGTAAGGATCCTGTTCACCCTGTCCAACATGACTGGGATCATCGATGTCTTGCCTAGTTTGGTCATAACCGGTCTGATCTACTGGGTAGTAGGGGTCAGATGCAGGCGTGGTAGGACCTAATAAAAACATAAAATTATAAAAACAAAAAAAATAACAAAAGATATACGAGCAAAAGAGTGTATAGAGGATAATCTTGAATCTTAGATACAACATAGGAACCTAAAATCAAATTGACCAGTTTGTCAGTTGTTAGTTAGGTGCCAGTTAAGATAAAAATAGCCTAAATTTTAATTTATGTTTTGTTATCATATCACATTGAGTCTCAGACTCATACTGGAACTGAAGTCAACAGCGCAAAGGCCCGATAAACAGTATAAACATTTTAATTTAATGTGTTGATTTTAATTTTTTCAATATGGAGTATATACTGACTGCAGTTAAGTTCATCCGATCCATCAGCACATTCAGTTCGCTGGTTGCATCTGAACGACAACGGCACACATCGGTCTTCGTCACACTTGAACTCACTGTCGTCACAATCTAAGGTAGTACCTAAATAAATAAATAAAATAAAATCAAACTCAAAATAAAAATAAAATAAAATAGACAAACAAAAATAACACGAGCTCATACTACATAATCCTCTTTTTTTTGGATTTACACTATCGATTTTTGTCATAGAGGCAGAGGATGCTATTTTATCGGCTTTTAGTTGGTTTGATTCCCGGTTGAGCAAGCATAGGCACTTTAAAGCTTGCAGCTTCGCCCAAGGTATGTTAATATATTTTCATACAACAAATATGCCGTCACGCTGCGCACCGATACCCTCTTGTCAATTGCAACATTTGCAACCCTTACGAAACGGTACCCTGGAAAACAAACCTGGGTCGATCAGCTGGGCACTGAAGTCGTTTTCATTGACGGGATACTCTCCCAAGAGCCGATACTTCTTTATGCGGTCCCACAGCACCTTCTTGATATTTTCTGTGTTTTCGTAGCCTGACGTCACGATGTCCAACGTCACTTTGCAGGAGAACTCGTCGTTGATGTGTGACCTGAAAAATGCAAATGTAATGGTTACAAAGGCTATCAAGCTGTGTATTCTTTGTTTTCACAAGATATGCACACGACATAACTAATACTTATTTCACTTAGTATGTTTATTCTTATGTCAAAGGGAGGGGGGGCCTATCGCCATCTACCGGGCAAAATGTCAGGCTCCATGTTGCTTCTTGCTATTTTCTGAATAAACCCGGGACCTCACGTTTAGCAGCCACATACACTAACTTCTAGACCACCGAGGCAGTCACTTTTTCAGTACATGCGTAATCGGGCTGTTACTTGAATATTTTAAGTCTTTAGGTATAAATTTTCATTGACACATCACTACATAGTATAAAACAAAGTCGCCTTTTCTGTCCCTATGTGCGCTTAAATCTTTAAAACTACGCAACGGATTTTGATGCGGTTTTTCCAATAGATAAAGTGATTCAAGAGGAAGGTTTTTATGTATAATACATGCATAGAAAGGGGGAATTGTTTTACTCCAAATTTAACGCGTGCGGGACACGGGCAGTAATGAATAAATCAAACTACTGGATCGATTTTAATCATTTTTTCAGTGAGTGACATAGGCTATATATTATATACCCGTGCGAATCCGGAGCGGGCCGCTGTGTTTTTATATACAACGTTCACAGTTTTTCTGTAGTGTATTTAGTATCAGCATTGTACCCGTGCGAAGCCGGGGCGGGTCGCTAGTTTTATCTAAAACACTAAAATTCATGTTTGTTCGTGCCCTTTTTATGTATGTATAGTTTTTTAGATTGTATCTAATTGGAATAAATTAGTGATTAAAACAATATTGACTTAATGGCCACAAACAAACCTGCATTTTAGCCTCAGTTTCAAAGGTGTAAGTGTGTAACACACATATAAATGACAGCTGTATTCTTTTTTCAAGTGTAACTTGTGCTACTTCAAATTCGGTCAGGTTATATTTTTTTTTTTTTTTTTTAACTGATAGATAGATAAAAGCTTGATAATATTAAAGTTACAACCCAATGACAGGAGTCCTGGAAACACGATACCGATTGTTCCTTTTCAATCATCAATATCCCATCCTGACGTAGGGCTTTTAAAGGACAATGACAAAATTATGCTTGACGACATCATACAAACATGGCCCTTCGTACTTATGTTATATTAATTGTATATTTTTTTTCGAATCAAAATTTAAGAGTGAGCCAATCTATGGGTCTGCACGGTTTCGACTTTACGAACTATTTAAACAGTACTTACTGAATTCTGACGAGGCTGGTCCGTTGCGTGCCTGGCAACTTCTCGAAGAGCTGGTCCACAGCGCTGGCGAGAGACTGCGAGAACTGCCTAAACTCAGGCGTGTCTCTGTCGGAATACGCCTTGCGGTACGGCTCTTGAACAGTGAAGGTCACACGGAGCGTCTCTGAAACGATTAAGGTAGATTTGAGACAAACGTTTCTATTCAACATGAATTTATCATCCTTTTCTGCAGGGAACTAACCAAGTTAGTCGTTAGATCAAATATTGTATGCCGATACCAATAAAACCATGTACGACTAACTAAGTGAGAGCTTATGTGGAACTGTTTAGGTACGTTTGTAGACTAATCTAGCAAGTGGAATTTAGCTGACACAAAGTTAATTTAGTCTAAGGGTATCGTAGCCCTAGGCCATACCATGATGTCTAAGGTTCTACACAAACGAGTCACCGACCAAATCCACCAGTGGGTGTCAAGCGCCACCTCTTTAGGAACTGAGCAAAGGATGGTGGTCCATGGCCGCCACTAGTGGTCGGTGGCCGGTACTACGTGTTACTAGGGATGTAGGGAAGAGCACTTCGAGAGTCCCAATACCTTTCCACTAATCACTTTCACTGCTATTAGGTTACTTCAGTGGGCAGTGCCAAACTTCAAAGGCTTGCTTTAAAGCAGTGTAGAGCGACGGACAATCATGTAAATTAGGTGTTTAATTAATGGTACCGAAAATAGTACCGTTTTGGCAAATTGGGTATCCTATCAATATAGTATGATGAACTATTATTGCGGATGCTAATAGTATCGTTGTGTTTGATGATAAATAATAATATAATAATATGTAAATTAATAAATATCACACAACGTTCATACAACGTCATCTAGTCCCAAACTAAGGAAAGCTTGTATCATACTAGAATAACTGATACTATTATGTATTAGTATCAATTATGTATTTACAATAAAAGTATGTATGTACATACTTTTATTGTAAATACATACTTATTATACATAGAAACACCCAGACCAAGACAAACCTCCACGTTCATGCACACAAAGGTTTGTCTCGAGCGGGAATCGAGCTCACAACTTATACGCAGCAGGCAGTAGCACTACCGACTCCGCTATCCGGTTGTCAACGATGGTAGAGATTTTATGAACAAGCAGATAATATTGGCAAAATAAGTTCATATTTCATCTAATTTCTGGATCTCTGGTCTAGATGTTTCTTTTTTAGGGTTCCGTACCTCAAAAGGTAAAAACGGAACCTTTATAGGATCACTTTGTTGTCCGTCTGTCTGTCTGGCTGTCTGTCTGGCTGTTTGTCTGTCTGTCTGTCTGTCAAGACCTTTTTTCTCAGGAACGCGTGGAGGTATCAAGCTGAAATTCATATCAAATACTCAAGTCTATGGTCTCTTGGAGCTGTGAAAAAATCAAACTTCTAAGTCAACGCGATCAAAAGATACTCCCGTTTATGCCGCAAATTTTCGACACTCGCAAGGGAATCAAAACCTACAGGGTACTTCCCGTGAACTCAGAATCTTGAAATTTGGTACGAAGCAACGTCTTATAACACAGATAAAGGAAAAATTGCGAAAAGCATAAATTTTTAGTTACATCATATAATAAAAATATTTTTAATAATTTTAAACTTATTACCCCTTTACTCATGAACGCGTAGTGGTATTATATTGAAATTCTTAACAAATACTCAAGTCTATAATATCTTTAAGCTGTAACAAAATCAAACTTCTACGTCAACGCAATCAAAAGATACAGCAATTAAAGCCGCATATTTTGAAACTCGCAACTACTCGCAAGGGAATCAAAACCTAAAGGATACTTCCAGACGACCTGGAATCTTGAAATTTGGCATGAAGCAACGTTATAAAGTACACATATAGGAAAAATTCCGAAAATCTTAAATTTTTAGTTACATCACATAGTATATTTTTTTTAATAATCATAAACTTACTAGCTGACCCAGCAAACGTTGTTCAGCGATTAAAAAAAAAAAACAGATGTTGGCCGATTCTCAGACCTACCCGATATGCACACAAAATTTCATGCAAATCGGTTCAGCCGTTTCGGAGGAGTTTGGAAACAAACACCGCAACACGAGAATTTTATATATTAGACTTGCTGACCCAGCAAACGTTGTTATGCGATTAACAAAAAAAAATAAAAAAATAGATTTTGGCCGATTCTCAGACCTACCCGATATGCACACAAAATTTCATGCAAATTGGTTCAGCCATTTCGGAGGAGTTTGGAAACAAACACCGCGACACGAGAATTTTGATAATGTTTTCATATAATATGTATTGACAAGGTACCGTCAGCTTTCCACATTGTTATGTTATGGATTTCATTTAGCAATAAAAATACCATAACTTTTACTTATATACCTACAGGTTTGTACGGAACCCTCGGTGCGCGAGTCTGACTCGCACTTGGCCGGTTTTTTGTTCATTGTCACCCAAAAACGGTGATATGATTCTGATGAAATTTCGCATCCATGTACTTTATACGCTTTTTATACGCTACTTGTCATCGACGTACTATAAAGAGACAGTAAGTACATACAACACTATTTAGTATTATGTAGGTCCTAACTGCCTGATAGGTGATAGAAATAAGTAGTGCTTACTCTCTGTCGGTTCCGGTTCAATTTTGTCCACCTGTGAGCCGGATCCAAATTCGTCCTGATCATCGTCCTTTCTGAAATTACATAAATTTCACGTTAATTGGCTGATCATGTCGTCAAAATTAACTCTTCAGTCTCGTCTTAAGTGACACTTAGGCACCAAAAGATAAAAGAAACATAGTAATTTACTTTTAAACAATAGTGTTTGATTGATTATTACTTTTGTAATTTTGAGGGGAATAGACATTATGACAAATTTTTACTTTTGTATGTAATTGAAATACCTCTCAATATTAGAAATAGAATAGAATTTTAAATTCACATTAATAAAATACTCGTCCAAATGCTCCAAACAAACGACATTTGAGAGTTTTGTATGATAGCTATATGAAATATGATAATATTATGAAAATGATTTTATTCAAAGTTCAAAATTCAATATTATTTATTTGCAAAATATGGGTAACAAAGATGGAATATAGGTAAATATTACATTGTTTCTAATCCATATCTTGCCTATTAAGAGCATGTAAAATTTTCATCAAAGTCAAATGTCCACATCTTGGTTAAAAGTTATTACGAACGTTAACTAAGAATTGTATAGATTATTCAATATAAACGCTTTTTATTTTTTGTACTTTAAAATGGACTTGCCCATAAAACTTTGAATGATCATAGGATAAGTTTGACTTAAAGTATGTTACTAAAACTTTTGCAGTTGGTTTCTGTTGACCTATATTTTGATAGGTATTCATTTTATTACCTACTATCGCGGGCTCAGATGTCATGCCTACTAACGCAAAACATTCAGTTAACCTCTATTGAAAACATGGGCTCCAATCTTAGCTGCTGCTATTTCCAATCAGATTTTTTAATGCGTGACACTTGAAGTTTTTAATCCTAAGTTATAAAAGAGTTCATGCTTAAACTTACCCAACATCGTCGCTTTCCGTGACTGCCTCGCCGGCGTCGGCCTTTGGCGTGTCGAAAAGACTGAACGATGGAAAAGCTGAAACCATTACAAAAATAAATCAGTACAATATACTTGTTTACTAGTAAGTAATTTATATTGAATTTTGATTCGAAAATTATTGACAAAGAATGCAAAATCAATAAATAAATATATTATATCTGATAGCTGTTTCGCGTTCTTTATGGGGTTGTAATTGCTATTTACCATGGCTTCACCGCTCGCCTGAAGCCTAATAAGTGGGAAATAGCCAAGCGAAATGGACTTTCTGAAAAATATAGGTTTAAGACCTCCATCAAAAAAGAGGTTTGTCCGTCGTTCCGCTTCTGCCGAGTTAAAAGAAATTATAACTCTTTCTGCTCGCTGAATTCTTGCTGCTCATACGTTTGTTGATGGATAGTATGCAGATTAGTTTTTCGAAATGAACGGAGATAATAAGTCCGCTCCGCCCGCGGTGAAAACCGGACTTTGGAAGATATAATATAGATTACGTACTAAACCAATCATCCCGCTTATGCCTCTGGTGATGTTTGTTCAAACTGACGTCATCGTCTTTGACCTCCAGGAACTCGTTTGACGCATCTTCTTCCCCCTCCCAGTAGAGGTCGCCTGCAGCCCGCACCTGAAATCAAATATTTTACATTAAATATACGCAAATAATTATGCTCAAATAATATTTCTTGGCTATCAAAGGGTACTTCAAACAAACTTGTAAACAAACTCAATAAAAATATTTAGTTTCACTAGAAACCTAACCAAAAAGCCGTGTTATTCTTTTAATTTCAATAATTGCACTCTTTATGAGACAAAGTTCTTTGCCGCATCGGTCACCTCATAAATTCATAAACTACTGACTAGTTTTTTATGCGGCTTTTCACCAATTGATACACTGACTCATGAGGAAGGCTTATATACCTTTTCAAGGTCGACAAACCACGCGAATGAAGGTACTTGAATTATTTGCTGTTGATGTAACGATTTATGAAGTAGTGAAGTATGCCAACCAATGCAAAATCAGTAATTATAGGCCTTATTATTTAGTTTCTTAGAAGTTAAATAGTTGTTGAAATTTCTAGTTGGTATTTCATATTTTTTCGAGTCTTTTCTACCTTACATATTTCTATTCTAGAGCTATACTTGCCACTTGCCATCGATCAACGACGACGTAGGTGCCTCTTACACAAAAATTACACTCCAAATAAAAGGTTCGGGTGGCCCACATTTCGTGAAAATTGTCTATTAGCACCTAGGACCCTCTTGTATTATATAGAATAAGTAAATAGATGTGTCCCGATTGGCTGATTTCGGTTGCCCCGCCTTTCTAACGATCTCGATTTAACTGCTTGAGGACGAATAAGCCCGCCTATATTTTGTGCGACCTTCAGAGAAAGGTCATCGCGTTTCGGTGACCTTGGAGTCTTTGTTTTCAGCCTTTAAGTATTGGAGAGTACTGAGCTGAATAATTTGACGCATATAGATGGGTTGCCATTTGGTGACTATGTTCAATTTCGTTTATTTCAAGAATATTTTCTGTTTTGCTTGAACAGTTAGTTAATTATTATAGGTCTGTTAAGTGCATTGATGTAAGTCTCAAAAATGCGATATGAAGCTATATGTAGAGCACACTTTTGGTGTCATAATCACATAAAAATAATATTTCAAATATATAAACAACGAAAACCGCTTAACTTTCAGATATTTAATGCTGAACCCAAAAACAGAAACGTCCGGTCGGGGTCCATAAAAGGTCATTAGTCAGCCGGGGTCATGGTTTGCGAATAAATCGCTGTGAAGCCACAATTAGGGGAGAAGCCGAGGGGATCTCATTGCAATTCGAGCTAGTCCTACATGATCCCGCAACGAGGACGGGACGTGCTGTATAATGGCACGGACTTCTTGCCCCACTTGCCCCGGCTAACTTTACAGGTTACACTTGAAAAAGAAGTTATATGCTTATTATGCCAATAAGGTTTATCTAACATCTGTGTAATTTGGGCTTAGTATCCTAAGCTTACTGATTATTAAAAGTATTGATACTACTACATTCATATTGTTACTTTTCGGCAATTAAATGCAAGGAATTTTCAAAATATCTAAAAAAAGCATCTTGCCCAGATCATAAAAATATACTTTTCACGGTAACTTCCATAATTTATTTGGTATAATTTAGTGAAAGTTATTTTATAAATCAAAATAAGAACATGAAATACAAAGTGCAATCGTTGCGATATTAAAAAGACTTAAAAAAAACAATGAGGTGCAATATTTGAAGCGTTTATTATCAAACGTAACTAACAATGATACGTTTTATCGAAACAGTTTCCACTTACGCCTACTAGTGACTTAAAAATGCTGTTTCTTGGACAGCTTTAGAGGAGGGGGCAGTACTGGCAGTGGGGTACAAATGAGTGTATATTCCTCTCGTAGCGGCAATAAATTTCTCCATCGTCAACGTAAGCCTGACACGCGCCGCGCGCTGTGCCGCGAGCTCCTTGACTACGTGATAATATAATATATTGACTCTAATACGTTTTACGTTATTATGACCGTCTTAAGATCGGTTCCGATATAAGAGCGAATAATTTTGGCGTGCCATTTGTCAGACGTAAGTTAGACGTCTTAACTCAATGAATTGATTGAAAGAAAATGGTTGCATAATGTAACAATATAATTTATTTTATAATAGAATTTTTTTTAACTTATGAAATAAATATTTTTTATCGCGTCTAATTCATTAAAAGCAAGTAAGTATAGTTTCAGACTTGTTTAAGTTTTCAGAGATATTTGAATTTTAACAACTTACCGTCTCTCAAGTAAGCCAAGCCTATCTGCTTTCTTATTTCAAACATAGATGGCGCTACTTGCACGATGTAATAACTGACAAATAATACGAATACACTACAATAATTACGAAATTTGAGTTTTACATGTTGAATTGCCGAATTATGTAATGTAATTAAATTATATGAATTGTCTTTCTAAATAAAAAAAAATAATAATCACATGTATTATGTGTACAATTGTTAATAAGAAGAATAATGTGTATTATTTAATTTAAATGATAAATAAACATTTAATTGCAACTTTGTAGGTTGCACATTTGTAATAATGTAAAATGTCAATAACCTCACCATATTGTAAGAGTAATAACCAATATAATGCCTCTTGTGCCAGTAATTTCATGGCGTGACCTCACCTCCAATACACATTATTTAAGCCCGACCTCATCAAAATGCTTAATCTAGGGTTTTACTTCACCCGCATTTGCATCACTCGCTCTCACTCCATGGTTGTACGGGACAAAGAAATTGGTAACTCTACCGTTAGCGTTAAACCTGAGTTCATCACGTTTGTGAAATTGGATCAGAAAAGAACAAAAAAAAGGAGGAGGTTCTCAATTCGATTGTATTATTTTTCTTTGCTATTTTTTTTTATTTTTGTTCCTCAATTTCTCGAAGACGCCTGGAACTATTTGAGAAATATTTTTTTGTCTGAAATACTCTTAAGTGCAGTTCTTATAATTAAAGTCGGTTTTTATTATGGAAAATTATTTATTTGGAGTCGGTTAGAAACGAAACGTTTTCCCACACGTGTGTCGACGTCATAATTGAAACATTAATACAGCTTTCATTGGCGTATTAGTAAATAATCTGCTATTAATGTACTAAAATCCATTTAACGGTTGAAACTATTTTAGCAACATGGCCGGTTTGTGAATTTTGTCAGTAATGCAAAACGATCAACAATGATGGGTAATTAAATGACTCATTTGGGTTATACAATTGACTACTGATTTGGAATAAATATGAATAAACAATAAATCTTCAAGCATTTATAATTTCACAAAATAAAAACGAGTTCAATTACAAAAAAATCACCAAAAAGTAAGAAATACTTAGTAATATTTAACGTCTCGCCTTATCTGTGTATAACTTGAAAGAATAAACAGCCTTAAGTTGTCTATGTTTAAAGAATTATCCTCGTACTCCTAACCGTTGAGGAGTTGTATCTTCCAGCATCAGCTCAGCAACATGAAATGCTGACAAGATGCAAATATCCAAATAGCTTCAGTTATTATACGAAACAATATAAAATCTTTAAAATTTGAGGGTTGTCCTCAATTTCTCTAGGATCCCATCATGAGATCGTGATCTGATGAAAATAGGACCTCATGACAAGTATACTCTGCATCAAGGAAAAGTTATTCAAGGAATCATCAAGGCTTTGGCAACAGGGTCAGGGGATGAATCACAGCAAAAGCCTCATCAAGGGCTTCTCGAACAAATATACAACTGAGCTGCTGGCACTTAGTAGGAACAAGATGTCTCTTGCAGTTAGATCCCTCACAGGACACTGCAAGCTAAATAGGCACTTATCCCCATAGAAATCTTAATAACTAGTCAATAGAAATGCTATCGACTATCTTTTAACACTGGGACGCATGTCGCCGGTTTTCAAATACCACTTTTTGTATTCCTACAAACAAAATTATTCTTTTTGGCGATGACATTAAGACGACAATTCCTCAACTCGCACTTATGTTCGATTAGACAAATGCGCTTGTATTCCTGCAAACAAAATTATTCTTTTTGCGATGACATTAAGACGACAATTCCTCAACTCGCACTTGTGTTTGACTTGACAGATGCGCGGCGACAAGGTCACGCGTCTTTGACATTTCTATTGCCTTGTTATTAAGATTTCTATGCTTATCCCGTATGAGCTATGCGGACGATGTCAACTGCAGATTCTGTAAAAAGGAACCGGAAACACCGCTGTACCTCTTTTGCGACTGCGAGCCACTGATCCAGTACATGATATAGTTTTCCAGATTCGAGCTGGTTCGATTCTGCGGCGAGACAAGGAAATTTATAAATATCTTTAAATTCAGATAAAATTGTTTTAAAAATAAAATAATGTCTTCTTTTAGTAATATCTGCATCTCCGTGGGACATCTTATATACTATTTGAAAACGTCAGAGTAAAACTGTTCCATAACCATGGGTCAGATATTTTTATATTATATATACTCAATATAAGCTGTCTAGTCTACCGACTAGTCGGTAAGTCAACTAGTTGGCTTTACTGTAAACCATAAAATCTAGTATAAGAAGTGATACATAACTTGTGTCGCCTTGAAATATACTGCATGTGGTGGTGCAACCAACAATACAAAATACAACTGTTTTAAATGCACATTCAAATTAACCAAATCTAATGATCGCCGACTAATCGTCCAAACCCAAAGTCCCCATCTCTATTATTTACTTTTTTTTATTTATTTATTATACTTCTTATACAACAGTGTATATTGGCGGACTTAATGCCTAGGGCATTCTCTACCTGTCTACCTTCAGGTGGTGCAGAGATAACAAAGTAGGCGAAGTCAAGTACTCGATAGTGCAAAGAGAGTAAAACAATAAATATAATTAAAAACATAAAATATAAATACTAACCATAAATAGATATAATGTATAATATACATACATAAATATACACACAAACGTACTATATATATTTTTAAAGAATTCATGAGTGCCTTCCTATGCATAGTTAGCTGCCGATCGTACGCAAGCGTATATCAGTCGGTACAATATAATTTTGTAAAGAAATATAAACAAAATAACCTGATTGGTCTGCGATTGCCTCTACTCTCAGGATGTGCGCACGTCTGTATACTCAAAGATTAATAAACAATAAACTACATAACTTTTATAAAAACAGTTTAAAGACTGCTATTTCTTGTACATGCTGGTGTTGCCAGGTGAGGTAATTCACGATGGATAAACCAATTTTATTTCGGTCGATAAATGCTATTGAAGTCGAATTCTTTTAAAGATATTATTATTACTTGTTTACTTGATTCTTTTTTTAAATATTTTATTTAAACAAGTTTAGTGATATTTCCATATTCCTGTAATTTATATCTTAATTTAATTTAAAAGTATATTTTTTTCTTTTCGACCTCATGCCTTGGATAGACATTCAGACGGACATGGCGAAAAGTATACTACATAGTACTATAAATGTAAAAGTTTGTGAGGATGTGTATAATAATATGTATAATATAATGTTTGATACTCCATCACTCTTCCTATAAATAATGCTACTGCTTATTAATCTGGCATGTCTAGATAAACATACTATAGACTAATTTTCATCGACGTACCACGCAGGCGGAAGTTAATACATGCATGCAAATTAGCAAATAACTTAGTACTCATGTTTATCCTAAAACTTCATTCCAAATTGTTCATAACACATAGCAACACTGACCAATGATTTGTTGACGGACGGTTCGCAAATGTTCCGAAAAATGTAAAGTAGTAGGTGAAGATCGAGTGTGGGCAACTGTGGTAATGTAAACAAATTAACTGATTTACTTAATAAAATTGTTTGAAATGTATGCCAGGTTTTATGAAATAAAGATGTAGGGCAAGCTATACTGTTTTTATACATTGATTATTGGGAAGCGGGCGCCAGGCAGCCAGATCACACGTACGTACATTAATTAGTATGTGAAATTTCGCCACGGTATATTATTAGTGCATAGAAAGACAACTATAATAAGTAGATATAACTGGAATTGAACAGTGAATAGACCAAGATGTATTTATCCCACCCCAAGACACCAGCACAGGAATGGTATAAGATTTGTGCGTCTGTATGTGATCGTAATGCTTTAGTTCATTTTTTATGACGGCAAGAACAATGCCCAGCTGTCATTAATCTATATTTGTTTTTTAAAAGAAGGAAAGAAAGAAAGGTCCTCACTCTTGATTGTAGCTAATCAATCAAGCCTCAGACAATACACGTAAATCACAGACTTGACCAATAAAATTTAAAAAAAACCATGTCGAATACATTTATCGAAAAATAATAAATTCCTTAACCGACCTACCAGTACCTACAAAAATCCCTAAAAACGATTAAATTGAAACTGAATAGACGTTAGGTTGGGGTATGAGGTTTCCTCATTAATAGGTACATACTAACGAAGGCAGGCCTCTAATTGTCTTCACAATTAGTAAGCGCCTCTGTAAATAATATTATCAACACCAATTTGATCAGAAGTAATACGAATTTTTTTTATTGCGGAACGTGATTTTTTGTGTTTGATTTTGTTTGAAAGATTGGACCTGAAATTTCCGTCAGTAAATTCACAATAGCAGCACGGAGAATTGTGCTCGGTAGATGGCGATAGGCTCATCCTCTAAACCATGAGACCTAAACATTATAGGTGAAGTGTGGGTGCTGTACATCCTTCTGGGTAATAATGGCGTGATATTATGTTATGCTATAATAATATTTTGACAATATGTTTTTCTTTAGGGGGAAAGTAAAGATACCATACTTTCCAACTCCAACTATATACTTCTGATTAATTTCGTTGCGGATTCCAACAAAATTTTAACTTTCCAAGGGATTGCCTGTGTGTCATGCACGGTGTCTTACTGTTGGTTACCGCTGTTAATCCTGACGACACAGGAGTCACAGTGGTAGGCTTGTGGGTGGGATTATTATTATTATCCCAACACATAATAATATCTTAAACCTGGCGCGGTATCAGTAATATGTTACAAATGGTAGATGATCAAGGGCGGTAGTTGCCACACTTGACACCTACCATTAGGTGGATAACACTTCCGTGCACTACATTCATACGACGACGTATATAAATTACCATTACCACATGACAGCTCTGAATATAGCCAAATGAAAGAATCACTTTATAAGATCGAAAAAGATAAGAATGATAAGATATATTTGCCGATATCTGTTGATTTAGGTTATAGTTGTCTTAAATATTCAGAAATGGATCGGTCAATATATTTGAATAAAGTTTAACAGTAAACCGATCTTAGTTTTCCTTGTATATAATAAGAAAAAGAATAAGAATAATATATATAGGTATATAATAAGAAGTCCTTCGCCCCTTGTGTCGGTTCGATCACGGTAATTTATGTTGTGTGTTGTGTAAATAATTAATAAATTTAAAAACCAACTGAACGGATTATAATGCGTTTTTCACCTTTAGATAGAGTATTTAATGAGGAAATTTTAAGTATTAAATTCATCACATTGTATGATTTATTATTTGAAAAGATGGTGCACCTGAGTTTCTCACCAGCACTTCTTAATGATGCAATACCCATCGGAGCTGGGACTTAGATTGATTTTCATTTGAAGCTAAATAGTTCGATTTATTATTTATTTGTTTTGTAATTATAATGCTTGTTGACGTGTTTGGAGTTTATGAAAATAAATCAGCATCAAAGTTTTCGACGTACGTTTTATTTTTTATGTTTAATGATTTAAAGATGGAACGAATTGAAAAACGTATCGCACTCTATATCCTGAGTCCGTATCGACATTGCTGGACATGCCAAAATCGCATAGAAAAATAATTATAGTGTAAGGTCGTTTAGATAGTCTTCCTGATCGTAATTGGTAACTATAGCTAGGGTTACCAGGTGCTAGATTTGGTTGATGTGTGTGGGAAAACCCAGATATTTATGTTTTCGGATACCGGGATAACATAATCTAATTCCGGGACAAGACGCAAAATTAGGAATCCCGCAAGTCTAAGTATAGCCTGCTTAGTGCCTACATAGACATACATATAGGCATAGTGAACGTCCTCCATTTCCTAAATATTATTGATATAGAATAGTATTATCAAACAGTTATGAATGTACTCTAACGTGTTATCTATCAGTTATCTCCCACAAGGTCACGCCGTTACTCACCAGTTAAGTAATACACGATTTTGTGACGGCAAATACCAAAGTGTATTTTGGTGTACGGCGCAAGGTATAAGTGATGGCAATCTACACTTGTCACCTTAGAGTTAGACAATTAAACCAAAAGGACTAGTCATTGTCAGGCAACTCCCGCTGCCATATGTGAAATTGCTGCTCTAGCAAGACATATAAAACTAGTTGTCAAATTATAGATGCGCGCAACAATGTAACCTCTGCTCCCCCGCGAGTTTTGGTAGACTTATTTGCTTTGATATTAGCTTTTATTTCTTCTCCATATGGATAAAGTTTAGTTATCTTTGCTTGTCACCTAATAAATTTCAGCATCGCCTGAAAACAAGAAGCTCACCTACAGGTACCTGTAAAAAAAATTGCTTATTGCTTGCAACAAAGAATTAGGAGAGAGCTCTTTTACAAGTAGACAGGAAAAGCTAAAACGTAGGAATACAGTGAAATTTTACCATCAAACGACTTATTGACATACTATGGTGGATCTAATCCATAGTATGACATAAGCGCAGAGGCAAAGGAAGGATATTAAAAAAGAAAATCATAAACTTATTTTAAAGTCTGCAGTATCATGTTGCGCCAACTCTGCCATATTAGCATATATTTGGGCTGGTCCCAATACTCACAACTCACAATGGGCACTTACGTCAAAGTCCAACTAATACCAAAAAATGTTATCACTGATAAATAACTTGAGATTTACAGACATAATAAAATAGTTGAGCAACGAGTCGTCATACACGTCATACATAAACAATTATTCAATGTCATCACTCACGCCTTTACACTCTGAAGGATGTGGTAGACTTGTTTAACACATCCACATTTTAAATCAATCCACATTTGCTCAGATAAACTGTACAGAGTTTGCGAGCTAAATAAAAATCTGTATTTGTCTCTCAATTTGTGGAACCGCGTCTATATACTATCCTTCCCTCGCGTCTGTCTGCCTATTTACGGAAAACTCTGAACTACTGAATTGGTTAACACGCGGTTAACGCGGATACGCATTTTGTTATGGTTATCGACGAGTAAGCTAGTTAATTCTTTCTTTTCAAGAGAGTTAGAACATTTTTTAATGTGAATTTTTGTTGCTGACTGTATCAAGACATGTATACTTGCAAAATAAGATAACGCTCGTTATCTTTTCTACGTTCACGGATCTTTTCTAATTTTGGCATTTTATTATAATTTTATAAAGTTAGGTCGAAACAATATCTTAACCAGTTTTCTACAGAATTTAGAAAGCATATTTCATGTCCAATTTTAATAGAAGTAAGGGTTCTAGCCCACGACCGATTAAAATCGGTGACCTATTTCATGTAGGTGAAAACTAGAACAGTTGGAAATGTATGAACTAACACTAACGCACACGACCTACAAAAATATCGGTCAGAAATAGTTAGAAAATGAGAACGGGCCCGATTTATTGGTCTTAACTCTTTCGTCTGTGCCTTTAAGGGTAGAGTCCCGAGCGTCGTGTTTTCATACTAACGAAATATGGGTTTTACTTAAATATTATTAAATTTGTATATATTTTTATAGACAAATTATATGTAAAGGACTAAAATGCATATTTGTTGGCGTCCATCACACAAAACTGAAATAATAGTTTTGAAGAAGTGGCCGCCAACAAACATTCATTTTAGTGTTTAGGATATGATTTGTCTATAAAAATAGATGAAAACCTAATAAATAAATAAATATCTCCCAACTCACACACAACGCCATCTAGTCCCAAACTTAGAAGAGCTTGTACTATGGGTACTAGAATAACTGATACAAATACATATATATTTTTCTTTTGTAAATACATACTTATTATACATAGAAACACCCAGACTAAGGCAAACCCCCATGTTCATGCACACAAAGATTTGTCTTAAGCGGGAATCGAACCCGCGACCTCGGCGTCGCGGGCAGGTACACTACCCACTCCGCTATCCGGTCGTCTTATATCAAAGTTAAACCCATATTGTATGGGAAACAGCTAAGCAATTGTTCTCCCTTAAACTTGCAGATATTTTTTAGCTAACTTCCATTGAGTTCAGATAATATAATTTATTGGTTATATAGGTATTAACAATCTTGAAAAAATTATAATGCAAAACAAAATCATACCTAACTATGTACAATTGGAAGAGAAATAAAACTAAAAATTTAAAAAGTTATGCGTCAAAAAATACTTCCACATCAATGTCAAATGCGGGTGACGAGCCCAGGAAGGCATCCATTCGATACAACCTCAACTTTCACATTAATTATATTTAGGACATATTTATGGGGATAGCTATAATTGGTCATTGTTTATAAATGTTAGCTATGTAATACATTTGTAAACTACTGTTGATATCCTGAATAAATAAATAACAAAAAGTTAAAGATATTAGAAGGAGACATAATACAATCCTATCTAATATTTAAACGGTCATCTACTTTCTTAAAGACAGTAAACCTATCAAGATAAAAGTAGAAGTTACTCTTAACACACACGTTAACCGTCTTAGAACGATAGTACTTCGTCGGACAGCAAACTCCGCAGAACACATTCCTGGAAAGTCCAGTCTTACTCTTAGTGACAATAACAAAAACTGAAAGAATAACAAAGTAACAAAGGTTCGATACAGTTGATTTTCCGCCTTGCTTTTACAAAGAGCTGAAGAATCTCGGAATGAAAGAAAATATTGCGTCTGGGATATGAAAACGTAAAACTCACATCCATTCAGAAGAATACAGGATAGGAAGAACCAGTATGGGTGCTTTGGTGATATTGCCACTCTTTGGCGGTATATATAAATATCCATATATCTATATATATATATATAGGTGGTAGAGCACTTGCCAAAGAGAAAGAGGTGCAATCGTCTTATTATTAAGTTTATTTTACTCAAATAATTGCCTCGTTGGTCTAGTGGTTAGCGTATCTTTAACGCGAGGACTCGGGTTCGATTTCCGGTCCGGGAAAAGTGTTATTTGGAATTTGGATGTCAAGATATTCTCAATAGCAGCACGGTGTTGGATATGTGTCCGGTGGATGACGATAGGCTTACCCCCTATCACATAGGACCTTAAACATAGCAGGTGAAGTGTGGGTGTTATACACCTCCGCCACGTCCTTCTAGATAATAGAACCGTGATGTCTATGTTATGTTACAACGTAATAATTATTTTCAATTAGTATTTTTAATAATTTTAAAGACAGTAATTTAATCAACAATTCATG
Organism: Hypena proboscidalis; assembly: GCA_905147285.1. NCBI lineage: Eukaryota > Metazoa > Arthropoda > Insecta > Lepidoptera > Erebidae > Hypena > Hypena proboscidalis. Next base: position 31,898,397 of record LR990126.1, read on the forward strand.
CGTAAACATATTTTTTTAATGATTTGATGAAATAAAACTTATAGTTATCGATAATAAGTGCATTATTTTATTTTAGAGATTTCAATGTGAAAATATGTGCATCTACTTTTGTTGCTGTCTGTACCTACCGTTGAATACCTGGCCAACATCAAGAGATAAAAAACTTATAAGTTTAATTTACCTACATCGGTTTGATAGTTTCGGAGATAAGTGTCCACATCCAAACATATTAACACGTTTTCTTTGTACAACTAGTACGGACGACTACACATCAGTCAATACATTTCCAGTGTAAGATCGAGGGGTCCTGCATAGACAAGTGTAAGTCCAAAAACACGCTTTTGAGATAGATATCAATCTTATGTATGGGGCCTGTATACGGGCCTGGTGCTCTAAGATACAGTCTTCGGCTTAGTTTGGACACCAGATCGCCCACAAATTACATATATATGTCACACTAAATCGTTATTGAAATAAGAAACTGAGTAACTCTTGTGATTTGGGGAGATGAATATCGTAAAAAAAAAAAGATATGCAAAATTTTACTATATATTCGCCTTTACCGCAATGCCTGAAGACGAGAGCCACAAATTTAAAGTCACGCAGCGAGCTATGGAGCGAGCTATGCTCGGAGTTTCTTTGAAGTATAAAATTCGTAATGAGGTCATCCGACAAAGAACTAAAGTAACCGACATAGCTCGCAAAATAAGCTCGCTGAAGTGACTGTGGGCTGGTCACGTCTGCCGAAGGATCGACAGCCGCTGGAGCAAACGAGTCCTGGAATGAAGACCGCGACTCGGCAACCGTAAGGTAGGACGCCCCCCTGCCAGGTGGACTGACGACCTGAAGAAGGTCGCTGGAGGGGACTTGATGCGGAAGGCGCAGGACCGGGTGTTGTGGCGCAAATTGAGATAGGCAGGCGCAGTGGACTACGAGAGGCTCAATGACGATAACTTTAATATTTCACTCTTTGGACGGGACAGAGAGATCAGAAAGCGAGTTCAGCGATATATTAGAACGTAGAATTAGCCCTGAAGCGGTCTGCCTCAAAATTGTGTGTTTGCATTTTAGTTTAGTCTGCGTAGGACCCGTCAAGACGGTATTTCATTGTATGCACACTGAATAGGCTTCCCGTGCAAAGTTGTCCAGCTTATATTGGAAATGAAAAGGTTGCTCGGTAGCCGTGTATCAATACAAATAAATAAAATTGAAGTCTGTTTTTAATGTCAAAATATTAATGTGTTTTCAAGCTGGTATAGTTGTGTGGAAGATACCTTTGCCTAAAATACAGTTTTTTTTTATTTTAGTTTGTCTGTCTGTTTGTATCGAGTCTTCTAAACGGCTGGACATCAATAAAATGAGATGCAGGTAACTGACTACAAGGCGCGTAACATAGGCTACTTTTTATCAAAATACCTACCACGCAGACGAACCCGCGGCTAGTTTGTTTGTTTGATAACGCTAATCTCGATAACTACTAGTCGAATTTCGATATATCTTTTGTGATTGATAGTCTAACTCTCAATAAAGGTCTTGAAATATTTAAAATTACGCTGAACTCCACGGGAGCGAAGTAGTAAGGTTGAACGCGGGTCAAAGTGTGGCAGCTCCTACTTAATACAACGAATTCCACGCGGACGAAGTCGCGGGCAAAACCTATCAACTATATAATAGACAATTTGATGACTGTTAACATTTAGATATAGATAAAATTCTAATCTCATTACGCTAATCATCAAACAAAGTATACATTTTCAATTCCTCTATAATGATCGGTCCACTCACAATATTGATTTGTTATCATCATCGCCAAGCGTTTTCCATTTACATTGGGATCGGTTGCCATGATATGTAATTGTTTATTTATACATATAAAACTACTTCGTTTTCTGAAATTATATCGATTATTGTGTGATTATTCATCATCATCATGAGCCTATCTCTGTCCAATGCTGGGCATAGGCCTCACCAAGTGTTCACATTTATAATAATAAACTAGCTACTACCCACATAGTACCTACTATTAACAACAGTCTAATAATATTTGCCGGATTTGACCCGCGTCTAGAGGATTTTAGCCTATCACTTTAACGACTCAGCCATCCAAGCCCCACTCCAAGTTTATGAGAACGCATAGCTCAAAACTCAAATAGTTATTTTTATTCATCTCAAAAATAGCTATCCAACGAAATATCACATGTACTTAGTGGGACCAGATTCCATACAAAAATGAAGCATCTCCTTTAAATTTCATGTCAATACTTCATTGTTTGTGTGTTGACTTTTAGATTTTTGTTGCACGTTTTTGAGGACTGAACCGATATCCACTTGCTAAACGTCTAAGTCCACAAACATTTTTTTATAATATTACTTAGTAAGATTAGGTAGAATTGATGGCGATTACGGAAAAAGGGTAAAATTAAAACAAGAAATAAATTAAACAATCTAACATAAGTTTGCCGAGGTACATTTTTAGGATTTCTCGGGCAAGTTTCATTCAGTCAATAGGAGGAAACCATAGCAAAACATTTCTCACCGACGACGTAAAATTATTTGAAACAAACTTTAAAGATTGTATCGTTTTTTAAGACGCATTTCGTAACAGGATGCTGTATGTAGCGAGTATGATGTCAAAATATATTGATGTAACTTTCAGTTTTGTTATGGACGTATTGTATTCTTTGATTTGATTTTGCCAACTCGGGTATATTTTTTCAATCATATTCCATGCCTTAGAGAGCAAGTTATGGCATCGGTTCTGGTTATCACTTGAAGATTTCTAGCAGTCGTAATGGGTATTCACGGGTAAGTACTGGTAAAATTATATTCACCTGATTCTATTAGAGTAGATGCCGACCGAATGTAATTGAGAAAAAGGCACGGAGAATGACGAATCTTGTGTTAGACCATTTCAATGCGGTCATGTTCTTCCAATTAGGTTACTTTTGAACAGAAGGGCCGTAAAACTTACTAATTTCCTTGTGAATTAATGATGCGCTCGTTGTTATCAGTTAGCTATAGATGTTTGAGTTTAAATTGACACAGTTGTTTATAATAACTGTCCATCTTTACATTTGGCCATTTTCTAGTTTATATCGAAAATATTTTAAAACTTGGTGTCTATGGCGCATCCTAAATCCAAGCTCGAACCGGCTCGGATTGTATGATAGTGAACTGCGTGTGTTCTTCTCTTATTGGTTATTTTATAGTCCTAAACGAATAAACGTATTGTCATTTTTACAATTTTGCATATATACAATTACCAATTTAGTAATGGTATGAACACCATGGTACCTTAAAAAGAACTTTGAAATCACGAATCACACATAGATCATAGTCTATAATTGAAAAAATAAGCAATCAGCTATTCTGGATAGCATATTAAATTAATCCGCAAGATTTGAAAATGAATTTGTTGTAGCTAGAGTTAACCTCAACAATTAGTAGCTAATATTACTTTAATGGCTTATTATTTATATGTGTATTCTATATATAATATTATTTAATATTAATAATATTTTATTTTTCTGTTTAAACTCAAAGAGCTCTTTCTTCCCCTCTCCCACTTTTGCCGTGCCCGTTAGGATACATAATCAATTATAGATTCTGACGGGCATAGATAGGTGTCACAGTAAAGTTTATAAATACTACTGGCTTATGGCTAGCAAGAAACGAAACATTCAGTGGACGACGGGAGCAGCCCTTACTACGAGACTGCGAATTTGATTCACTTTTGATAATCAACTTTTACTTGTATTAAGTAAAATTTTAAACGAGACTCCTATAATAGCTCATTATAAATAAGGCTCCTGGGGCCGTTGCCGACGGCAATTGCCGGCACTAAATGTAAATTACCAATTGAAGGAGGAATAGACAAAATATTTCTCATTCTGTTGGTCAACTGTTAACTTGAAGCTCGGCGTTCATCTGTAATGAGTGATGGTTTTGAATAACAATTGCATTAAGGTATAATTCAAGTCATACCTAGCCTATTATTTTCGATAGGCAAAGAATTAATTTGTTTCTAAGAATATAGTGAGAGAGAGAAGAATATACATTATGTTGGTAAGTCCTAATATAAAGACTGCTAATTCTAGTATTCACTTGGGTAGTAGAAATGTCTTTGTTTAGCATTGTGTTACATACATTATAGTCCAGTAATATTAATATACCTAATACTCGAAATTTGGTAATGGGAAGGAACCTTGTCACAATTCACATTGTTGTCGATTAAAGAGCCAATAAGTCTACTTGGGTGCCAGTAGGTATCTCGATGACAACTCGCATTCATAGTGAATGTTAACTGACATAGTAAGGCTGTGTATTTGGTCGGCAAACAGATTAGCCACACAAAAGGCTATGTGCCTATGTGCCACTCATGCTGCCATTTGCTAATTGATGCTATCATCGTCATTAAAGTCGACTGAAGTGACGACTCTTAATGACGTTTGAATTCATCAGGATAAAGATAGGGACGGAACATTTTATTCCTATCATAAACTAATATTATAAAGAGGAAACATTTGATTGATTGCTTGTTTGTTACGATGTAAATCAAAAACTTTAATACCGATTTTAATTCTATATATTTGTCCTGCTTGAGTATAGGCTATATTTTTCCAAGGTAGCACGTGGGGAAGCTAGTTATTAATATTGATAAAGATTACCGCAACCCTCACCTAATCATGAATAATTCGATAGTCCGTTCCACATTCACCCAAACACTGATAACTGATAAGATATGTAATCATTTGATCTATTGATCTACGTAACTATCATTGACACGACGCAACCATTTCTGATCAATATTTTTGTAGACTATGGGCTAGTGATTATCGAGACTTGAGCAGTCTGAATTAATCGTACTTAATCGTAAGGGCGCTAATTACTGATGCGTTCTAGGTTAGTGGTGAGATCAGGCCTTTAAATTTCTGACACGTGAGGATAACACCGTAGTCAGAGTAATGATGTAGTACCGAGTAATCTATCTTCATAGACACGGTCGAAACGCGTCACGTGCCTACGCCTCAGAATAAGTACGCAATCAGTGGATCAACATAAGACGGGGTGTGCCGCTGTGACGTACGAATTAAAAAAAAAAGATTGATAGAAGCACTAATCAGGTACATGAAATTAAAATTCATTAGGTAGGCAGCCCCACCGTGTATTGTCTTTTGTTATTTTAAGGAAAGGGATTGAGTCACAGTACTGTTGGATATATATACTGTGCCGTAGTCTTCAGATGAAGCGAGGCATCTACAGTCTGCTTTTGTTGATTGTTGATGGCTGTAGGTAGTTGCCACTTACCAACGTCCAATCGCTACAAACATCGAACCTCATATCGAACTCAAATTATTTAAAATTGGAACTCATCTTTGTTTTATGCGAATTGACATATGACACAGGGCCAAATCAGTTTGCTGCACTACACAGAGACAATAAGAAGCCCTGAAATACAAATCCAATAATATGAATACAATCTTTAGTATGCAAATCGAAGTTTCTGCCTGGAGCAGTAATGGAAATGTCGTACTGTCCAATGAAGTGATATGCACGTGCGTAACAACTTGCAACTTGAATCAAAGAATATTCCGATAGCTTATATTATTGTATTATATGACATCTATGTAATACCCAGATAGAGCCAGGAGTAAGTGGCCGACCAACTAACGTCATTTTATAAAAGCCCTAACTTTCCTTGTTTGTGCATAATAATATTACAACGGTCACCAAATATGGTATTTACATCGTGGAAGCTTTGAGAGATACAAAAAAAATAGTTGAAAAAATTTTTTTTTTATACTACGCCCACAGCGAACGGACGTGTGGTCTACCTGATGGTAAGTGGAGTACAGCCCATGGACATCAACAATTCACAAAAGCAGATTATATATGCGTCGCTGCAGCTGAGGACTACGGTGTTATGCCTCATGTGCCAGTAATTTCAGGGCCGGATCTCACCACCAAACCGGAACACAGTAATGGAAGCACTACTATTTGGCGGCAGGTTAAAGGTGAGACGGTGGTGCTGCCGCCCTCGAGCTCATTCACAAGAGCTCTACCACCAGTAAAAAAAAAGTTACGTTATTTTACATGTTTACTTTGGTAATGGTGAAAATCATTCCCAACCATTGGCAGACACCTAATTTGGTTCCATCCCCATGACATTCTTAAAGTTTGAAAGTTTAATGGTGTCTGTTCTTCATATTGACGATAAACGTAACTACTACACATAGTCAGTCAGTCAGTCAGTGTTCTTTCGCCATTATAGTATTAGTATAAAAAAGATTACCATAAAACATTCAATAATCAATTAGCATAAATCAGAAAGCAAACTTTTGCTATCAGTACTATAATAGCAGAAATTTAATCTTCGTGAAAAAATGGACATCGGTATTGCCCGTGCATTCACTTGTTTTTACGTTTGTGACTGAATGCGAATCGACGTTAAATTCTGACCAAATTGACAATCTGGGTATAAGCCTTTGTATAGTATTCATTATTTTTAATACATAAAGAATGGTTCAAACAAATCTCTCCATTCACTTCCGTCCTCGGAAATTCGGGATATTTTTGAAACATCACCCTTTTATAAGCCTTTTGCAAACTTTTAGCTTGTCAATTTTGATCTGTAATATTTTCAGAAGCAAATAATAAAGCTTTATGTGCAGTGGCTTTATCTGCGTTTAAGAATTCATTATTGAAAGAATTTTATTTAAAAAAATACGTAAACTGTAAAAATAATTTTTAACAAAAAAAAAAACCGACTTCAAAAAGTAGGTAAACTAAAAAGCAAAAAATAAATTTACTTCGCACAAAATAATACGTTTTTTCATTTAGTTAAATAGAAATTATTAAATAATTATTTTATAATTCTGAAGTCGGTGCCAAGTAAATCGGATAATTAAGAACTAAGATTCGGTCAGAAAATTGTTGTTAGAAAGATTGATATTATCTACCTACAGAGTTATTGTTTACTTGACACCGACTTCAAAATTATAAAATAATTATTTAATCATTTCTATTTAACTAAATGAAAAAACGTATTATTTTGTGCGAAGTAAATTTATTTTTTGCTTTTTAGTTTACCTACTTTTTGAAGTCGGTTTTTTTTTTGTTAAAAATTATTTTATTTTACAATTTTAAGTGATGGGTAGACCGAGCAAGAATGTGTCTCGAATGAAGAGACGACGGTTACTTGAGACGGAAAACTTATTAATAATAATCCCCATACTCCTAACCGTTGAGGAGTTGTACCTTCCAGCATCAGCTCAGCAACTTAAAATGCAAATATCCAAGTAGTTTTAGGAAATATACGAAAAACAATATAGAAGCCTTTGAAATTTGAGGCTTACTCATGATTTCTCTAGGATCCCATCATCAAATCTTGACCTCATATTATGAATATACATAAGTAATATTCAACGTCTCGCCTCATCTGTGTCTAACTTGAAACAATACAGTAAACGGCCCCAAGGAGCCTATATTTAAACAATTATCCCCGTACTCCTAACCGTTGAGGAGTTGTACCTTCCAGCATCAGCTCAGCAACATAAAATGCTGATTACTAGATGCAAATATCCAAGTAGTTTTAGATAATATACAAAAAACAATATAGAAGCCTTTTAAATTTGAGGGTTGCCCTCGATTTCTCTAAGATTCCATCATCAGAACGTGACTTGAAAAAAATGGGACCACATGACGAGTATATCCTCTCAAACAAAAAAAGAATTTCTGAAATCGGTCCAGGCGTCTTCGAGTAATCAGTGAACAATCATAAAAAAAAAAAAAAAAAAATATAACCGAATTGAGAACCTCCTCCTTTTTTTGAAGTCGGCTAAAAAGAAAGAGGTTTTATTTATAAATCCTACAAGTTACAACTATAAATACTACATGCGGCAACATGTCGAATTCAGTATTACCTGTTTTTGGGCCTGTAGTGGTAGAGATGTTAACGGCTTTAGTTCAAAAATAATCTTACATCGTTGCATTTTTGATATTTTGTTAGAGTACTTACCGGTAGTCTTAAACCAGAATTGCATCTGCCAAAGACCTGTGCCCCAGGAGCGGTGCGCCAAAAACTACGAAATTTTGGGTGTTTTTTTTTGTTTTTGACTTATAGCTGCTCATAGGTTGGTTCTCTAAAAAAAATCTTGTCTACACTTTTTAGAACACAAAATTTCCTTTTGTATAAATGTTTGAATTTGAAGCTGACCTTTTGAAATTCGAAGTAAGAAGTACTCAAATGGAAAGGCATAAACCGTGAGATTTATAAATATAGAAGAAACCAAATAACTCAACAAGGATGGTATCATGTGGCTTTTCAACCGTGGCGACCGTAGCTGGATGGCTAAAGCGACTGCCCGGTGTGCAGTAGGTCGCAGGTTGAAATCCTGCCGGTCCCATACCTTTTTTAACTATTCTTAGTATAATTTGCTAAGCATAGCTAAATGCTATAAAAATAATCAATTAGAAGCAGAAGTTGTGCAACTCAACTATAGTTGGAGTTGGAAAGTATGAATCTTTTACTTTCCTCCAAAGCAACCGACCGAAGTAGGTACACGGACATTTACAATAATATGGGGCCTAAACTTGGTGGCTATAGTAAGTATGGCAGACACCGCTAAATGCACGGATATTTATTCTGTTCGACACAATTGTATCAATTCTTCCCATCTATTCGCGACAGACTTGCGAAACCATAGTTAGAGGTGAATAACTGCGTGGCTCAGTTCCCGACGGGTCATGGCAATTTCCATTCTGTACATGATCTACATCTGAGTACACACAACGCCATCTAGTCTCAAACTAAGCAGAGCTTGTATAATGGGTACTAGAATAACTGATACTAATACATTACTTTTCTTTTGTAAATACATACTTATGATACATAGAAACACCCAGACTAAGACAAACCCCCATGTTCATGCACACAAAGATTTGTCTTAAGCGGGAATCGAACCCGCGACCTCGGCGTCGCAGGCAGGTACACTACCCACTCCGCCATCTGGTCGTAAATAAATCTGGGAGTGAAGTCTTTGACACAACGAAAGGAATCACATAACATAACATCACGCCTTTATTACCCATAACGGTACGGCAAAGGCACAACACCCACATTTCGCCTGTTACGTTAAGGTATCTCCACCCACCGGGCACAATTCCAACTCCGTGCTGCTATTGATAAAATCGGACGGAAAGTTCACAATAACACTTAGGCCGACACGGGAAACAAACCCGAAAATTTCGCGGTGAGAGGCGCATACGGTAACCAATAGACCATTAAGGCAGTTTACGAACGTAAGGTTATGTTAAATAGCTTACGATTGACACCAAGCCGTGTCAAGCATAGTACGGTTGCTATAAAACCGTATTATTTTACTGTGACTGGCGAAGTATTGGCTAAGGTCATCTACGAGACTCCATAAATAAACATTTTACAGTCTAGACACTGGACTGACCTGATATTATCTTGAGCTGAGTTTTTTTTTAAATATATCAGGTTGAAACATATGCTGAGATATTTTAAAGATCCTCAAATATGTTGTCTACACTAATATTATAAAGAGGAAAACTTTGTTTGTTTGGTTGTAATGAATAGGCTTAAAAACTACTAGACCGTTTTTAAAAATTCTTTAACCATTCGAAAGCTACATTATCCACGAGTAAGATAGGCTAAATTTTATATTGGAAAAAAAAGGGTTCCGTAAGATATTTGGGTTTTTCAGACACAAGGTGTAAAAAATCAACCAGAAAAGTTACTTATTTTGCGTACGCTGCCTAATCTATAAAAGATAGAACCATAAAATGTTTCAATTGTAGATCTTATAAATATCTACAAAAAAGGCCGGGAAACACTATACCTATCTATGTTGAGTGAGGCACAACAACCATTTTTTTATTTAAAAATCTAGATTTTTTTTTGGAATTTATTAAAACGCATTTATTTTACTCATGATATTAATCCTTATCAAAATATATTATTTCATCACTAAGTAAAGTTTATGTAGATAATATTTGGTCTTTGAATGATTAAAATTGGATGTTTGGTTTTAAAGTTATGGCGAAATTAAAATATTACGATTGCTGCTGCACGGCCCGATGCAAAGTGAGCGTCACCAAGGCGGGGGGGGTGCGCGTGCGCGCGGTCGGCTCCATACGCAGCGGATAATTTGAAGTTAATTATTCATTCAGATCGCACTCCATAGACAGCACACAGAGCCAGATATAATGCTCTTACTGTAAACGAGGTAGCCGTCCTCTTTGTCGATGAAGACAAAGGTCCCAGGGATATAGTCTTACACGGTAAAGACGGACAGCTCAAAAGAGTTTCTGAGCTTCATCGGTCCTATGATAAACTACAGTAATTAATGTTTGTGACAGGAGAAGACGGTTATTATTTGATTATCCCTTAGCAGGGTTCTGCGCATAATAAAACTGTTTCGTGTATGCAATTTTATGCATTCAGATTAATGTTTGAAACTAACTCCAACGCAAATGAAATCACGGGAGATAGTTTGTTTGTTTGTTTGAAAGCGCTAAGCTAAAAAACCACTGGGTGAATTTTGATAATTACTTTTGAGTTTGATAGTCTAAGTTTCAATAAAGGTCTTAAGATATTTAACATTACGCTAAACTATACGGGAGCGGAGCAGTAAGTTTGAACGCGGGTCAAAGCGCGGGAGCAGCTACTACTTAATACATCGAATTCTACGCGGACGAAGTCGTGAGCAAAGGCTAGTGTGAGATAAAATCTAAGAAAATAAGTCAAAAAAAGTGCCGCAAATATTTATTTATTTCTATGGATATTCTATCTATCTTGAAATATGTCATCTTAAATCGTAGTCAATTATTTATGTGTTCAATTGTATCATCGGTTTTTAGGGTTCCATAGTACCTACAAGGAACCCTTATAGTTTCGCCATGTCTGTCTGTATGTCCGAGGCATACCGTCGAACCCGTTAGTGCTATCTAGGAATGGAATATGGATGTTTGTAACTATTTTAGGACGGACGTTTAATAACATTCGTTTCACTGCACAGAATAAAACAAAGACTTGTGTGAACAGTAGTGTAAATGTTACTGTGTGAAAATATACGTAAAAAGTTATTCACTTTCGACGAGATCTCTGACCAGGTCTAGAAACAGATTTTTTTAATATCGTTTGAGCTTAAGAGGCCGTAACCGGCTGTATACGTCACTTTATAAAAGCTGAAAGTTTCCCTGTGTGTGCCTCTAGAGGTTAAAATGATCACTAAATATAGAATTTATATAGGCACGCTGAATTTCTATTCATCTTCACTAATATGTTTACAGAGCGTGTTTTGTATATTTTTAGAGACGGTAAGATCCTGTTTCAATTTTTTGTGGATTTTTATGTATTTTAATATCCTTAAGCAGTATGCCACCAACCCTATAAAATGTTTACACAAACCATCGTTTAAAATATACTTATGCATATGATACAATGATGTCATCACTACAATTCTGGGAATCCAATGCCTTACTACGAAAAGTCTTGTACCTAAGTATATCAGACTCAAAGTCAAACCAAATTTTTGAGGAAGTATATTATTTACCTTTCTTCTACCTATGTTATAGCTGTATTATGGAAGGTATTATTATTTCAGTGATAAGTATATTAATAGAAATACTAATAAGAATAAAAACATATCGTTAAATCACTTTATAATCTCCGCAAATTAAGAGTGGGATAGAACCTTGTTACAATTCACTGTTTTGACGATTAGAAGAACTAATAAGAAGCGCATGAAACGGCGGAATGGCACCTTGTCGCAGTTAGTTGTCATAAAATACAAGTGAATTGTGACAAGGTTCTATCCCATCAAATTAGTGGGGGGCTACAAAAAATAAACAATTTTATATTCAATATCCTATACAACAATTAGTAATTTAAAAAGAAAGGTACAAAGGAGTCCTACCTTTTCGGATGAACACCGCAAATCAACACAATATTATTCATATTAAAAAATAAAACAGAGCATTTGTTTGTTTAACAAAATTAATGGTAACTAGATATGTTGTTTTGCCACGTTGCTCATTTGGTTGTCAGGCAACAGATAAACGAGCAGCGTCTCCGGGCAACAGCAACAAGTCAGGGTCACAACAACAATCAAGAGGGCATCCCATAATAACCGCAAAATTAGTTTTCTCTTGCAGAGCTTGTACTATGGGTACTAGAATAACTGATACCAATACATATATACTTTTCTTTTGTAAATACATACTTATTATACATAGAAACACCCAGACTAAGACAAACCCCCATGGTCATGCACACAAAGATTTGTCCTAAGCGGGAAACGAACCCGCGACCTCGGCGTCGCAGGCAAGTACACTACCCACTCCGCCATTCGGTCGTCGTGAGTTGGCAAAGATCTACATACTGTTTTACTCTAAGACAAGGAATGGACCGCGAGGCTCGATGAAGATAAGCATTTCTTTGCACTGAATGTGTGTGGACGATCTTGACGGTATGTGAGACTAGTTACCATAACATTTTACCTAAATTTGGTAAAAATGGTCACAAAGCCACAATTTTTGAAAGCTTGGTTAGCTATATATACAGGGTAGCCCGTTTATAGTAGTCCAAAGAATTTTCACAGATGTAGGGCCGGCTAATGATTGATTTAAACGCAACATATGTTCCGCGAAAATCAATAGTTTAAAAGTTATGATTTTTTAAAGTTTTTTTGTAAAATCGCCACTTTGAGTCATGTAAACCTCTCTAAAGTGAAAATGATTGGATAAAATCGAATCAAATTTGGGGTGTTAGTAGCTAAGACATGTAGCTAGCAGGAAATAAGCTATTTTTAAGATTATTCTTAAATGGTAATATGGTTTTATACCTTTTTAAAAGCTGTTTGTAATTTTCATATGTTAAAGTACTATTTTCAAAAAAGTCTAGTAAATTAAAAATGTTCTACACGAAATTTTCTAATCATGGTAAAAACTACCTTAAGATGTGAGGATAGCGTTAAAAAAAAAAAAGTATCATGACTATGGAAAGTTCTTCAGAATTGAACATTGTATGCACTAAGTAGTTAAAAAACTAAAGGTGTGTATTTTTGCCTTATACGTATTTACTAGATTTTTTTGAAAATCATACTTTAACATATGAAAATTACAAACTGCTTTTAAAAAGGTATAAAACTATATTACCATTTTAGAATAATTTTAAAAATAGCTTATTTCCTGCTAGCTACATGTCTTAGCTACTAACACCCCAAATTTGATTCGATTTTATCCAATCATTTTTACTTTAGAGAGGTTTACATGACTCAAAGTGGCGATTTTACGAAAAAACTTTAAAAAATCATAACTTTTAAACTATTGATTTTCGCGGAACATATGTTGCGTTTAAATCAATCATTGGCCGGCCCTACATCTGTGAAAATTCTTTGGACTACTATAAACGGGCCACCCTGTATATTATATATCCCGCAAAAGGAATAACTCCTTTATCGCTGGGTTGGGTACAAACATAAATTTCACACACTCAAAGCACACCCAGAGTCAGAACAAAACTATGCAGATCACACAAAGAGTTGTCCTGTGTGGGGATCGTACCCACAACACCGGCAGTTGAAAGAGGCGAGGCGACCGCTTTAACCACTACACCAACCATGCACTCAGCTAGTCTCGTGATACAATTCGAGCAACAACTTCTAAATCTATTTCTATTTTGGACTTATTTGTATGTTTAAGACTTACCAAGCCATTGGGTGTATTGTACAAAGTTTGACCGCGATGAATAATTTAGTATAGTTTCTAGATGTGGCCCGCGACTTCGTCCGCGTTGAATTTGTTATATTTATCCACGTTATAACTTACTGCTCAGCCGCCGTGGCGTTTAGCGTAATGTTGAATAGTTGCCTTTTCTAGGAAGAGCAATATGAAATGTAAAATAATTTTATTTATCTGACTTCGGATATGTGTTTGTGTGTGTGGATGTGTTAAGCTACGCTGTAGGTAAGCTACATGTTGAGCAAAGTTTTATTAAAATCGATTCGGCGGTTTTCAATATAAAATACTACAAATAAATGAAATTGAAGTGTCTGTTTTAAATGTCCACATAACAATGGTTTTTTTTAAGCCGGTATCATTATTTGCACAATAATCGAGTTTTTTTTAATGTTTGTCTGCCTGTCTGTTTGTATCGACTAATCAACTAAACGGCTAAACCGATTGGATGAAATTCTAAACACAGGTAACTGACTACATGGTGCGTAACATAAGCTACTTTTTTTTCGATGTTTTTATCGATACGCACCACACACACGAAACCGTAAGAGAAAGGTAGTTTGTTTGTTTAATAGCGCTAATCTTGGACAGTCTAGTCTACTAGTCGATCTCTTCTCATTCTAAGAATTAGTCTTATTTTTAAGAAAGGTTTTTTAATATTCAACATAACGCTATATATTCATTAAATTATCATAATTGGCTCAAATTTACATAGGCTTCTTGTTTGCTTGATAATGTATACCTATAGATTTAAAAATGCAAAGTGAAATAAAAGAAATAACTTCAATGCAAGAAAATGCCTTTCGAAGCTATTTCTAAACCCATTATTAATTATTAAAGTTCAGCAGATACATATCTATTTTAAACCATATAAATACGTAAGTAGTTCATTAATGTCCACAAGCAATTAATTCGATTACCAGTTTCAGTTTTAGTCAGATTCTTGCATCTGACTAAAACTGAAACTGGTAATCGAATTAATCGAAATATTTTTCTAAAATTAGACCTTACCAATTGCGTCACAAAAAACTCTACCTGAGTAACCCAAAAATTGTTACAGAACCTAATACAAAAGTGTAATTTGGGTAAGATTTTCATGTCATTAAAGCAATAGTCTGTTTTATATTTTGATCATGTATTCATGAATTGTTACTTTATGTGGCTATTGAAAAATCAGCCTTAATATGCCCAAAGAACTTCATTTCTTAATAGCGACGAGCGGCCGTCCGCGATAAAAGTCTCAGTATTCATTCACACTTATGTGTGTAACACGTATATGATACACACGTGTGCTTGTGTGTGAGCGGCGCGTCGTCACCCTAAGGGTCCTTTGTCAGCTGCCTGCAGCCTCCCTCAAACAATTCTTAAACATTCAACTGAATACACTACTACATACTATTACTACCGTTTCTTCGTCACTATTTTTTAACTGTTTTAATTTAAGTACTTGGCTTTGGGACTGTTAATTTTAATAACATTTAACAATATGTTACTAAGGGTGTTATTACACCTAACTCGATCGACGTCGATGACATTGAAGAGTTAATGAGAGCGCACTGCTGCGCTGTCCGACGATCGATTGAATTAGGTGTTATAACCCTTATGGAAAAACCTGCCGTGAGGATATTGATTTCAATATATTTAACAATATATAATGCCTGATAAAAAATATCTATCAAGTAAATTAGTCATGTCCAAATATAACAGTCACATAATAGTGTTGATGACTGAGTCCGCGAAAGTAATATTATACTTAATATACCTTATCAAAATATAGGTAAACAGAAACCACATGCATTTTGTTTTGTTTTATACTTTAAGTCAAACTCATTCTATGATCATCAAAAGTATCGGACGAACTTGTTGTCCACCTGATGGTAAGTGGAGTAAAGCCCATGGATTTCAACATTCCACAAAAGTAGATTGTAGATGCGTCTACAATATTCCAGTAATTTAAGGGCCTGATCTCACCACCAATGCGACACACAGTAATATTTGGCAGAAGGTAAAAGTGAGACGGTGGTGATGCCGCCCTCGAGCTCGTTTACAAGAACTCTACCATCCGTAACCAGTACCACCAGACTTCAATAATTTTTTTTTTGTTTTTGGGCGATGTTAAATTTCTTTTTAAGTGTCAAAATAGAGTTAGTGTATTACACACGGCTACGCATCAAGCAAAACATTGCCAGTATAAATTAAATGCATCATTTTATACTACATCACCGAATAATACGTCTATTAACTCATTCCTGTCGATCCAAAGGATGTCTGGAAGAGATCACTTAATAGTGAAAAGGCTGCCCATTTTGCATACTTAGAAAAGACTATGTCGAAGCTTTCATACTATAGGGGCACAATTAAAAATATGATTGTTGGGAAAACGCGTTTAAAGATCTTTGAGTCCATGTATTTTCACAAAATCGGTCATAAATAAATTAAACTATTAATAGCAAAATAATAAGCATCAAGAGTATTGTCCATTAAGCATGAAATATTTATCGCATGTTATGCAATGTTTCTGCATATTATAAAAACTCGAAATCACAAAATTTTGAGATGTGCCCCTATAGTATTAAAGCTGCGATGTGTACAATAAAGAATTTTCTCTCTCTCTATCTATCTATCTAAGATGTTCCTCGCATTGTATAGTCTCACACTAGCAATGTATAACTTGAAGTGCAGCCGTGCGTACATTCCACTTCAGTTTTAATCTACAACACACAAACTAGGTTAGTCATCAACCGAGTCACTTATTTATCTTCGTAGTAACTATAACATAAACAATGAATAAATCCTTATTACAAAATACTAATCTAAATGAGGAGACATAACATCGTGTCGTCAGCTGATCGAGCCCACGATGACACATCAATACTAAGAAATATTTGATAAGATTGCATTACCTATAAAGATGCTTCCAGACCGTGAACATTGGCCTGTAATGTGACGTTGCAGATTCTATTTTGAGTATCACCTGGTATCACATTACTTACTATCCCCCTGACTAACGAGCATTCTGCTGTAATATTACATTTCTTCAAAAAATAAAAAATATATGTATAATATAAGGCAATTGCAAATTAGCCATGTCTGTTGAAGATTGAAGATATTGAAGAAAACCTAATACGAGGATACATAATAGTAGCAGTAATAGACAAATCAATGCTTTTTCAGAATTTTAATCTGTCTGTCTGTTCATACACTGTATGGGCATCACGCAAAAACTACTGCATGAAATTGGATGCGGTTTTCACAATTTTGTAGCTGAAGGTCTAAGTGAAAAACTGGTATATGTTTTATCGTAGTATTTTTTAGCTAAGGGGGGTAGTTTTTGGAACGAAGTTCCTTATTGCGCGTTGCGAAAGGGGGCTAGGCGGAAAAAAAAGGAACGAAAAGTTGTAACGACACTTTTCGTAGCTATTGCTACGCGCGTTTTTCTGTGTCCGTCACTCCCTCTCTCTTATAAAAAAAAAATAAATTAATAAAATTATAAGAAAAAAAAAATTACTAGAGTTGAGTTTCTGCAAAAATAGGGGCGCTGGCGCGCTCAGAAAGGTCTGCGAAGGCGTACACAATCGCTGTTTTGGTCAGATACCAGTGAATAAATAGCTCGATATCGTGCACATTATTCCTCAATTGGATCTGCAGAACATACTTAAACTCTAAATCGGTGGACCTTATATACAGGACCTTGTAACGAAACCATAGCGCGATCTAATTCGATCCCAACGCCATCTATCGCGCGGCTTCGGAACTAATTGGTGCTACAGAAATATGCTGCGCATAGAGAAAGCAAGTGAAATATTTGTCTCTATGAATAATAAAGTAACTAAAAAAATATTATCATAACTTAAAAAAAAAATACAATTCCCGCCTTTTGTTTAAATTTTTGTTACCGTATTTAGTTTATTAATAGACTGTTTTATTTGTTTAGTGGTTAAGTTCGCATATCTTTTACTGCAATCTCGGGTGCGAATCCTGATTTGTTGTTATTTGGAATTACCGAACTTCGTTCCATCCGGGTGTCCCTTGACACCTCAGTAGTTTTTTAGTAAGTTTGTATGGGGAAGATTTGTCAATTATGAATGAAATTGTATGAATTTCTACAAATATGTAGAGACCTACATATTAAAAAATCTGACTCCCCGTCCATTTTCGACATGTTATAGACATAACATGTCGAAAATGGACGGGGAGTCAGATTTTTTGGGAATTCTCTCCCTTAGGGAGTGTTGAGGTTGGGGGTTAAAAGTTAATATGAGAAGTTCGTTAATTTTGTAAATTACGTTTATGAGCTATACAAATGAGATTTTGGACAATTCCACTCCCTAAGTTTGTAAAATAAAGGTTTAAAGTGTATTCTTTTATATATGGAAATCACGGGATCACCACGCAGACGAAGTGGCGGGCAATTGTTTAACAAATACATGTACTTTAAAGCTCGGTTTCCTGTCACGCTGGTGTAATATTCGAATCTGTAATGTTACATTACAAGCGAACGAATGCTCGCGGTCTGGAACCACCTTAATGCTCAAGTACAACACTGATTAATGATCTTGGTACTATAGAGAGACTCAAAAATGAGACACAATTTCTGCGACCGGCTGTACTTTTAAAGTAAATGACGTCACAGCTGTCATTCTTATTTCAAAATCGAGCAATCATTTAATGGAACTGTCGGTTTCGAATCTCAGTTTCTCCGACCCTTTATTCCAATTGGAGTGGGTTTCTAGTATTATAGAAATATTTTACATAAAGCGACTACAACTATATATGAGACAGAGCTTTCTTATTAAGACGTTTTTTTTTGCTGTTCACCCATCACTGACCCCGGTAAGAATTACTTAACTTGACGATCGATCAGTCCGTGCCGCTTCATCAGTCCCGCATTTCGTCGAATTTGAATCCAAGTGCAGTCTGAATAAAATATTGACAGTCTGGTGACGATAAACTGATAAATAACATAACAATATTGGCATTCAAGATTAGATTTATTCTGATATGAAAGGCTACAATTTGTTGCGCTACGCGAGACAGGATTTAGTACGAGGATATTCGCAAATCAGCTCTCTTACACACTGCCGCATATCAAGCTATACAGTGCCAGTATTAAATAACTTTAACTAAACTGTTTGCTAAAACTAGTTATACTGTATTACTGTAAAACTAAATAAACTAAGTAATCTAAATCTATATTAATGATTTTTGCATGCTAATTTATATTATACAAATTATTATTAAATAGCTACAATAGTTTATTCATGTAAACATTGTTATGTTATAATACAGTACACCGTTCATTATCTTGTAGATAGAAATGGAAGGCGCTGGTACCTGTGATACAGTGGTTTTCACTAGTACAGGTGCCAACGTTACAACCTTTTGTAATATTAGGATTAATCTAATATGTATCATATACATATATAATATCATCATATTATATGTACTATCTTATACTGGAGGTGTCTACCTTGAAGTGTCTCCGTGTGTACATCAAGGATAGTGATACAGGGTGTTACACTAATTACATGGTGCTAGCGATCAGGCTCGTGGCATTCGCAGTAAATCCGCTCTGAGTGAAGCATTAAGTCTTTGACATGCCGACAATCACCTGCTTTCACGATGATAATGCGAAGATATCTCGACATGACATATTTTATTCACTGTTTGTGAGATGTGTTCGGAGCTTTCTTGTAATAGTGGTATTGGACGAATACATAACAGAAGGGTGTGGCGTGTGGTAAGTACAACACTCACATTTCACCTGTTATGTTTAGGTCCTATGGGATATGGGAATTCAAGTCCGTGCTGCTATTGTGAATTTTGTGTCGGAAAGTTCACAAATAACAATTTGCCCGAGCCGGAAATCAAACCCGTGACCGGGTGAGAGACTTTACGCTTACCAAAATTTGAACAAGTGCAAGTTTATATTGCTTATTTTATTATAATTTTAAATCTTTATTGTTTGTTTTTTATTATTGAGTTTTATTTTATTTTACTACGAATATTTATTTTTTTCATTTCACTTATCATTATGTCTTATTATCGAAACTGGTTACAGTGTGATTTTTCTAAATAATCTATATTTTCAATATATTATATAGTTTTAGTTAGTAACTAGTAGTTAAGTAGTTTTAATTATAGATGCACATTAGTCGAGAAAAATTACCCGTAATAAATAATATGAACATTTCAATATGTATATCAGATGGCTGTATTGCTGACAGCTCAACTAATTCTCGAGTTTACAGCTAAATCTCAATCGTTTTGAGGAGAACCTCTCGTTATTATCAATGTGACAGCGTATCATTTGAATGTGACAATACATTTTGGGTACTTTGTAGCAAGTTCAATAAAAAGTAATTTAATGACGTATGCGCTAAAAAGTATGTATTTATCTAATATTGTAACTAGCCATTAAGAATAAGGATTAAAAAGTATTATATTTTAGTTTATATTCTATTTTGTATAAACGTATGTCATAGACACTAAAGAGATTATAAACTTAATAACTCGTTAGGTTAATATGGTTGCGTAATACCTACAGCTACAGGGCTACTAGTAAAAATATATAAAAATAAATATGTCAAAAAATATTCATGTGCCAACTATGAAGTAAAGAGCTACTAAAGCTAGCTAGTAAAGAACTGCATCACCTAAAGGTTGACTGGTAGAGAATACTTTTAGTATTAAGTCTGCTTTTGTACATTTTAGTGCATAAGTTTAAATTTAAAAATAAAGAGCACCAGCAACATTTAAATGGAAATAGAAAGAGGGTATTTACAACACCTTGCATTGCCATCCGTGTGGGGTGGCGTGTAATAGCTCATGAAATGTATGTAAGCAAGCCGGGGAGTCTGTCAGTCGAGTGCGGTGCAAAAACCTCTACCTATAATAGCTTGGGGCTTATTGTCAAGAGGATCTCTTCCTTTGAGTGTTACAGATAAACTCATATTTTTCGTGTTTCGAGGACCGGCTAATGACACTTTGAAGGTCTTTGTTTTTTAATCGGTCTTGGGGAGAATACGAAACGGATTTTTATGTATGACCTGTACAGACGCAGATAGATCTTTTATTTGAATAGGTTGGGATCAAAAACGTGATAAAATAGAAAGTTTCTTTTTTTGAATACGTCGCCCGCACTAGGAATAACTCCTGTGTCGCGGGGGTTCACAAATACATTTCACACACATACCAGAGTCATGTTCCTGAATGATCTGAATGTTCATTAGAACTTAGTTGCAATTCTTTATAGTTAATATTTTTCATGTCATTAACTGTTTAACATTTAGTTTTCACAATAGCTGATATTTACTGTAGCCATTAATTGAAGAAAATCTTTCGTAATTGTTTTGTG
This sequence comes from Hypena proboscidalis, assembly GCA_905147285.1. Classification (NCBI taxonomy): domain Eukaryota; kingdom Metazoa; phylum Arthropoda; class Insecta; order Lepidoptera; family Erebidae; genus Hypena; species Hypena proboscidalis. The sequence goes on from LR990126.1 coordinate 31,919,518, forward strand.
TAAAGGTCGCGTCGTATCTATTTTATAAATATATGTACCAATTAAAATTTTTAGTCTGAAATCATTGACTGTCGAATTTTAAGCGAGTTATTTAAAGTTGCCATTTGTGTTATTTATACACTTAACAGGAAAACTTGAATAAAATAGAGCAGAATGAAAATAACGAAATATCATTAATACAACACGTGGATGTATTTCTGTGTACACATTTATTTGTACTTTCAATACAGTCTGTGATTCATTATGAAACTTTTTGTATTCTTTGTTTTTTTTGTGTCCCAGGAAGTATATTTTCTTGAGTTCTTAGAAGCGCGAACTCGATGTTACAGATTCGAATATCTCGATGAGGAATGCGAACTAAATTTCGCATTCCGTTGCAATTACGCCGGTTGGACCTTGATGTCAGCATACTTCTCTTCATACAACAAATAAAAAAAAATCAAGCGAGCGTTGCAGATAGCTGTTTCGAATAAAAGGGTAACCAATCAGATAGCTACTAAAATTTGCAATAATTTGTATCGCCTTCAAAGTTATGTCCACATCACACAATAAAGACGGTTTTAAAAATATAGCGAATTTTGACGTCCGTAAGAGCAAAAGGCGAGGACATACATAAATTCATAACGTAATGGCCTGACCATGTCCGCAGATTGGCGAAAATCCTCAGATTGTGTCCATTGTTATTCATCGAATGTACCCAAGGATCACTGACCGACGATTTTTAACAGTACAATAATATTTCTTTTATTATATATCAATTTTTATAATATGGTAAGTGGGTGTGTATCACAAATTCTCGAGCAAGACTCTATTCCGGCGAGCAGCGTGGACACTATAAACTGCGCTGTCATTTTAAAAACACATCTAATAGGGTTACTTCTCTTTTTTTTTTCATGTCACCATAATTTTCCCAGGTTTCCGTAATACGCTAGGTTAGTTTTTAATCCAATTACATCGGCTGAAAATCTAGCGCTCTTTTTTACGCAGAGCAATTTCCATCAGACCCCTACGCAAAATGATGCACTAGACCAGTTAACAGATTTTCTAGCTCCTAACTACACGTATCGAATCGTTGATGTTAAAAATAATAAATGAGATTCGACACCATCGGCTTAACGAGTTCGCCGAAAAGCGCCATACATTTTATTCACATTCATTTCATATTGTAATAATGCCGAATATTCAATCATATCTACGAATGTCCATAATTATATTCTCGTGTAATTTTTCCTTCTCTCTGTTAAATAGGCTTATAGTGGAATGTCAGAATTTCATTCATAGGTGATAATGTTATTACTGGAATCAATACTTATTTTGATGTCTACTTTAGTCAAAAATGATTCGATTTCAGGTGAAGTATTTTCAGCTAACTTCTGGGTTATAATAATACGTAACAGTTTCTGTAGGCATAGCAACCGACAGATTTGACGTCACATAGATTTGATCCTAACACAATATTTAAATACATCAATACATTTAGAAGATTTAGTAAATATATTAGTGATGTACCTACTGTACCAGTTTTGATAAATAAACTTATTATATACTATTTTTCTAGCCACACTACTGAATTTTACAAGAACGCTCAAATAACATAGTTGTGCAAAATGTAGACATATGAAAATGTTTTATGTATGATTGCCTTTTATTCACTATTGACCATTCCGTTACCCTCATGAGATAAGAGCATGATTATATGTATGTATGAACATTATTTTCAGCAAGCACTGAACAAAATTGTTAATATTTTGAACTCATATCAGTTGTCAGTTTGTCGTGTGCAATCAGGATCAATCAAAGACGTCATCGCCGGCTAACTACTACGCTAAGAGGGGTTCCTTGTCCGGCACGAGCTTTTCCGCCGCCCGTCATCTCTCCATATTGAGATTGATGTTAGAAGCGAGCCGAGCCCCGCCAGGAATACTAAAAGGGCAAAACGCCACCATTCTTCGGCAATTAACCCCCGATCCCAGGGGTTTGTCTCGCCACGACACCTCCCCGCATACTAAACTAACGTCATAATTTTTCATATAAGCTCTCCCCGATTAAACCGACACAAGTTGGCAGAAGTGCCGTTTTTAACTTAAGAAGCCTAGTTTTTAAGAGACTGGCTTAAGTTGTTGAAGTTAGGCAATTTTATCGAAATGGTTTGAGCCTAAGGCTGCTAATTTCGGGAACATTTCGAAGCACGTAGTTTCGTGACGATTTTGAATTAGTTTGCACATCTTTGTATCGCTAGACTGTGATTAATATCACGACTTTTTTATATGAGAATTTAGCTTAATTACTGTCAATATTATTTAGCATTGACCACATTCACCAAGAGTTAGGTAATATATATATATTATTCCTATCATCCATAAGTCTACACAAATTAGAGTACTTATGTTTTTGTGATTTCATAAATAAAACTAGTGTATTTATGGTACAAGTGAGAAAAAGTTTAAATTTTTGTTTTGAGTTTCAAAGAGAAGAGAATTTCAAATCTTGAGCTTGCAAAGTAGTCTTGAATTGAATCACGAGCGTAGCGAGTGATTCTAATAAAGACTAAACGTATAGTTTGTAGTTATTTAATAAAATTGATGTCAATGTTTATTACTAACCTATATGGTGGCTGCTTTGTTTTTTTTTTAGCGCCTATTCATTGGTTGGATGTGTTGCGAAATTTGAATCACTTTGCCTTACTAGTGAGTGAAAACGGTTTTTACTCACTAAATTCTGGCAAGCAAACGATCTTTTTCGTGCTGGTGTGGTGAAAAAGTAATTTATTGTACCTGCGTACCTTCACGAGACAATTATATAGCTACGAGTATGTATGTTTGAGTCGGCAATAAAGAAATTTCTTTTAAGAGTACTTAGTCGTAATGAATAAAAGCGAGTTCTATTAACAAAACGTGCCAGCGTAAACGGTAAACTATGGCCATTTCACGAATACTCAAACAAATCCCGCCTTGAACGTAAAAACTAAGCTAAAGGACTACTTAAGCTATAATTGCGACGACAGAAAGAGAATGGTTATTAATGAAATACAAGAAAATTAGCATAGCTTTTAAGTAGGGCGTTAACAACTCGACATGCCATAGCATACAATACACGGACTACATTACCTCGTAAGGAATCATATACCTGTATATATCGGTATGTCGTATAGGTAGGTAATGTTGTTATGATGAAAGCATTCGCGAATTTAATCAAAAACCTTAACTTGTTTAGTTTTATTATAACATTCAGTCGGGCGAAGCAAGGAGAACCTTGTCAAATGGGGATATCTGGTTGACAATTACCTTAATTGTGAATGTGGAGCAATACAATCAATGTCTTACCTTACTGACTGTCCAAAATGCCCTACCACCTGCACAAGAGAGCCGCTCATGAACGTCGATGAGAGCGCCATAACAGTGGCCACTTATTGGGCCACATTTATCTATTTTCGCGTAAGAATAAGCTGAATGGATTATTTTAATGATTGTTTATAGGTATTTAAATTAAATTGTTTTATCTTTTTAAATTATGTTACGAATTATGTTTTATGTTATATATTGTACAATGTATTGTTATATTATTGTCATGTATTTATTTTTATGCTAATAAATATCTTTCTTAATTAACTAACTACTTGCACGACGAAAAATAAGAAGATTTTTATTGGAGTGCTTTTTTGGTACGCTACGGCTTTTTATTTAATATAAAAAAAACTATTATTTTTGTAATAATTTAACATAAATTTAGCACCACTAATTAATTAAGGTTATAGAATTGCTTAGAATTTAGGCAATCTATATCATCCATCTATTCAACCCCGATGTTATCATAAACCTGTGACAAATAAAATATACCTATAACTTGTAAAATTTGCATCTTTATAGTCCTGTTTTACTACGTCAAGTAATATTCATCATATATATTGGAAATTGACCGAATGATAACTGACACAATTGAATCATGAAAATAGCACAGTTGTTATGAAATTATCATTTTTGTTAGTGTTATATATTAAGTTTATGTTTATCCTTTTACGTAAAATACTGATATTCGGCTTAATCCGTTAGACTAGAAGCCGACCCTAATGTAGTTAGGAAAAGGCTCGGCAGATTGATTATATTCTTATACTAAGTTTTGCGGGATGATTGTGAAATAGGCCGAAAAATACAGTAACCATGCAGTAACCTACTATGCGAACAAATAGCTACAATGTGAATAAAAAGAAAATAAAAATTATCGATTAATTTTCGAAATTTTTTTTACACAATCGGGCGAATGGAACACATTCACAATGGTCGAGAAATCTGTTCTCATTTGATTCGCAAAGTATAAATGTTATACACTGTATTATACTTATTATACTAAGCACTTAATAATATTAAAATATTTATAATATTATGTTCTAAAAAGTAAAATAAATAATTAGAAAATAATAAATATGTGTTAGTGACATATTTATTATTTTCTAATTATTTATTTCATTACAACAACTTCAAAGTCGGTGTCCTGTCGGTGTCACCTTACTGTCTGGCGGCAAAACGCCCAGCGGGCGTTGTAGTTCTCATCATTATGAGGTAAGTAACGAAGTCTAGCATGGACAATGGGCCTGCAATATTTTCGCATGGAAAACATCAAGAAAGTTCCTGGAAACTAAAGTAAGTAGTTTCAAATATCAGCCGATTCCGGGATAATAGGCAGTGTTAACACAAGGCTGCGCCTTACCAACTGAGGCCGTACCATGGCATATTAAAGTTAGACCCATATTTCTTTTGTATGGAAAACAGTCAAGCAATTGTGCCCTCTTAAACCACCGCAGCTGTCGCGTTGGTATGTTTCTGTTCGAAAAACTCCACTGCGCGCGTTAGCCATGCATAAGCTTTTTCTCATAATTCTTTAAATGCACACCAAGCAACAAATGGACAAAGTTTATTAAACCGAACGAAAAAGACAACTATTTTCAATGTAAACGCTAATAGGGTGGCTCTTCATAGTGAGTCGATAACGAAAACTCTACCTTCAAGAGGCAACAACCTTTTGTATAGGACTGGCATTGGTTGTCTGGCTGTCGCAGCCGCCATAATGAAATAATCCCTCTGAAACAATGGCTGCAATCTGTTGCGTGCGTGCGTCGGTATTAAAGTAATATGAAACGGTATACAACATTCCTTGTAATATAACATCAGGAGTGTGTCTCCTGGAACGGCTAGGCAGAGGTATATGATATATTACTTCTTTCTACCGAGCCACATTTTAACGTCGATTCCACACGCATTGAAATGAGATTAAATTCTCGTTGAACTGAGTTTTATACTTAACATCTCTTTATTACTGACTATAATGTTAAACTTGGTTTTCTCTATCAGGTTATATGTCCCTTAGTTTTAAAACGAATAATATCGCATTAACAAATGGATTTTGACTTGGTTCTATGAAATTCACAATTTGCAGAGACTATAATAGCTGTTCTTCTGGCAATTCGTTTTTTTAGGTTTACGTTATCATCCAAAACTAATAACAACATAACATTTCTAACTACATTACAAGACAAAAATCTGTACTGTTCTCTTATGGTATTCTGAGAACGTCTATGTAATTATAATCATAGGTCATAATAAGCAATACGTCGTCTACGTAGTGAAATAGGATAGCCCGTGTCATTTGGAGGCTTCAAGCACCCAGAACACGTATCTTAGCTTAGTAACGTGAAATATAGAAATATTATGTCTTATACAGGGTGTAAATGACATCGTGACGAAGCCACTTACCAGTGATTCAGTACATGATACTTAGACCCTGGGTGCAAAAAAAACAGCCTTGCATTTATACTTTTATCATTTGGGAGAATGTCACAGGAAAAAAATTGGGGTTTATGAAGTGTAGATCACCCACATTTCGCTCATTACGTTAAGATCCCATTTGATAGGGGGATGATAGCACCAGACTTTGTGCTGCGTTGAGAATTTCCTGACGATAAAATATCAAAATGCACTTTTGCAAGACCCGGAGATCTAAATTAAGGCGTCGCCAATTATACCGCAAGGGTATTTTCAAAAGAAACAAAAAAAATACAGCAAAAAAAAAAACTATCTTTAAAAATTACAAATTTATCTTAAACACCGGAATAATTCATGACTAATTAATAATTATCTTGAAATACGTACGGTTTCCAAAACAACTATAATAGCACTTTGAACTTCAACCCGAATAAAAAATATCTACACGTGTAATATCATTTATTTTATTGCTACCTAAAATATTGTTGCTGTTTAAAAAAGAACGAAAAAAAATTGCGTATGTGTTAAACTAACGTTTTTAGTATAATGACGAATATTAAACCGTAGTCTGTTGACCAATAGAGGAAAAACGGTTTTTTTGTTTTATCATTATTGTTTTTTATTTTTTTTATTTTAATATTTTTATCGAGTGATAAATTTAAATCATTATTTTTCAAAAGTATAGTTTGAGAGTTTTCATAGATAGAGGTTTTATAGAAAAAAACAAACAAAATCATGGTTATATGTCTAAGGCTTACTAGTAATTTGAATTTTTTTACAGATATCAGTAGTATCGAAAGAAGAAGAAGTAGTGAAGTAAACATAATTTAAATTGTGAAGTAAAAATATAAAATATACGAGCAAAGTGCGTTGGTTTGTTTTATTTTTTTATTTTTCTGTATTTAAATGCTTTGTATGAAAATATTAAAATACGGCATTGGCATATCAAAAATTAACGTCTCAAATCCAGCCTCACTTTACAGCTCAGTCATAAAACTCTACTTTAATTAACTAGTTTGATTATTCCTTAATTACAGTGAGAATAAACTGTCCTTAATTTTGCTAGGCCACGCCATCTTGTGTCATACGCAAACATAGTTCACGTAACAACAATAAAACTGTTTAAGTATTAAGGGGGACTGCACAAATTGATGAATATGATTTGTGACCGTTTATAAATTAGTCCAATGGGCGAACAAATAAAAGTTTCGGAGACGCAAGTGACAAAAATTCGAGCTGTCAAACAAATCATTTTATTAACAAGCTGTTAATTTTGTGTTACTCTTGATGGAATGATTTGCGATTTTTTAAACGACGCGTATCGCAAATTGGGTTTTGATATATCCGATAGTTAGTTTTAAATAGCACGATGTGAATCCGACCATAATTATTGCTATTTGACTTGGTCTAATAGGACCGACAAAGCGGATGACAAATTCGTCAATATGTTTGGGAGTTCTCAAAATGAAAGACTGCTTTTGCCTTAGAGCTTGACACATAGCCTGCTGTTTCTTACCCATTTTAACCGACGCGACGTCGACGTGTATATTTTTTTAATTTTAATTTTTAATTTATTATTTACTAGCTATTGCCTCCGATTTCGTCTGCATGGAACTCGTTGTCTTAAGTAGTAGCTGCGCTTTGACCCGCGTCCAACCTTACAGCTCCGCTCCCAAAGACTTAAACGTAATGTTAAATATCTACGAGTATATTGAGATCATAGAAATCTTAATAATAAGGCAATAGAAATGTCAAAGACGCGTGACCTTGTCGCCGCGCATCTGTCTAGTCAAACACAAGTGCGAGTTGAGGAATTGTCGTCTTAATGTCATCGCAAAAAGAATAATTTTGTTTGCAGGAATACAAGCGCATGAGTCTAATCGAACACAAGTGCGAGTTGAGGAATTGTCGTCTTAATGTCATCGCCAAAAAGAATAATTTTGTTTGCAGGAATACAAAAAGTGGTATTTGAAAAACGGCGACATGCGTCCCAGTGTTAAAAGATAGTCGATAGCATTTCTATTGACTAGTTATTAAGATTTCTATGATTGAGATTGAGTATCAAACACCAAAAGAACTATCAAGATTTGACCAGTTAATATCAAACAACCGAACTAACTTTCTCCCGCGGCTTTACCTGCTAGAAATAACATTGTTATTAACCGTATTCAAAAAAAGGAGTAGGTTCTCAATTCGGTTGTATTTTTTGTTTTTTTTGTTTGTTCGCCGATTACTCGAAGACGCCTGGACCGATTTGAGAAATTCTTTTTTGTTTGAAAGGATATACTTGTCTTGTGGTCCTATTTTTTTCAAGTCACGTCCTGATGATGGGATCCTAGAAAAATCGAGGGCAACCCTCAAATTTAAAAGGCTTCTATATAGTTTTTTGTATATTATCTAAAACTACTCGGATATTTGCATCTAGTAGTCAGCATTTTATGTTGCTGAGCTGATGCTAGAAGGTACAACTCCTCAACGGTTAGGAGTACGGGGATAATTCTTTAAATATAGGCTCCTTGAGGCCGTTTACTGTATTCTTTCAAGTTATACACAGATGAGGCGAGACGTTGAATATTACTTATGTATATTCATAACATGAGGTCATGATTTGATGATGGGATCCTAGAGAAATCATGGGTAAGCCTCAAATTTCAAAGGCTTCTATATTGTTTTTCGTATATTACCTAAAACTACTTGGATATTTGCATCTAGCAGTCAGCATTTTAAGTTGCTGAGCTGATGCTGGAAGGTACAACTCCTCAACGGTTAGAAGTACGGGGATAATCCTTTTAATATAGGCACCTTAAATAAGTTTTTCGTGTCGGTCTATTCATCACTTAAAATCGTAAAATAAAATAATTTTTAACAAAAAAAAACCGACTTCAAAAAGTAGGTAAACTAAAATGCAAAAAATAAATTTACTTCGCACAAAATAATACGTTTTTTCATTTAGTTAAATAAAAATTATTAAATAATGTTCTATAATTCTGAAGTCGGTGCCAAGTAAACAATAACTCTGTATAGATAATATCAATCTTTCTAACAACTATTTTCTAACTGAATATTAGTTATATTTCTGTGGTAAGTACCAATACTGGGCGACCGCGCTCTAGCACAACTACGCCTCCCTTTATTGTGTGTACTGTAATTTGATATTGTAGAAAGTTTGTTATAGCTTTTACTTGGCACCGACTTCAGAATTATAAAATAATTATTTAATATTTTTTATTTAACTAAATTAAAAAACGTATTATTTTGTGCGAAGTACATTTATTTTTTGCTTTTTAGTTTATTTGTCATTAAAAATAGACACTTCAATTTTATTAATTTGTATTGATCTTGGATTTGCGCAAAACGATATCTATGTATTTCTTTGTCATTCACTACCTTCTTTTTCATATCAACTTCCATGCCATCCATCCTACTTTTCTTTAGTATGTTATTTGTCAAAACAAGTATGCTTTATAACGAATTCTGAGTAACCATCACATGTCCGTCATGCTTCACTGGCTGGAACCTCTCCTAAACCATACTACTATATAAACTTTGATTGGTTTAAGAAAATGGTTTTTTGTTTTAAATTTAAAAAAAATTGTTTAGTAAAAAAGTTCATTTTTTTTTACATTATGTATAATGAGAAAAATTTTGATCATGTGCTCATGATAGGCGTATTTATTTACCAATTGGTATCCTTAGAAATCACGTCAGCACAGTTTTGACGCCATTTAATATTAATCTGGTACTAATGATTTAACGTATGCTCGCTAATTGATAGTTAATATTCAACACGTTTATTTAACTTTATACAGGGTGGATACGATATATATGCATTTCCACTAGTTAAAAACCGATTTAATATTAAATAATTAATATTAATATTTTTATAATTAACCGCCCGACTGCTTTTTAAAGATATATCGAAAAGATTAATCGATACGACTCGTGACCAGAGGGCTGGTTTCTATTTGGCACAAAGAATAAGCATTGCCATACAACGTGGCAATGCTGCCAGCCTTCTGGGCACGATGACGGCATTCGACGTCGACGCGGAGGAATTTTTTGATGCTGTTTAAGGTTTTGTAAATATCTTTTTATATTTTCTATGTATATTATTGTAAATAAATATTATTATTATTTTTTTAATTCTTAGTGGGGATTCTTGTCATGAAATTTGACAATCCAAATGTTGCAAAAATATAACCGTCAATTTTCTTCATCTTACATCTTCACATCTATAATCTCTGGATGCGTCATATCGACATATATAAAAACTTTTCGTAAAAGAAAATTTTACCGAAGGAAGTTAACAGTAGCCAAGTCTAGAATCTGTGGTATTTAGTTTTTTTTGACTCGCGGTCTCCTTTGCCTTACAGCCATACATTACTCATCTATTGAATTAGCTTACAGACAATTGGCTCCAACGCATATTTTGACAAGGGCATTTAAACACAATCAGACGAAGCACTGAATAAGCGATTTTGCTTATTATTTCCAAGAACTACAGTTGATTCGTTTTTGATAAAAAACCCATTTTATTTACAATTCCTGACGACTGCGTAGTCTTCGTATAATATATTATGTAATGACAATCAATACAAATAAAAAAAATCAGTGTCAAAGTAACAATGTTTTTTTTAGTTGATGACTATTTGTACCGATGAAACGATGTGCCCAATCGGGCCTTTTTGTATGTTAAAGTTTTAAGGTTTCTTGTCAGTCTTCTTTATGTTTCTGTCCTGTTTAGGTGTAGTATTTGGTAGTTTTTTATTTCTTTTTCCTTCTTATCTTTCACGTTTCAACCCAATTCACAACATTTTCTGTACCTATGCCTATAATACAGTTTTAATTTTTATTGTTCTGTCTGTTTGCATCGGCTGAACCGAATTTGATAAAATTTTAGATGCAGGTATCTGACTCCTAAGCGCGCAACATAGACTGTCTCTTATTGATGTTCCTACCACGCATATGGAACCGCGGGCGAAGGTTAGTTAGCTTGTTCTTTAGCACTAATCTCGGGCACTAATGATTGCATTTTGAAAACTCTTTTGATAATTGATAGTATAATAAGTGATATGCATGAAGGCAGACGAAACGCCACAGCATGTCATCATGGAATGTAGCAGCGTGGCCGACCAACGGGCACAAATTCTTCAGTCACCGACATGCAGCAGTCCTCGGAGGCTGCTATCGTTCTGGACCGATTTAGGCTGGCTGGAGTAAACGGGAAACCTTTCACGCACAACGGTCCCATAGGAGGATTAAGTGCGGATACCGCCCAGGAAAACTAACTAACTAACTGATTGTCTAATAATCAATAACTTTATTATGCTACTCAACGAGAGCAGAGCGGTATGGTGGACGAGAGTTAAAGCGCGGGAGCCGCTACTACTTTATATATTATGATGAATGCCACGTGGACGTTGTCGCGGGCAAAAGTTAGTATAACAATTTTTTTTTTAAATTATTTCTGTCAGTTATTTATCGACATGTTTATTATCCGATAGTTAATATCCGTAATTTAAATACTGATTGAATATAAAAGATAAACAATTAACACTTGAAAATAGAACACAGCTGTCACTTTCAATTTCATGTCCTGTATGTTTATCTTAGGAATAAGGTTTCAACGCTTGTGAAACTGGGCTTAACAAGAATATTCTTTACATCCCCGAACCATTAGATTTTAAAAATACTTGACTATATTTTTAAAGCCAAATTTTTTGAGCTACTCACGACAGCCTGTCTAGTTGACGTTTATTCCATGCATTACCTGAAACAGAAAAAACAGGTTAGTTGTTGTAATTATTTTTGTTGCAGCAATTTTTAGACGATCAATATACACTTTACGTGAATAACCAAATGAGTATAAGATTCAGGTTTTTTTTTACAACTAAATCGATCGACGGCAATTGATGCCTTTGACGATAAAAACAGCTAATATAAGTAAGCGCACCATTGCAATGTTTGACGATCGATGTCAATCGATTAACGTGTAATAACACTTAAATAGTTATATAACATAACATAACATAACATCACGGCATATATTACCGAGAAGGGGGTGGCAGAGGTGTACAATACCCATAGTTTAGGTTTTTTAGTTCCCAAAGGATAGGAGTAAGCCTATCCCCATCCACCGGTCACAATTCCAACTCCGTGCAGCTATTGTGAATTTCCTGTCAGAAAGATTACAATAGCACTTTGACCGAACTCGAGGCCGAGAATCGAACCCGAGACCTTGCCGTTAAAGCGCATACGCTAACCACTAGATCTTCGATTGTCATAGGTATATTTGGGGTGTTATTTCCTGTAATCAGAGATATTTGTACAGAAATAGAAAGAAGATTTGCGTAGTATACACTAATGGTACAGCAGGATCAGTACACGTAAAATCAGTCTCTAATCCAATAAATAAATCTATGCTAATATTATAAAGCTGAAAAGTTTGTTCGGTTGGTTGGTAATTATCAGTAACTAGTTATCTGAACTGAAATATTGGAATGGAATGGAATGGAAAGTGGACTCATTTTTCCGCACTTAGACTCTCATTTGGTCCATTGTGCGTGGAGAGTCCTGGCTAACATAGCCAGCCTAACTCCGCCCAGAAGCTCAGAAGTTTCCTGGGGACTTCACAGGCTTCGCGGAGTGACCTCACTGTTCCGAAGATTTGTTCCCGTTGAGAGGCAACGGCCCTACATTCCAGGACTACGTGGGAGACCGTTTCTTCGGCGTCAAGACATCCTCGACAGAGAGGACTGTCAGTGATCTTTATTGTGTATAGGTGTTTGTTTAAGAGACAATGACCCGTTATTGACCCTATCATTATTTTTAGATTTGTTCTGTTTAGTCTTAGGAGGTTTTTTGTGAGTCGATGATTCGCTTGCGGTATTGCAAGTTAGGCTTGCCGACATTCAGCGATCTCTGACCATCGTTGGTTTTGGGTCTCTATCGATCTCTGGCGGATCCAACAGAAATATTTTTTTTATGGTACAGCTCATTTATTCAGGAATAGGCTATTATTATAATATCTCGCGACCAATTATAGCGGCGAAAATCTAAAGACGCCACGGGATAAGAGCAGTAAGGTGGAACGCGAGTGAAACCGTGGTTATATGCAAAATTGCACTTGGACGAAGTCGCTGGTAACAGCTAGTTAGGTTAGGCTAGTTTCTGCCGCAAACTGCCTTAATTAATTTATGTTTACTCATAAATCGGTGTTATGTATGACACAATCAAAATTGTCTTCTAAGTCTCTCATAAAATACATTGGCTTGGCCTCCACAAATGTTTGCGATACGTTTGGCTGTGTTTGCCCATCAATTCATTGAAAATTCACACATGACCGTCCTTGGAGCATTAGTTTGTAAGTATTGACGACTATTAATAGATCTGAAACAATCTATACATAAAATGTAAATTTGCCATGTCTATACATTGAAGATATTTAAGAAAAATAATACTAGGGTTCTTTATAACAACAGTAGAAGCCAAAAAAATATTTTTTTTATATTTTTTTGTTTTTCTGTATGTTCGTACGCGCATCACGCAAAAACTACTGTATGTAGCTGGAGGTGTCACTTAAATACTGGTATAATAATAATAATAAATAAATATCTCACAACTTACACAGAACGCCATCTAGTCCCAAACTAAGCAGAGCTTGGGTACAAGAATAACTGATACTAATACATATATACTTTTATACATACAACTTATACATAGAAACACCCAGACTAAGACAAACCTCCATGTTCATGCACACAAAGACTTGTCTTAAGCGGATATCAAACCTGCGACCTTGGCATCTGTATATGTTTCATCTTTGTGTTTTACCCCTAAGGTTGTAAATTAGGGCGTGTAAGTTTATATGGGAGTTTCGTCAAATTGGAAGGCAATTGCATGAAATTCTACACATAGGTTACTTTACACGATGAAAATAAATTATAAGATAGTTTATTTTGAAAATATCGCTCGCCAAAGGGGTGAATTATGGATTGTAAGATTGAGAGAAAATTACATGATATTCTGCACTTAGGTTTCCCATTCCGACATAAATTAACCACTTAATAGACTTTTTGGTTATTCTACTCCCCAATGAGGTAAATTTGGGGTTGAAAATATGTGTGGGAGAAATTCTTCACGCTGATCAACTCGCGGGCAATACAATTTATAACTTATTTTATGTATACTATAACTCTTATATTATATATTATTTTTATACTATTACTATTATAACTAAAACTAAAATTTACAAGAATTTTCATAATGGCAAAAACGACAGGCGCTTTTCATAAAAAGGTCTTTAATGCAATAAAAGCTTTCCTTAATCAACCAGTCCTGCAAAGCATGACAGAATTTCGTTCGTGGCAGTTCCGTTAAATCCTTGGGCAAACTTTTAAAAATGAGTGGTGCCATATACACACAGCTGCGTCGAAACAGCTCTAATTGTGGCACCGGCATTTTTAAAGGCAAGTGAGTAATCTGTCTCTTATTATTATTATCATTACTTTCAAAAAGAAACGGATGATATTTTACTAATTTTGAGACTTCATATACGGGGTGGATGCGACACAGCGACATTTATTGAAACCACAGCTTCTATACATGGCCAGTATGCATTTCCACCGGATAAAAAATTCTCTGGCGAAAAAAAAAATCCACGTATTCCGAACAAATTGCACGATCGCAATGTTCAAATTGCATTTTTCGCCAGAGAATTTTTATCCGGTGGAAATTGATACTTACCTTGTATAGAAGCTGTGGTTTCATGTCGCTATGTCGCATCCACCCCGTATATATAAAGGCAAGGCACGGTTAGTAATTTTTCTGACTTAAATACGGGTTTGCAGGTTTCAATTGCACTAATACATTTTTTTTGTGCTACGAACACGAAAAGCTAGTATCTGATAAGTAGCGAAACGCCAGACTGAATAGTTTACATACTTGTTTCTCAAAGTGTTGTGAGCACAGATATAGATCTACATAGATAACGCAAGTATCACGATTTGTATTGAAACCAAGCGTACCGACTTTTTAATACCTATTGTGACGTCACAGCCGAAATTTAGTGACGGGAAATCCAAACCGATTCAAAGACACCGATGCCGCCGATGCCCATCCGCCCAGTACGATTCAAACGATTCAACTGGAGCGGTCCGCTATGATTTTCTCTAACAAAAGACGCGCGTGGACTGAAGTTAGCGGCGACCAACCTTGACGCTTGGTCGGGGTTCGGACACGCGAAGTACATGCATTTGCGTTATCTATGTAGATCTATATCTGTGGTTGTGAGCATGTGGGTAGTTTTAAGTCATTTGACAATAGACCAGGCCAAAACTTTATATTTTGTATATTTGTCTGCTACACTCTTCATTCTTAGTGTTGTTTTTTTAAAAATAAACCACTAAGCGTCTATGGCTTGGTAATTCAATTCCTTACCGGCGGATTGTATGGTAGTAAAAAGTGCCCATGTGTTGAATTAGTAACAGGATGTGTCCTGAGGGGTTAATCAGAACATTTCATCGTGGTAGAGCCGTGTCACCTTTAACCTGCCGCCAAGTAGTAGTGCTTCCTCTGTTGTATTCCTTGTTTTCGATATTAACGGTCCTCGTCAGCCGTCAGCCATCACACGTAACTTAATTATGCGATAATACGGCCATAGTTACTTTACAAAATGTCCAATATTAATTACGATTAGTGACCGACCGAAGGTTCGGTATCAGTTTTGGCCACATAATGGCCGATCCTTTCGGCCTGGGCGACACTTATAAATTGTCACTTACCTTTTGGATTGCCGTTTATCTTTGGTTAAACTAGTTTACTTTCTTAATTCGTATGTTTATTGACTAGTTAATCATTTTTTAACCACTGGACTGTACTAGTTCTGAGTAAATGATATCCTAATAAACATAACAAAATTGTGATTATCAAATTTTTAATATTTACCGAGCTATTTATATCATCAAAACTCCAAAAGACAGTTTTTTTCTCCTGTGCCTTTGAAGTATGAACCAATAACGATATGCGATATTTCATTTTAAGTACTATTTCTGACCATTTTTAGGGTTCCGTAGTACCTACAAGGAACCCTTATAGTTTCGCCATGTCCGTCTGTCTGTCCACGGCATAGCGATGAAACCGTTGGTGCTAGAAAACTGAAATTTTGAACATGTATGTTAACTAAACAAAGAAAGTCGTAGAATAAAATTTGGAAAAATATTTTTTTTCAGGTAGCTCCCCTACATGTAAAGTAGGGATGTTTTTTTTTTGTCGCCTACCCCATAGTGTGGGGTATTGTTAGATAGGCATTTTAAAAACGTTTAGGGGTTGCTAAGACAGTTTTTTGATTTAGAGATTTGTTTGCGAGATAATTAACTTTAAAGAGCAAATTTTTGTTCGAGTAGAGCGTCCCCCCCCCCCCTCTAAAAGCTAAACTACTGGATCCTAAAATCTGAAAAAAATTGTGTCGGTAGTACATGTAATGAACTTTAAAGGAAAACTATAGCGGATAAGTTCACTTCATTAGTTCAAGAGGAATAGGGGTCCGAAATGTCAGATGCAGTTACTCAGAATATTTCGTTCAAAATTCTTGAAACATAAATAAACATACATGATACATATATAAAATCACGTCTTTGTCCCACGGGGGTAGGCAGAGACGATGGAACGCCATGTCCTTACATACTTCTTTCGCTTCCTCAACATTCATACATCTCGTCATACGTGCTAGTTGGTTTCGTGTACTACAAACATTTCCTTTCTGAAGGACGCCATTTAGTAAGAAAGTAAAATTAAAAATATTTTTCTACGGATCCCTACTGCGCGTGGCCCGACACGCACTTGGCCGGTTTTTTTTGTATTCATTCATTACCAAACGTTATATTTTCTCCTACAACAAATCGGTCATCATACCGGTCGTTAGCGGGAGCCCTGAAGGTATTTCCATGTACTTTTCATAACTAGAGCTAAAGTGACCGGATATAAGTCTACAATAGTTTAGGTTTCGTATTTGCTTCGGCCGAAAATGGAGCAGAGCTGAATATTCGGTTTTGGTTTCGGCCCATAATCCAGTTTTGGTCGGCAACTAATTACAATGGCAACTGATATTTTGGAAGCTTATAGGATATTATCTCTATTATTGTGTCGATGCAGATTCAAAATTTAACCGCCGCACGTGACGCAAGGTATTAATTAGCACTTGGCACATCTAAAGTTCATTAGTGTTCAGTTAACTCAACACTTCAATATAACATCACGCCTATGTCACTCCGAAGGGTATTGCAAAAGTGCACCCACACTTCACCTGTTATAATATAAGGTCCAATGTAAAAATCCAATAGTAGGTCAACCTCACGTCATATTCGCCATCCATAACATAAATAACAGTTTCTTCCGACCAGGAATCGAACTCGAAGCCTGAACTCATAAACGGTACGCAAATTATACCGCCAGACCACAAGGTAGGTTGAATACAAAACAGAAACACAGAACCCAACGATCTTCTCTTTGTGAATGCTGGGGCTCCGGTCTAACCCGTATTGATTAGTAACAGCCCTTTGCAAACTAGTAAGAAGCAACCCGATAATCTTAATTGGACCTGTTGTTAGGACTTTAATTAAATACAATATTTTCTTCATAAAATATGCACGATTACATGCTGCCTCGTTGGTCTGGTGGTTAACGACCTCTCACCGCAAGGTCTCGGGTACGATTCCTGGATCGGGCGGTAGTGCTATTTGGGTTTTTAATAATAATAATAATAATCGAGTTTTTATACTTTTAAATGTTTTTTTGTATTTATTATAAATCATATTTAAAAATATATAAAATAAGTTTAAAAATAAATAAAGAGGAATAATAATAATAAAAAGCTTTATTGCACACCAAGGCAAAATAAATACAGAAAAAAGAAGATTTATAGTACAAATGGCGGTCTTATCGCAAATAGGGCAATCTCTTACAGACAACCATTGGATGGAGAGTAAAAAAGAGACACGAAAGGGAAGTTCAAGGTGTACTAGAGAGAATTAAGAATAGGGAAAGAATAAAAATACATAAAGATATTAATTATGATGAATATAGGTTTAGGTTTAAAGACATTTATTCTCAAATAAGACTACAAGTCACTTCTATGAGAACATAATTAATCTTAAAGTAAAAAATATCATATTTTCGTAATATACCTACGATAAGGTACAATAATAAAATACTTACATACTAATACATAAAAGCAATATATTTTTTCCGTCAGGCAGTTCTTATCAGGTATTAAACATAACAAGTGAAATGTTAAACACCTCTGCCAAATCCTTCTGGGTAATATGGGAGTGAAGTTATGTATGACATAAGTCTCGTTCTATTCAGTCTGGTTTATGATCACTTCATCTAATGACAGCAAAGTATTACCTAACTTGATATATAACATCGTTGATCTAGTGAACTCTAGTGGCAATTTTTTTCTTTTTTTTTTTTTTAAACGACGCCCGCATTAGGAATAACTCCTGTGTCGCGGGGGTGTTCACAAACATACATTTCACATACACAATGCACACCCAGAGTCAAAACAAATCTTTGCTAATCACACAAAGATTTGTCCCATGTGAGGATCGAACCCACAACACCAGCGTAGTTGAAAGCGGCGAGGCGACCGCTTTAACCGCTACGCCAACCATGCACTCAATTATGCGATCGCTCACCGTGAGGTCTCGAGTCAGGCAAGTGTTATTTTTTTTTTTTTTTTTTTTTTTTTTTACGCCCACAGAGCGAACGAACGTGTAGTCCACCTGATGGTAAGTGGAGAACAGCCCATGGACATCAACAATCTACAAAAGCAGACTATAGATGCGTCGCTGCAGCTGAGGACTACGATATTATGCCTCGTGTGCCAGTAATTTCAGGGCCTGATCTCACCACCAAACCGGAACACAGTAATGGAAGCACTACTATTTGGCGGCAGGTTAAAGGTGAGACGGTGGTGCTGCCGCTCTCGAGCTCATTCACAAGAGCTCTACCACCAATAAAATATTTTTTATTACACATAATAAGATTACAGTTATTAACCAAGACGCATACATGCAAGTCATACAGTAAAAAAATTAGGTTAGTTATCTGGGTTTTCACATTTTCAGTAGGTAGCACAGAGTCTGCAATGAAGGCCTTATGGGACTTTAAAGTAGGTGTAATACACCTCTAGCCCTCTGACATATATTTTTAGGTATTCTTTTATATGCTTAACTTAAACTATTAAAGCATAAGAAGAAACAGCACATAATTTATAGGAATGTCTTTAAGACATAAATTATAAAAGAAAAATCAAGTCGTTGACTCCTTTTCCTGGTCATGAGTTGGGGCAATAGTGGCGTCGTGCTCAATTAATGTCGATAAGAGGTCAGACGGCAGCCGCTTTGTGTAAACACTGGCAGCTATCTGTCACATCGAGGCATAACGGCTCGCTGCCGCTACCGTAATGCGAAGATAACATTCTGGATCACACTAAATAAATATATTCTTATAAAAAAAATGCATCTCTTGACATTATTGTTATTAGCTGTTCTAATTTTGACATTTTATTACGAATGATTTATTTTTAATTTATCGATGCGACTCGTGACCAGAGGGCTGGTTTTTATTTGTCTCAAAGAATAAGCATTGCCATACAACGTGGCAATGCTGCCAGCCTTCTGGCACGATGTCGCCCTTTGACATCGATGCGGAGGAGTTTTTTGATGCTCTTTAAAGTTTTGTAAATATCATATTATTATAAGTTATTGTAGGTGTGCATATTATTGTATTATAATTACTGAAAAGCATTTCGTTTCGTTAAAAAAAATACAATATTCTATTTCAGCAAGAAAAAAAATAACATACATTTAAATCTTATACATATTTTTAATTACATTGCAATATTGAATTGGATTTATATTTTTTTTTAGTACATATTTAATTTACAAGTTGACTTTTTTTATTTTTGGACTCTTATTTGCAATTTATTATTATTTATTATTTATGATTATTTTGGGCATTTCTATTATATTTTCTTTTGTGATTTTGGTATTAATTTATTTATTTAATGTTGAATTGCAATTTTGTGATAATATTTTTAATTAATTTAATAATAATAACCTACCGGTAATATATATCTGTAATGTCGTGTAAACCAATTACTAATAAATGAGTTTTATGAGTTACGAGTTTTACATTAAAGCCGGATCTGCCGAGAATTTGTAATACGTACAATTTTTTTTCTGAAACCGCTCATCAATACATTCATTTAGTATCACTATGAGAAAAATCTCTTCGAAGACTATGATCGCCAGGTAGTTTGAAGCCTCAAGCCAATAGATTAATGCTTCTCCTTTATAACATTGCGAAGACCTTTGCCGAGCAGTGGGACAGCAAAAGTTAGAATAAAAAGAATTTTAAACAGCGAGAGAAACATGAACAATTCTTATCTGATATTAGACTCACTAAAGTTTTACCATAACTATACGCCTGAACGCACACAGCAATGTTAACGTACGCTATCTTATTGTTAGACAGATAACAGATTTTGACCTATTTTGGATCGCGCGTTGCTTCCACGTGACAGACCATCTAAACAAGCTAGCAAGTATAATAATAAACTCTAGTAGGATATAGCAACGTGTATTATTATTTACTTTATATAAAGATCACACAATGACATAATAATACTCGCAGTATCTAATACATGTCGCACTGCTGGGCTCGGGCCTTTTCTCATGATAAGAAGGATTATGCCATAGTCCACCAAGCTGGCCAAGTGCGGATTGGTAGACTTCACACTCCCTCGAGCTCTTTTAAGACACTCTCAGGCATGCAGGTTTCCTCACGATTTTTTCCGTCACCGTTAGCGAGCGATAATTTATATGATAAATACACACATATCTATGAAAAGACGAATCTTTACAATTTATTGACAGAGGTGTGTGCCGTGAGTTCGAACCCGAGACCTTCGACTTCGCAGTTATACGGTCTCCCACTCGGCTATCGCTACTATATATATGCTACAGATCACACATATTTCATATTATTTTAAATATAATTCAACAAAAATGACATCCTCAAATATAAATAACTAGCGATCACCGGCATCGGATAAATGGACCGAGCTACTATTGGATACGGCTCCAAAATCAGGAAAGAACCACCAATTTTTTTTTTTTTGCTCTACATAGGTTTTTTACATACAGGTCTTGCAAAATAAAATAAGTGTGCTATGTAATATTACTTTGACTTAAATTTTTATCATAATAATAATATTGTTAATCTTAAAAATCTTTTGCGTCAAACAAACTCTTATATATATTATTATGTTATATCCTACTAATATTATATATACGACAGTTAGTAGAAGAAGTTTGGTAGTTAGTTTCACACAAACTAATGGATGTTGTTTGATGTAAAGATATTATGTCCATTATTTTTCTAAAATTACATTGGAGTTGTATCAAAAGCTCACAATGACAAAAACTCACGCCCTAAACAGTTTCAATACCACGAGCCGTAATTTTGACTGGTTCTGGACGAGTTAATGACTCAGAGGTCTCTCCCTTCAATTCAAAGCCTTCCAACGCAAAAATATTACAATTTCGTAGTCCATTGTGTGCTAATTTCATAACGAAATATTTTCCAGACGAATAAAACCAGCATTGGACGCGTACCAAATTGAGAATTTCGCTGCATCTCAATGGAAGTGCATCAACATAACTGGTTTGTGCGTAGCGACGACTTATTTATAGTTTTCGGTCAGCTCATACATGAGTTTACCGTTAATTTTGCAAACGAAACAGTGCCTTGTATGCTAGTGGAAATAAAGCTGTTTTTGCGATAGCTCGAGAGTGAGGATGCTGCACGTCAATCCCATTGTTACTAGGAACGAAAAATTATAAACGCATATTGTAGATGGAACTTTGAAGTTGCAATTCCAAAAGAACGCTAACTCGAACGTTCTAAGGCCTAAGGTCATTGAAACCTAAAAAGATAAATATTTATATCAGTATATATGATCATAACATAACGCCTATTTTACTCAGAAGGGTGTGGCAGAGTTGTATGTTAAAATAGTAGATCAGTTCAATTAATAATTGGTATTTTTATCGGTACTACGAACTTCGACTTACCGGTCGCAAAACTACATTGATCACCGAAGTGTGATTTTTAAAACTGAACAAATGTCGGTGGCGGTATACGGGGTGGATGCGACATAGCGACATTTATTAAAACCACAGCTTCTATACATGGTAAGTATCAATAATTTCCACCGGATAAAAATTCTCTGGCGAAAAAAAAAAATCACGTTCTCCGAACAATTTGAACATTGCGATCGTGCAATTTGTTCGGAAGACGTGGATTTTTTTTTTCGCCAGAGATTTTTTTATCCGGTGGAAATGCATACTGGCCATGTATAGAAGCTTTGGTTTCAATAAATGTCGCTATGTCGCATCCACCCTGTATATTCACTGTGTTAAGAAGCACAACTGCTTGGCTGTTCCATACAAAAGTAATATAGGTTTTACTTTAATATTATTAAGTCTTATATTATAGACAAATCGTATCTAAAACACTAAAACGCATGTTTGTTGGCGCCTACGTTAAAAAATATAATTAAAATTTTTCAGTTAGAATGTAATTGAATTAATTAATAAAACCATTTTGACAAGATGGCCACGAACAAACATGCATTTTAGTGTTAAAGATATGATTTGTCTATAAAAATAGATAAACACTTCATAATATTAAAGTTAAACCCATATAACGTTAGTATGAAAACTTGGCGCTCGCAAGTCTACACGCTGCAGAACAAACAATTTGTGCAAACAGGTTGTTTTTTTGGCTATACGCTCATTCTTAATTGTGCAAATTAAAACGTACCTGTATACACGAAGTTTGCATCAAGTCTGCACGTGTGGTGTAGTGGTTTAAGCGGTCGCCTTGCCGCTCTCCACTGCACTGGTGTTGTGGGTTCGATCCCCACATGGGACAAATCTTTGTGTGATTCGCAAAGATTTGTTCTGAGACTGGGTGTGCTTGTGTGAGTGAATGTGTGTATTTGGCCATGTCATTGGGACCATTGGATAGTGTCATTGCTTCTGGCGTTCTATCTAATGTAAAAAATCCAAATCTATTTAATTTTTTATTTATTTATCAACCGTTTGCACAAACACCGGTACCGTAATATAGTAACCATTTATTAATCCTTAAATTACAATCTGCTGTAATTATTTTTTAACAAAGACCTGAATTTATCAGTTTTATTATAACGTCGGTTATTATAAACGGTTATGAAAAGCATCGAAAAATAAATAGAGATTTAATTTAACCAACGGTTTTTCTTCCAGAGAAAATTTTCAGCTTTGTTTCAGCGTAAAGTTTAATTAATATGTAAGCTTTCAAAAAAAGGTGTTAATAGGTTCTTGGAGAGTCAGCAACGCGAGTGACCCCTGCGGGGGATGAAGGGGCGAACATGCATGTTTTTCATCTTAGTCGTATAAAAAAATAAACAAAAATACATTAATATTTAAGTTTGTTTACGGTTCTATATAAAGACCTTTCAACAGCTCGACATTTAGATAGTTACTAGCTTCTGCCCGTGGCTTCACCAGCGTGGTATTATGTCGATAGGAAATAATATCCTTTAATTGTTTATACAGGCTCTAATCTTAATGGGATTAAAATAACGCAGCCTTTTTAAAAAAATATGTAATCTGGTAGTCTAGAATGATAGTTTTTACAAAAAAACTTATTTGCGAGTAAAACATAAACCAAATTGAAAAATAATTAATATCTATGGTAAAGCGAATATTCATCAATCCAAACATTTTGTGAGCATTGGATTTTAAGTCTCTCTTTTTATTCTCGATATTGGTTCGGTTTGCAATACAGCTTCATTTGTATCCTTTAGTTCAAATTTAATCGAAGCGTGGTAAAGGATTATTTATTTTTTTGGCAAAAACATTTTACCGTTACCTGCGATAAAATCGAGTCGAACGCATTGTACAGATCGAATGTACTCGTAGGAACTCATACACAAACAATAGCTGCCACCTTCGTGGTACATCGATAAAAAGTAGCCTATTATGTTAATCTAGAAATCCATCAAAATACCATCAAAGTCAACCCGATAGCTTAGAGCCAGGTACACTACTAACCCCCACCAACGGGTCCCGCGCCCCACCAACGGGTCCCGCGTTGTCGTCGCGGTGGGGCTTAGTACCCGTGGCGCCCCCGAGCCACGGCGAAGCCAAGTGGACCCCAGAGGGGGGCTGCTCTTCGGGCTTTGGCTGGAAGTCCATGTGGGAGCAGCCCATGTTGCAGGGCCCTTATGGGGGGGCTCTGCAACAGGAGGGCCTGCAGTGCTGGCGTGAGGAAGTCGGCACTGCGGTCGAGGAGTTGCGGGGCCGCGGCGGGAGAGGACTGCCGGTGTTTCGTTGCCGCTTTCCCTACCTTCCGCAGTCCCGGCGGGGCCGCAGCCGTTAGTACTGCGGCGTGGTGGGCGGTGGGACGAACATCTGTCTCACCGCGGAGGGCCAGGCCGTCAGATGCGAAAGTGTCTGACGGCTTTGCACGCGGTCCTCGGTGCCGGTCCCCCCACATTTTGGGGGCCATGAGGGGCCTGCCTAGGCGGGCGAGAGCCGGGCTGCGGTGTCGGCGCAAGCTGGCACTGTGGCCCGGTGGTTTACGGGGCCGCGGCGGGAGAGGACTTTTGGTGTTTCGTTGCCACTTTCCCTGCCTTCCGCGGTCCCGGCGGGGCCGCAGCTGACCACCTGTCTCGCCGCGAGAGGACCAGGCCGTCGGACATGGGGAATGTCCGATGGCTTTGCACGCGGTCCTCGGCGCCGGTCCCCCCACATTTTGGGGGCCATGAGGGGCCTGCTTCGGCGGGCATCGCCGGGAGGGTCGTGGACGTAAAGGCTGCGCCAGATTCCCATGACCCTCCCATCAAGGCGAGTGCGGGAGCACCGTGGGGTTTTAGTGGGTATTCCCGTGCCGTTTACCATCTTTAGGCACGGGCGAGTCCCACATAACCACTCTGCCCTTCCCCGGGGTGGGGTGGTATGCGTAAATGCATTTCCCCACGTAAAAAAAAAAAAAAAAAAGGTACACTACTAGTTAACGATGGTTTCTGTTTGGCGAAGTTTGGGGTTTTGGACGGCATGGTGTTCGTCATCGAACGTTCTTTGGCGCTCGCCTTCAATCCGAAGCATGGCGGTAACATCTAAGGGTTCGATGGCGTTCGCTAACCCATCCAAAATAGGATCAACGAATCCGTACGTTTCCATCGTTCGTTGGTTAGGTGTGGAACATAACGTCTCTATATTACCCAGAAGGGTTCTGGCAGAGGTGTACAACACCCACACTTCACCTATTATGTTTAGATTCCATGGGATAGGCAGTGAGCCTATTGCCATCCACCGGGCATAATTCCAACCCCATGCTGCTACTATGACTTTCCTGACGAAAAGTTTTTCACGCCACGTTGTTGTTGCAATAGTAAAGAGTAAGATAAATGGACGGAAGTACTATTTAGGTCACGTTAAACAACGACGATGCAATAGACATATTATTAATAAATTAATTAACATCTGGCCCTTGCGATTGTCATAGAAATATCACTTGTTTAAATAGACAAACAGACATATTAACATAGAATTATAATGCCTAGAAAGTGAGTACATGCATAGAAAAGTGAGGCCTTTAAAAATTAATTTGCCTTTTAAATTTATTAAATTATACTATTGAAAATTTGCATGTCTACTGGACAGAGCATGCTGAGACCTTATTGTACCTTTTTATATTTACCAACTTAATGTACGCATGTTGTGACAAATAAATTATCTTTTCACCACACCAGCACGAAAAAGATCGTTTGCTTGCCAGAATTCAGTGAGTAAAAACCGTTTTTACTAACTAGTGAGGCAAAGTGATTCAAATTTCGGAATATAAAATCCTTCCAATGAATAGGCGCTGAAAAAAAAACAAAGCAGCCACCATATAGGTTAGTAATAAACATTGACATCAATTTTATTAAATAACTACAAACGATACGTTTTAATTATTTTAAATTATACAAAAACACACTTATTTAGTATTTTAATGTTTTTATATTCGTGATTGACCATTTAATTAATTAAAATCAGGTACTTAATATTAGACTCTTTAAATAAATGTTACGGAACGAAATTCCGAACGAATTCTTAAAAAAAAAAGTCTGTGTCTGTGTCAGTCATCGCGGGCAATTATAAATTCTTTTTAGTTTATGTTTATTTGTTTACTAGAACTTTTTAACAAAAAATAAGTGAATCCAGTGATGAAGAACTTTGAGGAACTCCAAAAGAGTTGAGAAAACTTGCTTCTAACACAAAAGTTTGCTTTTTACCAGAAAAATCACGTGCAAAGTATTAGTTAGTTATAGAAAGCGTACGACATATTTAATAAGTGGCTACTCACAAAAGGCCCTAAAACGCATTCTGAATTGGTATTACTGTCGTATTTCATGGATTTATCTCAGGATAAGCAATCGAGTACGAGTTTCTCTCGCTCTCGCTTGCGAAGTAGTCTTTATTAGAATCACTCGCTACGCTCGTGATTCAATTCAAGACTGCTTCGCAAGCTCAAGATTTAAAATTGGCACTCACAACGGAAATATAAACTTTTTCTCACTTGTACCATAAATAACTATTGTTTTCTCAGTAATAAAAGAAAACTTTAAATTTTCCATTTTGTACGTGGCAAAATAGGCGCAAACCCTATGCGGGGAAAATAAAATAAACCCCATCCCTATAGTCTGTGGCCGATAGCAATGCGCGCGCATAGGAAAACTGATATTTTTTCCCGCCATAGCGTAACATTTTTCACAACTCGTTTTCACCGTTGAAATTATAGTTTAAAGTATAATTTAATTATTAATTAAAATGTCTACAGGTAAGTTACGAAGAAAATGATTTATGTTGTGCACCGCCCAAAATAAGATGTAAAGCCCCTAAACGTTATGGAAAGTGAAAACGCCAAGGAACAAGTGTGTTGAAAAACGTCGTATGATACACGTGTGTATTGATGATTACCGTCCTAGGCGCCTCGGCGGTAATCACCAATGTTACACACTAGTACCATAATGTACTATTATCTATCTTTATCTTTAACTTTATCTTTCGGCACAGTACGACCAGTGACGAGTGTGACAGCATATAAATAATCAACAGATTCTTGTTTGGTGTGCCTGTCGGTCAAGCGTCGCGCGTTACGTAATTCTCACGTACACATCAACCTCTAAAAGGCTTTAGATAGGCTTTATGGAGAGTATTGGAGAGTATCGATCTAGGCGTTATTATTAAAGCCAAATGGAGTATTTGGACCATAGCACGTACATGGTTTAACAAACTCAAAAACACTAATAGTACGAGAGCCCACGACCAAACCCATGTCTCATAGCAATACGGCAAAAACCCTATAGAATCGTTAGATTGTATGGTTCTGTACCCGACTAAGTGTGTAGTAACGGTCGAAAGTGTAGCAACTGCGTGGGAGGCCATTTCTGCTGTGTCAAAAAAAAAAGACAGTCGGTATTATAGCAATACGTCTGATAGTGAAAATGTACATAGATTTTATAATTGTTTGAAAAAGTTTGTTTTCAGACATTTTGCGCGTAGCATATAGCCTGGGCGCATTTTTGAAAATGTCAACAAATTTAGCCGACCTGTATCATAGCAATACGGATAAATTTTTTTTTCAACTGTTCGTATTGCTGCCATGATTACCAAAAACCTGTTTTCAGACACTTTAAGTGTAGCATATACTCCCAAAAACGAAAATAACGTTTCGGAGTCGCCTGGCCGACGCCTCTGTTAAATGTTTTTTTAAATTTACAGCCTTCATAGATATTCAAGAATCTCCCTTGTCTATTATATGTACATTGACAGATGACAGATGTCATTACTTATTTCTTTTGTAAAAGTTACTCAAGTGTGCTTTAAATAAAACCAAAACTATCAAATCAATCAGTATTTAATTTCAACAGCCTCAGCGCTTGTTACGCTCCTGCCCCTTTCTTACTATTATACAGCTCACTCGCCAGCTGCTCCAAACGTTGGAATGACGCTCAATTAGTTGTAGTAGTAGTTAGTAGTTTTTTTTCAACTTCATCCCAGTTTCCTTTTGTGCGATTTATTTCAGTCCTTCAACTTCAATGTTACGGTTTCGGGTAAATTCTTTGTTGATTATCATCTAATAAATTCAGGGTCGCAACGTATTCATTGGTTTGTAACAGAAAATTCAAGATGCCTCAATACGATTTTTAAATTATATCTGAGTATCGAAAAGTTGTCTGATAGAGAAGGTGCTACACTTAATTTGTCTGATATAAATTTTTTGCACATGTGGACAACTTATTTTATCATGTCCAACAATTTTCAGACATATTGCTATGATACCGATCGGTAAAATTTGTTAACATTTTCAAAACGGTCTCAAAATTTAATGCGTTCACATTTCCGTCTGAAAATTGTTTTGTTCGCATCAAATAACCAAAATTTACTAATAAAAAAGATTTTCAGACGTATTGCTATGAGACATTTTTTTTGTCTCATTTTTAATTTTTTTAAGTGATTTTACGGGTTTGCGCTACACCACTAACGTCTGAAAAATATGTTTCCGGTATCTCAGAACTATCATTCAACTACAGTCTTCAAATCAGACATATTGCTATGATGCAGTTCGGTAAAATTCTTCGACAATTTTGAAAATTCGGTCAGATCAAACGCTACGCGGAAAATGTCTGATATTGGTATTTTCGAGTTCAGGATAATCGTATCTATCGATTTGATGCGGTTTTGGCCGTATTGCTATGAGACAAAAATTTTGGTCGTGGGCTCTCGTACTATAATAAATAAGTAAGTATTATTTGACTACAAAATGAATATTCAGTTATTACAAAATTTTAAGAAAGAATAGGTTTCTTTCTTAAAATTTTGTGGTCTAGTTCTCTTCGTCTCTCACCGCGAGGTCTTGGTTCGATTCCCGGGTCTGGCGTGAAGTGTTATTTGTAAACTTTCCGTCACTTAATGCAAAATTGTGCCCGGTGGATGGCGATTATCTCACCCCCTATCCCATGGGACCTTAACAGGTGAAGTGTGGGTGTTGTACACCTCTGCAATGTTACGTGTTATGTTTTAAAGAGGTATAGTCACACATTATATTAACAATAAATGAAAAATAATTTTCCTAAAAAAACAACTTCAATTACAATAGTTTTAGACTTATATG
Organism: Hypena proboscidalis; assembly: GCA_905147285.1. Lineage (NCBI taxonomy): Eukaryota > Metazoa > Arthropoda > Insecta > Lepidoptera > Erebidae > Hypena > Hypena proboscidalis. The sequence goes on from LR990126.1 coordinate 31,948,551, forward strand.
GTTTTCACATGGGTGCCATAGGACCAATTCAAAATGGCACCTCACGGGAAGCACCAGTTTAAAAAAAAAAAGATTAATTAAAATCGCTGCGCCTGACTTTCTCGAAGTCAGTTAATTAACCTACCTAATGAAAACGATGTTTACAAAAAAGTTTTTATACCAACTATAATCTCATTAGCAGTAGTAAAATTAATATACGAAATTAACTTAAAGTCTTCTCTGTAAGACGACAGCACACAGTTCAAGGCAAGCGAGTTCGAATCAACGGTAGTAACTATATTTTATTGACATAGGTATTCATAACTTTGCCAACCGATCGTCGCCAGCGCATCGTTGAATATGCGATGCATCTTACGGTGCTCCCAGACAGATCATACCCCTGTCACCATAGACATATATACAGGGTGTAAATGACATGGTGACGAAGCCGCTTACCAGTGATTCAGTACATGATTCTGAGAACATGAGTGCAAAAATTCTAATGTATTGGAATAGTTGAGAATAACGTTACTCTTCTGTAATGAGTCGAAAAATCGCGAAAAAAATAAATTTTCCTCGGCCAACTCATGACTTTTCCGGTAAAAATATTTAGCACCCAGTAGACCTAAACATAACTAGGCAAAAGTGGATGTTGTATATCTCTGCAATACCCTTATGGGTAATATAGGCGTGAAGTTATGTTAATTATTCTTACTAGGTTATACAATAACACGTGCGATCAGAGAATAATATTAATAAGTGTAAGCCCCAATTTCACAGGTGTTAGATAATCCTTATTGGCAGGATAAGCATATAACACACATAAAGGAGAGTGACAGCTGTGTTCTCACTTTTAAATTCGTTCAGATTATATTTTATGTGTCGGATAAGAACTATCCAGAGCCTCAGAAACTGGGCCTAAATGTATAATAAAGTAATAAGCGGCGATACAAATTGAAATGTTATTTAGTACAACGTAAGCGGTCCGCAAGAGATAATTGATTTGGTGCATTGTATTCAAAATAACACTGAAATTGAATTTCACAAAAGCTGATAGGTTAAGGCTTTACTTCATTGACAATGGCAGTGCCTAAATCAGTTACGAGGGTAAAGGTGCGCCTACAACGAGCGAGCATTGTCACGTAGTGTAACGTTGAGATTCGCTATCGAGCATTACGTTACAAATGGCTGCCACAACGAGCGAGCATTAGCCTGTAATGTAAAGTTGAGATTCGCTATCGAGCATTACGTTACAAATGGCTGCCACAACGAGCGAGCATTAGCCTGTAATGTAACGTTGAGATTCGCTATCGAGCATTACGTCACAAATGGCTGCCACAACGAGCGAGCATTAGCCTGTAATGTAAAGTTGAGATTCGCTATCGAGCATTACGTTACAAATGGCATTAGCCTGAAACGTAACATTTGGACCTACTTATGGAAACATTTTTGTCTTTATGTAGTATATGTTTTAATTATATATTATTTTGAAAAGAATTTATCAATACAAATAAATAAATTGAAGTGTCTGTTTTTATTGTCAAAATAACATCGTTTTTCAAGCTGATATAGTTGTTTGCACGCTAAAAAGGTATAATGGAAAAGTTCACCGATTTTGATGAACACTACTTGTTGAAATTGACCCCTATCTTATGTATACTGTCTCATAGATTTGGGTGTGGGCGTGCGGCCTAAATGCAGGGGTGCAGACGTTGCAGTGCAGGTCACAGTAAAGATAGAAAAGTTTCCGACCAGTGTGAATGTATGGCGAAAAGGAAAAAAAGTTGATGTAAGATTATTTCAAAATCTAGAAACATCAACATTAATTATTGTAGATTCCTCACAATTAAACAGCATCAAAGGAGTAATAAGTTTTTTTTTTATAAGCAGAGCTTGCTAGTAATTTGCAGATACAAATAACTTATATTCTAATACTAATATTAATAAATTCTAACCTCCTCCACACATAACTTAATTCACTTGTGTTAGGAGGAAGTTTACGTCGGTGGTGTAATGGTCAGGATTCGAACTCACGACCTCTCGATCGTAAGACCGATCCTCGTCGTTTCCTTTTTTTCCTTTTATAGGACAACGCAGGCTATCCTAACTACGCCACGTTGTATGCGAAGAAGTTAAACTATAAACACACATGATTGCATTTTATAATAATATATAGGTAGAATCAGATAATAATAATCTAAGTAAATCTGCAAATGTATACATTACCGTCAAACTTACTAAGTCTGCCACAGGATAGGTTAGATGACTGACTTGGTAATTAAGAAGGCAAAGTAGAAATTTAGATCGCACGGTTGGCGTAGTGGTTAATGCGGTCGCCTCACCGTTTTTAACTGCTCTGGTGTTGTGGATTCGATCCCCACATGGAACAAACCATTGTTCGATTCGTAAAAACTTGTTCTGACTCTGCGTGTGCTTTGTGTGTGTGTGAACACCCCCGCGACACAGAAGTTAATTAGCACCCTTTTTAATATAATTAGCATATTAAGGAAGTAGTCGCTCAAAACCAGATTTTACAATGAGCTGATTTTTTTGGTCAGTTTATACCGCCGTCGGGTTATGACTAAATGTTGTTTACTTAGTTTTTTTTTTATGAAAAATTATGTAAAGCTGACGTCATTCGGCACAAGTAGGTACTAAACGTTAGATTTTTGAAGAATTATTATAGGTTCCTACCATATACAGCAAACTAATGACACAACAGAATGTACTTACTTATATTTTCAAGCTTTAGTAAGTACAGATTTTATAAATACCTACATAACTTGTAAAAATAACATATCATAACATCATGCCTATTTTACCCAGAAGGGTGTGGCAGAGGTTTTTTTTTTTTTTTATACTACGCTCACAGCGAACGAACGTGTAGTCCACCTGATGGTAAGTGGAGTACAGCCCATGGACATCAACAATCCACAAAAGCAGATTATAGATGCGTCACTGCAGCTGAGGACTACGGTGTTATGCCTCATGTGCCAGTAATTTCAGGGCCTGATCGCACCACCAAACCGGAACACAGTAGTGCAAGCACTACTATTTGGCGGCAGGTTAAAGGTGAGACGGTGGTGCTGCCGCCCTCGAGCTCATTCACAAGAGCTCTACCATCACAACAGGTGTACAACATCCACACTTCGTTACGTTAAGGTCTCATGGGGTAGGGGGTGAGTCTATCGTTATCCACCGGACACAATTCCAACTCCGTGCTGCTGTTGTGAATTTAGTGACGGAAAGTTCACAAATAACGCTTTGCCCGACCCGGGAATTGAACCCGAGAACTCGCGGTTAGAAGCGCATACGCTAACCGCTAGACCATCGAGGCAGTTAGGCGTGGAAATCATACTGTTAAAGAGACTCGTGCTGAAACCATTTTTCACGCCACGTTGTTGTTGCAACAGTAATTAAAAACTTTTGAAACGTTTAATAAAGAATATTGTATTTGAGTATTTTAAATTCCTTTTTTTTAAATAAAAAAACATAATTTATCTAAAATAATATAATCTTTAATTTATTAATGTTTGTGAATATTCATCGTTTGTATAGTTGTCAGTTTGACTACATTTCATAATAATTTTTTTCAAAGAAAAAGGAACCGCCTTCAGAAACTCAAAAGTAAAAAATAAAATATTCGCTAAACTTTGCTTACCTTTATATTAATTTGTTTAAACAATAAACCTAAATAATTATGTAATACCAATTAATTATATTTTTTTGAAGTCGGCGCCAAATCACATAATTGCTGATACGGTTTTAATTGGTATTTAATTTTGTGATTTTTTCAACAATTATTTCGGTAAATACGGTTTTAATTGGTATTTTTGATTTTGTAATTTGGCGCCGACTTAAAAAAAATATAATTAATTGGTATTACATAATTATTTAGGTTTATTGTTTAAACAAATTAATATAAAGGTAAGCAAAGTTTAGCGAATATTTTATTTTTTACTTTTGAGTTTTTGAAGGCGGTTCCTTTTTCTTTGAAAAAAATTATTACATAAAATATTATAATATTTAGAATACGCTCGAGTTAAGAATATTCTTTTTTTTAATTAGTTTTTTTTATTTTATTTTTTTATTTCAAGCTTTTTAGTTTCTTAGTTTTTTTACTTTTGAGTTTTTGAAGGCGGTTCCTTTTTCTTTGAAAAAAATTAGTACATATTATAATATTTAGAATACGCTCGAGTTAAGAATATTCTTTTTTTTAATTAGTTTTTTTTATTTTATTTTTTTTATTATCAAATCCTTATATATTATCAAAAAATTCTTTCTGAGATCTTCATGATCATAAGTTAACACTACGATAATAACAAATATGCTGAAACGTAAGCCCCGTCCAAACCTAAGCAGAGCTTTCGGTACTTTAAGGGTAGGTAAGTAGGCTGTCTCTGCTTACCCTTCAAAGCATACACAGGCATGATGTTATGTTATGTAGTGGTGAAAACAATACATAGATACACGATTGCACAAAACGTGGTTCATTAGCTATTCGTTTTTGAAGAGTTCCGTTGCCTGTCTCCAAAGATCTTCATTAGATTCTGATAAATTATATACTAAAACCTTCCTTGAAACACAAGGATTAAAATACTGAAAACTGCATTCAAATCGGATCAGTAGTTTCCGAGAAAATCGCGAACATAAAACGGTGACATACATACATACATACATACATACATACATACATACATACATACATACATACATACATACATACATACATACATACATACATACGGATCAAATACAGAACCTCTTTTTTTTTTTGAAGTCGTTTAAAAAGTCAGTGAATACATAATCTCATATTTCACATCAAAAACTTACGTAATGCGTAAGGGTCGACACACACCAAAAGCGCATCGAAGCGCAGTTTCAGTGTCATATGAATTCCAACTCTATTCTCACATCTATAATACTCATTATCGCATGAGAAACTCTACGCTACTACTACTATGGAATTCGCCGGAATTCCCGCGGCGAGGCGCCGCGGGCATCCGCGCGACTCATTTGAATTTCTCATGCGATAATGAGTATTATGGTGGTGAGAATAGAGTTGAAATTCATATAACACTGAAACTGCGCTTCGATTCGCTGCGCTTCGACGCGCTTTTGGTGTGTGTCGACCCTAAGTGTCATCACAACAAACAAAATGGATAATCGTATGACTTCACGAGTCGGAAACAACAAACAACATAGTCGAGTCCACTCGACTCCAAAGACCAAGTGAATAGCTGTAGTAAATAATTTTTTAAATATAATAATAGCAGCCCTGTATCTAATACATGTCTGCACGTGTGGTGTAGTGGTTTAAGCGGTCGCCTCGCCGCTCTCCACTGCACTGGTGTTGTGGGTTCGATCCCCACATGGGACAAATCTTTGTGTAATTCGCTAATATTTGTTCTGAGACTCGGTGTGCTTGAGTGAGTGAATGTGTGTATTTGGCCTTGTCATTGGTACCATTGGATAGTGTAATTGCTTCTGGCGCTCTATCTAATATAAAAAATCCAAATTTACAATTTATTTATAATTTATTTATTTTATGTCTCACTGTTGGGTAAGGCCATAGTCCACCATGCTGGCCAAGTGCGGATTGTCAGACTACACACACCTTTGAGCACTTTTTTGGCACTCTTAGGCATGGAGGTTTCCTCATGATGTTTTCCCTTCACCGTTAGCGAGCGATAATTTATATAATTAATGCACACATATCTTGAAAAAGATGAATCTTAACAATTTATTGACAGAGGTGTGTGATGTGGGTTCGAACCCGAGACCTTTGAGTTCGCAGTCCTACGGTCACCCACTCGGCTATCACTACTTGAAATTTTTTGGGTTAATAAGCAAAAAATAGAACAAAAAAGTAAAAAACAGGGTTGATTTAACATTAATGGGTTGCAAAGAAGATTTATTGATTTAGAGTCCTGTTTAGGAAATCCGGAATCATTCAAATCTGGGTTCCGAGGCATAAATAAACCAAAATGTACTTGACTATCAACTAAGGACATTTCTGTACTCCTCCAATAAACGTATATTGACAGTGGCTTTTCGAAATGGGCTCATCAGGAGACACCGCCGCGCTGTCTCACCGACAACGCGTTGTCACAGAATAAACTGCTATATTCTGCCGTTAGCCAGATGCCTAAAATCACCGTCACATGTGGCATTTTGGTTTTTTAATTAATAGCTTTTTGTGGATATTGAAAGCGAGGCTTAGTTGTCTTAAACATTTAGACGTAATTAAGAAAAAACAGATAAATGCTGATTAGCTTAGGATTCGATTTAAAATACCACTCATCTCATTATATTGTAATATAACATTATTACGTCAATATTATAGTTGCTGCGGAGATAATCCTAAGATCTTTTAGTTCGTCGAATGGTTGTCATACCTACTTCTTTCTACAAGGTCTTACTAGTATATTATTACTTGTAACTTTAAGCATTAGGTAAGCGACTACCGTCCTCTCCGGTTTAGTATCAGATTGTTAATAGTGTTGTTGAAACATTTTTTTTCCGAGCAAGATGTCAAAAATGTTCACCATCTTTGACAATTCATTTTTAAGGACGGGGAGTTAACAACCTAGTCGATCGATGGAAGAACGATAGTCGAAATATGATAATGTATTACGCCAATGGGTTGAGCGTCGATCGATGATTAGTTATTTGACCGGTACTTATCGATTTGCCATAGGTGTCACTCAAAGTGACATCTTCAACTATCGACCATTTAGTGAGATATTTTAACACTCTTACGACTTCGCCTTCAGTTTAAACTAAGTCTCAACTCTGAACTAAGTCCTTCTCTTCAGACTTAACCTTTAGGCCAGTTTTGCAGATTTCTGATAACTCTTTGATAAACCTTTTCGGCATTTTTTTGACGGATAAGATGTCAAATTTGTGCAGAGATATCATCAGGGTTTACTCAACGGCCTTTAACAGAGAGACCTCCATAGAACCCTCGAAAAATTACATCACTTTACAGCGAAAATCTTCTAATAATCTCCTTCTCTTGTGTCCTTCTCATACTTCGAGTTTAGTACATTCTTCCTTCCATATTCAGTCTATCCTTATCCGGAATGCACTCCCTCTCGAGATCAGGATGTCGACTACCCGGGATGCCTTCAAAGCTAGAGTACGTAATCTCCTGTGCAATGAACCATCAGCAGAGTCATTAAAAAATTAAATTTTACAGTGTGCCTATATATTATATTATATATAAGTATATACGTTAAAAAAAAAAATCTGATAGCGCAGCAGTTCTCAAAGCTCTTCTTAACAATAAAACCAACAACAAACTAATCATAGAATGTCACGATGCCCTGGAAAAAATTTGCTCCAGGAATCAGGTCACCCTGCAATGGATCAAAGGGCACAGTGGATCTCTTGGTAACGACATTGCAGACGAACTAGCGAGAAGGGGATCAGATACGACAGTACAAGGCCCGCAACCTCTTCTTCCAATCCCCTTCACGCAATACCGGACCTGGATCCGCCAAAGATCGATAGAGATCCAAAACCAACGATGGTCAGAGATCGCTGAATGTCGGCAAGCCAAACTTGCAATACCGCAAGCCAATCATCGACTCACAAAAAACCTCCTAAGACTAAACAGAACAAATCTAAAAATAATGATAGGGTCAATAACGGGTCACTGTCCCTTGAACAAACACCTATACACAATAAAGATCACTGACAGTCCTCTCTGTCGAGGATGTCTTGACGCCGAAGAAACGGTCTTCCACGTAGTCCTGGAATGTAGGGCCGTTGCTTCTCAACGGGAACAAATCCTCGGAACAGTGAGGTCACTCCGCGAAGCCTGTGAAGTCCCCAGGAAACTTCTGAGCTTCTGGGCGGAGTTAGGCTGGCTATGTTAGCCAGGACTCTCCACGCACAATGGACCAAATGAGAGTCTAAGTGCGGGAAAATGAGTCCACTCTCCATTCCATTCCATTCCATACGTTAAAAAAATATTATCTGATTATATTATATATTATATATGTATATTATATATATTATATTATATAATTATTATTTATTTAATATTTAATTAAGATTGTAAATTTATAGATTGTACTTTTTTTTTCACTTCTAAAAAGCGTCTACCATTATCGTCTCTGCACCTCCTCAGGGTTGACTGGTAGAGAATGCCTTAGGCATTAAGTCCGCCATTATACTTGTGATGTGCATAAAGTTTAAAATAAAAAAAAATAAAAAAAAACGATAATAATGGGATAGCCAGCGACAATCAAATAGCATTATTGCGCCGGACATAGTTTTTGCACAGCCTTTTTGTTAGAGCTCCAAATATTTGCATTCCGCGAACACTACAACGAATCGAATAGATATACTCGTACATGCAAAAATGTTTTGGTCAATTCTGCCAGTTAAAGTGAAATTGAAGCAACCAAAAATATATTCCGGAACCTTTGTTATATCGACATATTGTTAAAATTATTTTTGGAATTATAATTGGGATATTTTGTTCTTTTAACAATGTTTTGACATTGGTCCTATCGAATTCTGACAGTTCTTTTACAGTATACAATTTTATTTAAAAAAAATATTGCATTTTTATACGTTGTGTGTAGCCGACGAAGGCGTTTTCCACCTGGTAGTAAGTTAGTAGTTACTACAGCTTATGGACATTGATCATTCCTAAAAGCAAGTTGTACCGCAACGCTATAACTGATTTATGCCTCATGTGCCAGTAATTTCAGAGCTTATCTCACCACCAAACCAGAACATTGTAAAGCAAGGTACGACGCTGGTTATTTTCGCCCTCGAGTGTGTTCACAAAAACTCTACCGCCATAATAAATAAATAAATATTTCACAACTGACACGCAACGCCATCTAGTCCCAAACTAAGCAGAGCTTGTACTATGGGTTCTTGAATAACTGATACTAATACATATATACTTTTGTTTTGTAAATACATACTTATTATATATAGAAACACCCAGACGAAGACAAATCCTCATGCACACAAAGATTTGTCTTAAGTGGGAATCGAACCCTCGACCTCAGCGTCGCAGGCAGGTACACTACCCACTCCGCCATCCGGTAAAGTTATGTTCCCTCATAATCGAATGATATAAAGCTTAGCAAATGCAGACATGTATGTCATAATTTACATATAATCTTGTAACCATATTATGTTTTATTTCATCCTGTGACTTTAATTTAAAATTACAACTACATACTCAATGTATCAATCAATGCATAACATAACCGATGATAATGTGATTAGCAATCGTGAACAATAAAAAAAAACTTAAAACAAATATAGAAGATACCTATTTAATTTTATTTAATATTTATAATTTGCATACAATAGTCTGGCAAATAATATATAAATATTCATATTTCCAATGAAGGCCAAAAATTTACAGTTTTGGTAGTTATAAGAAGAATACATGGTGGATGTGGCGCGATGGCGTAGCGACATTATTTGATTGAAACCACAGGTTTTAGACATGTCAGTGTTCATTGCTATTAGTTAATAAAACTACAACAAAATTTAAAAAAAAAAACTTGTTTGTAAGCACTAAAATGTGTTTTTTATGTAAGCGTTTTTAATCCGTGGAAATTAATACTGACCATGTCTGGAATCTGTGGATATAAATGTGTCTATGTCACAACCGCCCTGTATAATACATGCTTATTATTTATATATTATGTTTGCTAGATTAGATTAACAAAACAAATATGTAGTTGGTGCAGTAATTAATAATAATGGCCTGTTTAATGACTCATTAGACCATGATAGCGGTCTAGGGTTCGGAATTAGTGAGCTAGACTTGTGTTAAGTCTACGTGAGAATACTTAGATCTTGAGACACTCTCGACTTGTGTAGGTTGAATGCAGATAAAGACATTTCCTTTTCCATGACTGTCCGAAAACGTAGTAATGAGTTTTTGGTCCATGTATGTAATGTATTGTGTTGATATTTATTAATTCTACGAAGACTTAAACGATCCTAAATAACAGACAATTGTTTTTTAGAGTTCCGTAGCCGAATGGCAAAAAACGGAACCCTTATGGATTCCATGTCACAGCCACTTTTTGCCGTAACTATACTCTTATAGTTACGGAAAAAAGTGGCTTTGACATACGGACGGACAGACGGACAAACATGACGAATCCAAAAGGGTGTCTAAATCTACTTACCAAGTTTCCAAAGCATAGCTCTCTATGCTGTGGAAACTTGGTAAAGTAGATTTAGACAGTGGTACGGAACCCAACGTGCGCGGGTCCGACTCGCACTTGGCCGGTTTTTTTTTAATATGTAGAGGAGCTCGTGGCTAAGTCGAAGCCGCGCGGAACAATCGATCTTGCAGGTTAGGCAATGGTAACCGCGGTCGGCCGTGGATGGGTGACCATCTCAACTCAACGAGTCTTCCTCCGTACTTCAGAGAGCACGTTGAGCCGTTGGTCCCCGTTGCCATTTGAACATCTATGGCAGTTGTTCAGAAAGTCTGACTTCTAGTCTACCAAAGAGTATCGTATTAACTCGTACTGGGTTGTGAAGGTGTGAAGGCAGTCGCTCCACGTAAAATACTGATATTCAGCTAAAACTGACCCCAATAGAATTAGAAAAAGGCTCAAAACATTGTTTTTTATTTTATTTATTTTATTTCTGGTAAAAAACGCTTCATTATATTTACCTGTGGCCAATAAAATGCCAACCCTCTATAAAAAATCTATCAAAGGAACGTATGAAACTGGACATCCTATTGCACACAGTTTCAATAAAAAACAATTTGCATTTTCGAATACGAACGGTCTTCTTTGAAGTCGGCTAAAAATATACAAAATGTCAATGAAATCCGCGGCAACAATTGAATTCGGGGTGACATAACGAGCTGGTGGCTGAATTGTCAATATCCAATATTGTGCGAATTCCAATAACACGATGAAACCTATGTTATATGACAGTGAATTGCGACAAGGTTCCATTGCATCGCGTGGTCCAACGCTCTTATTGGCTCTTCCAACGTCAAAAATGTGAATTTACATCTCATATGTATGATTTTTTTTATTGTATGGAATAGTAGCATAGCATACATACAAACAAAACGCTTGATCAATCACATACACGAACAAAATATGTGACTTGTCGAAAGCCCCTTATAAAAGGTGTCGGTTCGTGCACTGAAATTTCGAATAAAACTCAAATTGACTGCCACGAGTCTCGATTTTGAATTCGCGGGCAAAACTGCTATTTGGGATTTTTTCGCCATGCAATTATTAATATCAGCACAGACATTTGTGCCCCGTTAGTGGCGATAGGCTCACCCCCTATCACACATCGAGCCTTTTCAGGAAGAAGATCGTAACCGTCATTTTGCATTTTCTACAGGCGAAGGTTTTTTTTAAATATTTCTCAAAATCATTATAGCACCAATTTGAAATTTTTACTTGGTATTATATAGGCACCTCTCTATTAATTCTCATGTTAAGATTTGATTCAGTACACTATAATCACATACATTTGTCGCTTACGTTAAAACTGATGACCGTTATTAGGTAGAGCTGATATGACCTAAACAAAACAGGTGAAATGTGGTTTTCGTACACCAGTAAGTTTTCAGCACAAACTTCTAGAACTCGGTCTATTTTCAGTGCATTTCCGATATTTCCCCCTGTCTGGTACACACTTACACATGTTTTTTAAAGAAAACAACCACAATCGGGTTTCAGTCTTACCAAATAAGAGCGTCTTTTAACACTTACAATTTTATTATAAATCCTATTTTTAGGCGCATAAAGTGCATATTCGTATGCTTTATACCCGCGTTGCATCCAGGTTAAGCAAGAGAATGCAAGATGTAGGTCGAATGCCTTATCACAGTTTTAATAACGTAATTCCTGCATTTCCCGTATAAACAATTATATTGCCTCTTTAGCCTAGTGGTTAGAGTACGTGACTGCTAGAATTCTGTTTTATTTCCTTATTTAAAAAAATATATTTTTAGCTGGATTTTTTTTAGTAGTTGAGAACGAGACGGCATAGACTCACCGTATTTTACGTAGGACTGATAGATTGCTTTTTCCAAAAAAAGTTGACTCCTCTGGTAAAAAGATACACTTAGCTCAAATTTTACTGCTGTTAAAATCTTATTGGCAAGACAAGCATATACATTAAAGTGACAGCTGTGTTCTTTTTTCAAGTGGAACTTTTGTCACTTTTAAATTCGGTTGAGTTATATTTTAAAGGTCTTATAAGAACTATCCGGAACCTCAGAAACTCGCCCTTAAAGTAAGGCCATTTTAATAAGTAATATTTGACGTCTGTCAGTTTTATCTTCATAGTGAGGTGACCTGCTTAAAAAATCGATTAAAGTGAATGAATCGATACGGACCTGAAACTTATGTGAATTTATAAAAATCATTAAGCGAATCCTTGTCCCATTATTATTTTTTCTTAAGAAAATTTAAGGAGAATAATAAGACACATAACTTAACAAAAAAAACGCATTTATTGCCAGCAACATCCCACCTAAATTGTACCTATCATCAATGATTTTTCTATTTAGTTATTTTTGTATTTTTATAGTTAGTTAAAAGAATAATAAATATAATTATGTTTTATTATAATCATAACGTGGTTATTAATTTATGGTGATATTTCTTCACAAGTCAATCATTGCATTATAATCAGCTTTCGATTTTTAGAGTGACATCCATAATGTTTAAAAAGAAAAAGGGTTAACTGAAGCAACATTGTAACGACGTTCAGTTCTTTAGATCAGAAATTGTTTATTATGTTTAGAATGATTTATTAGCGAAACGGGATATAATCCCACCCACACACCCACCACTGTGACTCCTAAAACGCCAAGATCTACAGCGGTAACCAACTGAAAGGCACCGTGCATGACACACGGGCAATCCCAGGGAGAGTTAAAATTGTCTTGGACCCGCAACGAATTTAATCAGAAGTATATAGTTGGAGTGGGAAAGTATGTATGATTATTAGCGAAAGCAAGTTGTAAAATTACTCGTATCGTATCGTTGTTATAATAAATATGTAATCGTAATTGTGCAGTTCTAACAAAAGGAAAAAATATATTATTTTATGCCCGCAGTTACAAGGTTACGTTGTTTAAATTTGACAAATTGTCAAATGTGATCTATTAAAATGGTTTGACTTTAGTTACTGATAATTTTGATGAGAAATCTCTTGAATAATAATTAATACTGAAAACCGTGTAGAAATTAATTTGGCGAAATATCATGTCGCCCCTGAGCGTCGTATGATACTTACAATAAAATATTTTAATTTCTGGTAGCTCATTACTGATAGCAATAAAGCCGGGATTGGGTATTATCTGCATTATTTATCAATCGACCAATCAACGCACAAACTATTCTCCAATATAATTAACATTGAAATTTTGAACCGAAGGGAGAGTTAAAATCAGAAAACAACTGCTTTAGTCATGTAATTTTATTGTCCGCACGTGTGGTGTAGTGGTTTAAGCGGTCGCCTCGCCCCTCTCTACTGCACAGGTGTTGTGGGTTCAATCCCCACATGGGACAAATCTATGTGTGATTTGCAAAGATTTGTTCTGAGACTGGATGTGCTTGTGTGAGTGGATGTGAGTATTTGGCGTTGTCATTGGGGCCATTGGATAGTGTAATTGCTTCTGGCGTTCTATCTAAGGTAAAAAATCCAAATTATTTATTATTACTATTATGTAATAAGGACTTGTAAACAAAAAGTCTAAGCCAGCTACCAACCTGACTAGTTTTAGTAATTTGTTTGTTCAGAAATGATCAAAACATCCTTAAAGAACGTAGGTTAGATGCTGAAACTATGTAGAGAAAATATACTGCCCAGTACTTATACAGGGTGTAAAAGACAATGTGATGCTCAATAGTAAATCAGTACATTCAGACACCGGATGTAAAAATATTCTACCGGCATATTGATAATTTTTCGACTGAAACATTTATTTTATGCGTTTCTGTAGACTTCTTCTTCGTCGTGTCGATAGCACAGTCAATTTTTTTTGACTTGCCATCGCGGTGAAAGGATTAGCCAATTCGCTTTGGAGAACTCGCGAATTGCCCAGGGTGCGCCGGACGTAGGGAATCGTTGTGTAAGTCACTCGGGGAGGCTCCTTTCATGCATGTAGACTGATTATGGAAGAGTAACGTTACCATAGACTATCCCAACACATTTGATTTGGCTTTTCTTTGGAAAGTGTTTTCGCAAGTTTATTCTTTTATATTTGTTCATTATAAAATGTATGATTATTATAATAATATTTCAAGACACCACTGTGACCTGAAATATATATAATGTAATGCAACTATGTTAAGACATACATACTTTAACATAACATCACGCCTATATTACCAAGATGTGTACAACACCCACATTTCACCTGTTATGTAAAAGTCTAATGGGATAGAGGTCGCCATCCACCGAGCACGATTCCAACTCCGTGCTGCTATTGTGAATTACCTGACGGAAAGTTCACAAATAACACTTTGCCAGACCCGGGAATCAAACCCGAGACCTCGCGGTGAGTGGCGCTTACGCTTACCACTAGACCATCGAGACAGTAACTATGTTACGACCAAAATAAACTATTCTATTCCATATAATCCCTTCACGCTAATCGGGCACCCGCGTCTTATCAGCTTTACCCGATTTTTTTATGGTTAATTGGACTGACTAATTAACTTTTGATAACGTTTATACCAGCGATAGCCGAGTGGGAGACCGTAAGACTGCGAAGTCAAAGGTCTCGGGTTCGAACCCACGGCACACACCTCTGTCAATAAATCGTTAAGATTTGTCGTTTCGAAGATATGTGTGTATTTATCGTATAAATTATCGCTCGCTAACGGTGAAGGAATAACATCGTGAGGAAACCTGCGTGCCTGAGAGTGCCAAAAAGTACTCGAGGTCGTGTGAAGTCTACCAATCCGCACTTGGCCAGCGTGGTGGACTATGGCCTAACCCTTCTCATCACGAGAAGAGGCCCGAGCCCAGCAGTGGGACATGTATTTAATACAAGGCTGCTATTATTAAAGTTATAAACTTTAATAATAGCAGCCTACATACCTAATGGAGGCTTAAAAGTCAAAATTTCACAACTTAATGAAATATGTTAAGAAAACTGTGCGTTATCAGGCATCAACTCTTGTGCAAGGCGTCATACTTAGGTCAAACGATAAACTGACACGGTGATAACCGCAACAAGAAAAAAATCACAAAATATTATATTATTTACTCATTTTAATTATCTTGTGACAGAAATAGTGAAATGTATAATGATAACTTAAATGGATAACCTCGATAAATAAATGTAATCTGGGACGATGTCTTCCTCATGCGTTTCGCTTGTTATATATTTATATATATAGCTAGCTGACCCGACAGACGTTGTCCTGTCTTAACTATGCATACATTCTGTGTGACGATATTTGCAGCACGCATTATGTCAATGTTATGGTACGAAGCCCATAAAGGTACATTCAAAAAGTTCATATTGTCAAAAGCGCTACGGTTGTGGTTACGTTAGAAAATCATTACAAAATTTAAGTGGTTAAGTATCCTTAAATTGTATAATTTTCCACGCAAGTTGCCTAGTCTTTTATTTCATAAGAAACATCTCCTGCCAAACACAACATAAAAATAAATCGAATCACGCGTGTATATATATATATATATATAAATATAGAAGATAATATGAGATGATCAATGACTTTATTACCGGCTGATTCTAACTACATTACCAATACTAAGAAACAGTCGAATTTTTAGTAAGGCTTGAACCCACGGCCTTAGGATTGCGTCCTATCGCACTACCATCTGAGCTATCCAAGCCACGCACCAAATCCACGAATCTTTTGACTGCATGATGCACGTCTTTCTGGACATTACTTTTTTGCTGTACCAGTATTGTTTGTGTAAAAGACAAAGCCACGCGTATCAATCTTTAGTCTTCGTTTTCTCCATGTATGACTCGCTGGTTGACATTTGAACATCTTTGTTACGGGTATTAATATTAGTATTTTATGTAGAGGTCTGATTGCAGTCGCTTTACGTAAAATACTGATATCCAGCCGAATATGTTGGGAAGGGCTTGACAAATTATGCTTATTTTTTGCTGTACATTTAATCAAAATAACCTAATTTAGATGTACGTTACCAAATGCACAAAATGTATAGTCATTTGTAAACCCATAAAGTGTTTGGATGGTCCACTCTTTGAATTCTTGCAAAGATAGAAGTACATTGGTTCAATTATCGACTAACATGGTTGCGGTAATTTCCGTCGCAATTATAATGAATATAATATAATAATTCAAGAAATGAAGGCAGAAAAATAAATATTACTATCCACTTACTGATAGGAAAAATGAGAACTGCTCGTAAAAATGAGAAAAAATGCTCGGAAAAATGAGAACTGCTGCGGTAATTGCCGTCGCAATTATAATGAATATAATATAATAATTCAAGAAATGAAGGCAGAAAAATTAATATTACTATCCACTTACTGATAGGAAAAATGAGAACTGCTCGTATTCGTATCGTTTTATTAGAATTTATCATACTTTAAAATGTCACATAATGCGCTTTTGCGTCTCCGGTCACCTTTACAAATTAAAATTAAGCTTAAAATAATATAAAATTGTTGCCCTGAGAAATAACTATTTTGCATGAAAACCACAAGGCATTCATAATTTGAAAATACACAAAAAATATGTTTCGAATAGTAAATAAATCAATCTACTGAGCCTCAATTACATGGCGGTCGGCTTCTAGTTTAACGGATTTAGCTTAAATATCAGTATTTTACGTGGAGTGACTGCCATCAGACCCCCAGTAATACGATTCTCTTTGTTAGACTATTTGTCAGACTTTGCTACCCGTAACGACTGCCATAGATGTTCACATGGCAACCGGGACCGACGACTGTGGCGCGGAGGAAAACTCGTTATGTTTAAGATGGTCACCCATCCACGGCCGACCGCGGTTAGCATTGCTTAACCTGCAAGATCGATGGGTTGGCGTGGCTTCGCCTCTTTGCGGGGTCACGAGGCTACGATAGGCCACGAGCTCAATCCGGCAATAATAAATAAATATTACAAAATAAATACTGAAAACTGACGACAAAGCTGTGCCCGGGCTTCTGAATGCAGTCTTTACCAGAGTGAAGGGTAAACTAAATGTGCTTTTTTAATAATTTATTGGTAAAATTTAAAGAACTATAATACAAAATACAACATCATTTTTCTTTACCAGAATCCTGAAAGTAGTTTCAGTTAGATAATTCAAAATAAGCTTTACGAATCAGTAAAAAATACATACGACTAGCATTTTCGAATTGAAAATAAACGTTATTACTATTTCTGAACAATCTTCCAGGATCTCTAATAATCTGGTAAAGTAATAATGTTCTAGAAATAAAAACACTTTATCGGCGTAACCCATTATGACATTGCAAAATAATTGAACTGTTAAAAGAAAACATATTTAAAAATATAATGTTGAAATACTCTGAGAACATAAAAATACCTATTTCCAGACCTAAGAGACAAAAAAAAACAAACTAGAGTATGGAAAGAAGTATCACCACATGGTGTTCCATCGTCTCTACTTATCGTCATGGGATAGCGACAAGATTTTATTTGGTTATGTATGTAAGTCTAAGTATGAATAAAATACCTCTGACAGTGCACAAGCAGTAGCGATATTCCAATATTATCTACATCTGAAAATAAACATTGATCAAAATAGGCGATAGGGTCCGCTGGTCAATTAATAGACAAAACTCCGTGATCTGTGAATCCTCAGATTCAAGAAAAGGTCGAGTAATATTGTCAATGACTTTATATCAATTATTTATTATTGTACTGACGGATTTCCGGTGAACCAGACAGTGATTAATTTGTGTGGGTAAATATATCTAGAAATTATTAATATATCATACGGGAATGAGAAGGTGGATTTCGCATCTTGATAGGACGCTGGAGCCAGGCAAAATTAAATTATAGAAATTTTCATGAAATTATTTACACCCATATGCTGATATTAGCTGATGTCTAGAGTACTTGCCGTTGCATATTGACTTGTCGAAGCAGCCTGGGGTTACTATTGGCAGGTCCAATATTCAAAATATCAGGTCAGAGAGCAAAAATGGTCCGGACTTTGAAGCACAAATCGGGTCAGCTACCATGTGGGCATAAAACTTTTATAGCCACATTTAGTCCGTAAAAGCGCATGAAGTTAAGCGGATCATCGAGTGATTTTTGTTGACTTTCTACTTTGTTAAAAATAATGTAAAGAAGGGGTCATTCGATTCGGAAAAGCGTGTACCGTTTCTAATATTTGATATTCAATTAAAACGATAGAAACATGTGAAAAGTAAAGGTAGATAGAACGGCTTAGTTGTCTGTTTTATATGAAACAACGAAACGTCAGCGTGTTTCATATAAAACACCCACACATTTAAATACAGAAATTATGTAGGTATGCATTTTTTACTATCATAGTTGTTTTTTTTTTTAAATTAATAGGAGCAAAACTCTGCTACGCTTTTTTATCTTTATGCATCTAGTTGTAAAAGAGTTACTTAAAACCTCTTTGACAGAAACGATGCAAGATGACATTTAAAATTACAATAACAGACGATTGATTTTTCTTAAACTAATATATTATTAGAAGGTGGCTTGTAGACGTCGTTCATCAGTTCAATATGAATGTCTTTACTTACTACTTTAGAGTAATATCACAACCAAAGCTGAAAACAGTGCTAAAAGAACTACAATTTTTTTTATGTTATGTTTAAGATGTAACGTATTAAGCGAATAGGCGAATAGTTCTCCTGATGGTAAGCAACCACAGCATCAACAATCCATTAAGGCAAATTGTAGAAGCATCGCTTCATCTGTTGACTATGGTATTATGCCTCATGTACCAGTAATTTCAGGGCCTTATCTCACCACCAAACCGGCAAACAGTAGAGAAAGCGTTTGGCGGCAGGTTAAAGATGAGATGTCGGTGCTGCTGCCCTAGAACTCGTTCATTAGAGCTCTACCACGATCAAATCAAACTCGAAATGAACGTAAAATAATAGTTTAATTTCACAACATGTGTGTACAAGCTTACGCACCATCAAAGGTTACCTTATGCATTCGTATGTAAACATGATGTATTTACTTGGCCCGGGCAATACCGGCTGAAGCTTTTGAGTTCGATGTCAAAGCCGATTGACTTTGGCCTAGTGTAATGTAGAAAAGCATTATACATTTATTGCAAGTACATTATTAAATACTCGATTGTGGTTAGTCTCTCTCGATTTTGTCCTCACTCTGGCTTGACGTATATTATAGTTTCTGATTCTGAGGTAACTTACTAGCAGCAACTCGCAGTAGATAAAAAAATAGCTTACGACGCTTATTCTGAGACCGACTTCCCAAAAACAAAAAAATATCATGCCGACTCGGAAGAGTTCAATTCACTGTGTGATTTAATCTTCATCTAAGTAGGTACGTGTTTAAACACTCATTTGAGGGAACACGCAAGCACCAGAGCCATCTCCTTCTTGGTGGTTTTAAAAAAGGACTACGCAAGCTATGCGTCTCGGTTAGCCCTAGATCGGAGTAATAAATATAGATTTTGTGATTTTGAATCAGTTAAGAAATCTATATTTAACAGAATTGAGCGCAAATGGTCAGATTTGGATGTTAACATTTAATTACAAACATGCCTATGAATTGTATAACGTACAAATTTACATACATATCTTACCATACACACAAATAGTGGAGGAAGCTATCAACCTATCAACCCACAGCTTGTCGCCAATTAGTATTGCCAACTATGCTTGTGCAAGCAAAGCTGGCAATACAGCGTTTGGTCAAAGATTTGATTAGATTGGATATAGGTCTTGATCAGTCAGGCAGTTTGAGGCTTAGTCCTGAATAGATTACTATATATAGATATACTATGTGACATAATCAAAGAGACAAAACTCGAGCTTCAAACTGAAACGATACACCCACAAATATAACGGAAAGGTACATGTGTCGTATAAAATACTGTTTGTTGAAGTGTATTTTTTTTGCTATAAACTACCTATCGACCTACCTACCGAGTCTACCGACCTTATAAATAGAACACATTTGACAGGAAATGGCCCAATTTTAATTTATTTTATATAATTATTTTTCTTGATCGACTAATTAATCAAGAATCGTATCACCATGCATGACATCAGGTTAGTATCTTTACGAGGTGTGTGAAGCCTAAGTCGAGGAAAAACTGTTTTTTTTTTCAGCGCCTTATTACAACTACTAGAACGAATGGATTTTATATGGCCGAAAAATCTGTTCTTATTTGAAAATTCGCATAAAAGCGTGACAAACCGCTGAAAAAAAAATTCCTGGACTTAGCTACTTTTGAAGACTTCCATTTCATACCTCACTCGCCGGCAATTGCAGGGCCAAATCTGCACCAAATCGGTAAACAGCTGAGCAAGCACTATTAATAGGCGGCAGATTGAAGGTGAAACGGTAGAGCTACGCCTTTTGCGAGTCTCGCTTTCAAACACAAAACCACCAAAATTGGCCCAGCAGTTTCAGAAGTTCAATGACACATCAATATTCGTCCAATTAACGAAAATAGAAAGAGACCATTGACATTAACAAACAATTAAGACTTGTTAGACATTTTAATTCGTCTGCTTGCGTATAACCGATAGCCAGTGGTGCAGAAAATGACTACTATAAAGAATTAAAGACGTATTGTTCTGGACTATAAAATATGTGTCACCGCATATCGGAACAACTCTGGTCTCGATATGTAAGTAACCTTAAAAGATAACTAAGCGGGTGATTGGACTCAATTTCAGTAATAAATCAAAGCAGTTAGCAGTATAATTTATTAGACTGCTAAACATACATACATTACATCACTGTTTAATAGATACAGATCTATATATATAAAAATGAAACCCGTTTTCCGTTGTCACGACTTGGCATGAAAACGGCTTAACCGATTTGGCTGATATTTTTTTTTGTAGTTTTCTGATACTCTGTACAAGGTTGTTACGGCAAAAAAAAAAAAAAAAAAAGTATTCATTTTATATGGCGGATATTATAGATTCCCGTTCAAATTGAATAGGTACGCATACATAAGATAGGTCAGCTATACAAAATAAAGTAGTGCATCAAATTTACCCTAAGGCGGTACGAAGTTCGCCGGGTCAGCTAGTACTCAATATTACTAAACATCACACGGTTTGCAATAAAAGATAGAGTGATTCTTAGAAGAGCTAAGGTTCATGAAATTGTTCGCCTCATCAGTTAAAAAAGGCGTTGTTTGTGTTATGAGAACTGTGAGCAAAAGTTGATATTGCTTCGAGTCATTTTTCTTCACGCTCGAAGCAATATCGAGTTGCTGAGGTGAAAAGTTGTATGTTGCGTCAAGAGATCAATGTTACTTACATCTCGTGCTTTTAAGTGTCGTTGCATATATTTCATATTCTAAGTCATGAATTTCCTTTTAGAAATAAAGGTCACATGCCGCTTCATTTAAATATTAAAGCAAATCTAGCAAGCAGCCGCTTGGCCAGCTAACTCAAAATAAATAAAATATCTCATATGGATAAATAAGTTAATTTTGTACTGTCACCGGTAATGCTTTAATATTTTATACCAGTATGAGCGGAAGAGCTTGTGGTTAGGGCGAGACTGGATCTTCCGAGTTAAGCAACGTTAGCCTTGGTTGGCCGTGGATGGGTGACCATCTTCAACTTAACGATTAATCCTCCGTGTCTTAAAGAAGGTCACGGTTGCCACTTGAAGATCTATGACAGTCGTTACAGGTAGTCAGGGGCCAGAAAGTCCGACAACTAATCTAACAAAGAACCAAGCCAACGTTGTGCAATGTAAGGTATCGATCTTACGATAGAGAGGATTTTTTTTAAATTCGTATCCTGTCCATTACGTCACGGACGTGAACTTCCTTCTAACAAGCGAATTTTTTGAATTTGCATAGGGGGGTTAACAAGAATACTAGTAATTTGTATTTGCAAATTACTAGACAACTTAATTTAAAAAAATAAAGAAGTAAAAAAGAAAGAAATATCGTATCACCTCATTCTGGATTGAAGAAGTCTGATGGTAGACGCTTTACGAAAAATGGATATTCAGCTGTTTAAATCGTAAATGAAATTGGAAATGACTCACCGAATGATCATGAAAGATGACCGTTGATGTCTAAAGGATATAAAGATTAACAAGATAATAGATATCCGAGTTATCAGTTATATCTATTACGTAATACTCATAATATTAATTTCAGCGTTGGCAGTATGAAGTTTCGGCTAAATAAAAATAGTGTGTTAGTTACGTCTGGAAAACAAAAGTCATTTGTTTCATATTAAAGGTATTCATTAACTAGACTTGGATGGCTCAGAACCGCCAAGTCACTACTTTTATCGCACAATCAATATTTTTGACGAAATAAAAGCAAGCATGATATTTTATTTTATCTGTGATCTAGTTATGACATTTGGAATAGCCATGCCACAGGGACTTTAGAACTGTAAATACAGCTATTAAAACAATGGAATTTTATCATAAATTTACAAGTTTTTCGTTTAATATTTTATAAAGATTAATTATTTAAAAAAGAAAAATATTTTCTATTTATTTTGGTCCGATTTCTATTGAAGCTATTTCTGGGATAAAGCACTCAAATCACCAGCCACAATTTTTTTTTTTTTTTTTATATTGGCTGGGCACATAATATTGCAATCCAATTCTTAATAAGAACAAACAGCGACGGAAGAAGGAACGACGATCGACAGATTGGTGTTATAGCTAATTAGCACCCTCAGTACTCCCAAAATTTAGCGACACAACTAGATTATTATGTGGCAATTCATAGGTTGTAAATTGTCATTTATCATTTCGTGGACTACCAGCCCAAACAAACGTGGTAAAAACATTTTTTAGGTATTTTTAGACCATGCCATGAGCATCCATTCAACCTTATAAAAATCTTTAAGGCTATTGTTATTTTGTTGTTTACTAAGTTTTTAGGACTTCGTAACAATATTTTAAGAAAGTATTTCTAACCTCCTGCTCAAGTTTCATTTACCATTAAGAAGTTGTTGATTAATAAATAAAATAAAAATAAAAAAGCCTTTTATTTCCTTTTGCAGTAATAATAACAAAGAAAAATATTAACATTTCTTAAACTTATTTCGTAACAAAAAAATGATTAAATCTAACCTTATTCTATATGTATTTTAAATGTTTTTAATGCTATTGTCTACATTAATACATTTGTTTTAAACTAACTAAACTATTCATATAACTGCAGGAATCCCTTTTCGGGTAAAGGCCTCCTCCAAAGATTTCCAGTCTTCCCTGGATTGGGCTATCTGGAGCCAATTGCGACCGGCTATTTTAACGATCTCGTCTTCCCATTTAGTATAGGGCCTAGTTATAAGTTGTTGATTAGATGAACGTAATGTTTCTACGTATTGTATACTAAACAAACATATTACTTTATTATACCGAACGTCAATCTCCTTGGCGGCGCGCGACAGCGAGAGCGAGATATTACGTATATATCTGTCTCGTACCTAAACGTGAACCCAAAACGAGTGACTGAGACAGTGCATTTTACGGCCCGCCAAGTCTTTGATTTAACTTATAACTTTAATTTACAGAATTAAAGATATAGGTAAAATGCAAATATATGTATGATAAACCAGTCACTATTCGCGATATTTTAAAAGTAGTTTTATCAAAAGCTTAAATTAAAATTCTCTGATTAATTTGTCAATAAAAAAAACAAAAAAAGGTAAAATTTGTGGACGTTTATTTTTGTCGTCTTTTAATTTTACCAAGAATGTTAGAATGCTATTTTGATACCTTGAAGAGTGTACGCTTACCGAAGCGTCGCGATAAGGTGGCGTCGACCTACTGTACATGATAGATAAGAGATTTCCTTATCTATACACTATTACATGTGCTGTAAGCCAATCTCGAAAATCTCGCAAATTGTATCTACATACGTATGTTTGGATAAAATACCATTTTTAATGCGACGTATAATTATATAACCAGTACTTTTCTCAGGAATGACTCTATTTATTAATGAAAACCACATGATAATCTTCTCTTCTCTTTCTCTTATAAGAACATCCGATTTTGTTTATAGTGAAAATGTAATTTAGAACTAGAATAATTGCTAAAGTTTGCTAGTTTGTGTAAAAGGCAAATTTCTAAACAAGCACACGATTTTGCACTCGTGAAGGATAACTGGATGGAAGGATTTATTGTTATACTGCCTTTTAAGGCTCTTTTTTTTACTTAAGTTACGATTACACCAATCGATCGATGGAAGAATGAATCAGTCGACTTCGATAATTTACACTTTTAATCGAACGACATCGATTAGCGTCGACTTTTTTACCATTCTGTAAAACAATACAAATTTAATAACACCCAGTTCAAAATAGTTAAATGCAACATAATTCTATTGTTGTATAACATTTTTTTTGCAATCGTTTATTACAAAACATTTCAAAATAAAAAGGCAAGTTCTTACTTTAAAAATGTATGCACCAAGTAAAGCGTATACTTTAATACCGATATACCGTCAGCATCTATTAAGTACGTATTCCTAGATAACATTATGTACATGATAAGTCTGCAATTCTGCATCAGACATGGGTAATAGCTCCTATTCGCAGGTGCTGACTATCAATTTTATTCTCATGTTTTAATCCAGCCAGTTATAGGTATCTAATTCTGACTGTATTGTAACTTCAATTCACCTAACAAGTTGAATTCTATATTCAAAACTCATAACTGGACGACACGATACTCTTTGTTAGAAAAGTTGTCCTCTGACTCCCTCCCTCCCTTGTAACGACAGTCATAGGTGTTCAAATAAATAACAACTGCAACTGACAGTTAAAGAGAAGTTTTTTTTTTATAGGTGTCATGTTTTCACTTGGATGAAGGATAGTACTGGATAAGGGAATGGCGTGGTCAACAGCGAGACAGAGAATCTCGGCACAGTGTGGCGACAGTGCAAATTAAATTACCCTAGTTTTTGGATAAATTTGCCAAAATATTAAGATATATTATTTACTAATTCCAAAATGAAAAATGTATTTATTTTATGAAAATAAAACAGATATAAAGAACAATTGTTCGGTTTATTGAACATATTGCGTGATGTACTGTTATGTTAATAATACTGCATAGGTAATGACTGAATTTAAGTCGATCAACCAATGTTGGAAGTTTCACATCTGGCGTTTCAGCTGCGTGTTTTTGAACAGTCACTGCTGGAATCATAGTATTGAGTTTAGTAGACACATACTCTTGGCTACTCGTTGACGGCATTACTATGCTAGCTCATCCACTGCTTCTTTTGCCTGAAACTGTAAAATTTTCAATAGTAACTTTACGCAAAAGTTTAAATAGATGGCGTTTAACATACTTTCTAACTCACGCACGGGGACGGGCAGTTACGGCTGCCACAGGTAAAAAGGTGAGGATCAACGAATCCCACAGAGCAAAAGTCACGGACCATACCTAGTTTTATTAAAACGAAATCAAATATTCAAGTCTATATTGCACGTAAAATCCATAGTACCATAAAAAACGTAGATTTCCTTTCAGTATTGCGCATCAATTCAAAGTATCTCAACTTGACTATACCCAAATATTGTAATATATATAAATAAATAGCCCCCTATAATACTCAACTGAAAATACTTAAATAATAATTAATATTATATATACACGCTGTATATAATGTATCCTACAGGTTAAATAATAATTTACCTGTGTGGCACAGCATTCATTAACAAAAGAGTTACTCTCTTTTTTTAATAATTCATGTCGTCCAAAATGTCTGCTACAAACTTAAGAGAATTTACTCGGAGCCCAATTTGTTCGTCCTGTAGCTTCAATCCACTTCGGATTATCAATATTTTCCGGGAAACTGTTATGCAATTAAGATATTGAAACTGACTAAAATACTACATGATATATTTATCATAAGAAATGCAACATAAAATTTTACCCACAATTTTGGGGAAAAAAATATGGAAGTCTTGACAACATCTAACAATATTTTATAGTAGGTTATGAATACTAAAATTTCATATTTTAGATGATTTTGTCGATCAAATTATAAACAAACATAGTTCACACAAGATAAAATCATTGAAAATACAACCTGGCATATGATTCAAAGGCCAAAATGTGTTATACTTACGAGTGGAACGATAATTCAGGCAGTTTACTTCTACTATCACTTTTACATCCTAAAACACTACACCGCACCATATTTCCTACAATAATGCTTATTATAGACACTATTGTTAAAAAATTGCTAATATTTTTCAGGTTTCACGTAACTTTTATAGTTTTAAACTAACTAAAATTTTAAAATACCAAATTATTTTGCCAGCGTTGTCAAATATGTCAAGTTTGATTGATAAAGTTTTGAGCAAACCTCAAGGTTTGCTCAAAAACCAGACACGCATGGCGAAACAAAAAAATCTTATCACCTGTCTTGTTTTTTTACACAAAATTGGCGTAAGTTTATCTTTGTCTTGTGTGAGGGAGATCGAAGCTATCAGTCGTCTATACTATTCTCTGTCTACGTGTTTTCACATTGTTAATTGGTTAGTATTTATCGTAGACAGAGAATAGTATAGACGACTGATAGCTTCGATCTCCCTCACACAAGACAAAGATAAACTTACGCCAATTTTGTGTAAAAAAACAAGACAGGTGATAAGATTTTTTGTTTCGCCATGCGTGTCGGGTTTTTGAGCAAACCTTGAGGTTTGCTCAAAACTTTATCAATCAAACTTGACATATTTGACAACGCTGGCAAAATAATTTGGTATTTTTAAATTTTAGTTAGTTTAAAGCTATAAAAGTTACGTGAAACCTGAAAAATATTAGCAATTTTTTAACAATAGTGTCTTTATTAAGCAATATTGTAGGAAATATGGTGCGGTGTAGTGTTTTAGGATGTAAAAGTGATAGTAGAAGAAAACTGCCTGAATTATCGTTCCACTCGTAAGTATAACACATTTTGGCCTTTGAATCATATGCCAGGTTGTATTTTCAATGATTTTACCTTGTGTGAACTATGTTTTTTTATAATTTGATCGACAAAATCATCTAAAATATGAAATTTTAGTATTCATAACCTACTATAAAATATTGTTAGATGTTGTCAAGACTTCCATATTTTTTATCAATCAAACTTGACATATTTGACAACGCTGGCAAAATAATTTGGTATTTTTAAATTTTAGTTAGTTTAAAGCTATAAAAGTTACGTGAAACCTGAAAAATATTAGCAATTTTTTAACAATAGTGTCTTTATTAAGCAATATTGTAGGAAATATGGTGCGGTGTAGTGTTTTAGGATGTAAAAGTGATAGTAGAAGAAAACTGCCTGAATTATCGTTCCACTCGTAAGTATAACACATTTTGGCCTTTGAATCATATGCCAGGTTGTATTTTCAATGATTTTACCTTGTGTGAACTATGTTTTTTTATAATTTGATCGACAAAATCATCTAAAATATGAAATTTTAGTATTCATAACCTACTATAAAATATTGTTAGATGTTGTCAAGACTTCCATATTTTTTTCCCCAAAATTGTGGGTAAAATTTTATGTTGCATTTCTTATGATAAATATATCTTGTAGTATTTTAGTCAGTTTCAATATCTTAATTGCATAACAGTTTCCCGGAAAATATTGATTTAAATCCGAAGTGGATTGAAGCTACAGGACGAACAAATTGGGCTCCGAGTAAATTCTCTTAAGTTTGTTGCAGACATTTTGGACGACATGAATTATTAAAAAAAGAGAGTAACTCTTTTGTTAATGAATGCTGTGCCACACAGGTAAATTAATATTTAACCTGTAGGATACATTATATACAGCGTGTATATATAATATTAATTATTATTTGAGTATTATAGGGGGCTATTTATTTATATATATTACAATATTTGGGTATAGTCAAGTTGAGATTCTTTGAATTGATGCGCAACACTGAAAGGAAATCTACGTTTTTTACGGTCCTAAGGATTTTACGTGCAATATAGACTTGAATATTTGATTTCGTTTTAATAAAACTAGCTATGGTCCGTGACTTTTGCTCTGTGGGATTCGTTGATCCTCACGTTTTTACCTGTGGCAGCCGTAACTGCCCGTCCCCGTGCGTGAGTTAGAAAGTATGTTAAACGCCATCTATTTAAACTTTTGCGTGAAGTTACTATTAAAAATTTTACAGTTTCAGGCAAAAGAAGCAGTGGATGAGCTAGCATAGTAATGCCGTCAACGAGTAGCCAAGAGTATGTGTCTACTAAACTCAATACTATGATGCCAGCAGTGACTGTTCAAAAACACGCAGCTGAAACGCCAGATGTGAAACTTCCAACATTGGTTGATCGACTTAAATTCAGTCATTACCTATGCAGTATTAACATAACAGTACATCACGCAATATGTTCAATAAACCGAACAATTGTTCTTTATATCTGTTTTATTTTCATAAAATAAATACATTTTTCATTTTGGAATTAGTAAATAATATATCTTAATATTTTGGCAAATTTATCCAAAAACTAGGGTAATTTAATTTGCACTGTCACCACACTGTGCCGAGATTCTCTGTCTCGCTGTTGACCACGCCATTCCCTTATCCAGTACTATCCTTCATCCAAGGTATTTATGCTCAATATTAACATGTTGATTACAAACTGATTTGTGCCACAGTTTAGAAAAAAACATTTTTGAGGTTGTATAGCTTCTTTCAGAGGCACGAAGGTTAACTCACTTAGTGAAATATAATTTAAGCAAAATATATCCAAACATTATGGTTGCATCAGATTAAACTAAACGTCACATTTGACACTATGCAAATACATCCAAAACGCTTGGTTATTTTATTATTTTTAAAATGTAAAGTTTTAAATTACGCATAAAAGATCCAATCTGTTTGGTACAAAAAACATATACAAACAAGAAAAAGCAAAATAGATCCACGCGTCATGAATCTTATGAAAATTTTAAATCTTGATATTTATGTATCCAAGCAACGTGATACTCTTTTGCATTTTTCAAAAATTATAATTATATGATGGTACCTTTGGCGTAGTAAAACTTTTGTTAGGTAAATGTGATCAAACCGCCAGGATCATTTATGCATATATAAAACTTGATTAGGAGATTACGGCTACGTTCGTAACTTGATTTCGTAAAAAATGTTGGTTGGATCTTTTCTGCTTAACAGGGTCCATATAATAATAATGAGTATCGAATTGTATGTACCCAAACACTAGTACTATAATAATATGTAAGTTCTTCAGGGTAAGACATAAGTTATAATTATGTTTAGTTATATACTAAAGGTTAACTCATACTGGTATGATGGTCAGTCATGCAAAGCCAACCGCGGTCAGCATTGCTTCATCCTACGATGGATCGATCGCGATTGATTGAATTATATGAATTGATTGACAACACTATCCACTATCCCACTAATATTATAAATTCAACTGTTTTGATAATGTGGATGTATGTGTGTGTGGATTTTAAACAAATTTGCACAATACTTTTACTGCAGAAGCTTAGTATTTTATCTAAAGGCGACCCCTACGAAACGGGACAAAAATAATTAACCGCTTTATAATTAATTAATGCAACCTGAAATGTTCGTCCAATTTATAAATACGATTAATAACTTTTATGACCGGAATCTGCACTAATATGAGACTTGATGAGTAAAACAAAATCAGCATGGCAGTTTAACTCAAGCTGACAAATCCTTTTAGTAACGTTTGTGCCTAAAAATATTACGTCATATGTAAAACAATTGTACAATTTGTGAACTTTGATATGAAACCGTTTTTTGGTATACTTTTTTCGACGCGGGGCACATTTATTTCAAAATTGTACAACTAAATCGTGAGCGAAAAATGTTAGTTTTTGTATGAAATAACTATTTTTGTTACCTGTTTGTTTTTTGTAATTTATTAGTTACCTGGTTTTGTTATGAATTATTATAAATTTTGATGGTAAGTTATTCTGACAGAAGATTATAATTGACATGGCTAATAAACTTAGCAAAAAAAATTGACAATTTAGCAGTCTCTTGCCTAAAACCTAGTTACTTATATAAAATTTGTACTAGTAAACTTTTTTTGTCGTAAAAATAAACCACCTTCTAACCTTTGTTTACAAAAAAATAACCGACTTAAAAATCCCTAATAAATTTTAATTGAAAGCTTGAAATAACGCAAAACAACGGGTTAATAGTTTTTGAAGTCGGTGCTCATAAATTGCAATTTATCGAAGTAGATTATTTTATTACTCTTAACTTCTGAAAGGAATATGATAACTTGAGTAATATTCACCTCATTTATGTACAACTTGAAAAATAAACCGTCTTAAGGTGTCTCTGTCTATATTAAAATAATTACATATTTAAGAATTATAATATAATAAAGACCGTTAATGAGTTGTACCTTCTAGCATCAGCATAGTAACATGAGATGTTGACTGCCAGATGCAAATATCTAAATAGCTTCAAAAAATAATACAAAAAAACTGTAAGAACCTGTTTTTGAGGGTGAAATGTATGGGACCATTTTGGGAGTACACTTTCACGAATATTTTTTTCAATCGATTTATAAATGACGTAGAAAAAAAATATACATGTCAAATATAGAACATCTTCCTTTCTCTACGTTTCGTTGTTTAAAATAAGTCAGAATATGATGAAGCAAATAAAAAAGTCCTACGTATTTTTTTTCCTTGTTTCTCCCTCTACAAGTGTAGCTAAGTAGTTACTATTTTCGGATTGCCTACAAGTAATAGGCAATAAAAAATTCCGACAATTTATAAGATGACGCCTACCTAAAAATGGTTATGTAGGTATACAACAAAAGCTTTTAAGACATATGGCCCTGAAGCTAAATTCAATTGTCGTGAGAGTACCCCATAGTATGCCTTCTATACATTTTTTTACAAATTTTCACCACCCGTTAAACGAGGGTGACTAAACAGTGAACACTTTGTGAGATAGCGAATTCACTAAAATGTTGAAATAATCAGTATACTATATTGACAACAGTTTAAATGCTGGCCTTTATTTTGGACAGCGGATAAGCATTGCCATCCAGCGTGGCAATGCTGCCAGCATTTTGGGAACGTTGCCCACTGGCTGCGGTCTCTTAGAATAGGCTTTTAGTACATAAGTTAGGTTATTATATTTTTGTTTATTATTAGTTTAGTTTTTCTTGTCTTCTTTAAATATTGTTGGAGAATAAACATATAATTAAATCTCGTTTAAGTTAGATTTTATTTTATTTTTCCTAAATTTCGCCTATGTGAGAAACTGGTGCCTGGCGCCTTATAGTTAAGTAAGTAGTCATAGACTATAGTTAAGTCGATTCAGATGCACGGGAGTATATTAAATGAGACAACAAAAAATAGTTGCCGTGAACTATAGGAGGGAGAACAGGCACCACCAGTTTCGTAAAAAAAAAAGTATTTACCTGAAAAGTAGCGAACAATAATTAGATTGTCTGCATATATAAATCTTTGTTCAATTAATACTCCAAAAAGTAAGAAATATTGCAAAACCTTTACGCGGTGGACAGGTTTTAGAAACTAAACATGATCGAAGCAAAAAAATTGCAAAAGTGATATAATTTTTCCAAGTTATTCAGGGCAAAACAAACGATAATTAATTTTAGTTTATACTTATGGAAGAAGAGATTAAATAAAATTATTTCGAACCGACGACCTTCCGACCGTCCAACCATTGGTCACTAAAGTTCAATCTAATGACGTCACATCGAATCCAGTTTGATGTCAAAATACACCATAAACTACCCATAGATTATTCACGTTACGTTTTTTTAATCAAAACAATCACATTAAATCATATCACTATTTGGCCCATTTATTATGAAACCGGTTAAATATTCAAACTTTGGAATCTTTGTGTCGCGGTCAGTTTATCACAATTACAAAAATCCGTAACCGATTACGTTTGAGATGTTTTTATAACTTAGATAACTTAGGTCAAAGAAACTTGATAAGTGCAAGATGAACTTAGGTTTAAAGAATCACGTTAAAAAGTACCTACATTTTTATATCAGTTCTTATTATTATTTTGTAAACTTATTTTGTCCAATTTCTACTGCCCGTACACAGTTTGGTTATCTCGATACCGATTTCAATTTTCGAAGTATTCATTTATTTAGTCAAGATTTAACAGGGAAATGAGGATACAGAATACGCATTTTCAATAATACATTGACACTACTGATATTTTTATCGAATCGATTTTTTTTACAATCATTAAGTTTTTGTTCAAACCTTAAAATGCGCTGAAATATAAAAATACTCATTTTTTTTTAATGATTAAGTTTTCGTAGAATTATAGTTCCACATCAAAAAGCACGAAAAGATTCATTTAATTTATAAGCCAGATCATACCATAACTTTGTTAGCTGCTATCACAAAAACATTTAAAACACGCAAATTACTACATAAAAGCTCTGAAAAGTCTAAAGCAAGTAGTTTTCATTAACTAAAATATCTCGAGAATCATCCGGACGAGGAGCTTGACTGTTTACGGAAAAATGCAAGTGAAAAAAAATACATGGCGTTGTCGTCAGGTATTTAGCGAGAACAAAAGTGCTGTCTCACACAGACTCTGACACATGTACACTGCCTCTAGGGATGTGGTGTCAAATTTCGGATAGGTTCGGATAGGTACGAATACGGACTTAAGAATAATTATTTTATGTAGGTTTTAGTTACGGATAATCACTAATTTCAAATAAGCCCGTAGTTCTCGATGCTTAGTTTTATTTGCCAACCGTTTTAAGAAACTGTTTAAGTGAAAAAATCATATTTAATGATTCTAGTTTATTTTTAACTATCATTTGGTAGCTTCAATCAATAATTATAAGTTATTATTTGTTCTAGCTACAGCAAAACCTTTATTAACATGTCGCAATTACCCCGAGCCGAGCTAAATAGAGACTTCATCAGATTCGGTTTCCGATAGATATTTAGTTCGGATATCTGATCCTTTCGGCTACAGTTCCGCTCTATAGCATCCCTGACTACGTCTATGTGGAGCTCGTCGAGTGTTACCTATTAACTTAATAAAGAACTAAGCCCTATCATCTGTTTATACCCTGCACCAATCTCAGCGTCAATTAAAAGAGTTAAAAAATAAACGGATTATTCTTCGCAAACATCGGCCGTATAGATTAAAACCTGTTTATTAGGTATGTCTCTTTTTACAAGCTATGATACCACGCGTATTATACACAATTATGACAACATTTTATCTTCATTCTGATGAGTTTTCTTAACTAATGGTAAAATATCGTATGACAATAGGTCGAGTGCAGGTACAATATAAAATCGACGTAAGCAATATGTAATAGTACACTGCCAAATGAAGCTTGCACTTTTTGAAAATAGCAAGTGAACAATTATTTAGTTATAATGTTATTAATTAGTAATCAGCAGAATTTACATGACCCCGTTACGATGTGAAATATTACCAATACGCAAAATTTGTGTGCGTCAAATTTAAGTGCCATGACTTATATTTTTATCGAATAATATCTGTTTTTATCAGACGATACGGAAGCACTAACCACTGCTGAACTGAGAAGTCTATGATTAATACTCCCTGCTACTAAGTTACCGAGTTACTATAAAAACGTTTACAATTCGTGCGTTAACTATTTGAACACTTTTGAAGCTCAAAAGTCGAGAAACTTACTCAAAATAATTTTAACATTGTCATTAAGAGAGTTGGTTTGCAAAAAACCGGCTTGTGACCAATGCCTAATAATTACTTAAGTCCGCAAAATTCCAAACAGAAGAAACGATTAGCCAGCACACGAGGACTGATAAAAATAATAAGTACAAAATCTCGGGGTCTAGACCGTGAGCAGTCAAAAACTTTTTGCTAAGTATTTTTCAGAGCAGCGCGCGGACTGGTCAGCGACCGGCTTTTTGGCAGAGAAACTTACCTTAAACTCTGTGAAGGCGAATAGGAGGAGCAGGGCCGCGATGTGGGCCCCTGCAGTCCTCATGGTAGTCCAGTTATGGTGAGTGTCGAATGTTGAAAAGTTTTGTCGGAGAGCGGCATGCGCGCAACCGTCGTCCGCGCCGCTCCACTGTCGGACCGCGAATGGCGAAGTGGCGAACGCTGCGCTGGCCGGTGCCGCGATCGCTTGAATCCCACTCGCGTAGTCGAGTCGCGCCTCTAGAATAAAGCCGCGTCCGCACTAATAAGGGACTGAATGCATCCGTAATCCGTAACTCACCATTCAACTCTATGTTTAGCCTTAAAAGTAGCTACAATTGGAAAATAGATGATTAATTGTAATTGTCGCATCTAAATGCTGCCCAAACTGAGATGAGTAAAGGTGAGATACGTGATAATACCTGCGAGATAAAAATAGCTATGGCAAAATAGCAGAGCGCGTAGGTTTCAGCTTTCGAGTAGGCATGCATGTTGTAGATGTATTGTATTACCTATGCAGTTGACTCGTCTCGTTTAGCTCGTGGCTAAGTTAAAGCCGTGCGGATCGACCGTGAAGCAATGCTTACCGTGGTCACCCGTTGGATGGGTGACCTTCAATTACGAGTTAAGATTCGCTTGCAGAGCACGTTAGCAGTTCGTAAATACTGATATTGAGCTGTTCCTTCGACCAAATGAAGGCTCGGAGGATTGATTTATTTGTACCTCGAACTCTAGACTCTAAAACAAAATTTTTCAGTAGGTATTTATTTTTTTCTCTGGCTCATACGACGTATGTAGTCAACGGGCGAGGAGTCCGTCTGAATGTATGGGATAATTAAAGTCTTTAGACATGCACCTAAGAGGTTCTATAGGTTTATTAACAATCTACAGATGTAGATTATAGCTTCGCTTCACCTGAAGACTATGGTGCTATGCCTCATGTGCCAGTGATTTCAGAACCGGAACATATTAGTACCAGTACTAATATTCGGCGGCAGGTTAAAGTGGACGGTTTTATTTCCACCGTAAAGTCGTTCACAAGAGCTCTGCCACCATAAATCTTGGAATTGGTTAAACCTGGCTGTCTAATACAAGTATAGTCTGGTGCCTAGTTATGAGATTATAGGACGACAATTACAGGCATATAAGGCATACGTCGTTTTATCTGATTGGTTTTGTTAATGTTTTAGTTAATAGAATACTGGTTCTACAAGAAATCATAGCATTATTAGCACGTCTTGTTTTGACACCATTTTACATAAAAATGTTTTTATTGAGTAATATTTATCAGACTGCCCATATCTATATACTTATAATAAATCTATAGAAGTAAAATTTCTGTACATTGAAAATATTAAAAAAAAATAATAGTGTTACTAGACAAACACCGAACCCAAAAATGTGATTTTTTTTTGTCTGTCTGTCTGTCTGTCTGTTTGTTTAGGCATCACGCACAAACTACCGGTTCGATTACGATGAGACTTGGTATAATTATTCTTTAATATCCTGGGCACCACACTGGGTACTTTTTATCCCGGAAAAGTACCCAGTATATTATATACAATAAAAAACAAACTTAATTTTGCGGTTCGGAATCGAAGCGTTGAATACCTGAAGACGAAAGTCTACAACTAGTGCGTCCTACCTGTTATGACCTACGGTGCCGAGACGTGGACATTAACGGTTGCACTAGTCCACAAATTTAAAGTCGCGCAGCGGGCTATGGAGCGAGCTATGCTCGGAGTTTCTTTGAAGGATAAAATTCGTAATGAGGTCATCCGACAAAGAACTAAAGTAACCGACATAGCTCGCAAAATAAGCTCGCTGAAGTGGCAGTGGGCTGGTCACGTCTGCGCAAGGACCGACAGCCGTTGGAGCACACGAATCCTGGAATGGAGACCGCGACTCGGCAACCGTAAGGTAGGACGCCCCCCTGCCAGGTGGACTGACGACTTAAAGAAGGTCGCTGGAGGGGACTGGATGCGGAAGGCGCAGGACCGGATGTTGTGGCGCAAATTGAGAGATACCTATGTCCAGCAGTGGACTACGAGAGGCTAAATGATGAATGATGTAGCTTGAGATGTAACTTAAAAATTGGTATATGTTGTATCTTTGTATTGTATCCCTAAGGGAGTAAAATTAGAGGGCTTAAGTTTATATGCGAGGTTCGTCAATTTTAAAGATAAATGCATGTAATGCCGCACATATGTCCCTTACATAACGTATATGAACTAAAATATTGATTTTTGGGGGCTGAATTAGGGGTTGTAAGTATATATGTGAAGTTAGTTAATTTTGAAGGAAATTGCACAAAATTCTGCACATAGGTTCCCTGGATATTTCATTCCCCATGAGGGTAAATTTGGGGTTGAAAGTGTACAATGGAAGTTTCTGAATTTTGTTGGCAACAGCATGGCAATATCGAATTCCAAGCAAACAAAGTCACGGGCAACACATAGTACATACCAATTTAAAGGTGACAATGTCAGAACAATGTAATTTGTGATGTTACAAATTGAGGGTAAATCGTCATTTACCGGGCACTCGAACCCGAGACATAGCATTGAGCGGTGGCATACACTACTGCTAGACCAACGAGGCATTATAATTCTGTAGTACGTATAGTCGTATATGTATAATACATCATAGTAATAATATCATTGCGTATCTTCAAAATTTTAATTAATCAACTTGGTTTATTAATCTTTTTTTTTTAACTATTTGCACATTATAAAAATACAGAGGCGGACTTAATGCCTAGTGGCATTCTCTTTAGTCAACCTAGGATGGTAGATAGCAAAAGTTGGTACAGTCAGAGAAAAGGAACTGAATAATTCACAGTAAAGATGTAAATATATATTTGGGAAAAAATAATTAATTATCAATATATGATACCCACAGGCGGTAGCTACTACCGCCGTTTCTGCCGTATCAATTATACGAGGCCCCCGGCATACGAGGACCCCCAAAGTGCGTAAGTAATAAAGTAAAAAATTACCTAAGAACTTAGAAGGGACATGAACGCCTGTCAGACCTCTCAGTATTGGCCATAGAGACAGAAACTTTAGAAAATCTAAAGTCATTATCAGCTATAAATGATTTTATAAATCAGTTAGCCGAAAAAAGGCAAGGAGAGTGTTTAATATTTTGAATTGTTTGTAAAAGTTATGGTAAAAGTGAGAGATAGATAATCATGATGAATAAATATTTCTTTTAATTTTATACATTTTTTTTTCTTTTGTGAGAGATCTTTACTCTTCATAAGGACCCCCAAACATTTTTTATACGGGGCCCCGCCAAGGTACGCTACGCCACTGGTGATACCGATCATAGCATCGAACCACTTGGTTTGTCGATAAAAGTTTAGTAGCCTATATGGTAATCTCACATATATAATATCTTACAACTTACACGCGACTCCATCTAGTCCCAAACTAAGCAGAACTTGTACTATGGGTACCAGAATAACTGATACTAATACATATTATACTTTTCTTCTCGCAACACATACTTATTATATATTGTAACAGCCAGACTAAGACAAATCCCCATGTTCATGCACACAATATTTGTCTTAAGCCAGAATCGAACCCGCGACCTCGGCGTTGCAGGCAGGTATACTACCCACTCCGCCATCCGGTCGTCTAATCTAGATATAAGTGATATGTACTTAAAATTTCATCAAAATAAGCCTGGTAGATAGTTATTAAGGGTAGTAAATACACACATCCGCATTTGCAAAAAAGAACCAATAGGTAGGTTTACCAATAGGTTAGCAGTTCTCCATCCCCTCCAAAACGGCCCTAACTATGATGAAAATATTAACTTTCACTTTTATAATATGTATTAAAAAAAAATCAGTTATACTAAGTAACAGTTGAAAAATTTAAGGGACTGGCCGGATTTAAACCTACGACCTTTTGCACACCGGCCAGTCGCTTTAACCAACTAGCTACGGTCGCCTTGTATATAACGTCATTTCGTGACGTCACGTTCATCCATTTGTTCCTATCTAAAGTGCTGAATGCAACTTCGCCATGTTGGTTTGTATCCTACAAACCAACATGGCGAAGTTGCATTCAGCACAAATGTTATATAGAATAAACGCGTACCTAAAATAATCAATAAAGAGTTAAAATCATCAGTTATTTAGTATCATGGTTTCGTGATTATTGACTTTGGAGAATGAAATCATATACTCAGTATGTCACACAATTGTATTACATAACGTCACGCTTTTATCACTTTTTACTGGTGGTAGAGCTCTTGTCAACGAGCTTGAGGGCGGCAGCAGCACCGTGTCACCTTTAACCTGCCGCCAAATAGTAGTGCTTGCAGTACTGTGTTCTGGTTTGGGGGAAATCCCGCCCTGAAATTACTGGTATATGAGGCACACCGTAGTCCTCAGCTGCATAGCGTCGCATTTACTATCTGATTTTGTGGATTGTTGATGTCAATGAGCTGTACTTCAAAACACCCAGAAGGGTTTAGGAGAGGTGTAAACTAACGCACGGTGCGTTAGTTTACACGTCCCCTAAGCCCTTCTGGGTGTTTTACGCACCTGTTATGTTTATTTACGTCCCTTCTAAAAGGAAGTAAGCCTATAGCCATCTGTTGCCTGGCTTATAAAACTATAAGTGCGGACCGCGAGGCTCTATGGCACTAACTATTAACTGTCAACTTACCACTATGAACGATTAGATCGTCTACTCGTCAAGCTCGACAGTTTTTTTTTTCCGTGGATCCTCGCAGTCTACACGATGAGATGAACTCGACTTGGAATAAAACTATCAAGTAAAAAACCGGATATGAGGACGGACCAAATCAGGCAAAAATATAGTTTAAAAAAACTAAAAAAACACGCTTTTAAAGCACATCAAACTAAAAAGTGAAAAATAATTCTTATTATAACCTGAAAATAATAATAAACGAAAAATACTAGTACTATTGTGAAAAAAAGCGTGGGTCGCTCGATAGACGAAAAATATGGCACAGAGCGCCCCACGCTTTTTTTCACAATAGTACTAGTATTTTTCGTTTATTATTATTTTCAGGTTATAATAAGAATTATTTTTCACTTTTTAGTTTGATGTGCTTTAAAAGCGTGTTTTTTTAGTTTTTTTAAACTATATTTATTTTTCACTTTTTAGTTTGATGTTATTTAAAAGCGTGTTTTTTAGTTTTTTTTTAATCCTGGCGATCCTAATCAGGATAATGAGATAAATTTATGAAATTATTATATTGTCGCTGATTCTTTACAAGTGTAGAAAGTTTGAATTAAATCTGTCCGTTTAAAGTGGGTCAGAATCGAGTCCAAAGGAGTCGGTTACATACAAACAAACAAACAAACAAACAAACAAACAAACAAACAAACAAACAAACAAACAAACAAACAAACAAACAAACATACAGGTGAAGCTAATATAAGCGTGTTAAAAACCGGATATGAGGACGGACCAAATCAGGCAAAAATCATGTTAAGGGCTAAGTTATCGGTATCTTGACAGTGGCGAGTCAATATGTTTATGAAAACCTGATTTATATACATTAGAATTATAGAATTAAGCAAAAAAAATGATATACCTATATTATTTTCACCACACCAGCACGGAAAAGATTGTTTGATTGATAGAATTCAGTGAGTAAAAACCGTTTTTACTCACTAGTGAGGCAAAGTGATTTAAATTTCGAAACACAAAATCCTTCCAATGAATAGGCGCTGAAAAAAACAAAGCAGCCACCATTTTGGTTAGTAATAAACATTGACATCAATTTTATTAAATAACTACAAACGATACGTTTTAATTATTTCAAATTATATAAATACACGCTTATTTAGTATTTTAATGTTTTTATATTCGTGATTGACCATTAAATTAATTAAAATCAGGTACTAAATATTAGACTCTATAAATAAATGTTACGGAACGAATTGCCGAACGCATTTTAAAAAGAAAAAGTCTGTGTCTGTGTCAGTCATCGCGGGCAACTATAAATTCTTTTCAGTTTATGTTTAATTGTTTATAGAACTTTTTAACAAAAAAATAGTGAATCCATTGATGAAGAAATTTGTGGAACACCAAAAGAGTTGCGACAACTTGCTTCTAACACAGAAGTTTGCTTTTTACCAGAAAAATAACGTAAAAGGAATTCAAAGCGTACGACATTAATTAGTGGTGACTTACAAAAGGCCTTAAAACGCATTCTGAATCGGTATTACTGTCGTATTTCATGGAATTATCCCAATTTAAGCAATTGAGTACGAGTTTATTTAAATCTTAATATTTTCTCACTGGAAGAGGTGAAAAGTTTTGTATGTAACGCATGAGAAAAAAATAATTTCCTGTTCGTGACCTCTTACTTACTTCGCTTGCGAAGTAGTCTTTATTAGAAACACTCACTACGCTCGTGATTCAATACAAGCTTCGCAAGCTCAAGATTTAAAATTGGCACTCAAAACAGAAATATAAACTTTTTCTCACTTGTACCATAAATTAACTATTAAACACAAGTAACAAACATAAACTAGTTTAACCTGCCACTAGGCTTCAGAAAATAAAAAAGTCATTTTGAGGTTCATGTGTGCGATTCTATAATAAAATCCAAAGCAATATTCAGGAAATTCAAAGTTTTAATAAATTTAACTCGATTATAAGAAGAAAACTGTGTTCAAAGAATATATTATTCAATCAAAGATTATATGGAAGATAATAATAATGATAAGATAATAATGCTTGGGAATAGGTTACCGTTTCATACGGGCTGCTATTTTTTATTTATTTTATTTTATTTTATTTTCTAACTGACTAAAGCTCAGCTTCACGTTTTAAGTTAAGTTTTATTTAGACTAACTCAGATATTTTATTTGTACATTTTGTTTGACGATTTCAAATACTATGTAATAATAGTTTACGAAATAAACGCAAAACAATAAACAGTTAAGCTTTGAAACTTTGCCGACTCGGGTATCGAATCTACTCCCTTAGCACGGCTCACTACTCGTGACATTTCTATTGGACTATGAAGTAAATCAAAGTAGGTCAGAAGACGAATAAAACTATGTTGTAGTTGTCAACATAGTTTCTGTCATAATAATAGCAGCCCTGTATCTAATAAATGTCCCACTGCTGGGCTCGGGCCTTTTCTCATGATGAGAAGGGTTAGGCCATTAGGTGCCGGTTTAGCACTACCAGCGCCCTGGGCGAGATTTATACGGCGCCCCCTAACTGCAATTCAAACCCATATAAAAAAGGAAAAAGATATAATGAAATTACCATTTATTAAAAGAAATAAGCATTTATTATAAAAAAAACTAATAAAATTTGACTTTTCTAGCCTTTCTGTCATTTAAATAATTATTATGATTATTAAAATATCTTTATTAAAAACTAATTATTAGATCTCGTTCAAACCAATTTTCGGTGGAAGTTTGTATGGTAATGTACTTACATCATTTTAGAAGTTACGGGGCGGGGGACACATTTTTCCACTTTGGAAGCGTCTCTCGCGCAAACTATTCAGTTTAGAAAAAATATATTAGAAACCTACCTCAATATCATTTTTGAAGACCCATAGATGACCACGTATGGGTTTGTTGAAAAAATAAATTGAGTTTCCTAAGTATGGGTAACCCCAAAACTTTCTTGTTTTTTTCCTATTTTTGTATGAAAATCTTAATGCGGTTCACCGAATACATCTACTTACCAAGTTGCCACAGTATAGCTCTTATAGTTACGGAAAAAAGTGGCTGTGACATACGGACGGACAATGGGACAGACATGACGAATCCATAAGAGTTCCGTTTTTTGCCATTCGGCTACAGAACCCTAAAAAAAATAGATAAATGTTTTTCTCGATGTTCTCGAGTTTTTCACCAGCTCTTCTTATGATGCAATACCCATCGGAGCTGGTACTTGGATTGATTTTAATTCAAATTTCTAAGTTGAATTAAAGTCAATCTAAGCTCCGGTGTCAAATCATTTTATTGCAATAAGTATTATAATTTAATTGCCTAAGTTTTATTGTAATTTTATGTATTTTGTCTTTTAATGTTTGTTTTGACGTGTTCAAGCGTCCCTTGGGGCCCATGAAAATAAATGATTTGATTTGATTTGATGGTCGGGGATGCCCGGTAAAATTAAATGCATGCAGTGCAGTGCTCCGATTTGAAGACTGCGTTCCATTCTAGTGTTGCCAACATAACGATGTTTTCGCAAAATTTGGGAAATTTACGAGTAAGTAGGCCTTGCTTAATGAGCGAAAGGGGCACCGCACCCTAACGCCGCTACTGAGGC
Organism: Hypena proboscidalis; assembly: GCA_905147285.1. Classification (NCBI taxonomy): domain Eukaryota; kingdom Metazoa; phylum Arthropoda; class Insecta; order Lepidoptera; family Erebidae; genus Hypena; species Hypena proboscidalis. Next base: position 31,990,938 of record LR990126.1, read on the forward strand.
CATAGTTCACCACGTTGGCCAAGTGCGGATTGGTAGACTTCACATTCCCTCGAGTACTTTTTTGGCACTCTCAGGGATGCAGGCTTCCTCACGATGTTTACCTTCACCGTTAGCGAGCGATAAATTGCATGATAAATACACACATATCTTCGAAAAGACGAATCTTTGCGATTTATTGACAGAGGTGTGTGCCGTGGATTCGAACCCGAGACCTTTGACTTCGCAGTCCTGTCTTCCACAAGGCTATCGCTGCTTTAACTAACTACGTCATAGTTCAAGCCGCGCCAAGGAGGCTGGTCCATTTTTGACAATTTTTATTTCCCTTTAAAAGACATAAACGCGCTCGCCCCTTAAAAATTAGGGATGATATTCTTTTTTTTACCATATTTTCAAAATACCTTCCTAAATAATGTAGTGGCCTTCTTTATTAAATCACACATTTGTTTTTTTTTTATAAAATCGACGACCTCCTCTCTATCCCTCTCCTCCTCCATCTCCCATGTCGCGGGGGTGTTCACAAACATACATTTTACACACACAAAACACAGCCAGAGTCAGAACAAATCTTTGCGAATCACACAAAGGTTTGTCCTATGTGGGGATCGAACCCACAATACCAGCTCAGTTGAAAGTGGCGAGGCGACCGTTTTAACCACTACGCCAACTGTGCACTCAAATACATACGGTGGAATTAAGAACCGCCGCCGTTTTTTCTTCGGATGAAAATGAAGTAACGTTTCCTTTGAGTAAAATTTGAATGCTGCATGCAATTTGAATGGTGACTCAATATGTAGTTATAATAACTGTTATATTTTATTCATTTCATTTTAATAGATGGTGCACATGAGTTTCTCACCAGCTCTTCTCATTATGCAATAACCCATCGGAGCTGGTACTTTGATAGATTTTAATCTGATTCTAAACAGTAAAATTAATCTAAGCCCGGGTTATTCAAATCATTGTAATTAGTATTATTTAGTTTTACTTATAATTTATTTTATATCATTGTTTGTATTATTTTTACGTGTTTAAGCGCCTCCTGGGGCCTATGAAAATAAATGATTTAAATTTGAATTTTGAATTTGAATTTGACACCCAAAACTGAGACCCTGAAAATCTGTAAAACTCACCGTCTAAGATATTAAGATTTCAGTGGTAAAACTGGCGTGAAATATCGAAAAGTTAGTTTTTCTTAATTTATAGTCTTATGTCTAATCAATAACTGTAAACAAAATTTGAAGTTGTAGGACTGCTGAATGGTGGTGATGGTTCGTGAGTCAGTCAGTGACAAAATTAACGAACTTTGACAAGAAATTATTCTTGAACTGCTCGTTCAAAGTTGATGTAATTTTAAATATAATAGTTATTTTATAAGTATAATGTTCTCAATGGTCTAGTGGTTACCGTATGCTCTCACCGTGAGGTCTCGGGTGTGATTCCCGGGTCGGCCCAAGTGTTATTAGTGAACTTTTTTCCGAAAATTCACAACAGCAGTACGGAGTTGGAATTGTGCCCGGTGGATAGCGATAGGCTGACCCCCTACCCCATGGGACCTAAACATGACAGGAGAAATTTGGGTGATGTACACCTCTGCTACACACATACGCACGATGTTACTCGTATGTTATGTTAAATGTTTTCATCATCATCATCATCATCATCATCATCATCAGCCTGTAGCAGTCCACTGCTGGACATAATGTTTTCTTGGTAACTAAAAATTCAGACTTACAGAAAAATATACATATTGCATCTTAACTTAAACTAGTGTAATAACTTAATATAAACTTATTAAGTCACTGTCAGAAGGTTTCGTACACAAAATGCTGGCAACATTACCGCCTTGTATTGCGCTACTAAGTCGCTGGCCGAAATATAAGCTATAAAATATATATTTTAAAATTGTATTATCTTAGGCAATTAATTTGATATCAAAGTAATTCTTTTATATAATATAATAATATAATAGTAGCCTTGTATTTAATATATGTCCCACTGCTGGGCTCGGGCCTCTTCTCATGATGAGAAGGGTTAGGCCATAGTCCACCACGCTGGCCAAATGCGGATTGGTAGACTTCACACTTAGTAATTCTTTTAATTATGTTTATTATTTTCAAAAATTAGACAACGTGTCTAAATCGCGTAATTATTATGAATGTAAATAAATATCTAATTATTCGCGTAATTATTACCTTTATTACGCGATTTAGACCCGTTGTCTAATTTTGGAAAAATGTTCCCAAATCGCGAAAGTTTAAAAACATAATGCTTCTTATATCGAATTTAGTGTCTCAATTATGTTCTCAAATCTCAGTACCATAAATTAAGTTTATCACAGGAAGTGGTATCGTTTTACATTCTTTCCCGTGCAGACGCCTGCAACTTACTATCTGGATCACTACGAAGAAAGTTTCGCCGTCTCCCTCGCACGCTTAAGCCCTGCAAAGTTCGATGACCCCTCTTTTACGCTTATCACACTGTAACCACCACATACTTAAAAGGCATTGAGTTGAACGTCTCTAGATAACAGAAAATACATCTTAATACTTCGCAATTAAGTGTTTATTTCATTGATATGGAGATTGCAATGGCGATATCACTATTATTTACTTATTCGACGCGCCCAATTCTTCGGTTAGCGAGTGACTGGTGAATTATATTATTGTCATAATAATATTGTACATGTCATTAGTTTAGAAGTAATTATCTTTTCACAGAAATCGACGTAGTGATGAACCGAAAATAACCTATAGTTATATTCTTATATTCGCACTGATTAACATTACTGACGATAAAATAATTAGACAAAAAATAACAGCTTCATTACAAATAAATTTCCAAAATTAAATGACTTAAATTACGATCAATGCACTAAAAAGTAAGAAATACATAGGTAATATTCAACCTCTCACTCCATCTGTGTATGTATATCTTGAAAGAATACAGTAGACGGTCTTAAGGTGCCCATGACCATATTTCAAGAATGACACCATACTCCTAACCGTTGAGGAATTGTACCTTTCAGCATCAACCCAGCAACATAAAATGCTGACTGTTAGATGGAAATAATAAATTCTTTATTGCATAAATCAACAATACAAGCTAATGTGAAGCACTGACAAAATATCTGAATATCCTTAGCAAATATCCGAATAGCTGTAATTGAACTTCTGATTGATCATTTTTATAGCATTTAGCTATGCTTAGCAAATTATACTAACAGTTGAAAAAGATATGGGACCGGCAGGATTTGAACCTGCGACCTTACTGCACACCGGGCAGGCGCTTTAGCCATCCAGCTACGGTCGCCTCTTAACAGAACCCTAAATTTCTCAACTGTATGATTCGTCATTTCGTGACGTCACGTTCATTCATTTGTTCCTAACTGGATGGCTAAAGCGGCTGCCCGGTGTGCAGTAAGGTCGCAGGTTCAAATCCTGCCGGTCCCATATCTTTTTCAACTGTTTCTTAGCTGTAATTGAAGGCGGTCTTATTTTTGTAAAACGATTATTTGTAAAATTATTTACTTGTTTTATTATTTTGAAGTCGGTTAAAACTCACACTACATCGCACAGTACCACATTTACTATATTCTCCGCCCACGGCTCCACTCGCGTCGTTAGTAAAAATAGTACACTTAAAGTTAATTCAGATTATAAGCTACATAACACATAGCATAACATCACGCCGATATCACCTAAAGGGGTGTGGCAAAGGTGTATATACCCACATTTCATCTGTTTTGTTTAGGCCCCTGTGTTAGGGTATCCTAACGCCATCCACCGGGCACAAAACCAACTAAGTGCTGCTATTGAGAATTTCCGGACAGAAAAATCACAAATAGCACTTTGTCCGACCCGGGAATCGAACCCGTGACCTCTCGGTGAGAGGCGCATACGCTAACCACTAGATCAACGAGGCAGCTGCATTAGTGCAAATTCTCGTACAGATCGATCCGCACGTCTATTCCGTAAATGGAATCACATGAAATTTAAATTTATGTCTATCATAATATATCAAATAGTTTAGTTTCTTTTCCACAACACATCCATCCACATTATTGTCGCAATTTCTGGTCAATTGATGGTGGTAGAGCTCTTGTGAACAAACTGAAAGTGGGTAGGACCACCGTCTTATCTTTAACCTGCCGCCATATACATAGTAGTACTTGCATTTATGTGTGCCAGTTTAGTGCGAAGAGCAAGGCCTGAAAACTGGACAATATGCCCGTTCGCTACTTACGTCCTATAAAGAAAATATCCAATAATTTATAATTCTAGCCTAACGAAGAGTATCGTATCTATTCGCCAATTTGTTTTATTTTGGATAGCATACAGGTTCAAAATAGCCATCGCGTGCGTTCCCAAATATAGCAATTAGACACACAATTACTATTTAATTGAGTATGTTGAACTCTATCATCATGTAGCTAAATATTCACTAAACAATAGTTCTAAAATCTACAAAAACCTATCTTGCTCTGAAACTTAGAGCTTTTGTGATGGAAGAAAGGAAGTCCGACCTCCTCTTTATTCTTTGGCATCACCGTTACGCTATCCTTACATCTTGGTAAACAATTTGGAAGTCTGAAGAAAAGATGGATCGATTGTGTGAAATATAACATATCATCATTGGCCACAGCATCTTCTCAGATGATTGTAGCAGTGCATGTTGTTTATGTGGCTACTAGTGCTGCATACATTTTTTCTTGTGGCTGATCAAGCCAATAGCAGCACGGCATTTTCTGCCACATGTGTCGCAGATAAAACGCGAGTCCTCCACGGGTAGCGCAGCGTTGGTGATACGAAGCCTTTTCTGCTTTATATTGTCCAGCCAGGCTTCGTCATGTTTTGTCGTACCGTCTAACAGGTCACGTCTCCAATCTAAGATGTAAAGTGCCCACCCCCGCGACGTGGACGCGCCGAGCAGATGTTACTCCAGTGATGAACAGGGAAGGTGACCCTGATCTCCCTGGAGCCGGGTTAATGCTCTCGTATGGTGCCGAGAACAAAAGCAGCATAACATATGGGTGTGAGTAAAAAGATGACGTCTGATATAAAAGTATGGAAGGATACATATTGCACCGACCCCAAACAATGGCATAAGGCCAGTCGGATGATATAATCTAACTAGAGTTTAATCAAACTAAACATTTTTGAAAACCGAACAAATCTTTTGACTACTTATTTCTGTCAGAATTGAATGATATTGTTCAATGTTTTGTAGCCCGCATTGCCACTTAAGGTTCGACTATAACAAGATTTTGCTGATTGCGGGGTTTGTGTAGCCAGACCAGCATCGCCATATGTACCGATTTTTATGTCAAATTAAATGTCCCCCGCGCCGGACAGGCTCAATCCTGTTTTTTGTGGGTGAATCACTCAAAAAAAGGAAAGATTGAAATAATTAACCCTACTACGTAAAAATAAGTTATAAAAGGGAGGAAACAAGAAAATATTTTTTAGACTAAACTAAACCTTTATTTTCAGTAACGTGATTTTGTTTTTCTCTAAATAAACTGCTTAAATTTCCAAAACCATCAAATTTTTATGTTACGTTTATGCAGTACGAAGCGCTTTCGACGCAAGGATAGCTTTTGCAGTCAACAAGTTTCAAAGCCAGCTTTGCAAAAAAAATCCAGGATCGCTGAGCTAAGCCGTCAGTTTTAACTTTGTGTTTTCCAGTTTGGAAGTGAGGTGTAATACATTCTGTCCAGGGGGTCTCGTGTGAGCTTTGACAGTTTTCACAAACGACGACATGTCTTCATGGTCTTTATGCACACCAGCGCCCTTGCGGGAAATCACCAACAAATATTTTTAAGGAAATAAACCTACTAACTATCAGCGTGATAGTTTTAGCACAGCCTAAATCGTTCGTTGTGGTTTTACAATACTGAACTTTGAGTTCTGTCAGCGACGCGACTCGAATTTTCTTGAATCTTGGTGGTAAGGCTTTTGTGAATCGAGGCAGTTATGAAGAAAATTACACGCACGATGTTAAGGAGTGAGCTTTAATATTTTGCCTTCGGTTTGGTGGCGTAGGAGGTATAATTACTTGGTCCATCAGGGAATGTCGCATGTCCAATTTTCATGAATATCACTGAAAGGTGAAATGTGGGTGTTATATATAATATAGCCACACTTATTATTTAAAAAAACTCAATTAAACAATTTATAATTATAATACTATAACAAATCTCATTACTTTCCTATCCCACAAAGGTTATTGACCTCGGGGTAATTTTATATATTTTATCACTTATAGACAGTTTCAAATAAAAATAAAATATAAACTTTGACATTGAGTTTACCTACATTAGACATCATCGATACAAGTACCTAAATAAAATTGAAGTGACTGTTTTAATGTCAAAATAACTTTTTTTTTGTATTTTGCACGACATCTATGCCTTAAATATTTTTTTTTATGTATCTGTTTGTATTGAATAATCTTCTAAATGGCTGAACGGATTTTAATAAAATTTTAGATGCCGGTGTCTGACTACAAGACGCGTAAAAAAGGCTACTTTTTATTGATAAATTTTAGTGATGATTCTACTAAATCCCTTAGACTAGAAGCCGACCCCAACGTAATTGGGCAAAAGGCTCTGCAGATTGGTTATTCATATATATAAGTTATCTATTATCTATACTTATATTATAAAGCTAAAGAATCTGTTTGTTTGTTTGCTTGAACGCGCTAATTTTAGGAACTACTGTTCCAATTTGAAAAATCTTTCAGTGTGATAATAGCACATTTGTCGGGGAAGGCTATAGACTATATATCATCACGCTAAGACCAATAGGAGCGGAGCACCAATGAAGAATGTTTCATAATCGGGTGTTTTTTTTCCTATTGAGAGCTTCCGCTGCATGCGCTGCGTAAACGGTTAAGGTTTCGCAAAAATGTTTTTCACGAAAGTGTTTTTATAAACATGATATTAATCCTTTTCCAAATAAATACGTTATTCATCACAAGTATTTAATATGAAACCAAATTGCCCTTTACATTTATTTATTTATTAAAATCACTTACAATATAGTCTTACAAAAAACATCATTCGATTTAAATAAATATCTTGAAGTTATCGCAGTTTTAAAATAACATCACAGCAAAATAAGTCGCGGGTCAAAGTTAGCGTTAGCCCAAAGTAACAATTCCAGGCGAACGAAGTCGCGGGCGGAAGCTAGTCGCCAATTATAATTATGCAATCCTCTGGCTACATACACACATGGCGTTCACTTGAATGTTTCCTTCATCGCGATGCAGCAAGCATTAGCGGAGAGCCCAATTACAGCATTCTAGATTCAGTCTAGTTTTGGCTGTGATAAATCAATTATACAAGACGGGATAATCTATTTGGCAGATTGTTTAATTCTTAGTTTGTCCGGTTGTCGACAATTGGATAACACATGGAGATAAATTATAAATTACATAGAATAACGAACATTATCTTTCGGTTTATTTTTTGTATTAACGTCTCTTCCAGGAGCAGAATTATTTACTCTGTTCAAGCCACTGAAAAATACTTTTGTTTGTCAGGAAACATGCTCGAACTAGCCACATTTCCCCGAAAAAAACACTAGCGCGGCCTCTGACGGATTATTTAATTATTCACATTTGAAAAGTAACAGGCTTTTACAAAGCTGAGGAATAAAATGTCGACCAGTGAAGAGTACAAATGGTGCCTCACTACGGCCTCAAATATATATTGTACCATCACGCCTTTATTACTCAGAAGGGTGTGGCAGAGGTTTATATATCAATTTAACAATCACTCAATAGATGGCATTAGTGGAAAAATTAGAAGTCGGTGTTAAGATTCTCCACCACTGAATGACATGACTGAAATTTTAGATTCGTTTTGTTGTTTCGCAATCATTTTTTTGGCATATTTTTTCTTTGCCTGCCTTCATTTGGCATAATGATTGTTACGCATAATATTTATTTGGAATAAAATAAAATTTCCAAACATAAATATAAAATTTGGAGTAACTAACTTTTTCGCATATTTTATTTATTAATCTATTAATTCATCTAATAAGAATTCCAAAATAGGTTCCATTAGCTCAGTTTAAACGTTTTTTTTTTATCCGATTCCTGTTCCATTAGCGATTCTGTGATCGTTCTGAACTGTTTTGAGTGTTTTGACCTATGTTCCACGAGAAAAAAAAATCATTATTAATTATTCGTTTATTTGTAGTTTTTATTAGATGAAATAAATATACAAAATAATAATATAATAATAATGTCAATTTGTAATTTATTTCATTCATTTTAATTTTTAATTCCAAGATTTCGACTTAATTTCTTGCAAATAATTATTCATGGAATCATGATACTATTATTATATTCTTTTTTTATAAAAAATACAGACAATACACAAAAAAAAGTCAAATTATTCTTTTTCATAATGATCGATTTATTTCATTTCACGATTTGATTTATAGTCTGTGGTTGTTTGTTACAAACAGTGAACTTCCCTAAAAAGTGTCGCTTGTCAATAAAGTACATTATTATTGTAGTACATTAATCTGACAAAAAAAAACGGTAATTCATAGGCGTGATCTGTTAAAAAGAAAATAAAGGAATGGACAAAGTATAGTTTACTGCTTTCTTTCATACACTTTTCAAATTGCTTTTCTTATTTTACTGTTCACAATTCCAACTCCGTGCAGCTATTGTGAATTATCTGACGGAAAGTTCACAAATTACACTTTACCCGACCCGGGAATCGAATTCATTAGACCATATCGAGGCAGAAAACAACATATACTTACTTAGTATATAAGATGTACCTTACCAAAATCCAAAGCATACCTAGTAAGCAACAGGTGGCCCGGCGAGGATCTCCCAAAGGTCTTTATGTCTCTGTATCTCTTATTTGCTATAGCTACCTATACCTATTGGCAGACGCTCAAGATTACACGCCCCCTTGCCCTTGATATTATTGAAAGTATTCTACACCACAGACAGCACTACCTTTTACAGGGTGGATGCAGGCCGGATTAGCCATATAGCTATAGTAGCAAATGCTACGGGCCCCGCGAATTGGAGGGCCCCGCGCTTCAACGCTTGTCTGACCGTAAAAATAATTAAATTTAAATAGGAGCGTAAATATCTTGGATGTCTAAAAGGCATATGAAAGCATATCATACAAATACTGTGTTAGTGGTTTTGGAATATTTCGGCAGCTAAAAATACTTACAACAAAATATATTCTGAAAAATCCTCAGTAATGGTCAGTGCTTACAAAGAGGATTTTGAGAACAACCTAGGCAATGAATTTGTGCTGTTCGCAGAGCTGCTGAAAACAGATGTTGAAAAGCTAAAGCAACCTAACCATTGTGACCCCATTGTGTAATATAGAATCTTCATAGTTATTATTAACTAATTGACTTTAGGTAGTTACCTAATTAATTTAATTTAAATTTTATCTTATTAATTTCATTTTAGTTGTTAAATACCTTTTGTTTTTTGTTTATCGTACTACCTTGCTTGTGGAAGCTATTTAATTGCTATGTACAGATATAATTGGGCGTCAGATTTGCAATTTTTTTCATATAAAACATAATAATGTATGAAGTGTTTAATCTGTCATCTGTTTCTGTACCTTCTAAATAAAATAAAATTCATAAATGATTGATTTTGCTACAGGCTGGCTTAATCCGGTACTGGGTGGATGCGACATTTATTAAATAACGAATTTTACTGTACCTTTATCTTAGCAAATGACTTTAGGTATTAAATTTTTGTTGTGGTGAGAAAATAAATATATTGTCTATTGTCTATTAAATCCTCAGTTTCAAGACATTGTCAGTGTCAGTGTTCATTTCCACCTGTTTATTTATTTTTATTTAAAAAACACTTTTGCCGACCATTTTGATGAATTCTTATCTATTATTTTTATAGCATTTAGCTATGCTTTGAAACAGTTAAAAATAATATGGGACCAGCAGGATTGCCATACCGCTGCTTTGCCTCTTGCCTGGCATATAGGCTACTTTTTATCGACGTACTACGTGGGTGGAACCGCGCGCGGAAGCTAGTTATATTATTATTTTTTCGCTCAACTGACTGATTCTTCAACGCAGAGCCTAAGCCGCTCGGGCTATAAACTTAAAATTTTGCATGATGATTCCTTACATGGCGTAGGGGCAAACAAAAAAGGGATTTTAGGAAATTCTACCCGGAAGGACATCATCTAAGGGTTGAACGGCTGTATGGAATTCCTTCATTTTTGAAGTAAGAAGCACGAAATTTCGTATCTATAATTGAACTTGAACAAAAATATATGAATTTCTGAATCTTGCTTTACCTAAATTATATTATGAAGTATGTAAGTGTATTCAATACTGGAGTGCTCGCGAGGGAAGGAATTGCCCCAGGCGCCTTCCCATGCTAAGCCGTCACTGCTGTCGTCCTTTATGGAGTAAAGGATTTTTACTGCTCGATGCTCTAGTGGTTAGCGTATGCGCCTCGCACCGCGAGGATCCGGGTTCGATTCCCAGGTCGGCCAAAGTGTTATTTGTGAACTTTCCGTTGGAAATTCACAATAGCAGCACGGAGTTGGACTTGTGCCCGGTGGATGTCATTAGGCTCACCCCCTTTCCCATGGGACCTAAACATAGCAGGCGAAATGTCGGTGTTGTACACCTCTATCACACCCTTCTAGGCGTGATGTTATGTTATGTTTATTAGAATCACCCCCTCAACCCCTATGATTGCCTGGTATCTTGGAGATGCCCCAAACAAGCAATGAGATGAAATCTTGTCATAGCATTCACTATATTGACGTTCAAAGAGCGAAGGTTCCATCGCGCAGTGTCATGCAAATATGTGACACGGAACATTGTCGCAATTCACTGAATATAAGAGAAATTTGACAAGGTTTCAACAAATCTGCATTTCAGCAAAAAGTAATTTATATTTCTTCGTATTACATGCTATCTTATAAAAAAGCTCGAAAAAAATATGCAGGTAACGGATTTTCGTCACACAAGTTTTGCAAACTCGGTCTCGGCATGGGTATTCCATAAATTGAATCACACGAAATTTGAAATTCTGTCATTTCATTCATCATCGGTTCATCATATTCACACACACACACACACACTCACATAAACTCATCCAATAAAAAGAAGACAGAGTAGTAAGTACGCAATACGTGTCGTCCTAAGTTAATTATTTTATTTTTACATCATGATTGTCGAACGCTATCTTCTGAGATACATTCTACAACCTAATTCAGAAGATTGAGTATATAATATTACCACCAAACAAACTATGTACTGCCACACATAATATTGTATAAATTACCTTTTAGTAAGTTATTTGTATTCTAACTACTATTGATATTTATGTGAAATTGGTAAGAAATAAACATTTTTTTATTTTTCATTTTCATTTTCAAATATAATAATGGTTGTAAGGATGCACTAAGTTGGCGCAACTGACAGTTTCAGTTACCACCACGCCACCGGTTTTTTATAAACTGACAGAAAAAACAATAGTATCAAAAACCGGCCAAGTGCGATAAATGTTTTTCTTTATTCTTTATTATATTGGAGTTGATTGAATGAAAGATAAAATGCGGTTTACGATTTATTACGTATTAAAAAAAACTAATTATTAGTTCTCGTTCAAACCAATTTTAAGTGGAAGTTTGCATGGTAATGTACATCATTATATTATTTTTACATTTATCATGCCCTTATTTTAGAAGTTACGGGGGGGAGGGGGGCGAGGAGGCACAAATTTTTCCACTTTAGAAGCGCTCGCGCAAACTATTCAGTTTCGAAAAAAATATATTAGAAACCTCAATATCATTTTTGAAGACCTATCCTTAACTACACGTATGGGTTTGATGAAAATATGAATGAAAAATATATAGTTACGGAAAAAAGTGGCTGTGACATACGGACGGACAGACGGTCAGACATGACGACTCATTAAGGGTTCCGTTTAATGCCATTCGGCAGCGGAACCCTAAGAAATGGTGTGTCGGTTAGTAAATTCATCTTTGCGATAATCAAGTCGTACAGCTATTGTTTTCCAAAGTACAGTGGCATATGAGAGAAAATCGTTCTACTTTAACACATCTAAATAAAGCGAAAGGTATTAGTTTTTATAAAAATGTAATATCTAGAAAATACCAGGTCGGCAGGTCGGTTCGTAACAAGTTAGAAGTGGCGAGACCTGTTGAAGGTATCAAAGTTGGTGTCAAAACTTTTCACAACTTGGCTAGCTTTTTAACATTTCAGAACTAAACCAAGACTGCTTGTCTTATTCACTCTGTTTTCACGCCGCTTAGTTTACCAAGTGAATAGTCTGCGTTTTCAGCACATATACAAAAAGAAAAATCACTGACTCCAATTACATGTAACATTTGGAGCCAGTATTAATTTTGACGGAGTGCGCCGCAGGCGTCGACTTTATAAAAATATATATCTCGACCCTAGGCGCAAAAGGTCTGACGTCAACTTATTAAATTATAGCATTTTTGTTTTTTTGAGCTGACTTTTTGTCCTCTTTCTATCACACTAATAAAGATATTTCTATATCTCTTAGTGCCGGAGATACACGGTTGCATAAGGCTCTATCTTTGTAATTCAATACGACCTAGAAAGTAATATTTTTACTTAAATTTATACCTACATAAAAAAATCTTGATTAACGTAGTTACAATGTGTTTCTATGGTTCGAATGTTATTCTTCTGATCGTCAATGGTCTATTATTTATATCGCGTATTCTGCTTTTATACATTTATGCTGATATTAGTTTTAACTTAATATGCAGCGTTATGCTTCTAACGTTTTAAACTAAATTAGTTATATCTATATATATAAAAGGCTTTGTCCTGACTGACTTAGTATCAACGCACAGCCTAAACCATAGGTCGTAGCGACTTGAAATTTGGAGGGTGTATTCTTTACAAGATTTTATCGTGCAATAAGAAAGGATTTTTGAAAATTCGGCCTCTAACAGGGTGAAAAGTGGGACGAAAGTTTGTATGGAAAAGCGTTTGTAGTAATCATGAGGCTCGATCAATTTCAAAAATGGAACTTTGTTGAGCAATCGTGTGACAATGAGATGTTGACATGAAGTTTTATAAAAAAAGGGTTTTATGTCAGTGTAAACTTTTTAATTGTCATTTCGGCCTCTTTAGATATCTAAGAAGTAATTGTTTTGTTTAGTAGAAACCAACTTTAATGTAATGGAAGATGTGTGATGTAAATTATAAAAAAATATTTAAATAGGGTTAAAACTATCATTTTGATGTGCTATAGTCAGGTGGCAAATGAGATCGCAGAGGCAGGGAGTCCGGCGGCAGCTTAAACCATATTATTTATTAGTAAAAGATGGAGACCCCATCACAAATAAGCGCCAAGCTGCAAGACGCATTATATCCATTTTTTATCCGTCAAGACAATTGACATGAGATTTGGACAGAATTCAATAACATCTTCTACCGAACTCTGTCCGAATCTCATGTGAATTGCTTCAATTATTATTAAATTATTAAATACTTTAATTATAATAATTCCAAAAACGAGAAAGTCACAGTCATGTCATGTTATTTATTGTGTGAGTATAAACTTTTTGGTAGTCATTCGGTCTCCTTGAGTGTCCGATGATATATTAAATATTTAAAAAGTTAAAACTACGTTTCAAATTATGAAAAAAAGGTCATTATATAAAAAAAAATAGAATAAATTCAAATCCGTGGTATAAAGGCCTTTCTACACGAGTGACTTTTTGCCACGGTCAATTCCAAAACATTTAGACATTCTTACCGACATTCAATTTTTAACCACCTACATAAAAACGACTAGGTGTTATTAGTTAGACGTGTCTGTATGTGTGTGTGAGTCTGTCTGTGACATCGTAACTCGCGAATGGATGAACCGGCGTCGTGATATTTTTACTTAGAATTGATTCGTTCAGTGATAGATATTATTGTATTTATTACTTTTTTAATGTTCGCTTTAATTTTTAGCAATAAGTTTTTTTTTATTTATTTTTTTATTATTTATGTAATAAAAATATTTATGTACTTTTATGATACTAATGATTTACGTTTTGCATTATTTATTTGATCTTTTTCTGATATTATTTATGTTCTTAATTTTTTTACGATTTTATTTTAGTTGGACATTTTTGTTTCTTTATGCATGTGTTTTATTATGTTAAACATGTTTTTGATTTTATACAGTAACTTTTTAAAAATTTAATGTTAAAATCAATTTCACGTTTTCATGTATTTTTTGAAGATTTTCATAATATTTATAATGTGCCGTGTGGTCCGACCCTAAAGATGCCTGATTGTTTTGGAATTGACCGTCGAATTTTTCTGCTCAACCAAAGTTTTAGTAGAGAGTAAGTTCGCCTCGAGATCTGGTTTTGTTGGCACCTGAAGGGAAGACTTCGAATATTGTTTACAAAGAAATACTTTAATTGGGTATTTATAACTCAACTTACGACAACTTTTAATCGCGCGAGCAAAGCCGCGGGCAAAAGCTAGTGTCACATATAAACGTAAGACTCTGTGCTTGTATTAACTAAAACAAAATGAAAAACTGTCTCGATGGTCTAGTGGTTAGCGTATCTGCCAACCACCGGGAGCCTCGGGTTCGATTCCCGGCTCGGGCAGTGTTATTTGTGAATTATCCATAGATAAATTAACCTACCTGTTACCTGTTATGTTCAGGGCCCATGGGACAGGGGGTAGGCCTATCGGCATCCACCGGGCACAATTCTAACTACGTGCTGCTATTGTAAATTTTCTATGTTTTTTATATGTTTTAATTATTTTAAATTACATATACACGCTTATTTAGTATTTTAATGTTTTATTTGCGTGATTAACCATTAAAATTAATAAAAAATAGGTACTTAATATTAGACTCCATACATAAATGTTAAAGAACGAACTGCCGAACGCATGCAATTCTTAAAAAAAAAAGTGTGTCTGTGTCATTCATCGCGGGGAATTATAAATTATTTACAGTTTATGTTTGTCTGTGTCATTCATCGCGGGGAACTATAAATTATTTACAGTTTATGTTTAATTCTTGACTGGAACTTTTAAACAAAAAACTTCAGAAGAGTTGAGACAACTTGCTTCTAACACAGAGGTTAACTTTTTACCAGAAAAATCACGTGAGAAGTATTTGAAAGCGTACGACATAATAATATATATTAAATAAGGTGCGACTTACAAAAGGCGCTAAAGCACATTCTGAATCGGTATTACTCGTATTTCATAGAATTATCCAAAGTAAAGCAATCAAGTTCGAGTTTATTTAAATCTTAATATTTTCTCACTGGAAGGGATAAAAAGTTGTGTATGTTACTCATGAGAAAATTTTAATTTCTAGTTCGTGACCTCTAAAATCTTTCGCTTGCGAAGTAGTCTTTATTAGAATCACTCGCTACGCTCGTGATTCAATTCAAGACTACTTCGCGAGCTCAAGATTTAAAATTGGCACTCACAACAGAAATATAAACTTTTTCTCACTTGTAACTACCATAAATAACTATTATTTATACACAATGCCATACAAAACAACTCAAGTTTAGCTCCACTATTAGTGTAGTTCAGGAAAAAACGTAGAGTTACGCACTTTTTGAGAATTTATTCCCACTTTGATTATTTTTATAGCATTTAGCTATGCTTAGCAAATTAGGCAGGATTTGAACCTGCGACCTTACTGCACACCGGGCAGTCGCTCTTAGCCATCCAGCTACGGTCGCCTCTTACCGGCAACCTAAATTTCTCAACTGTATGATACGTCATTTCGTGACGTCACGTTCATCCATTTGTTCCTATCTTAGGTAGGATCAAACCAACATGGCGAAGTTACATTCAGCACAAATGTTGCAACGAATAAACGTGTACGATATTTTAACTTTGATTATTTTTATAGCATTTAGCTATGCTTAGCAAATTATTCTAAGAAACAGTTGAAAAAGATATGGGACCGGCAGGATTTGAACCTGCGACCTTACTGCACACCGGGCAGTCGCTCTTAGCCATCCAGCTACGGTCGCCTCTTACCGGCACCCTAAATTTCTCAACTGTATGATACGTCATTTCGTGACGTCACGTTCATCCATTTGTTCCTATCTTAGGTAGGATCCAAATCAACATGGCGAAGTTGTAACGAATAAACGTTAGTAGTAAGGTCGCAGGTTCAAATCCTGCCGGTCCCATATCTTTTTCAACTGTTTCTTATTAACCTACTTCAAAAAAAAAAAGAGGTTCTGTATTCGATCCGTATGTATGTATGTATGTCACCTTTTTATGTTCGCGATTTTTTAATTTTTGTGTTTGATAGTCTAACTATCAATAAATGTCTTTATATATTTGACATTACGCTAAATTGCACAGAATCCGAACAGAAAGGATTACCGTAGTTCAAAGCGTGGGAGAAGCTACTACTTAATATTATATTATATTAAAATATAATTAAACAATAAATAAAAACTGGCACCTGAATGCGTTTGCTGTTGAGATAGTGTAATATTAATTGAGTGAGAATATTTACTTAAAAACGTAATAAGTGGCACGGGACCGCCTTCGGCGTAAAGATTCAGGAAGCGCCAAAGGCCCGTTGTTCTCTGCGACCTCGGCCCGAGTAGAATTATCTTATTTTACCTGGGTTTTACCCGTCATCGATTAGCGTAAAATTGCCCCCGTTTTTGTAACATATTTCAATACTGCTCCACTCGTATCAGTTGTAGCGTGAAATAAGTATATATATGATTTCTCAATGAATGGGCTAATCAACAATTTTTTTTCAATTCGAACGAAAAATACCTGATATTCATTCAAACAATCAAATTTTGCATCTCACAAAAAATCTTCAAAATAACATGTTCTGAGTTATCGCGTTTTGAACGTTTGTAAATTCATTGTGTTGTAGACAAAAAAATCAAATGTTTTATTCATACCTCAAATCTAAGGTACATTCTTCATTTTACAGTTACAGGAGTTTAGTCAATATACCATAAGAAGATTAAGTTTTATAAGGACTTTTATACGACTGGGAAAGTTATAAATATAAGCCGTTCATATCGATCAGACCTATCTTACCTTATAAATAAAAAACTATTATTGGATAATGTCAAGTAGTAACTAACAATGATACCATAATTAAAAGTACAGAACACTTCTGTTCTAAGTTTTAACAGAAAACTGAACAAACTGAATTAGAAATAAATATACCATCAGATGTTACTTATTTTTTTTTTATTTTATCATCTCAGCCTAAGTAGCCTAACGTCCATGTCCACTGTTGGACATAATATGCGCGCGGTTTGGGGCTACGAAGCCTAACCAGATCATTCGTCCAACTGTCTGAGGGCACCGTCACTCGAAAACCCCCCTCGCTCTCGCTCTCAAAGTTGAATTTACCTAATCGGCCCTTTTGTCCTCGTTCGAGTACAACTTCGAGAGTAGTGTTCTCAAAGAATATTGCAGAGATAGATTATTAGAAGATATAATACAATGCCGCCATCTATTAGTTAAACGTAGCACTAATCTGTGAACACAATGTTTGTTTGCAGTCACGTAGTGTAATATTATAATAATAGATGGCGTTAGTATCACATTGTTAGATAGAGTTGAGATATTTTTATACATAGTGGGGAAATAAGTAAAGCTCATAGCACTTTGACTGATACAGTTAACAACATTTTGACCAAGGGGTAATGTTACTTGTTTTTCATAGGTTACCAAGGTGTTTGTTAAGGCTAACTGTCGAACTTGTCACCAAGCTTCATATACTTCCATTAGATTGTTAAACTCAACTCAAATTACAGGGTGTTGCAGTCGCAGGAGACACGGCTTTAAACTGGGAAATTTGTTTTGCGTCCCGATTGATCCAGGAAATCCGGATTTCGGGACACCTGACAACACTAATTCTTGTTTAATATGAAATTATATTAATTTCTTGGATCAAATTATAACGAAAGAATTTTTATTCGATAGTTGTATGTATTACCTTATAATAGGTTTTGTATAAGTTGGTTTTGTTAGTTCTTCCTGTTGTAGTCTAAATTACCAAAAACTACAGACGCGATACGTTCAAATAAAACACTGATTAACACTGGCAACAGTGGCAACCAAAGAGGATATAAGTAAACTGGCAACACTTGACTATTCGATTTATCATCTGTGCCGCTGCCTGACATCTTTCTTTGTGCAATTTCTGTAGTCTCTCGTGAAAAATCCCGTTATTTCGCTTTCGTAATTCATCTAACAAAGGTATTATCTGTTCGCGAGTGTCGTCCGCTATTTGTGGGGCAACAATTAAAAATTAACGGGTGTTCCGTGACACGGCGCAAATAATTTATTTTCATTACAAAATTATCGATTTTAGTCATCTCGTCGGAAAGAATTGTTTTCATGCTGTTTATTTAATAGTGCCGTGGGGTGACTGGCGATCAAGCAACATTTTTCGGGTCACAGTCCAACCTAAGGTGAGTGGAGTGTTTTGTAGAGCGGTAGAGGTTGTCATCCTCCCTGTTCGGACTCCTTTGTGACGCCAAACCTCAATATCGCGCGCTGGGTTAATTAGGCTGTAGGCAAGTGTTCGGAGACACCGATCACAGTCCTTATTTATGCGTTATGTGATTATTAGTGACAAGTGATGTACGCCATCCATCAGTGATAAGCCCGTCGCACATAAATAACTGTTCGATAGCGTCGTGCATTGCACTGCTCTTTACTCAGGCGCGTTTATTCACGTGAATGTATGATCTGTATTTTGTTCTCTATAACTTAGTATCTATGCAATATCTGAAGTCATCCAACCATCAATGTGATCACACAAGAATGTGTTAATAAAATGCACAGTATGAACTCAATGTAGAGTTGTAGCAGGCAAGAAAGATTATGAGAACATTAATATGCCTGTGCATAAGTTATTTGAATGAGGCAATAATTACTGTATCACTCATCTCATGAAACTTCTCTTCTCTCTTTTCATTATGATGGCAGCTTAGTAAAGAAAGGTACTATGTGCATTACACTCTATACTTTGTCTACACAGAGTGAACAGTAAGCACATTGTATAATATTGTATTTGAATGTGAATACTAATGTACTCATTTCTATTTTCAAACAAAAAAATCTGGCTCCAAGGTGATTATGAATTAGGTGTAGTAACTAAGTTACTACTTCCTTAGTAACTATCATTATTTTGTCTCCTTCAAGCAAAACTTGCTCCTAATTATATATGTATTGTTTACACTTCATATTATTCAATTTAAGCCATGTCTCTTTGAATAGAAGTGTCCCAAAATCAAGCATTTTGATTGGCTGTAAAACAGTTTTTGTTCAAGTTGAAGATGACATGGTTATACCTAAAGTATATATGTATATCTTTTGAGCCTTTTTTCTCAATAAAATGGTTCTAGTCTAATGGAGTTGCTCATACAATTATCAGTATTTTTCGTGGAGCTGCTGCCACAGACCTCCACAACCCAGGAGGTGATATGATACTCCTTGGTAGACTAGATGTTAGACTTCCTGGCCTCTGACTACCCTTAATGACTGCCGTAGCCCTTCATATTGCAACCAGGACCAATGGTTTAATGTGCTTTCCGAGGCATAGAGGAAAACTCATTATGTTAACACCACCAATCCATGGCCAACTGCGGTAAGAATTGCTTAACCTGCAAGATTGATTGGTCAGCGTGGCTTGACTTTTCCACAAGCTATATTTAAAGTGAAAGATATAAATCCTTCCTGTGATGATATGGTCTTATACATTAGCAGAAACTCCACACTATTCTTAGTATAACAGTTAGACATGGATCCTTTATAGGAAATATATACGGACATTAGACACATTTGAAGTGCCTACAAGACTTTCTTAATATCAAATGGTGGTACCGGGTTAGAAGTGCTCTGCTACAAGGTGGCCAGTTCTTACACTGTAAGTACGAAGAGGCCCTTTGTCTGGGCTGAGTGGAGGGACTTGGTAAAGAGCAAGTTCATGACATTAAAGAGCAAAGAAAGCTGGTGTCCTCACTGCTTGCACACACTTACTAATAACATTGGATACGGTAGCCATAAAAGTAGCACTTACAAGAGCTGATGATCCAAGTTCCACTGCTAATTATTAATCAGCAGCCATGACCGTAGCGGCAATCATGCCTTTCATCATCAAAATCAATCCCGAAGGTTTTGTATGGCACAGTAACAAACATGTACACAATTTTTTGCTTATAATATTAGAAGGATATTTCCTTCCAATGACTAAAGTGCCCTTACATTTGAGGTTACCACTTCACAATGATCCTTATTATTACTATGTTATGTGTTATACTATGTTTGTGAATATAATACATTTCTATGAAGGATCCATAGATACTGTTGTTAATGAACACAATATTGACTAACACAATGATATTGTTTATTTATTAAATTATTATTACCAATGCACCTAGCTGTTTTTAATTAATATTTATGGTTATGCTTTTTAAAATGAACTTACCATAATGCCATACTATGGACCTTCATCCTCTTAAAATTATCCAGACTTCCTATTGCAAACAGCAGTTTCTGTATTTTGTCTATTGCCCATGATATAGGAGTAGCTGATTGTACTCAGAGGCAGATTAAAATGGAGAGTGAGGATAAATATTTTGAATAAAAATTGCATTGCAATACTACTCATGTAAATAGGCTTTTATGGCAAACGGCCTCTGTCCTTACCAGTAATACTCAACTCAGAAATAAAAAAAATATTATTACTCATGGCCATGTTTAACACAATAATATTACTCAACAAAATGATTAACCAAAATAGGCTAGATTTGTGTCTGTTTATCATATTTGAGTAGTATATATTTTTTAATATCAGGGGTTAATAAGGTATTTGACCATAACATGGGTTTGATAATCTTAATATTGAATAAACTAAACACACTTCATTGCAGCCACAAAATTTGCAAAAAATGCTTATGTAATTCCTGAATGTCTTTATAATGTCTTGTGCAATATCATCATTTTATTTGAACTCTACCAATAAAAACTAATTGACAAACAATTACCATTGCTTTAAAACTAACTTAGTCACTATTATTATCGTTTTTAATGGGATATTTAACATGATTTTTCTATGTCTTGAGCCTATATTATATATTAACACTGTTGCAAGCAAAAAAAGTGTCAATACAAACATCATACAGTGAAACTAACAAAAAATATAGTTAAAATTATCCTGTTTAAAACAAGAATACAATAACCAATGCTTGATTAATTTGGAGTACAAATTAATCAAGGAAGAAGTAATTGAATCACTGTCATCAAGGATATCTATTGAGATAATAGGAGCTAGTGCAATCTGGTTGAAAGCAGACTAGAGTAGGTTTCATTCACAACATGAACAGTACCACAGAATATTATGACAGTACAGTGAATAAATTTTAGATCTTGAACTTGAAATGCAATCAAAATTGAGGATATTGGAAAGAGTATGATTCAGGAATGTGTTTATAATTAAAGCAGCACTGTATCTTATGTATGTCCCACTGCTTGGACCAAGCGGGCCAAGTGCTGATTAATAGACTTCACACGTCACACCCTCAGGCACATTTTTTAGCCACTCTCAGTCATGCAGGTTTTCTCACAATGTTTTCCTTTACCATTAGCAAGCAATTATTAATTATTTAAATAAACACATCTTCGATAAGACGAATCTTAACAATTAATTGACAGAGGTGTGTGTACATTGCAGTCCTACAGTCTCCAACTTAGCTATTGCTGCCTTGAGATTCATCGCTGTTGTGTTTACCTTGTCTTATATTAAAACAAACATCTGAAAAGATGTGTATTTGGCTTTAAATATGGTCTAATGCTTTTGATCCTGTGCAAAAGATTTCGACAGTTCAACATAAAAATGAAAGCAGTGATAATAATGATCTTTTCTTTTACAGAGTGAGCCGTGTCTTGGGGGAAAAGCAACCCGGGCACTACGGTGGCCCCAGACACACCGGCTCCAGCGCCCCAGCCTCCGGGTAAGTAATCATTTATATAAGGCTCTCTGTTCTTTTTTACTTTTGTGGGTTTTAAAGTAATGTTAAGTATTCTATTACCTTCCTACCACTGTTAAAGGATAAGCGTTCGAACGGTACAGCTAACTCTACAGCATTATTCCATAACCTTTTGTCCTAAACCTAGGACATGCCCTTCTTGTTGTTTACCATGCTAGACTGCAACTTAGCAGATTTTATACATCTCCTTCTATGAATGGGCTATCAAACTGTTCCTGAGATAAGAGTGTTCAACCAAACAAATACTTCAAGCTTGAAAATATCAGTACGATATAGGTTGCCAGATAAGCAGTCTTGATACTGGGCCACACAACTTAATGGTTATAGTTATTTTATTTCAGAAAACATCAGTTGATTGTCGCATAAAACATTAAAGCATTAAGATTTTTTAAAGTTATATTACAAAGCTACAGTGTACAGTACAAGTAAGGTTTTATCCAAACAAGTTTCTGCACCCAAGTATGGTATTTTATGTTTTGGCCATTTATAAGGAACAAAACTGGTTTTTATCAAAATGTTATTTTTAACTGTATATTTGCAATATTATTCGAGTATTCAAAGATCTTAAATGCGCCTCTACATTTGAGCTCTAAGAGTTAAAACCCAAAAGTAAATACACATATTGAATGCGGGAGAGAAAGAGTGAGATGCAAATACGGGTTGCAAATGCAAAGAAGTTTGGTGATATCGGCTCTAACGTCAAAAAGTCACGCCTTCAGTAGAGACAGGTTAAGAAATCTCTACCACGAGATTGGAGTCAGTTTCAATCTTAATGCATTTCTACAACAACAATAAGAATGATGTCTGAACCCGCAATAGTACATTGTACACCAAGGGATGAAAGTAGTTGATTTCATTGAGGGTGTAGTTTGAGGCCCGAAGCGTAGCTGAGGGCCTTAATACACCCGAAAGAAATCAAACTTTCGCCCGAGTTATACATAGTGCTTTATACTACACCTACAAGGAAAATAAAAAGATTGTGCATTTTTCTCACTTCTCCATTGCAGAAAATCTGCATACGCTTTATTATATCTGACCCTTGACTTTTGTGGTAAGAGGTCCTCAATCACTGCTTGAGCAGTTACTTTCAATTCCTCCGGAGTCAATAAATCGTCAGTATCACTATCACTCGACATATTAAGTTCTTGCAACAAATTGTTTATTCAAAAGTTTTAAAATGATGAGGAATTTGGAGCGAAATGCAAAAATTTTCACAATTTCTTCTTTCATACGCGCATAGAGACACGGGTAACAATGGCATGCAGCCAGCTACACTTTATGAAGTTGATTTGTGAAAAAACGTTTGTAATTATTTTGTAACAGGTAATAATAGTGATTTTAGTGGTTTATTTATGGAGTTATTATATAATTAAGTTACATTAATTTATTTATTTTTATAAATGTAGTTATTTTATTCTTTTAATATTCTTTTTTATTTATGGTTTACCAAAAAGTACAGAAAACAAAATGAAAAAAAAAAAGAAATTTAAAAAAAAGTTCATTACTCCCATGGGAGTAAAGAATTTAGGAGTAATATTTCAGACCTCTAACATACATTACATGTTGCTTTTCAGAACTCGTCTGAAAAGACTAACTTTCTTTGATAGATATTCTCCGTATTAGATACTGCAAAGAGGTACTTTCTACGTAGGTGTAGTATAAGTAATAAAATTAATACCTTATTTTTAAGTCAAACTCATCTCATGATCATTCTAAGTTTTATGGACAGGTTAATTTTTAAATAACAACAGTATAAAATAAAAACGTATTAAAACCATTATCATAAACGCAATATTTTATATAGCTATCAAACAAAATTCATAACTTCGCATACAAGCTACTAATGGATGACGTCACGCCTTGTTTGGAGCGTTTGGGAGAGTCTATTATTAATGTGAATTTAAAATTGTGTTATCTCAGGCAGTTTATGTGATATCAAAGTTATTTTTTATAATGTTTCTAATATCGAGAGGGTTTTCAATTGCAAATAAAAATAAAAAATAGTCATCATGCCTAATGTTATGGTACATTCTGTCAATGACCTAAAGAAAAGCGTTTACCTTTTGATGAGTCAGCAGTCAACGGGTACGATACGGCTATTAGGTATTCCCGTGTTGCAATCAAGTGGTTAAAGTGGGTATAAATAATACTATGGAATGTATAAATGTATATGTATAGCGTATCGTTTGGACTCGACTAAGAATAATAATTTAGTTTAAACTGCATTCGTTTGTCTATGGTTAGTGCGCGACTATTCTCCGTGAGGTCTTCAGTTCCAGCCCGTGATCGCGCTAATGTCTTAGACAATCAATCCAAAAGGACTAGTCTTCCCCGCTGCCAAATGTGGAAGAACGCCGCACTTAAACGTCAAATAAATTTACTTGTCAAATCATAGATGCGAGGAACAATCTAATACCACGCTCCCGTTTTTATTTTCCCTCCATATTGACTAAGTGCTCTTAGGCTAATGTTCAACTAGGTCTTGAAATATTGAAAAATAAGGATTAATATTGTACTCTTCAAATGTAGCTGGAATACATGCCCGTATACAAACCAAGCTGTAGATTACCAGCATAAGATGGTCTTGCATTGTATAGGCTTTCCGTGCAATTTACTAACTTTTATTGGAAATGTATAGCTTGATTTGTAGCCGTGTGTCATCAAAATACAAAAATTCTAAACTTTTATTGGAAATGTATAGCTTGATTTGTAGCCGTGTGTCATCAAAATACAAAAATTCTAAGTAAGATAGCCACTCTGTATTCCAGTCGAATATTTTAATCGATTATTGACCGATTTTCTTCGGTTCAGCCTGCATCGGTTATACACGCCGCGTTTATCAGCCCAATAGAGACATGTATAATATTTATGTCAGTACGTATCGTCTCAAAGCTATAAAAGTACATAATGTATTACATGAGCAAACACGACACACCGTACATGTCATATCTACGATGATGTAACCTTGCGAAATGTATCGATGGTGTTTGCTTATGAAATCTCTTAATAATGGCAACGTATCGCCGTATTCGACGAAAACTTAATCGATTCTGAGTATTGCAATCGATTGTAAGATGTGCCACTGGACAACTTTTTTGTTGTGGTTCCACTACTACTGCGTCCCATTCCAGTCCAGTTGAGTGCAGAAATAAGGTCTTGAAATCATGAGATATAACAAAAAGTCCTCAGATATAGCATTGAAATTATTTGTGCAAGTTCATGGGCTGTAGTTAACGAATCTGTATTGGATGATTACAGTTACATTTCCTCGTAATCAGTGAACTGATAGGAAAGAATACTGAAAAGTCAAACTGTCGCTCAGTTAATAGTTGAATATTGATGGCTCGAATGTCGAGAAGAATATAAACGTCAAATGTAGCTGGTGATAGGACCAGGTGATAGGTCGAAATGTTGGTTTGTGGAACCATTTGGCAGTAGTCCTCTACATTGTATCGTGTCTGATATGACACATTCATTGTATGTGTGTGTGTAAATCTTATGATTGAAAATGGCATTGGATTAAATAAATCGATACGGTTGTTAGTTATTCACACATATAGCTTGCATTAAAATATGCATTTTTATTACACGACTACGTCAGAAGGAGGATTACGTTTTTCGAGGGTATGTATCATATCGCTCCTTTAATAATAAACTGCACTAATCCAAAAAACCAAGATTTTGAGTTTTAATCATAAAACGAATTATCTTCACGTAAAGAATAGGTACGGCCCAACTCCTGCTACATTCGGCCACGAGAGAGCGAGATAGAAGATTGGTCGCCTTTTTTTGATTGGCGAATCGGGCCTATCAGTATTAAAAAAGCGACGTCATTTAGTATTACGCCGGTGGTGATTAAAATGAGATGCGTGGATGTTGTGCTAATACTCAATAGTTCGTTTTATTACAAACGGGTAGGTGCTTAATTCACTTTTATTTCAATATAAAACTGAACTTTTCGAAGATGTTTCGTTTTGTTTTTAAACAATTGCAATTTTTTATGACAACATTTAGACTTAATTCATTTTATTTGTAAACTCGATCACAAGTAGTTGAAATGTTTAAAATTATTACGTTTTGTTTTTAAAAGACTTTGATAAAGACGAAATTATTAGTCGATGATACTATTTGCTACTAAGTATTTAGTAAACAGAGTTTAACATTGTGAATTAGTGCACTTTATAATTTATTCAAAAAGCCTTGTTTATTTCATGTTTTAAAGTTATTTCATTTTTACTTGATCAGATATCAAAAGATTGTATATAATGTCGTCACATCAAAATAGAAGCCAACGGATTTTGAGCCTGATTATAGCACCTGCAGCTTGTAGTATAGAACAAACGGCTTTAAGTTCACCAGAATCTGTAAACTCATTACTTTTTAGACATTAAATGAAAGTCAAGAGCCTCCATATACCGATTAAAGTGACGTGGAAGATGATGTTGCTGGCGAAGACCAACGCTCTGGTGTATCTGTTAGATAAAGACGTAGTAAATATTCCATTCTCAAATTGTATGCTGAAATGACTGTAGTCAACGCATAAAATTAAATGATGAAAATAGATCAGAGTCTTTCATAATGTTTGTAAGTTAGGTGGCTTAACCCAGCAGAGGTTATTTATTATTTCTTGTGTGTTGGATATACAACCCAGGTACACTAATGCAGAACATCTTTGACGTCCTATTAAAGTGAATAAAAAAAGGTTAAGGGTTCGTAAAACTTTTATCAGAAGAACTTTAGATATAACGGACAGAAGAAACACGTGGCATACCACGTCTTTCTTCTGTCCATTATATCTTTAAGGCAATAATAAAAAAAACATATTGATTCCATACTTCGCATAAGAATTTCATTATACCAGATCTCAAACTAATTATATATAATATATATGGCAGTAAGACGATTAAGGAGCTGTATACAGATTTTGCAACCACACAGGCAGAAAACAACAAGGTTACTAGCAGTTACATAACTTTTTACAAGATTTTGAATACCGTATATAACCTAAGTTTCCATCAACTTAAAAAAGGTCAATGCGATCTGTGCGTTACGAAAATACCGAAGAGAGCCGAAAATTGTGCAAATAATATGTCAGTCACATATAACTGACAAAATTGTATGGTGATATTCTGAGACAAATATAGAACTAACCACTACAGAAGATAAGAACAGAACACATTTATTTTGAAAAAGAAACAGTTAAGCTGGATAGAAAAGTTAAATTATCCTCTCTTATATAATATGCAGTACAAATCCCAAAAAAGGGATCCTAGTAAATTAAGAAATGAAATATGTAAAAGCACTCTTCACTACAAAAACAGTTACAGCATGTCAATAAAAAATTTTAACCACATTCCACAAACTTTAAGAGAATTACCTTTACATATTTTTAAAAGAAAACTTAAGTCTTGGTTACTTGAAAAGTGCTTTTATACGCTTAATGAATTCTATTCCTGTAAAAAATAAGTTATCCTGTTTGTTAGTGCTACTTTATTGTCCATGTTTACTTCTTTAAACAAAAATTCGCATGCCTATTAAAGGTGAATATGTTGGGCTGCTAAAACATGTATACCATCTACTGTACCATATTCCTGCGAATAAATAAATCTTTAATCTTTAATCTTAATCTTTAATCAAAATTTAAAGTCAGTACAGAACGAGTGGGATTTTAAAAGAATTTAAAGGGAGGTCCAATTTATACTCCTGATCCTACTCCTGATAAATAACTTTAATTAAATCTACAAAGAAAAGTAGTTCACCCATAAATGTACATGACATTTCCTATAAATCATTTATCAGTATAAAAGATCTTCAAGAACATTTTTTTTTTTCGATTAGATAGGCACGCGTTTGACCACAATCTCACCTGATGATAAGTGATGATGCGGTCTACGGTGGAGCACGCTTACCTATAAGATACCTATTAACTCTTGCTTTGAAGAGATTCAAGTTGTTCTCATGCGGAAACACAGACTCGGGCAAGGCGTTCTATTCTTTGGCAGTTCGCATAAGAAATGTAGAGGCGAAGCGCTTAGTGCGTATTGGTGGAATATCTACCGTGAAGAGATACCTGAGTGCCGTTTGTCTGGTAGTCCGATGGTGAAACGGGGACGGAGGGATAAGGTTGTGTAGTTTCTCGGTACACTCTCCGAAATGTATCCTATAAAAGACCAATAGGCTGGCAACCTTGCGACGGTGCTCCAGACTTTGTAGTCGAGCATCCGTCAGATCGTAATCGCAGATTATTCTTTTCGCCCTCTTCTCGACCGACTCGAAAGCCTCAAGCTGGTGTTTGGCAGAACCGTCCCACAGATGAGAACAGTACTCCACACACGACCGGACTTGCGCTTGATAGAGGTCGAGCAACTGCCTCGGTGTAAAATACTGTCTCACCTTGTTGAGGATGCCCAGCTTTTTGGCGGCTAGTTGAGCTTTTGACTCAATGTGAGAGCCGAAATTAAGTTTCGTAGTCTGCGAGATACCGAGGAGCTCAAGACGATCGGTTATTGGAAGTGATATAAATATCAGAAGGTAGGAGTCAGGATGAATGGACTCCGTTTAGCAGAGATAAGACACGCCTGAGTCTTACTAGCATTCAACGTGGCTAAGTTGGCTTCACCCCAATCAGAGACTGCCTTCAGAGACACGTTCATACGTTCGACCATTGCCTCCCATTGACCATTGACTCGTGAGTTGGGTATAGATACTTTCAACAACTGTTGTGCTACAAAATAAAATAAAAATGAAAGATCAGTATGAAATTGATTTAAAACCTGCATACACAGAAAATCAATTACTAAGTGATAATAAGGAGGGCTTTAAAGAACTTCTTACAAAAGGATTAATGCCTAGTTACAGTTACTATAAAAACATTACAACTTAATTTTATAAATAAATTAAAAATTGCGGTGGTGATTATATAATTTTTTTTAAATAAGTGTTTTTGATTGATCCCATTGTTTATGCCAATGATAATTATAAATTGTGATAAAAAGTTAATTACTAAACTTTCGTGTTTAAAAATTTGAATTAGATATAATGTCAAAAAGTGTTTTTGTTTCGTTTCTATTAAATTAATGCAAATAAGCACCAATATGTACTTAAATTGTATACCTATAAAATAAACTATAAGTTTTTTTTTCTTACAGATTATTGTCATTGTAATAGGAATTTCACATTGAGACTAAAATAGGCGTAAACTGTGTTGGGTTGCCCTTACAATTATGTTGAAGACTGGCTGTCTAGTTAGGTTTCACCGGCTAATTTAAATGACAGTAATACTTTTTGTTAATATCTGATGCTGGTTTTTTTTAACTTTTTTAATATTAAACAAATACATTATGAAATAGATCAAGCATTTTATTTTCTTAGTAAGTACAAAAAGCATTATTTCTTAATAAATGAAATATGGCCATATTTAGTTAATAATAAAGTGCATTAATTCATTTTATGTTGTTGCAAATTTATAATCCTGCATTGCATTTTAAACATAAAACGAACTAAGTCATTGGGGTCCTTTTTAAAGTAATGTATTTTTTTAGTCATAATGAATAGCAAGTATTTATACACGTCATTTTAATGCTAAACTCATAGACTATGTTGTTAACTTAAAATAATTTGAAGATTGCATCAAATATTAAAGAAATAAAAGAATTTCGCGACCGAGTCGGCTTGACAAAACTTTAAACGCGATTTCCCAAAAAACATGATTTTGGCATTAGTGCAGTTTATTATTAAACGAGCGATATGTGTATCCATTTCAGTTTCAGTTTATTATTTTTAAGCAGTCGGGTTTTGTGTTTTTAATACAATAATTTTATCGACGTACCCGGAAGCCGAAGCTAAAGCTAGTAAATCAATTTCAATAGACTCTAGTGAACTTTGTTTGTGTTTAGTAGCATGTGAACTTAGACGTGTTTTGAATTCACTTTACGGGGTTTGCGTACGTCGGTATACCACGCTGTGGTGAGCATCATAATTTGTTCATACACCGGCGGTTTCGCCTGCTACCACTAAACGCTAAAACGTTGTACCGCTAGTAGAGCTTTTGCGATGGATCACCGTCTCACCTTTAACCTGCCACCAGATAGTAGTTGCAGTACTGTGTACTATTCAGTTTGCTGGTGACATTAAGCTGTTTACTGGTAATACCTCGAGCGGTTAGCCGTTAGCGTATGCGATTACTGTTCGTGTTGTTTCGGGTACGATCCCCGGGTCTTCACGAAATTCTCAGTAGCGCATAGTCTGGAATTGTACCCTGTAGATGGCGATTGGACCGAAACCATAACAAGAGAATATGTGGGTAATATAAACGTGGTGTTCATAGGCTCTAGTAACTTTATCATCAGCTGGGATTTTCTCGAAACATGTTTTAAATGTTTGTTGGCTTGGAAATTTTCTGCGTTGGCGTCTAATTTATCGTTAATTTGAGCGAGGCTAAGTGAAGTCGACCATGCGTCTACGTGGGCATCAACCCAATTGAAAGAGTCCGCTTTACTGACCAGACGTCTGAGGGAGACGGCCCTTGTAAACTACCTATCTATACTTAATATACGTATCCATAGTTACATAGAAATTCAGTAAAATATCCTCTCGAACTTCTTGATCTTTCAAAGTATATAAATTTCAAGAAGCGTAATTAATATCCTAGTGCTTTGCTGATAAAACAAGCCTTAATAAAGATTATAATCTGAAAGTGGAAGAGCTCATTAGAGAGGACTACGAAGATCATACTAGCTGTTAACATAAATAAATAAAAAAAATGGATTTTTTACATTCGATAGAACGCCAGAAGCAATCAAACTATCCAATGGTCCCAATGATAAGACCAAATACACACATTCACTCACACAAGCACACCCAGTCTCATAACCAGCGAATCACACGAAGATTTGATCGAACCCACAACACCAGTGCAGTGGAAAGCAGCGAGGCGACCGCTTAAACCACTGCACCATACGTGTAGACAAAACATGCCGTCAAAAATGTAGTATTACTGCTATGCTAAGATTAAACTGAAGAAATCGACATAAGTGTCATAGATAACCCTGATAGTCCTCTGATTTGATATAGCGACTCATTTGCAATCTTTCTAGTTCGTGGTCTGTACTTACTAGTTACCTGTTACCATCAGGTGGACTGCACCCGTCCGTTGGCAAATGTCCACAATTTTCGTTTATCGAGAATATTGATTTCGATGCGGATGATGTCACGGATATGAATACAGCGATGGCGAACATTTAAACAGTGTACTTACAAGTTACCCAATAAAATTGTGAAGGTCTTGTATAGTGATGTAATGAATGCGAATATTCGTATTCGTCGAATATCATTATTACTAAGAATCAAATATTTTTATTCTCTTATCAGATAGAAATATTTCAGTACAAGCTGAGACTCGTGGACCCGGTTGCCATTTAGCCGGTAACCAGAAGCCAAAAAGTCTGAGAATTAGTCTAACATAGAATCTCTTATCGCCTCTTACTGGGTTGTGGAGGTCTGATGGCAGTCGTTCGAAGTAAAATACTGATATTCAGCTGAATCCGTTAGACTGGCAGAAAAGGATCGGCAAATGAAACTGAGAGTTCTTTCATGAAGATTTTTGTTTAGGTACTTTAACGTGTACCTCGCCTACACACAAATTTTTAGTAATATTCTTGAAAATTGTCATCTCCACTATAAATGAACCATACAAAAAATAGGGTTCTCGCATGTTCCCTAATTCATCCCTATCTTGTTATCTATATTCGAAATGAAGGGTGCTAGTTCTGTATTATAATTTGGGTCTTAATTACGTATGTTTAACAGTCCAATATGTTTCGACTATGCATTTGTATTCGCCGAATACTAAAATGTCTAAACGTGGTATTTTTATATACACATCACTAGTGTATACATCGCGTGATATTACCTATCTGACGAGAATAGTTGCGTGTCATAAGAAGTCCATTTTACAACTTATTGGTCGACTTACTTTATCGATTCTCGATAGCGGCACTTTCAATTATTACTTCACATTTTATTCTGACTCGATAACCATCGGCTGTAACTGCTTGTTTATCGACCGTATACACCTAAGTATATATATCGAGCATAAGATAGCAAGGGACGAATCGATAGTTCTTTAGCTACTATGTATTCTTAGAAGTTACGGACAAGTTGTGCCAGGGGAAATAACTATTCGTTTCGGTATAATACCCGAATATGCTATAATAATTATGAAACTGTCATATAATATAGTCTCTTAACAGTCCCCGGACCCAAGTTGACTGGAGCAACAACAACTTGGCCAAATACAGTTTCAAAAGTGCACATGGAACCTATTCCAATTGTGGCTTCCTCACTCAAACCATGGCCTACGTCCTCTCGTGCCCACTGTCTCCCGTAACCTACACAGTCAAAGACCTAAAGCGACAAACAAAAAGGGAGTTGAGGTCGCTTCCTCCGGGAACCATCAGAATATATAAAAAAAACTATATAACCTCTTTGATACGAAAGGAATAAAAGAACCAAAAGATAAGAATAATTTGGGTTCTTCATCAACACTTGTGTTATTCCAAGGTAATGAATCTTGCCTATGACTTAAAAGTCACACTGGTCTTACAGCTTAATGAGAAAGAGAAAATAAGTACAATCTAGTATCTACGAGCTCCTCCGTATTAACGTTATTGTCCTGCATTACTAGAATTGCGCTAAAAATACTTCCAACCTAATATAGTCCAGAAGTTACTTCAAAGTACCGAGTACTAACTCTTTAATGATTAAAGAGTCAGTACTAAGGTAACCTAACCAATCAAACACTTCACATAAGTTTGCATAAGGATTATGACTGGCAAAGCGTAACTAGGGATTGGTAGATTAATTACTATGGCCCAGAGAAACACCATAAAACTTTCATAATTTCTGAAATTGAAATTGCAAGAAACCCAGCTCTGCACGTGCTTAACTAAGTTTTTGACCCGGATATGTTGGCTGTGGGGTTGGATACATTCTAAGTGCCTGCCAACGTTAATAAGTAATTTCTACCATCACCATGAACCAATTATCCAAAAAATACTTTATACCATGAAGCATTTTATTTTAATTATTCCCAAAGCCATCACTATCCAAATTCTATATTTGGTGATCGTTCTTACCTATGTTAAAGATACACTAGAAACCGCTTTTGAAGTTGACATCATTTTCACTTCTTCTCTTCTCACTTGACTACTTCCACTCTACTGGAGTGGAATGATTACGATGTTGCCGTCAGAATTTTTCGTTTTTCGCACATCACCTGCGGTCGCTCCGCGTGATAATTGCCAATGTCCTTGGCAGTCTATAAATACAACCCGCTACCGTGAAGACTAGTATCTTTGAGCTACTGAACACTGAAATCATAGTTAACATAATGTATTGTCGTGCCTAACTTCTTAAACACTATTGTTATAAGAATAACGTTACATCACGCCTATAACCAGAGGAAGGAGGAAGGCAACGATAATCGCCATCCATCTGACACAATTCCAGACGTTTCAGTCCGGGTGGAAAAATCCCAGAATATTTTACTTGATTCTACAATCGAACTCGAGACAGGATGAGCAGTGATATACGCTAATTTAACTAGACTAGACTGTTTTACATAGTTCTATTATTGTATTATGTGCAGCTGAAATGTAGAACAGAACCTTGAAACAAATGGTCTTAGATCCGGCCTATCAGCGACCCTCCTTCATTATTTTTATTCACTAGCTATGGCTGTCCGTTGGCAAATGCTTTGAAAATAGGACTCAATGTATAATCGCAATTTATATATTATTATATAATAACATTCTATTAGTATTAATAGCTGCACAGCTGGACTTTCTTAAAACGCCCCACTTTCATTGTCAATCGCACACAGTTTGCCATTTAATACAGCTGACTCAAGGATCTAAGAATCGCATGCAAGCCATTTCCAATCTCTAATAATAATAGTATTATCAATTTTCAAAGAAATGGCCACCCCATTAGTACCTACTTCGTGAAACTGATAAGTATTCAACAATACCGCTCCTGTATCTAAAATATTCGAATTCTGTTTATCCAGGTGAATACACAACTATTCAAATCGCAATTTATGCTGTAAGGTGTCGAAACTCTAATTTGCTTGGCTGACTGCTCTACCATTACCAGTAGTCATTCGCCAAGGTGACTTCATAGGCTTATGTAAAGGCTGATATGGCAGTCTACGCTGAGCCCCAGCCCGCAACTTGACCCTTGCGGTCAAGGTCAAGTCACAATTCAATGGTGAATTTTATTGATATTTCGACAGATTTGTTATTATGCTTCTATGCATTCATTTGTTTAGAGTTAAGCAAAACAATATGTTATTGAATCCTAGTGTTAGCGTGTTAGGCGTCCCTCCCACATTAGGCGTTCGCAATCGTCGGGTGTGTGGGCGTGCTAGCTGCACACGCCGTTTTCGGCACTAAAACTTTTCTGAATAAAGTAATAAATTGGCTCTCTGTCAAACCGCAGTGCAGCTTGAATTCAGCAGTATTATGTAAATGGTAGATATCTTTCAGTAGGTACAGGCGACAAAGCTTTTAAATGTAGAGAGCGTAAAAATACGTGAGAGGCAACTTTAACTGCGTTCTTAGCAAATCCTAACTTTGAGTAGTCACTAAGGTATATACTAACACTGAAAATCCGTTTTCAACGTTACAACAGAAAAAAACTACTAATAAACAATTATTTCTAAAACTGATTTTTTAAAACGAGTAAAATTAAAAAGATACATCAAAATTACTACTAATAAACAACAATTTTTTAAAATTGTTTTTTAAAGGGGGAAAAATTAAAAGATACATCAGAATTACTTCTAATAAACAACTATTATCAAAATTGATTCTTAAAACGGTAAAATTAAAAAAAAAATATATCTGAATTGAATACTACACGTAACAATTTTAGTACATTTTCAAGGTCTTTTACATTCTTATTTCGTTTCAGAAAAAATACGTAATACAAGTGATTGTTATAAACATTAGCAGTTTCGAGGTCGATAAAACAAGATAATGGTTCAATAAATAGCAATATGTTTTTTGTTTGCTTATTGTAAACGTCAAGGAAATCGGATAACCTAAGTTGAACTGTATTATTTCATAAAAAAAGAATACTTAAATATTTAAAATATTCAATTTTTTTTTCTGCAGCTGGTTTGAGCTCTGCTAGATTCATAACAATCTAAATAAAAATATTGACAAAAGTATGTTGTAAATAGTAATATTTTTATCACTACACTTGCCAGCGAGTTTAACGAAATAGAACAAATATTCCCAGTTCCTGATAAGGTTTTGGATAGTGGAAGTGCTGGTTAGTTTAATAATTTTCTTTACAAATTTGTCATTTTATCTGTAAAAAATGTTCTGAATAGGCTATCAGGGACTTATCCAGAACTAGTGAAATTGACCAGATTTTGACAAAAAAGAGGTATTATTTTTAATATTTTTTTAGTATTTGGAACAAAATTTAGTTATTAACAAATAAACATCATTTAAGATCAAAGACGTTCTGTGCTGAGCATAAACCTCACTGTAATGTTTGCCACAACAAAAAAAAACACTTTAAATGAATGGAAATAAAAGTATCAATTAGTGTATGTTTGCATTCCCGATATTATATTGCATAATGTAAACAACAATGACATATTTCGGAGAAGCTGTGACTTTGTAATCTTTGTCTTGAATACTACATTGTGTAGTAATTGACATTGATTGGACAAAATCACTGAACAAGGAACAAGGTAGAAGTTGCATTAAGTTCTTTGAATAATAAACCAGTTGGCACTTGCGTTTTATTTTTTTACACAGCTACACGACATAACATTTCAAATTGATTTGTGTTCGTGTTGATAGACCTTTGATGTCTGCTTCTACGTGTAATATCTGCATTTGTGAGCTTTGTTCTCTACAAATCTTCCATACGTTCATAGCTATTGATTTTCATGCTGTATAGTTTTCTCGCAGTTGACATTTTTATTCATTAAAGGTCTTTCGCAGTTCTGTATGCATTTTCTACCCCGTTTTGCGTTCTGTGGCCAAGAGTAACTGTGACACGGTTCATATGGGCCAATGATCTTTCGTACAGGCAGATGTTTGTTTTCGACGGCACTGTTTATTCATCGATTTGGTACGCTTCACAGGGCTGCGTGCGGTTTCTGCCTTCTTTCTATGTTCCCTGACCACAGTCAAGAGTAAACCAGTCGAATGATATATCTACCATGAATGAGTGTACGGTCTGCAGTGGTCCATAATGGAAATCATTGAATCGGTTGCGAGCTCAGGTTGGCCGCTGCAGATATAACCTGGAACATTGGGAAATAATCCAGCCAGGCGAAACACGATGTGATTGTGCACAGCAAACAATGACACATCTCCTTGAATGCCCTGACAATATTGCTCCCTGAGCGATCTGAATAAGGCCACGGAGAATGCAAGTAGCCACCTACTGGGCTGGGGTGGTATAAAAACTTTGACTATTGACTCATAAGATGAAGAAGAAGAATGGGTGTACCATCAATGACGCCCACTAGGGGCCAGCAATAGAATGTAAGGTCCAGATAACTATCAAGTGTCAGAGCTCTTATATTCTTAATTAGATGCAGCCAGCATGCGTGCAGTACATACGCATGCAGCGTGTATTATTGGCCACTATTGGTGAGGAAACCTTTTACCCAAGCGACGACAATTTGGTGCCATATATTTTTAATTACACCCGCATTCTAACAGCACCAATGGAGTAGATAGCTGTCATAGCTCCTTAAACAATGTTATGTGTTACCTCAGTCTTCACACTAAACCAATATAGAGAGCGACATCTGATGCAAGAGCAATTTAAAATTTTTGAGATAAAATGCTTTGTATCTGATTCAATTAAGTCAGGACGTACCATACCGTCTGATAGCCATTTCTAGTAGATACATTGAGATTAGAAGTGTATTTAAGAGTACTTAAAGGCGTTTTGAAGACAATTCTTTTTGCGAGCGACAGTACGGACATGTCTCCACTGCATAAGTCACATATGAGAGCAGGAGAGACAGGCGTATCCAAGCCGACATGCCCCACTTAGGCCCAGTTTCCACCAAAGCGAAACGGAGAGGAGCTGTGTCTTGAATAACCAATCAGATTTCGTTATGGCCAAATCGCCTGTCATTACCTGTCAGCTTCAGCGCACTTCTCCGCCATGCTTGTGTGCAACTGGGTCTTCGAACCGGTACAAAAGCTCCTTAAGGACTGTTGCTCTATGTAATGTTATCTTTGATAATACCATTAAAAATAGACTGTACGTAGAAGTATAGTCCTTAAGCCTGCGTTTCAAAGCAAGCGTCAGCTTCAACGCCCGGCGTATGTTAACATATTTTCATACATAAAAGATGTGCAGGTCACGATAGTGCGCGCATCTTTTCTGTATGAAAAATTTGCCGTGACGCTGCGCTCCGCTTCCTCTCAACTGCGACCTTTAAGAGAATTTTAAGCCGGTTTCAGTGGGGACATGTCCCCACTAATATTTCTTTGTCCGTCTCTCTTGCTTTCGTACGTTCTAGTTCACTGGAAACAGGCGCGTTCCCCGTCGCTCTTCAAAATTTCATCTTTATTAATTACACGGAGTGGAACGCGGTTTGCGTCCGTCTCTCTTGCTCTAGGAGGTACGTGCGTTCTCTGTCGCTCTTCATTTCTTTTATTTTTATATTTCACACTTCTTCTTCTTATTCGTCGTGTCAATGGCAGAATCAAACTTCATTTTGACTTGCCATCGTGGTGAAAGGATTAGCCAATTCGCTTTGCAGAACTCGCGAATTGCCCAGCGTGCGCCGGACGTAAGGAATCGTTGTGTACGTCACTCGGGGAGGCTCCTTTCATGCACCCTATACCACTATATAGTGGAACGCAAAATGTGTATGTTACTACAAAGCGCCTATGGAACAGCGCATCTATAATACTTTAGTCATCGTTGATAATACTGCCGCGGTAAAAACAAGCAGATGTATATTATTGACGGCCCTGATTATTTATCGATTTGCATCACCCGTTATACTAATTGTGAGCTCATGATTGTTGCAGTCATTGTTTGTTTGTTTACCATTGCTTCTCGCATTTTATTTTCATGTCATCATCAGCAATTCGCTTGTCTACATTTAAAAGCTTGTGTACCAAATTTTATCCAAATTGGTACAGCTGTTTAAACGTGAATAAGCAATATGCAAAGTGTACAATACATAAAAATTTTGCTAAACCGTAAGCAAAATTCAAGATCCTAAGGTCAGTTTCACAGGTTCCGGGAGGATCTTTTTCGACCCATCAAATATAACCTGACCAAATTTCAGAGTGACACTGTTCACACTTAAGTAAAGAACACAGCTGTCAATTTCATTTATGTGTTTTATATGCTTATGCTGCCAATAAGGTTTACACCTGTGAAATTGGAGTTTGAGGCGGGTTTATACCGGCAAGGCCTGGCGAGGGAGAGCAGAGCGCGAATTGAATTGAAATTTGTATAAAAATCATGTTTGGTGTAAAAGGCCTAGCGTGGCGACAATTGAAACATTTCTTCGCACTATATCGAACTTAATCACATTACTAATAGAGTACATATTTCATGCGTGACGTCACGAGCTGGCGCTAGCCGACGGGAATCGATATACTTGTTGTACGATATTTAATTATATTGCATTAGGAATTGAGTATGTATTTAATTTTTACGCTAAACTTCGTGAGCCGGATGACGGCGCGGTGTAAAAAGTTCAGCGTGATTTCAATTCACTCCCTCGCCTCGCCGGCATAAAACCACCTTTAGATTCTGTCACAAATTTCTCTGCTCTATTAGCACGGTTTGGCACTCTTGACATTTAGATTCGTCTACGACGTAGTTATGAACATAAAAACGTCAATGTACGTTTCTGTGTTGGTAACCACGTCCCACCTAGTCGAATCGACTGGTCAATTAATTTGAACTGTTGACGTTTCTGTCTTGATAGCACGTCATCTATCTCTATCTTAACATAAATCATTGTTCGTCCAACTGCCTTTTTTATCAACGAAGAGCCTAAACCGCTGGGGCTAGAAATTTAAAATTATGTAAAAAGGATTTTTGGAAAAGATAGTACTAAGTTTACGCGATAAAATTCAATAGATGGCTTATTTTTTAACTTTCGGGAACAAAGCAGAATAATGCTAGACGCGGGTAAAACCGCGGAGACCATTTAGTATTTTGATTTCCTTTTCCTCTCTTTATTTTATCTTCTTCATCCATCTTCATCTTTTATATTATTGGGAAGAATCTGCTTACTTGAATACAAAAATATTTTTTTTGTAATCAAAAGGGCCTGCTTCATAATCGTAAAGTAAATGAAAATGATAAATTATAAAACAAACAAGTCTAAATTGTGTCACTTGTATATTCTTTCAAGTGATAATTTATCTGTTATTTAACTCTTACTTGAAGATTGTGAAGCAGTTCTTAAAACGTATTATGCCAGATACACACAGGGCCGATTTAACTCATATGTTGCGCCACTTTGAGGTACTCAACACAAGTATGCACTTCCTCATACTGGCATTGCCACTGATACCATATCTGCTTTGGAATTCAAAGATATTATTGTAGTTTGGCCCACGATATACGTTCTCCTTATTAGTTAAATTAATTTAGTAACTTAGGTCAAAATTAAATTACTCATTAGTCTCTTAGATTGTAATATTTATGATGTATCTAATTGTTTGACACATTGTAAATAAAAAAAAAATGACCGACTTGCCGAGGCACAGCGTCTAAACCGTTAGCGCTAGAAGGATGAAATTTACTAAAGTAATAAAATAAATAATTGAAAAAACATTGTTTTTCCGTCGTCCACACCATATTGAGGGGTATCGTTATAGTTCTCACGCCGAATGATGATCCCTATGACGTTTCAATTGACAGTTGTACTAGTTATGCGAAACAATTTCGATAAAATAGGTACCTACTGTTTTTTTAGGCAAATGTCATGTCATTCAGCCAGGTCATTCAACATAATAAGCAATATTTATTTATTTTGAAAAAAAGATTACGCGCATTGATGGACATAAAACACTAGATAAAAAAGTAACAGCCTTATTATATTTTATTTTACTATACTTTAATTTTGACAGCTGACGATTGGCGAAAAGTGGTCGAAAGAACAAAGAAAATTTGCGTACAAGACTGGGATCGAGATGTAGAATACGACAATATCATTGACCAACCGTTAATAATAAACGTCACGGATAGCTGCAGTTCAGACTCAGATTTTGAAGATCCGCTTGACCCTGTATCAGATTCAGCTTGATATAAATAAAATACAAACTCAAAGCATTTGTTTTATTTTTCCAACATATTATCGATATTTGGTTTATCGATGTGTCCCTTCTCAGTCGATAACAGCTAGACGACGTAACTTTTGCAGCACGTTCCATGTACGTTTGCATTGAGTTTTTCTCCATTATTTCTGAACATTACGTAATAATTTCTTAATATTCATTTTTATAATTTACAAATGTACACAATTATGATTTTTTCGACTTTTTAATGGACCTCTAAAGGATTTGATGTGACAGGACGTCGGTACAATGTTAAGCGCTAACGAACTGTCATAGGGATCATCATTCGGCGTGAGACGTATAGATAGTAGACAGATTTTTGATTTAGAGATTTGATTGCGAGATAGTAAACTTTAAAAAGCAATATTGTTAATATTTGTTTGAGTAGAGCGTCCCTTTCGCGTACAGTAGTAGCTGTTGCTACTGCATTCTAAAATCAAAAATCGTGTCGGTAGCTCATGTACTCAATAAAGAAAAACTATACCGACTAAATTAACGATGTAAGTTTAAGAATACAAGTATTTTATTTGGACCCAGCATTGTGTTAAAACGAAACAGTCTCTTTTATGTTTAAAAAACATACAGTGTTGCAGCAATATTGTCCTTAATAATTATGATATTTATGATAAATAATATCTAATCTATTACGTCTTTACGGCTAAACCCATGGCGTGCCCTGAACCAGTGATGATAACTAAAATGGAGATAGTAAGAGACCTGGAAAAGGACAAGGTTACTTATCAATCTGCCACGCGGTTGAAGTTAAGATAATATAGCTGAAGAGTTTGTTTAAATACGCTAATCTTTAGAGCTATTGTCAGATTTTATATATTTTCTTTTTCAATTAGATTGCCTATTTCGTAATCACTTCATTTATTGAGACTGAGTAGTGGAGACGAGAAGATATGTGTTTTAAAGTAACCAATCAGTATTTGTTACCGAAGCTAAGCAGAGAAAGAAGTGTGAAAATGACGAAACCTGATCGGTTATTCAAACACAACTCTTCTCTCCGCTTCGGTGGAAACCGGGCCTTAAAACAGATGAAGCCGCGTAAAGCTGTTACTTATAATAATATATCGCACACCCACAACAACACTGCACTAAGTCGGAAAAGCAGATTTTTCAGAATTTAAGAAAAACGTTACAATGTGTCAAACT
Organism: Hypena proboscidalis; assembly: GCA_905147285.1. Taxonomy (NCBI): domain Eukaryota; kingdom Metazoa; phylum Arthropoda; class Insecta; order Lepidoptera; family Erebidae; genus Hypena; species Hypena proboscidalis. Next base: position 32,032,521 of record LR990126.1, read on the forward strand.
TATTGCGATTTTTTGTACATAGCTTGTGAAGAAACCTACCTGTATATGTTTTATATTTAATTCGATTCAAAATGCATTAAACGGCCAAATTATGCATTTTTTACTTTTTTACTTATTTCACTGTTGTGAAATGACTGAATGATATTATCATTTTATTATTTCGAGTTAAGTTAATTAAAATGAAATAATTCGCAGTTATTTTCATACAATATTCAACAATACCGCATCATCGCATAATAATTCACTGTTGCATAGTTGACACTAAATAATCTGCATGCTGTTCCCTGTTGCAACTAGAAATAATCCGGAGTTCGTAAGATTTTGCAGCGCCATCTGCAATATTATATTAATAGCGCAGTATATATTGGTCAATTTTAATCATCCAAATACGCTCGTCTTAGCCGCATGTGCGCCAAAGACTGCTTGCCTCGTTGGTCTTGTGATTTGAGTATGCGCTTCTCACTGCGAGGTCTCTGGTTCGATTGCCGGGTCAGACAAAGTGTGATTTGTTAACATTTTGTCAAGAAATTTACAAGCCGCACAGAGTTGGAATTGTGCCTGGTGGATGGGTAATAGGTGAAATGTGGATGTTTTACACCTCTGCCACCCCCTCCTGGGTAATATAGGCGTGATGTTATGTTTATATCAAAAAGTCGATTTTATGACATAATGCAGTGTTGTACTGGGCGTGAGATATCGTACCATGTATACTCTGGGTGTTAAACGAGTGTTATCATTGCCGATACTTATTGCCAATTGCCTCCAATGATCTACCGCTGGCTTATTATTACTATTGACATCGTTATATTTAATGCGTGGCTAACGTTTCATAAGTAAGGACTGCAGTTGTGTCTTTGTTATGTTTGCTAAGCTGTATAAGAAAAAATCTGTTTCGTATGTCGTAAATAGTGCCCCGCCTTCTGGTAAGTGGCGACTTATGTACAGTGAGCTTCTTTTTTGCGTGTAAATGGAAAACACATGGAAAGGCATATTATATTAAATATTTATTTGCCCAACACACACAACGGCATTATCGGTGGCGCTCCTTAGATCGTCTATGGTGCTGGTGGTGGCTGATTAACTAGTTCCGTTGTGTAATAATTATATTATAAACAACATTGAAATTGATTTTTTATAATCCAGTGGGATTTGAATCCACACCTCTAGAATGTCTGTTACTAGATTTAATTTGCTTAATTATATTACAAGAATAATAAGTTAAACTTCTGTTTATTTAAATGAATAATATTAAAACCATATTGACGTATCAGCCACCTTTATATCTTCAGAAGCTGTTGTAAATCACTTACCATTTTGTAGACGATAAGTTAGTGGGGCTAATGTGCTATTTTAATACGATATAAATATTTCACGTATACGTTTATAGTCCATTGCAAGACCATGAGCTGTCTAGAATCTAGATATATATAGATAGATGAAAGAAATAAGTACTGGCACGTTACTATATCTGAGAACTTATATGCTTCCTGTGTTATTAGTTTCAGGCTCTAATCTTCATTATACGGGAATACACTACTATATGGTAGTTATAAGTATTATGTAACGGGTTTCGCATAGTGTATAGGTATATAAGAATGTCGGTGGTTGAATAAATCAGCTTTTGCATGGCACTCGGTGTTCTAATTTCGTCTCCCTCTTCAATCCTCAACAGTGGTAGGCTAAAGTTTGATCAGATGGTTTCATATGTGTTTTCAAAATATACTGAAATAACTGTAAACTGGATGTAAATGACAACGTGACAATCGTTTTACGCATGTAATTTACACAACATTTCTGTTTGTTACAGGGGTGCTGGACATGACAGGGACGGACAATATACGGTTTAGCGGGCATACGCTCGACAAAGCCACTAAGGCGAAGGTCACCTTAGAAAACTTTTACACCAACCTCATCACACAACATTTGGAGAGGAAGCAGAGGTAAACCATTATCTATTTTAATTGTACTGCCTTTGCCTGTTTGCCTTTTCTGGCCAATCGTTCCGAAATGCGTCTAAGTCATCCCGCCATCCTGTTTGGGCTTTCCTCGTCGACTTTGACCGTCGCTTCTTGGGCTCGCCTTCAACCTGGCAGACTTTTACCCTACATCCGTGACTCGGGTTTAAAGCGCAATCCTGTGTTAAATAATCTTTAATATTAATAAATGAATTATTCACTTGTAGCATAGTTCAATCAGTCAATAAATATCCTGACAAAGTTTTAGTAGATTAAGAGTTTTGTAACTGAAGTAAAAAAAAAGAAAACAAGTACTGAATAAGTTGACCAGTATATAAGATACTAAAAGGCTTATGGTGCTTTACTGTTCCACACCATACGTCATCACATCTCAATCTATTGTTCATCATTCCCATGTCCCATATTTATGTATTTAAATATGTCCCTAGGCTTGAAAAGCTTGAAGAATCTCTGAAAGATGACAGCCTTACAGAGAGTCAGAAACAAGAGAAACGGCAACAGCACGCTCAAAAGGAGACGGAGTTCCTCAGACTCAAGCGATCCAGGCTAGGGGTCGAGGACTTCGAACCGCTCAAAGTAAGTCACTTCTGCAATGTCTGGACCGTGATGCATACTTTATTAACCAGCCAGGGGGCTCTGATTGGTTAAAAATCGGACTCAGCCATCATATGTCGCTCAGATAATGAGCCAAAATGTATGAAAATGTCTTCATTTATTGTTTGTTTATCTATGGAACCATTTGACAGTAAACTTCTCCATTGTTCAAATAAAATTGCTTGCGACATTGTTAGGAATGTTATACCGTAGGTAGCTTATGAACCCTAGAAGCTGGCCTCTTTAATGAGCAAGCTCAACAACCAGATGTCGCTCAGATGATGAGTCGAAATAGGCGGCTCTGATTGGTCGAAAAGCAAACGCGGCCACAAGATGTGATGAGCCAAAATGTTAGGAAATGACAGGGAATTTGAAACATTTAACTGTAAAATTCTCAATTCTAAGAAACCAGCTCTCTTTTGTTTAATCAAATCTTATTTGTATCCTTAAAAAGGTGTGTATTATTAACGCAATATTGCTTTATTTAAGGTGATAGGGAGAGGCGCATTCGGTGAAGTTCGGCTCGTCCAAAAGAAAGACACAGGACACGTATACGCAATGAAAATACTAAGGAAAGCTGACATGTTAGAAAAAGAACAGGTTCGTAATTTTTCTAATAGAATTATATCGTGAAATGGTTAAGACGAGCTATGGCACGGAATAATTTAATTAAATAATTCGATTGCTGATGATGATGCAATTTTTATGAGTATTTGCAAATCAACAATCTTTTATTTTTGATATTTAGAGATAAAAACTGCTGTATTATATGAAGAATTGTAAGCCGGATGTGTTTATATCATAGTAAGCGCCCAGATCATCCTTCCTTCATGGTTAAATAGAAAATGACTTTTGTATATTAAATCCCGCTTAAGTTATATATTATCTTAATTCTTATTTAAGTGTCATACACAAAACTAGAAATTATTTCTATCTTATATTCGTGGCACAAGGTTGGTCGCGAGACAATTCCTGGGCATGGCCTTTTTTAGTCTCTGGTGGCAGCGAAAAGTCACGTTATTTGACATTTTTTCTGTCACAGGTGGCCCACGTCCGAGCAGAACGCGACATCCTCGTAGAGGCGGACCACCAATGGGTGGTGAAGATGTACTACAGCTTTCAAGACCCCATGAACCTATACCTCATCATGGAGTTTTTGCCAGGAGGTGACATGATGACGCTGCTCATGAAGAAGGATACGCTCAGTGAGGAATGCGCGCAGTTCTATGTCGCCGAGACCGCGCTCGCTATTGACAGTATACACAAACTTGGCTTTATACACAGGTACAAACATTTGTTCTTCCGCTTTGGCCTACTTGAGCGATCAACGCGACGCGATCTTTACTCTGCACGCGACGGTTGCTATAGAAACAGAGGCGTTTGTATGTAACGCATCGCGATGCGTTGCACTTATCGCTCATCTAGGACCACGCTTTACATAATTATTAAAAAAAAGTCCTAAACAGCATCTGTTCGTGATAAACTCAAAAACTGCTATGGATAGTGGATGGATTACAACTGTGTGATTTAGATTATCCCTATTGAAATTGCCCTTCAGAATCCATTATAATTGTGCAATATTCTGTGGGATATCGCAGAATACCAACGCTTTACGGTGTCTTGCAGCAATGCAAGCGCTGTGAGATATCCTGTTTTCTGCACGGATGTAATTTAGACTTCGTTATTTTTTATTATTGTTTATTTTTATTTTTTATTTCTATTTATGATGTATTTGATTGCAGAGACATAAAGCCGGACAACCTCTTACTGGACGCGCGCGGGCACATCAAGCTAAGTGACTTCGGGCTATGCACGGGCCTCAAGAAGAGTCACCGCACGGACTTCTACCGGGATCTGTCCCGGGCCACGCCTTCTGACTTCAGTTAGTATTCACTTACTTATAGCGATCAAATATTAAATTCAAACGATGAAGATCAATATTTTTCTTTTTAAATATCATGTGATATTGAATGCCTTCTGTAATAGTTATTTATGCAACTGTTCTATAATGAGGGGTATTAAAACACGAGTGTGGGTTTATCACACGAGGCGAAGCCGAGTGTGATAATAGTATCACATGAGTGTTTTAATACCTAATTATAGCAGTTGCATACAAGACTTTATCTACACCCATGATATGAATCCTCTATAAATGTTCTGAAACCATAGGGTATTAGGGTACAGTGTTGTAAGAACTCTATGTAAATTCATGGAAAGTTTAATTAGTGAGTATCTAATACAAAAAAACTATGTATAGGTAATAATATAATTATTTATAGTAATAATTATTTACATTTTGGATCGTACAATTATTAAAAAGTATTTTTTCAATACTATTATTGAACAAAAATGGCGGGATACGACATCAATTCAAAAATTCGAATAAGTTTTTATTTAACTTACGGCGCTGTGGTAGTGAAACGCGCGTGCATGACATGTTCTTTTTTTGAAATTCATAAAGATGCCATGAGAATGTGGCTGTTCGATGAGTAAAAAAGGAGCATGCATAATGAATTTCAGTACAACATTATAACACCCGTTTGGGTGTTATAATGGTTATTATGACACTGGCTGTTTTAATGTTGGCAATTAGCTAACTGTTTCAAGAACGTTTATAGAGGATTTATAGCATGGGTGTAGATAAATAAATTTAACTTAAACATATTTTAATAAAATATAACATTCTCATGTCTTAACTGTCTGAAAGGGGAGTCTAATGTTGAAATGTCAAAAAAAAAGGTTGCATATGGTATAAATATGGTTGATAAGGTGCCCGCGTTTTTATTATTTTTGAATGTATTTTTTTGTTATTTTACTAGTGTGCATGTTCTCACCTCCCACATTAAGTGTCGAGACACATTTCGACGATATTTCATAAGATTCTGTAATGTTGATACATATCTGACAATATAAATTTTAGCGCTCTGTTACTATTGACAGCTACGACGATCAATGTGTCCCGACCCAACTTCCATGAGTATGCGATCATCAACTAATTATACAATTCCATTTCTGTAGACTATTCCTTCACCTTCAATCTGTCGTGTGCAGTATCGACGTCATCGTCTGCCATGGACTCGAAGCGGCGCGCCGAGTCGTGGAAACGCAACCGAAGAGCTCTCGCCTACTCCACGGTGGGCACGCCCGACTATATCGCGCCCGAAGTGTTTCTGCAGACCGGATACGGGCCCCAGGCCGATTGGTGGAGCCTTGGTGTCATCATGTTAGTATATAACCGGCGGCTCAACACATTAAGGGATAGTCTACCAGTTTAATCAAGTATCAGTCCGTTAATACTACAAGTTTGAAACTTTATCTGTCTTATTTCTTCTAAATAGGGTTTTGGGGGCGTTACTGGTGAAAATATCCTTTAATGTGTGAAATTTACTATGGAATTGTGTTTATTTGCAATTAGTCGTAATCGATATTTAGACGATGGCTGTTGCAACGTCCACAAGCTATGCGAGTAACATCACTGTTTTGAGGATAGGGGAAAATTACTGAAGCTCAGTTCATCTACCTGAGATGATCGTCGTCGTTCTGATGAATTGACGAATGAGGGTTGTTGTTTGGTCTCACCAGGAGGCGCCACTGTAGAAAAAGGTCTGTCAAAATTTGTTGACAGACATTGATTTATCCTAACCATTAAGTTTAATACGTTGCCAAATAGTGACATTTTGACATTTCGGAGACCTCACACTATATAAGCATCCCTAGCGGCGAATTCATACGCGATAGACCTCATTTGGGAGTCTCTAATTGATAAAAAAGATAACAAATGTCAGACTGAAATCTTTATATTGGGTAGTAATGTCTGGAATTGGGAATGTTTATTGATGGCACCACTTAACAGTAATTCCCATTAGCGAAACGGAAACAAATATACATGATTTCTTATTAATTATATTTATAGCATTTTGGTATGCTTAGCAAATCGTACTTCGAAACAGTTGCAAAATTATGGGACCGGCAGGATTCGAACCTGTGACCTTCTGCACACCGGGCAGCCGCTTTAACCACTAATGACGTAACATACATTTAAATTAGAATTGGTTGTAATTTAGGGTCCTGGTAAGAACCGGGACCAACCAATTTGCTATACGGTCTCCTCTTGGCAACCGTAGCTTTGTGGTAATAGCGGTTGCCCGACGTACAGAAGGTCGCATGTTTAAATACTCCAGTCCCATAATTTTTAACTGTTTCTTAGTAAAATATACATGATAATTATTCCAAATTACATTTTATTAAGCTGTGCTTGAACGTCACTGCAGGTCGCAATCACAAAATTATATTGCACACTTATCACTGTTTGTGGCAGTATTGCGTGTATCATTTCCTATTTCATACAAAAAATGCTGTGCTCACGCGAGAGTCGCTGATTATAGCAAAAAGATTGCTGAATGCGACATCGTTTCATTGCTAGCGATGTATTTTAAAAATTAAAATAAAATAAAATATAAAAAAGGCTGACAATATTAATGTACTGCGAAATATTCAAGATACATTGACATTAACACAATATTAAGAGTTTCTATTGCCAATGCTATCGTATATTTTCGATCCATATGACAATTTATATATTAACATGAAGAGATAAACTCAGGATATTATTTAATGAGTTCTACGTAAAGACGGTTTTCTAAATTGTGCGATCTTATATAAGAGTTCCTCAATAATATCCAGCTAACAAAATATCGTCCAAATGCCTCATCGTTCAATCAAACAAACTCTTCAGTCTACTCTATAATAAGTATATATTCGGCTCATGTACCGAACTTTATAAATGTTAAGTGATAACTACAGTCCATGAATATCTACAAGACGTCGCAACATAAAAGTACTAATTTATTAAGGCCTGCTGTGCCAGTAACTTCCAGAGCAAAAGCTTCCAGGGCATGTTAGTTTGAGTGGTAAATGTGTTACTTTAACTATGTCTTATATAGACTAATACTTTTTTTTGTTTTTTTTTTGTGACAAGTCAAATGTTATAAATGATTAAATTAGGAAGTAATCTATACATGTCATATTGGACTAACTAAATAATTTATTTACAACCAACTTTTTATTACAATTAATATTCAGCCTGAACATTAAAAAATATCTAAATACCAATTGACGTCGTTTAGGAAACTATAGGCTTATGACTTCTGTATCCTTAATTGCCAGTTATTATGAACGTAGATAATCGACTAGAGTTCCAATACATTTGATAGCCAAGGGTCACGTCCTATAAGTAGCAACTACTGCCCATGAACATCAAAAGATTACAGATGATTCACTTTATTTGAGAACAAAGAAGTCATGGCTAATATGGCCGCTATTTCAAAGACAGAATTGCTGAGTGCGTAGGAATTGTATTTGAATGTATTTCAAGCGATAGAAATGCGATTTGTTGTAAGTTACTATTTTTCTTGTTATGTAACTGTGATCATACAACGCTATGCAGCTAGAAACCTGCCTGTATCCAGCTATTAACGTGGTAAATGAAACGCCTATTAATCATAAAATCATTGTATACAATTTTGTGATGCCCCTTGCTTGTGGCGATTAGATCTTTTAACGGAATTTGGAGCGATTTTCATCAATAGATACAGTGATCTGCTATTGTCATCAATAGATAGGGTTTTGTTTTCTTCAGGAACCTTTGTATATAGTACTATATTATATAATACAGGTCCCTAGTTAATTGTACAATTCTAAAAATGTTCTAAGGCAGTTTCTACTTGTCGCTCAGCGTTATTTGAACCGATGTATGTTCGTCCTCAGGTACGAAATGCTGATCGGGTACCCGCCGTTCTGCTCCGAGTCGCCCCAGGAGACGTATAGGAAGGTGATGTCGTGGAGAGAGTCGCTCACCTTCCCACCGGAGATTCCCATCAGCGAAGAGGCTAGAGAAACTATCATGCGGTTCTGTTCTGAACCTGATCGCAGGTAAGATAATGCTACTGATTTTTTAAATCAATGGGGTATAGTCATGTATTTTTTCATTTGAAAATTTTATTCCCATCCATAATAATTATAAGCAGTTAGGTTAAGCTATTTTTCAAATAACTATGACATAAGAAGATATAAGCCTAGTTTCTTTTTTAGAATTTGTTTATTTCTCTTCCTGGAAAAACTGAATTTAACACGGAGTTTATATAGCCGTTTTGAAATGTGATGTCACATTATATATAGTATCTCGCTGTCTAATCCATAAGTTCCTAACGGGGGCGATACCGCCCCCTAGCGGGCGCTGGATCTTATCAAGAGGGCGGTAGCTGGTCCAAATGAAATTGGGGGTGCGTTATGACAGTTCAGGGGGCGTTGCAATGCAGTGTTGCTTCTAAGTTTGGAAATAATCTAGTTGGAGCTTCAGTGTTAACAAAAATAAGGTTCGTGTTTCAGACTGGGTTCCCAACGAGGCATCGAGGACGTGAAATCCGTGTCGTTCTTCCGCGGCGTGGACTGGTCGCATGTGCGCGAGCGCCCGGCGGCCATCTCAGTGGAGGTGCGCTCCATCGACGACACCTCCAACTTCGACGACTTCCCCGACGTCAAACTCGAAATACGTGAGTCTACTTCTAACTATTCACTTACATACTATCAGACCAATGGATTCGTCACCGATTTGTCAATTATTTCGCTAAGCTAATAGCGGTTGTTATTGCACTGAAATCGATCGATGTATTTGACAATTGAAGAGCCAATAAGAGCACATTCCTACGTTGTCTGACGGTCGTTTGACGTCAATCGATTTATATATAATAACACCCTTAGTTTGATTAAACAACCTTCCACTATTTAATAAGATTAAAGAAATTTCAAATTCGTTGACAATCTAAAATGTCTTTAAAAAATGTATATTTAAGTGGGTTATGAATCTATCGGTCTGAAAGATCACAGCTCATCGTTCATTCATTCACCGGAAAGCTCGTGACTGAGCCAAAGTCGAGGATCTCGGTCGTCTAGTAACGCGATGTTAGCGCTTTCGGTCGTTACCTCGTGTATCCCTTCATTAATTATATCATACAAATCATAACAATAATTTTTGCTTCAAATTGGGAATGTATTTACTTACTACTCGTAGTAAAACTATTGTACTCAGAGTTTCCACAGACTAAAGACACATAATTAAATAACGTACAGATGCTAAGCTCTTTGTTGAACTTAATGAAATAAAAGTGAATTTAGAAAACTTAATATACTGAGGAAAAACAACATTGATAGACAGGTGACATCGAGTATTCTTCAGTATTTTGTCATGGACACACACAAAGGAGGGTTTACATTAATTATTATTACAACACTTTTAAAGAGCAAACAGAATGTTTAACTATTTTGGTAGGGTTGACATAGAAGAATAAACTACAATTATGCAATAATACGATCTTTGGGATCATTAAAAATGGTTAGGTATGTAGTATTTTTCATACACACAGTAAAATGAACTATAATAATATAACTTATGAACTAGAACACGACTATACCATACTCTTATTTTAAAACAAAACAAAAACGGCGCATGCTGCAAGCCCTACACTAGTGCACTAGCCGATACGGTATTAGCCGGTTTGTGACAGACCGACAGACGTGACAGAGCACACGCGCACAGTCGTGCCATGCTTGTATTGGTGTACCTATCTGAGCGCGGTTTATTAAGCTTAGCCTCTGTATATCTACTCATGTGCTATAGACTTACCACCGACTCATTGTATTAGTTTTTATTTTAGTTAATCAAATTAAAATTGACTGATACTCAATCAATGTCTATTATAAACCCGACTAAACTATCGGCTTATCGAAAGTTTGGTCCCGGAGGGTGCAAATATCAACTACATGAATATTTCAATATGAAGAAGTAAGTTAAAGCGTGCGGCCGGTACCTATGATGCCATGTTACGACCCAGCTATGTTCTGTAACACTATCATTACCATTATGAACATTGCGTAATTTGTTGCAGCATCAGCGCCAATACCCCAAGACGGAGAGGTGGCGTACAAAGATTGGGTGTTCATCAACTACACGTTCAAGCGGTTCGAGGGCCTCACTCAACGCGGGACCCCCACCAAGAAGTGAACTCGACAACTACACCTGCTTTTAGCCTAACGTCGCATACATTGTTTTATTCTCAAATTGACCTTGGTTTTATAAAGGAAACTATTTGCTGGACTGTGTTCTTATCCACCAATGTAAGGAGTTACTATAGCCCATGAATATGCCAAAAAAATAATGAAATATTATAGTAATTTTAGGTTTTGCTCTCACCATCAACAGTAATGCCGGCAATACTAGTTAAGGTAGAAGGTGAGACGGTCGTGCTTACTCACAAGCTCGCTCACAAGAGCTCCACAACCGAATGACTTCTTTTTCTTCTAAAATGACGGAGACAGCAATAGTCTTCCTTTAAAAAACTTGGCTATTTGTTGAGCTGTTATCGCCTCGGCTATACAACAAAATATATTTTTAAGGCGATTTGTGATAGAAGCGCTAGATGGCCAAGCTCGTACAATCTATTCTAAGCTGGAGACTAACCGGAGCGGGCTTATGTGATGTATAATGAAGACGCCTTAGTTTTGCGTGTATAATAATGTATTACTAACAAGTGTTACAGGTCTGTTACCATCTTTATATCCATATTCGTTACTTATAACCTATCGTGAAATGTTACGGAGATCTTTCTTTATTATAGTTTCGGCGCGTTTAAGGTCATCCCCAAATAACAGTGCCCTGTCAGAGATGGGATGGGCATGCAACCGTTGTCTATGACTTCGATCACACAGGTCCGTGCCGGCAACGGAGACAGTCAGTGTGTGTCATGCTCCGTCCCTTACACTGCACTGTCCCGGCACTGGTGTGTGAGATAGATCCTGTTTCCGTCTTCCAAGCAATTATCGCGACTTGCGTGTTTAGGCGTCTTATAAAATGCGCGTGTATTAGTAGATTCGTGAGCGTATTTAAGTTAAAAATATAATAGTAGAAACTGCCGTAACGGATTTAGATCTTCTAAAAAGAAAATTTTCTGTAGTAATACTTATTTGAAATTTCACGTAACATCTCTGTAGAACATGTCATCGCGGAGACCTGTATACATGATTTTATTGCTTGACCTATGAAGCCTTGTAGAAAACTAGAAAGATTTTAAGGTAAACGAACAGTTCTTGAGTTCTAAGCGTTTCTCAAACATTTACAAGTAATTAATATATGTCGTGCTAGTTAGGGAGTACTTTATTTAGGCTTTTGAGAACTGTTGCTCTAAATTAGTACCGTTACATATTGGGCGTATTGTCAAATCGACAATTTGTACGCTTTCTGCTGAGATAAGGCGAGTGTAGCCTAGTCTCATCTTCTTTACAAACAGGGAGCGGGACTGGTTTCAATTGATTTTTTATTAATTATTAACAATAATAAAATATTAATCTTCGTTTTCACAAATTATCAAAAAAATACATAAGAATCCTGTACAAACAGAGACTGGTGACTAATTTTGGAACGACTTGTGGTTCAGATCACCAGCTGTATTTACAAGATTTGTCCTAATACTTTTATAGCAATTACTAAAGTACCAAAATTATTTGAAAAATGAGGTTTTTAAACGAATGTGACAATTTCATTCAAAGTGAGAGCAAATCACTGAATCAAAACAGCGCCAAGTATCTACCGGTTGACCGGTACGCCCAATATGTGACAGATTTAAGTGCAATTATACTTTGTATCTCTTCGAAGATACAAACTTATATGTGGCAGCAATACGTAGTCTGGTACCGTCCTTACACTGTTAATAGCTACGGGCTCACACTCACGTATGGTTTGATACACGTGATCTACTACCATACTTTACACGTCAAAGCGCTATCAATTGTTTGGCAAAGAGTGTGTCAGTGTGCTCTTCGTATGGCATCCCTAGTACAAGTCAGCCAATCAGCATAACCCTATTTAAAAACATAACGAAATGGCGTGCAATTTTCGTCATTACTTTGACAACTTTATCATTATGTTGCCATCAGACATAAATTGGTTGTCGTTTCCAGACTATTTTGCGAAGTTATTTTAGAGCTAACTGACATCTTATTATGACCCGCAGCTTTAAACAGTGTGAAAAGGATGGCAGCAGGCTATTAAGTGCTGCCAGTAAATTGGCAATAATCTCCTTCGTTATGCTTATAATAATAATAAGAATCAAACTTCGCAAGGTATAATTAAGTTTAAGTTGGCAGTTTCAATCTTAAAAAACAATAAGGTCCAAAACTGCCAACATATTGATAAATTCGACTACTTTCGATTAATTCTAAATTATATAATTTCGCTAAGAATCGTGTGCCTGTTCTGTGCCTGCGCACCTATGAGGCCGATTAGTCTGAAAGCAGACCTTTGCTGTAGAATAGTGAGGGAAGTGGTGTACACTGCAGACGTCGGCGTGTGTACATTATATGACGGTCTGCCCCAAATGCAAACAGAAAAAACATGCTGCAACAACTGCTTAAAGCTGTGCTTCCATCAGAAATGTACGAGATCGCGTAGTGAGGAATGTGTTTATATAAAACATAAGTATCGCTTCATTTAGTTAGTCTCGCTTACAGCAGATCTTGTAAAAACGGCGGAGCGGCGCGGGAATATACAAATGAAACTATACTATAAGTTTTTAACACACATCTGCGCACATCACACATCTGTAATAGAAAGGCAGCCCAACGCCCTATATCACAAACTATATTCTTCTTATTCTTCGCGCTGCATGTTTTTATCTTGCATTTGCGGGCTCATAAATACTTATAGATTCGTCTAAATTCAATCGGTTGTATATAAAACCGCGAAGTATTTAATTTACTAATGGAATTTAATAAAATAACTCTGCCTTTAGTTATTTATTATACATCATTATTATTTATGTTGAATGAATTGAAATTGATATACCTATTTATTATTATTATTATTTAATATTTTATTTTATCTTGTCAGTCTGGTGTCGTTTGTTTATCGATATTCGAAATATTTAAGGTCCATCTGTGATCTGAATGTGCAAATTAGCATCAATCATTGTTATGTTTTTTCTATTTTCCTTCCTGTTTTCTTTCTTTTCAATATGGCTACCGTCTTTAGCCTTCTTTAAATCCTTGCGATTGCACCGAGATAAGGGTGAATCTCTGCTGTCTCTATGAGTGCTCTATTGCCTTTAATCCGTAACGTTTCTTGTGCATTGTCAAATTCCTAATTGATTGTATCAAATTAAACAATATTTTTACTATTATCGTTGCCCTCGGAAGTCAGGTGATCCTGAGTGTTTGTGTTAAATTTGTCTCTAAGGGCGCCGGCTCTCACAAGCAATATGCGATCAGTGTTCCGAGTTCTGTGTTTCTGCGTTCATTGTTCCCATAGAAATCTTAATAACTAGTCAATAGAAATGCTATCGACTATCTTTTAACACTGGGACGCATGTCGCCGTTTTTCAAATACCACTTTTTGTATTCCTGCAAACAAAATTATTCTTTTTGGCGATGACATTAAGACGACAATTCCTCAACTCGCACTTGTGTTCGATTAGACAAATGCGCTTGTATTCCTGCAAACAAAATTATTCTTTTTGCGATGACATTAAGACGACAATTCCTCAACTCGCACTTGTGTTTGACTAGACAGATGCGCGGCGACAAGGTCACGCGTCTTTGACATTTCTATTGCCTTATTATTAAGATTTCTATGATTGTTCCATATTGTGGACGCTGAACGGAGATCGCCAGCGTGTTTAACGTAGGCGACGCCTCTGATTGGATGCCGTAGTCGATCGCGTGATTGATATCCAACCTGAAGCGTCAATTTACACCGCTGCGGCGCCGTGCTACGCCTTATGCCGGCCCTAAGAGTTCTAAGACACTGCATATAGAGAATCCGGAACTCGGAACTCAGGCCGCAAACCGTCGGCGGTGGGGTCGGCGCCTTAAGGTCAAACAATTAAAATTTAAACTGACCAGAACATTTGTTCTTTAAATCTAATATTATTATGTTAATGCGTTCGCTAAATTCTTAATGTCTATGTGGCTTTATAATGCAATAATAAATGTGTGTATAATGTGTTTTGATATTCTTATGATCTATACTTTTAGTAGTATTGGATGGATTCAAACGAATTCATTAATTCTTAACTTCATTATGAAAAGCAATTAAACTGACAAAATACGATTTAAAATATACTTAAATGGTACGTATATAACCAACATTATTTATTAATATAATGCAAGCAATAATACGAGTATGTTAGTAAGTAAATTAAGTTTTAACGCAATCGGATAAAAAACGAAACAATAAAAATTCATACTTATGCCGGTTTCTGAGCTCGACCGACCGTCGATGCGTACGCCGGTCGCGTTTGTCATTTGTTTGCAAATTCAGCAAAATACGCGTGCGTACGGTCGGTCGAACACTGAAACCGGTCTAAGAGCCTTCACAAATGGGCGACTCGGGTTTGATACGCATGTCCTACAAGTTTCTCGTTAGTCCGCGACGCGTTTGGCGTCAGCATTTGACGGTTCAGTATTCCATAGAATATGTTCCGTATTGCATCGCAGTCCCGTACGTGTATCCAATGCGAGTCGGATCCGGAAGGCCTTTTATATATTTTGTCTAATGCTTGATATTTCAGCGTTTGCGTTAATCTTTATTGGATATAGCAATGCCCGAAATAACTATGCCCTTTTGGAGTCGACTACACGTGATTCTGAAGTTACACACCACCGAGCTATTTCAGTGAGATGTATGTAAGAAACGTTTTGCTGCTGGTGGGTGAATTCCCTACTTAACATTACATTTCTTACATACATCGCACTGCGATGGCTACCAGCACTGCATACGCCGACTTATAGAGAAGATAACTTGGAGCGCCGCCACCAGATGTCACTCGTTGCTTTAAGTTGCATAGATTTGGCGAGAAGCGTCACGTTGTTCATGCATTCACTGACAAGATCATTCAGAGGCATAGTTATTTGGTGACAACTACTTTTGGCAGTATAAAAAGCAATGTATCGTCGAAAAGAGAACAATTCAAAAGCAATAAAGTAAACAACCGACAACGTAATGACGTAATAGTATTAATGTGGTACTAAAATAGCGTCAACTATGGCCTCGGCGCATGAGGATTAAACTTATCTGGCCCATTGTAACTGTAATTTTTCTTTAGAAAATCTGACCTTGCCATACAATATTTGACAGCTTCACCGGTTTAGAGAATCTTTATATACTATGCTAGTACAACTTACAACGAATAGCTCCGAATCAATCCGGCAGAACCCTTTTAAGTCCGAATATTAAAATATTTTAACGTGATAAATCTCTATAATAAGACATAATATAGAAAAAAACAAAAACGTTTTGTTAGAAATCTTGTATAATTATGATCTTTCCATTTACAAAAAAAAACATTCTAATAGTAGATTGTTTTTTTCGATTTATCCCGGCTCTCCGTAATTTACAAATAAAATTTGTAAAAACATTTTATGATGATTTTAGCGTTCTATATTTAAATATCATACATTTTCACCTACCGTCATTCAATGTGGCAATATCACAAGAAAAATAAAAATGATTTTTCTTTACCTTATCAGTGATTTGTATCAACACATTATTATGATAAAAATCACGCAGAGCATACAAACAGAACGTATTCCTGACCGTCGGTCGATGCGTACGTCGGTCGCGCTTCTCATTGGTATGAAAATTCGGTGTTCGTACATTCGGTCAAACACTAAATCCGGTCATAGGGCCTCACAGACGAACGACTCGGGTTTGATACGCATGTCCTACTAGTTGGTCGTGAGTCTGCGACGCGTCTGCCGTTTTGATAGAGTATGTTCGGTATTTGACTGATTGCATCGCAGTCGCATACGTGTATCCAACGCGAGTCGGGTCCGGAAGGCCTTTTTTATATTTTGTTTAATGCTGGAGCGTTTGCGTTCATCTTTATTGGATATAGCAATGCCTGAAGTAACTATGCCCTTTTGGAGTCGACTACACGTGATTCTGAAGTTACACACCACCGAGCAATTTCAGTGAGATGTATGTAAGAAACGTTTTGTTTGTTAGTGGGTGAATGCCCTACTTAACATAACATTTCTTACACACATCGCACTGCGATGGCTACCAGCACTGCATACGCCGACTTATGGAGAAAATAACTTGGAGCGCCGCCACCAGATGTCACTCGTTGCTTTAAGTTGCATCGATTTGGCGAGAAGAGTCACGTTGTTCATGCATTCACTGACAAGATCATTCAGAGGCATAGTTATTTGGTGACAACTACTTTTGGCAGTATAAAAAGCAATGTATCATCGAAAATGAAACAATTCAAAAAGCAATAAAATAAACAACGATTCTATGTACGCAAAAACAATATTATGTAGGTAATTGTACTCCGTTCAAAATAAATAACAATGCTTTGCTATGAGAAACTTTGTTTCAAAAAATGCAAAGATTACTCTCCATTGTAATTCATTTAGAACTTGAGACACTTTAAATCGTCTCTGTTATTGAAAAATTAACTTTCTGGTAATGCGGTTAGGATTGACATAAGGATTGGGATTGACAGAAAATTGTATTTGTTTCTAATGTTGATCGGAGAATAGATTAAGATTTATGTTGTGGCATTAAGGATGTTGACCAATCTTCTAAAAATAAGGTTGCTAAATTCTCTGCTCATCTAAAACGTTAAAGATCCAAGCTTTCAAATTTCGTGAAATAGCCAGTATATTTCTGATAAAAACAGTTTAAACATGTAGAAATAGCTAGACGTTGATTCAAATTGCCGCCGCGCATTCATAATTTGGTAACACAAGCTTGTATTTTGCAAATTGCGTATTATGTAGACTCGTTTTTATATACAAAACTGACTGTTTGGCTCAACACAATCAATTAACAAGTAAACTACTCCGTCGATACTTATTACCTATCTTTCGAACACAACTTTATTTTCTTTTCGGCCGTTTTTTATAATTTATCTATCCCTGGATTTCCTTACATAAACAAGCCCCTTCAAATTGTGACAAATGTTACATTTTGTTTTATTTGCCGTAATTAAAAGATTTTTGATACAAGCATAGTGGTGTGAACAAAGCATATTACCTCTTCAATTTTCAGAAATATATGTGTAAAATCAGGGGCACTTAGAAGATTTTCCTATGGTGGGTGTTCATTGAAAGGACTAACTTAAAAAACTAAACTAAAGGAGAAACTTAATCTAACTCAAATTATATAAGCTTGATTTAATTTGATTTAAAAAAAAGTCAGATCACCTAAACTATAATTAGTTTACTCGTCGCAAATCAGAATAAGGCCAATGTCAGGTAAAATTAGATAGATAGATTATTAAAAACGGCCTTAACATAGGAGTGCCTAACTCGTTAATATCTATATTCCCATAGAAAATGTGTATATTTATTTATATAATTATACAAGATAGTATTGAAATGTATATTTTAATATCGCGTTCAATCATTCGCTATAGCATTCCGTCCAAATTACGTTACTGTATCATATTCGAAAGTGCTATGTTAGAACATATTATATTATGACATTGAGCTGTGATACAAGCGGCGTCTATCTTAATCTATTCCACGTCTATCTCGATAATAATACAAAATATATTATATTATTATGAACTTTACAAATTAAGTTTTTCGTTTAGTGTACTGTCAGACCATAGAAATCTTAATAACTAGTCAATAGAAATGCTATCGACTATCTTTTAACACTGGGACGCATGTCGCCGTTTTTCAAATACCACTTTTTGTATTCCTGCAAACAAAATTATTCTTTTTGGCGATGACATTAAGACGACAATTCCTCAACTCGCTCTTGTGTTCGATTAGACTCATGCGCTTGTATTCCTGCAAACAAAATTATTCTTTTTGCGATGACATTAAGACGACAATTCCTCAACTCGCACTTGTGTTTGACTAGACAGATGCGCGGCGACAAGGTCACGCGTCTTTGACATTTCTATTGCCTTATTATTAAGATTTCTATGTGTCAGACCAATAGATTCACGGCCCATTCGACAAGCAATTCGTTTGAAACTGTCACTTTTGATAAATACAAAATCCTTTGTGAATTAAATTAGTACATGCATACGGAAAAATCCCTAGGATTTATGTTGCATTCGATGAAATTTATCATGTGACTTTGAAATGATTGTTTACATAAAAGAAATGGAAATTATTTTATACTATTTTGAATAAAATTTGGAATCAATTGTCAAACTTTAGACGTTGATGTTATGAAATGTCTTTGCAAATTAGTATTTAAGTGGATCATGATTCTATTGGTCTGATTGTACTTATTTAACAATCGAAATTGCACTGCCTTAATAAAGCAAACTATTAATGATTTTATTTCCAGTGTTTATAAATTAACGTCGTCGGTACCTTCCAAATCTTATAAAAATTGATGCGAAATTAGTCTTCTATCAACGAGAGGGGCACTCCTTGCTTATTTAATCCTGTAGTTGTGTGCTTATTATAATGTATTTGTGTAGAAAGTTCAAATTATAGTATCGAAACAATAGTAGATTCGTTTAATATAAAGCCTTTTCCTGGTTACGCGGTGCGGTAGCGGTGCAGTATTATTTTCTTGAAAAAGGTCTTTCATTTGAATATTTTAGTGCACCTCAACAACGAGTAATCAAGAGACGGCCAAACTCGTATTCTATCAAATAACTTGAAGTCTTCCTGCTATTTATAAGTATTATACTGTTTAGGGACGTTAGATACGGAGATATGCGTGCGGCTTGCTTATATTTGTATTAGTAGCATAGATAAGGTAGTTAATCGTTCTGGACGTAGTTGAAATCCAAGTCAGGCTACAACTTAGGTTAGACAAAACTGCGTTGTGCTGCGTCAGTATGACTACATATTTGTTTATCAAAATCTTATATTTAATTTCAGTACGGATCAATCCAAAATGCTAGCAAAGCATTCCGATGACCTTTATATTACGTACCAATGACATTCAATCACTAACGATATATTTTATGTCAAATGTCTCACTTAAAGTTGCCTTGAGTCAAATCCATAACAAAACCTTTGATGAAAATAATATGCTTGTCAAGTATGGTTCTTTGTATTTCTGGTTATGATTTTCAGACAAAAAGTTATGATTGTATGGTTTATTGAAGCTTCAAGAGGACCTATAATAAATCACGAGCCTCGAATCTAAGGTTTGCTCTATTACACTTGGTCTTTAACCCGTATTAGTGTATTATTATATGTAGGCATATGGTATTCGGACAAACTACAAATGTTTTATTTTACCAAGTGTAATTGAGCCATTATTCTATGATTACATCACACTTATGCCCTAAACGCACGTACCGCGTACTTGACTGAGACAGTGCCCTCGGCCGAGTACTCGGTACGTACGTACTATCTCGGTATTATGTTTTAATTATAAAAGATTTTTTATACAATGTAAGTTATTGTAGCTAACAAGTACTCCGTTTGCTGTAGACATTTATTCAACATCATATTCTTGCCTATGATTTCTTATAATATTGAACATGTAGTTCACTTATTTTGAATAGACAGATATATATTTTTCTGGCTAAACCTTTCAGTTACTCTATCGTGTACAATTAGTCATTATCACGAGAACTTAACGAAGAGGACGCGACTGCCCTCGGCTATCGTTCACTCTAATCATAGGACTAAAGAAATTAAACTGAAAATAAATTATTCTATAATATTTTTGCACTAACATAAGAATCACAGTATAATTCTCATGACGTAATATTAACTTGTACAAACTGACAAACTCTTTTTCTATAGATATCATAGTATGTTTAGTTGCGCATTGGGCGTTGCTAGCACCCGGGTGTGTGCTAGCAACTCATGACCCGTGTCATGCGTGTGTTGTTACGGGACGACGCAGGACGAAGGTCCAAGAACATAATTTCTAGAATTGGAACGAAGCATCACAATGTATGCCGCCAGCCTGTATATTATGCCTTTTGGGGAAGCTGCCCTTCGATCTCTCGAGAAGTCCTTCACAAGCTCAGATAGCTATTGCTTCAACAATACAATATCTCGATAGTCAGAGGATCCATTTCTCCAAGAATCATAATTTCTTATTACCGCATATTGTTGTCAGATAAATTTAGCCTCGTGCTTAGCATATTACTAATATGACAAGTTTGGTGTTGTATAATTTTAATGTTAGGTATTTGTGTATTATTTAAATGTTAGATATTTGTGTATTGTTTTTGATGCCTTGTGGCTAAAACTAAAATGTTAATTTAGTTAATTTGAAACGGGCTGTTCGTTCGAGCGCAGTCGCAGGCGACACCCTATCACACCTACTACGATTGTAAATTATTTGATGAATTCATAACGACGAATTTATTGAATCAGAAAGATGTAATGTGAAAGGAGTACGCCGGAGCATTGCCAGGCATTGACAATATGATGTAAAGTTTTACACAACAATGAGTATTTTTGTAGGTTAAGTAAAGCAGCACCGTGTACAATATTTGGAGGTTGCGTTTTTAGGAATGTTGCTCACATTTGCCAAAATTTGTCTGTCAATTATTTTAAGCGCTGTATATCGGCTTTGCCATGCGACGGTGTACATCAGTGTTTACCCGTTGAGCTGTCAGCCGACAAGAGAGGCTATATTATAATGTATTCGAGTCTCAGAGACTCGAGCACACGGAGCGCACTGTTCACACGAATAGCCCAATAGTGATTTTATATTAACTCCATTAAATTTAGTTCAATTCATATGTTTTTGTCAATAATTCATTGTTAATTTAAATATAATTTAATAAATTTTATTTTAATAGTTCGACGTACACATATCACAGTTAAGAGAACGCCGAAGCGGTCATTTATACTGTACAGAGAACTTTTGTATGCATAATAATTTATTGAATGAAAACGTTCACGTTCATCACTCATCATGTATAGTATTCTAAATTGTTTGTCTTGATTTAGCGGAGAACAATATGAGCTGTATATTGTTCATTCAAATGCAATCAATGGTTTTTTTCAATGCAGGATTTAGTTGTCAGCACACGTCGAATGTCAGCACCGCACGCTTGCAAGTTACCTTCTTTAATACGTACACTTAATACAAATAATAGATACCTCTATAATACAATATTTAAGTTTCAGTTACGCCTAACATACTACGTGTGCTGTTAAACACCTGAAATACAATAAAGTGATAAAATGTCGCGAGAATAGATATTTTTCCTCGTAATAGTTTTAAGTGCCCGCACATCACCGACAGTAACAGCTTGTACCTAAATTAATATTATTATATTTGTGAGGAATCGCGGGGCAAAGCTTCGCCGCGACACCGCTCTCGCGTTCTTTGATCATAGCTATTTGCTTTGTTATTGTTATTTGAAATGATGGTAATGAAGATAATTATGAATTATTTAATTTCGTAAATTGTAAGTTTTAAAGTATTTGTTTAATACTTTTATTGTTTCTTCCATGTGATTTAAGAAAGTGGCAATACGATTAAGCATTAAAGCGATATGAACTTTCATATGTTTTTTTTTATTTTATGGTAAACCTTAAAATTGACACGATATGACAGCTTGACTGTCTTGTGACTACAAGATGCTGTAGAAAAAATATTAGTAGATACACTAAAAAAGTGGCACTAGTAGTAGATACACTACAAGGGGGGTGACATTAGTAGTTGATTCACTATAAAAGTGACACTAGTGTTAGTTACATTACAAGGGTGACATTAGTAGTTGATTCACTATATAAGTGGCACTAGTAGTAGATACACTACAAGGGTGAGAATTAAATAGTAGTTAATACATTATAAAGGTTAAAATAGTAGTTGATACACGATAAAGGTGTAATTATAGTTCGTAAAATATAGCTTGATCTCTGTGACAGCTGTCAGTAAAAACACGCCTATGAAGTTCTCAATTTAGTAGTATAGACAGACAACACTTGTCAATGTCATACTTTAAGGGCGTGCCGAGCTAATTGGTGATGGGCGATTAATCATCGACTAAAAACTATCGATATTTTATTTAAAAACTTAATTCTAAATTAATTTTATAATTAAATCTGGTTTTATATTTTAATATCATAAAATCATAACATTATTTACATGTTTACATACTTAATATAACATAAATGTGAGTAAATAAAATCCAATTTCTCAACTTCTCTTCGAAAAATATTTATATATCTTTCAATGGCATCGAAAATAGAAAAAACATCGATAATTACTATCGTCATTTTTAATATCATGACAACCCTAGGAATGTCACTTTGACAAATGTCGCAGAGATCAAGCTATAAGCTATATTTTACGAACTATAGTAGTAGATAAGTAGATACACTAAGGTGACGCTAATGGTAGACACTATAAAGATACGCTTCCTTTGACGCGGAGCAGGGTGAAGTGGAGCAGTCCGTGAGTTGGTAATTCGAATTTACCGTGATTGTGGCCAATCACAGTAAATAAAATTTCCTGAGAAACGCACCATTATTTAGCGTGGTGTCCACTCACACTTAATAGAAAACCACAAAATTAAATTAAACATGTTAACTTTAGTGAAAATCAAGATCTTTAAATATTCTGTCCGTGATCAAATGTTGGCGCTATTTGCGAGTCATGTATCATTTTCATTCCTCCGAGATTCACTTCACCACCTGGGCCTTCGGCTGCTATGTGGGAGTTGCCAATCATAATGTCTTCTATTCCACCGTCACGAGAGTCTGCGCGGAAGTTTGACGGTTGCACCTGACGATAGAATAAAAGAAAGATTTAGGATACAGTTATAATACTACATCTACAAAATGAAAAATATCATGAATTCAATTTGAGCTAAGTTGTTAAGACTGCGCGCCCATTCGTGTGAAGACCTGAACTTGTCTCTTGTTGCGCCCATTCAAATGGTATTGTCAGTCATACTATATGCCACGTTCATACCTTGCGTTATTCTGGTGTGCACCGCGGCTAAGATTAAGACTAACAGCCAGTACGTGGTGCCTTTAAACTCATACGGACCGGAGAAATGGTCACTGTTGCTGACTGTTGGCCTAGTAAAAAAGCTCAAAATCACTGGGCAAGCTATAGATATAACTAATAAGAGTAAAATAATAGAAACCCTATGTGATAATATTTGCATTGAGGCAGATCGCAGAAGATCGTGAGTAAACTGAAGTGGCAATAGGCGATATCGTACATAATATCAAACCACGAGCAACAGCAGGAACCAAATAGATGATCGTAGCCCAAGACTGTCAAGCGTGGCAGCATTCGGAAGAGCCCTTCACATTTCATATTTAAACAAGTTTGATTACCTGTCCTTCGTTCCTCATGATATCCGGAAAAACGGACCCTGGGTATCTGTTGTAAATACCGTTCAGATTGTAGTGGAGATTCATGTCTGGACCAATATTAGCCTTGAGGAGCTGCTCCCAAATTCCACCTAAAAAAAATCATTTTATTTTAACAGCTATTTTGATTTGACTGGGAAACGTCTTCGAACGTAGATGACAAACCACACAAAGGAATTAGTACCGACTTATTAACCAATAATGTAACTAACCAAGTCTCCAGGTGTCCTAACCAATGGCATCGCATTGTGAGCGAGGTGCCAGCGCAATGTCATCGGTTAGCACACTTGGGCCCTAGGTGGTAAGTAGCAATCGCATTATACCGCACATTGACTTAACAACAGATATTGATTCTTTGAAGAAAAAGAGTATTAAGTGATGATTCTATGAACCGTATATTCCATGGCTATTCTCGCTATGTTTTAAAATTGTAGGTCATCATGTTAACCCAGAATAACACTACTGATTATTTAATACTACATACCTTTGTCGACTGACACAATAGGTTTGTTCGACTGCCACGGATACTCGCCGTGAGCTTGGAAGTAAATAGCGTATGTAGAGAGCTGCACAGAGAAAAACCATTATTCCATGAATATGAACGATGATGAATAAAATTGATATTTCACAGGCCTGAGGGTGACACTAATGTGACGGAACTGTGGCAAGATATTTAATTATATGCCTTATATAGCAAACGTGAATGGAGTCAACCTTATGATAAGTAGGATGTATCGGTTCTGTCAGCAACAGAAGTACCTACTAAGCCACAACATGAATAAATTTTCAGTCACTTATATATATCTCAAAATCGTTATTATTTCGTTCTTGTATGGAAGTTTATTTTTTTTAAGTATTCAGAAATTTTTGTTGCTGATTGTAAATCTGAGGACTACCGAAATACAGTCGCGCAAGCACTGGCATTTGGCGGTTGGTTAATGACAAGTCTTAAGTGCTTCTGCCCCGCGCTAGGTTACCAAAGCTCATCATCACAAATGCATGCTATGCGAAAAGTAAGTATGAGGAGTATGAGCACTTACACTACGGCCAGCCTAGAACTGCATTAAGTTGTAGTGTATTAAAGATTCCACACCAACGTTTCTCGTGTAAACACCTTGGTACAATAACTACTTCTTCAGTCTGCCCGCTTGGGCTCATCGTTGGAATAAATTACCTGCGTGTAATACAGGGCGAGCCAGTACTTGCCGCCGTGGCCCACGAAGGCGGTCTCGTTGGCGTCCATCAAACCCATAGGGATTTCTTGGTGAAGCATCTCTTGCGATATTTGAAGATTGCATCCGTACCTAGAATGTATTTGAAGTTAAAACTTGTTTGCCCGCGGTTCAGCAAGTACACTTTCCTATTCTGTGCCGTGGGATGTAGTACCTCATTTGACGGTAATCTGTCTATATATATATATATATATATATATATAGCCAAAGACTAATGCCACTCACACACACCCCACAGATAAGATAGGGTAGAGGCTGGGGCGGCAGTCCATGATCTACAGGACAGTAGAGCATGTTAACTAACGACGATGATGAACCCACCATGGGAGATAGTTGAGAAGAGAGAGAAAGATTAATGCCATTACCAAGCTGGTATGTACCTCACCTAAGGAGGTAAGGCAGGTAATGCTGACTAGACTAATTTATTAAAGGTATTTTATTTTAGTATCTAGTCTACTCACCAATCTGGACAAGCTTTGAGTATGTCATAAGGAGCTCTATAGTACTCGGCTCGTCGTACTACCGGGTTCCGTATATTAAACCGTTCGTTGGGATCCGTCAGATTGATTCGTTTTACTTTGATGTCTCGTCGCTCGCAAATGTAGTCGTAATGGAACTTTGGAACGGAGTCGCCTCGGGCGCAATACGTTTCTGGAAGGACACAAACCAGCAAAAACTTTTCATTAATACACACGATGAAGCAAGTGACCTAAGATTGTCTCCTAACCTTCTGAATCCGCGCCTAAGCGGCGGTTTCGTGGCCTTTTTATTGCTTATTATAGCGTTAAATAAATATGAATGGAGTACTAAAGAGATCTAGTTGTAAGAAAAATTATCTGTTTGAGAGACTAATAAGTACTAACTTTTGTACGTCCCATCCACCGAGTTGACCGCGGCGTATTTATCGATGCAGTATCTGTAGCCCAGCACTGTTGGGTACCGGAGATACGGCACTTTACACGAGAATCGCCCTTCTTGATACATAGCTCCCTGAAATCACATAATACCTGATGTCTTCCAGAAGTGAAATCCACTTTTTTTTTTAAATTAACATACAAGCCTTATGAAAGGATTCGCTCCTCAATATTTGCTTCTTCCTTTTAATAATATAGAACCAGTACGAAGAATGAACAAAACTACCTTACAAATAACGCTTCGCCTGCCGGGCGGTCGCGACACGCCTCCAAAGCAGTAAGTCCTGGTGCCATTAATCATGATCTCCGTGACGCCGATGTGCGAGACGAGCGTGATGCCGTTGATGCCGGCGAGGGCGAAGCGCTGCAGCCCCGCGCGCTTGCGCACCTCCACGTTGTTCTTCATACTCATCGTGTTCACGATCGCCTGCCAGCCATACACGAACTCGTGCATGGGACCTGCAATGTTATCAGAGATGGCAATCACGTCAAGCACATCAGTATCTAAATAAAACCTACCGAAGTGTTTACGAGAAATTTAATGGTTACAATTTGATAATGTTTATTGTCATGTAGTGTATGGTACCTATACAGCTGCATCTACGTAGTACCTTGGACAGGAACCGTCGTTGAAGTGAATGGAATATCCAAATCTCAACGGTAAATTGAATTGTCGTTTTCATAAAGTGTTCTCACCTATGCCAAAACTGTCTCCATCCAAGAAGTTGAACATTTCCCCGAAGGAGTCCGGCATGAGGCCGCTTATAATGGTGGAGGCCTGTAAGCCGTCGTCTGGCAACATCGGTGCGATCTCGTCGGCAGGTGTCGTGAACTCATGGTTTGACATGTTGTTAAAGTGCCCATGGCTTACGGCGTCACCCTGCGAGTAAAACGTATTATAAAAGTATTATAGTAGGTCAATAACCATGATCATAGCCAGCAGTTTCGGTAGTTTCCCATAATGGTTCAAAAAAACCGAACATCTCGATATGCATTTATTTTTCTATGCAAGTACTATTTATTTTCTATGCAAGTACTATTTATTTTCTACCAGGTTTCAGCCCGGCCTAACTTTAGAAATCTTCAATCAACTTTACTAAAGCAAATGAATCCGTGAAACGGCTAACTTAGAATAAAATTATCTCTCTAATTGGCGAAACCGTTGAAACATAGCTGTATAGACTCCTCCATAGACCGACTCGAAAATTGTAGATCAGTTCGGGCATAGGCACGTTCGTCAGGGTTGCATATAAATCATTCATACCTATTAAGGTACAATCGATGCACACATCATGCTTTTACGAGTACACCGAGTAGGATCGGACTGAACTTAAAAGGTACGTGACTCAGTGCTGGGGGGTGGGATTTTCCAACCGGCTAATCCCGCAACCCAGGCCCGAGGGGGAACCAGCTAGGGATCGCACCCTGGCACCGAAATAGGCATGGTGACTGATCCATAGATAGTACAATATAGTATACTTTATCAAAATATAAATGTGAATATTTTATAAAAATATAAAAATTTATAAACCAAATGCAAGAATTTTTAGTTATGTTCTATGAATCTAACTCATTTTATGATCATTTAAAGTTTCATGAGCTAGTCAATTTTTTAAGTAATATTTTTTTTTAAATTATATTACACACACAATTTAGTTATAGCAACATTTGAAATAACACCAATTTTATAAACGCAATATTTCATATAGCTAACAAACAAAATAGGTACATAACTTCACATACAAAATACGTCACACCTTTGTAGCTATTGTTTGGAGCGTTTGGGCGAGTCTAATTAATGTGAGTTTTAAATGGTATTAAATTACCTAATGTGAATTCAAAGTAATTATTTTAATGATGTATCTAACAAAATAAAAATTAGTAATTATGCTTATTGTATCACTAAACAAAATTGTACGAGTTACTACGATAGGTAGTAAGCTAGTAAGTAAAAAAAGTGTAGTTTAGTAAGTAAAAAAGTAAAGCAGAGGCGTAGCTACCGCCGTATTTGCCGTATCAATTATACGGGGCCCCCGGCATACGAGGCCCCCAAAAGTGCGTAAGTTAGGAAGTTTAAAAAATCCCTAATAACTTCGATCACCGAATGGATACCCAAGGACGGTCATCGGCGTCGCGGAAGGCCCAGAAAGCGCTGGAGGGATGATTTGGACTTGTTTCGGAGGGATTGGACCGACAGAGCCCAAAACAAAGAATTGTGGTCGTGAATGGTGGAGACCTTTGCTCCGCAGTGGGACAACATGGGTTAGAAAAAAAAATAACTTCGATGGGACATAAACGCCTGCTATTACCTCTCAGTATTGCTCATAGAGGAGGGAAACGTAAAAAAAAACTAAAGTCATCACCCTCTATAAATTATGCAAGAAGAGTGTATATTTAATATGAATTGTTAAAAGTGACAAATAAATAATTATGATGAATAAATATAATTTGATGGAAAAAAAAATCGTACCATTTGCTCAAAAAAGTGTCATTCGATTCCACAAAAAGCAAACATAACAATAGTCATTTTTAATCTGTTAAAATCAGGGCAAGAAAATTGTACTGATTTCATTCATCCCTCTAGGAGGAGAATGTGATTTAAATTTGGAATACTTAGTGAAATTTATACTGAACTATATCTGTGTTTACACCATTGACTTTGTATATAAAGCATTATACATCTTTTTAAAAAAGGAATACGCATTTATTATGCAGTTATGAAATTAAATTACGAAAACCGACTAGGCCGTATGAGCTTGATGCCTTTGCATTTCCGACAAATAAATATTAGTCTAGGAATACATAAAATATAACTCTCTCTATCAATAATTGGACCAATGTTTCCAATGTTTCCATTATACTTTTAATTGTCATTATTTTTAATAAATGTGTTATTTTTTTGTTAATATTATTGTGTTATTTTTTTCGCAAATGGTACAAAAAGTATAGTCTTTTCCTCTGTGATAAAGCTGTCTTAGTCTTGGCTGAACTTAAATCCCTCGCTACACTTAGGACTCGTCTTAAATCCCTCGCTTCGCTCGTGATTTAAATTTTTATCACCCTCGCTTCGTTTGGGAGTAAACCTCGAGTCCTTCGTTACGCTAGCGATTTAAATCGTGACCCGCGAAAGAAGACACAGCTTTATACCCTGGTTAATAATCTACTATTCTTGTGTGATAAATCTTTACCATTCATATGGACCCCCTTATTATTTTGTTATACGGGGCCCCGCTTAGGCACGCTACGCCACTGTAAAGCTACGAAACTGGTGTGATTGAGGGAATTAAAAACATACAAACCTGCGTAAAGCAAAGTAAAACAAAAATCAAAGCCGTGCCGGTGCCCATCTTTTTAGCCGGCCGTCGGCACACAACTATTAACGCAGCCAGGTATGTTGTTATTTCATAAAATAAATTGCCTATTAAATTTTATGACTTACTTGTTAACTAACTACAAAAATAATGGTGGAGATAAGCTGACTGCGAAGATATAAAAAACATCAAAATAACTTATTTCTCTAAAATACAAAATTAAATGATTGTGAAAACGTAAAAATAAAAATAATAAAATTATTTAAAAAAGATTTCGAAAACAATCAAAAGCCTCGTCATTCTAGTGACTAGTAAGCGTATGCGGCCTCTCAGCACAAGTTCTCCGGTTCGATTCCCGGGTCAGACTAGTGTTATTTAAATGGGATATGCTTTATTAATAATCTGGGAATGTATGTATGCTTTATTTGACTCTTTGTCAGCTTTGACCAGAGTTCTGAGAGTGTCTCAACTTATCACGCACGAGTAGTAGCTACATAGAAAATATAATATTTCTTAAGGAAATGACCATATTTCGTCTCAAAACTTATACAAACTATATTATTATCACGTAATAATACAGTGTACTTCATTAACAATTTTTGGAAACTGATTAATCTGATTCATAAATGTAAAATATTAGAATATTATTATACCTATTATGTAGTAAGTTTAGTTTTAAAAATGTTGGTAGAAATTAAGTAGGTTAAAAACGTGTAAATTGTATAGTGGTAGATAAGAAATTAATAACATGGTCATAAAATATGTGTGAGCCAGTATTTAATAAAAACTTAAATGCTTTTATATTGTTTTGTCAAACATGATTTGTATACCTTTTTGGTAAAATGTAGCGGACTTAATTTATTATAAGATCTTTTGTAAAATAATACCTACATTTACAAATAAAGAATATTTCTATTTCTATTTTCATTTTTTTTACTAAGTAATTTAACAAAAGGAGGTTATCAATTCGATATGTATGTAGGTATGTAATATTGTCAGAATTACAGTGTTTTCGATTATGCTGAATTATAGAAGCTTCTAAATAGGAGTGCCAAATTTTGTAATTATAGTTTCGTTCTTTTTGAAAGAATTGGTTTAAATTGGTTTAGTCTAAAATAGGGATAAATGTAAGTTTTATCAATATCTGTTCAAAAGTTTTGGATATATATAAGCATAGAAATCTTAATAAGTATATAAGTGTGTAGTTTTATGAGAAAAACGTACAGAACATTTTTAGCCCAATAAGGTAAAGATTAATATACGGAACCGTGCAAATTTCATTCAAATCGGTAGAGTAGTTTTTGAGATAGAAAGGTATTTATGTCTCTTGGTAAAAGTACAGTTACTTCATCGTACAAAAAGTAAATAATTTAAAAGTATTATAATTTCAAAAATCGCTTCTTTATCTTATCACGTAACAGATAGCATTTTTGAAATAATAAAGTTAACATTTTGAAAATCCCCGTTATGGGTATTTATTTATTTGAATCCAAAAGCGAATATTATGCGAAATTTCGTACTTCTAATACTGCTCAACAAAAAATACCGGCTCGCTTCTGTGTGCACTTCATTCTATATACGCAGCAATGAAATATTAACTTGCCCGATTCGATCGTGCCGAACTGCCTATGAGTGTTAAATTCGTGACACAGGTTTTGGGACGAAAAAGCTTTTGGTCATTCCGTTTTCTACAAGAAAGCGCACTGCGCAATTCGGGTTTGCCTTCTTGAGGTATAGAAACAAAAAATCGATGAAATAAAATTAAATTTCAAAAAAATTTACTTATATTTATAGAACATGAGTTGCAAATATTATGGTATGATCTGAAATATTTTAAATCGGCGTACAAGCTAAAATGTAACTTAGCTAATAATACAGTAGCACGGTTTCTAAGTCAAAATAGAACTGGCTAGACAGTGCCATAACAATGCATAGCTGATAAATTCGACATCAAAACAAGGACGGCCGAACATACCGTTCCAGGAATTAATTAATCGCAGCAAAAGGCGAAACAAAAGAATTTCGAGCGCTAGTACCTGTCCAACAACAAACATACGCTGCCATTGTAAGTCAGCGAATATCTGGCAATATCGAAACTTCCAAAATAATAAAAGAAGTCACTGCCACTCCCACAAGGCCGAAAAAGTTTTAAAAAAGCACTATGTCAGGATAAAAAAGTGTCTGCAAAAAAGCATTCAGCTTTAGAAGCTTTATCTCTTTTTGTTGAATGTGATTTTACTAAAAGGCAGTACGAAATATTACATCAATTTAATAAGACTCAATGTTGACAATTAAGCAACTTTGTCGCCAGATTTGGCGACGTTTGGGTATGGCGTAGCGACGAAAAATCGATATAGCGATAAAAAATATCTAGCGACTTTTCTGGCAAAACGACCGACGATGAATCGGGTTGACCGATGCTATGGAGTCTAAGCTGGCACACATCAGCCCCTCTCTGAAAATGTGACTTGAACACCGAAGAGTCACATAGTCTCGCTAGGTCTAGAGAATTTAGCCCCTTACATTCCACCCGCGACCTCACCTCGGTGGTAATTGGAAGAATATCTCCACTCACCTGACCGGTTGAAGGCGCTTAGTAGTCCACCAAACTCCACTTTTGCCCACCTACTGTTCCTTCTGCCGGTCAGAAAGACATAGGATGACACAGGAGACATAGGGCGTAAATAAAAGCTTACTATAAATGGGTCAATTTCAACAAGCGATTTTTTTTGTCATTTCGGTGGACTTTTTTAATTTCAATGCTATCTATATATTTTAAGTGAGAAATGAAACTTTAGCCTATATTATAACATTGTGTGTGAGTGGATATCAAATATCATCAAAACTTACATAAATATTTAAGGATGAATTTTTTAGAGTCCACTGAAATGAAAGGTGTCTACCGAAATGATAAAAAATTACCACTGAAATGATAAACTGTGCACCGTTTCTTACTGTGTGATAAAATTTTTAAAACAATATGAACACTACTCAAGCAAATCAGTACTTACGGCGAAATTAAATACACAATTTTGAAACAAATTAAAATCAATATTAAGTCAGGAAAATTACAATAGCGGCATAGAGTTGGAATTGTGTCCGGTGGATGGCGATAGGCTCACTTTCTATCTCACGGGACCTGAACGTATCATGTGAAGTGCGTGTGTTGTACACCTCTGTCACACCCGTCTGGGTAATATAGGCGTGATGTTATGTTACGTTATGCAAGCTAGTTCGATTTCAATCCTTGGTTAAGAAAGCATATTTTTAAAAATCTTTTAATGTATTTTAATTGTTTTAAAAATAAAATAAGTCTTCTTTCAGTAATATCTTCTATCTACAATATTTAAGATACTTCCCCTACATGTGGCAAGCTCGTGGGCAATCGCTCTCTAGATGGCGTTGTTATGATCGTCTGAATCGCGCTATGGTTTCGTTACCAACTTTAGTGTATAGTTTCCAATATTTAAACTTAATGTTAGTCTCAACAGGACTGAAATAACAAATACATTTTTGAAGACCGTCACTATATCACGGGTCTATATAATTTGAACAAATTTTATTAATCGTGGTCCGGTTGATAAAACCTGCGTAGTAAATAACCCGCAACTCATATTATTTACTTCGCATTATTCCTAAATCGCAAAATGATACGGTCGCAATTTCATAGAACAGCTGGACGTAATGGAAGCAATTAATAATAAGACAAAAGAAATGAGATTTTATTACAATAATTACTTTCGATAGGTCTTATCATGTCATATCACTGATAAAGATAAAAGGTAGAAAATTGAATAGCGTAATCACTTTGATAACGCTATTCGATCTTCATCTAAGTACAAGTGAATCTATACAAATAACAGTAATGGTAGAGCACTGCTGCATATGAATAACTATTTTATATACGAGCATGTACACAAGTTAAAAAAACAACAATGTATAAGAATTGTCTCAGCGGTGTCTGCTGTTGAGTTCAGTGTCGCAGCTATGTGTCTTCTAGTCTGATAATCATCTTGAGCTGAAGTAATATCGGCGCCTCAATAGAAAATCATTTTAATTAGCATCCTAACTATTAATTATTTTATTAGTGATATTAATCTGAGTTAGTTTTTTATATTGAGGAGTGTACACTTTTAATAGCCATTATTGTGTATTAATGGTAGTATATGTATTTGGTCTATTTACCTAAGAATTATTATAGAAATTTTGAGCGGGCACTAACGCTAATTTTACATATTTCTTTTGGCTATACGTTTCGGCAATGGGTTACACCGGCCGTGCTAATAGCTTGTGTTAAAGGTAATGATCATTATATCCTCCAGTAATAATATAACAAAAAAACTTCAATTACAAAAAAAAATATTTAAACTTTTAAAACAAGCTATTATTTACGCCTTAATAATATATATAAAAATATGATGGAAATTACAATAAACCTAATTCTTTTTCAAATACATATTCACTTTATTTTTGATTGTACCTAAATAATAATTATGATTTAAAATAATAAAATACTAAGATTTAACCTCAGTGCTGCACGATGTAAATTTGAGTAATCTTTTCCTTTAATTTTTTTTTATCTCAACTTTTAACGTAAGTACAAAATTTATATGATATAAAAGCGTAAATAAAATCTGGTTTTAAAAATTTTTTGAATGAATTTATTTTATATTTTAGTTATTGCTAGATATATTTCTTAGTTTATTCATTTTATTAAATGCGTCTTTGTTAATTCTTCTATAAGGAGGTCTTCTATCGATGTGATCCTACTTAAGGTCACATAGGCTTGACCAGCAGCGAACAACTTTGGGCCTAAATACACAACGGCGTGGTCAACCATACTACCCTGCATTTTATGCACTGTGCAAGCCCAGCGTTGTACTATTGGCAACATTCTGCGTTCAGCAGTGCCATGGCGGTATTTCGCTGGCAAATGCACAAACTTCGGTTGAATCAGGGAGGTCTTTGCCTAATTCGATACGGAGAAATGGAATGTCCGTATCGTACATTTGTGCTCTCTGGAAGATTCGGCTGTTGTTAATCGTTGCATGCACTGCTTATCCTTGTCAATTTGCAACTGTCGCTGAGTGGCTGATTCACTTCGCACCTCACCACGCCTTTTGTTAAGTTTTTTTTGCCGTTTGTACTTATTTTTCGTTGTGTTGTTGTTTCTTTATTTCTCATAATGTTGCCACGAGTACCGAAGAAATATCTGTCAACCCTTCCGGAGCTTCGTTTAGAAGGGTAAGAGCTAACATTCAACTGGGTTCTCCTAGGTGCCCTTGGCGATACCTTAACGACATCATTTAATACCCCGATGACACTCAGTCCTTGGCACGGCCTCGCCTAGACTTATGTCCCGGTGCCCAACAGGGTCCATAATTGATACTATGTAATTTGTTTACCACCTAACAAAACATTGTGGAATACAATAAAGAATTGAGTATTGAGTATCTATATGTAGTGATTTGGTGATATTAGACCAGAGTAGATCCTAGATATATTAATAGATTTTTTCGATCTTTGTTTTGCATTTTCTGTGAAGATTTACTATAGTAAAATATATATATATATTTTTTCACCATCAGAAAATAGAGATTTCAACAAACAGAAAACATACCAACTTTTTGAAAAAAGCTGATATTTTGACGGGTGAATTTTCGATCGAAAATAAGGGTAAAAAATCGATATTAATTCAAAATAAGGTGAAAAAATAAATATTTCTAATCAAATAAATTACAGCGTATTTGGGACATAAAAAGGTAAGTTTTCACCAAATTTCGTGAAAAAAAAAATTGTTTGTAAAAGATAAAAATAAAAAACCAAAAACTTGGTTTTTTGAATTTTTCACATAAATTTTGAGGTTATATGAAAAAAGTGTAAAAACAAAAGTTTTGGATCTTTTTATTACCAACAACTTTGCCATTCGACTTTTTTCCATAGGACTTTTAGTTTTGCTGGAAATCGAGAAAACCGTTTTTCACCCTTAAAACCCCCCCTCCCCCTCTTCCCGACCTCAAATCGCCCGTAAATTATTTTTCCTTAAATTTTTATAATATTCTCCTCCTTTTCTAATGGGTTTCATCCTACTATTATTTTTTTTGGTCTTAAAAATTAACGGCACTGGGCTATATATGCGCCAATGATTTTGTTATAACTTAAAGGTATCTCGCGCCTGACGTAACACCGTTGGTTTGGTTTTTGAGTTTTTGGAGTCTCCTAGACTGGTTGCAAGGCGAAGCTATCAACGCCCATCGCACCAAATTACACAAGTCATGGTTTGCCTTTTACGCCTGTTGCTACTATTGACCCTTGAGGTGTTCTATGGTTTGGAGCCAACCCTGGATGTGGCATCAATTTCATGGTGGACGCGCCAACCGTCTATCATATCCGAACTGGTATTTAATATTTCAAGCTCCTACTGCCGACTGTTAAGGAGTTCTCTGCTTTGGAGCCAACCCTGATGTGGCAGCAGCATCAGGTCATACTTATCATAAACATGCATTGTCATCAGGATTGAGCCAGTATGTGAAATTCAGCTGAATCGGACACCGCGAGTTGGGTCAAATTTAACTTCCACCTTCACATACAAACATTGCAAGTTAAATAAAAGCTTTTAATAATAGTCTTTGGGTGCATTGCATTAAATAGTGTGAACAGGGAAAGTCGTCGGATTGTGTCCCATTTCAAATTAAGCTTATATTTAAATGTTTATTAGTTAGGCCTCTGCGCTGTTGGCTTCGGCCCCACGTATGCCTTCCAAAGTACTGGGACTCCTTAGTCCCGAGTTCCATTTTTAAAATATAACCGATCCTCACAACTTCTACAAACGCTTTTTCATACAAACTTGCGTACCACTCTTCACCCTAATATAGGCCCAATTTGCAAAAAATCTTATTGCACGCCTACATCCTATTAGGAATACGCTCTCCAAGTTTAAAGTCAGTCAGACAGAACACTACTTGTTATTTTTACAGGATGGCTTAGTTATATCGGTCAGTATGGGGAAGTCTGTAATTATAAGACCTACGCAAATCCTGTTCTTAGGAACCATAACATCGATTTGAGTAAAAACAAAAACTGCATAGGTACTTAGATTTACTGCTAATGATCTACACAATCGATATCAAAATAAAAATAATGCAAGTTTTAATTTTCAATTCGACCGGGTTCGATTACCGATTTGATGACTGGATGGCACAGTTGGTAGTGTATCTGCCTGCGACGCCGAGGTCGCAGCTTCGATTCCCGCTTAAAACAAATCTTTGTGTGCATGAACATGAGGGTTTGTCTTAGTCTGGATGTTTCTGTGTAAAGTAGTATATATTTACAAAATAAAAATATATATGTATTAGTATCAGTTATTCTAGTACCCATAGTACACGCGCTCTGCTTAGTTTAGCACTAGATGAAGTTGTGTGTAAGCTGTGATATATTTATTTATTTATTTATTAAGTATAAGATTTTTCTTCAATATATGTATGTAGTTTTTGTTTTTCTAAAATAAATAAATCGTATTGTATTTTATATTCATACATTTAATTTACTGACATAGATGT
Source organism: Hypena proboscidalis (assembly GCA_905147285.1). Taxonomy (NCBI): domain Eukaryota; kingdom Metazoa; phylum Arthropoda; class Insecta; order Lepidoptera; family Erebidae; genus Hypena; species Hypena proboscidalis. Next base: position 32,069,443 of record LR990126.1, read on the forward strand.
TCGAAATGACCACCATTTCCTTCAATAAAAATGGTTGATTCGTTTTAGTAACAATTTAACCATCGCGTTATTTACCTTGATGTTTTGTATTTACGTTAAGGGGATCTCTACGGCTGCTTTTAAGTTGTCTATGGTGTCATAACTGGTTTTGTATATTTCTTTCTTAACATAACCCCACAAAAATAAGTCTTATGTGGTTACAACGGGCGACCCGCGGGAAATTTGATAGGACCGTTTGTTACAATCCATTTTTGGTTGAAATTATCATCTAAAGTCTCTTGCTATCTGACTACTATGCGCCGGTGCTCCATCCTTATGTAAATACACTCGTTCTCTTTCTTCTACTAACAATTCCCCTAATACTACTAAAATATCTTCTAAGCAGTGGCGTAACTATAGGGCGGCAGGAGTGGCAAAATTCCACGGGCCCCGGCCTGAGGAGGCCTCTGGGCCCAAGATGCCACGACCTCAAAAGTAACTGAACACAATTTATGAAAACAAAAAAAAACGCATTCATCTAAAAATAATAATTATAAAAGGCGAATAATAATTAGAAAAGTCGAGAATTCCCCGGACATTGCTTCACATAACCATTTTTACTAGGACCACATCCAATATTTTTGCCACGGGCCCCCGATGGTATAGTTACAAGACAGACACTTCACAGACATCCATCATACATTTTAAATAATGGAATTTTATTATATTGACCTTACCTTACCTTATTGTAGCCAGCTATTAAATGAACATCAAACATGACGGCGTCCTTCGTGGATTCGTGATTTTGTCGACTCCAATAATGATGGTTCTGGTGGTTAATTCCGAATATTCCGATGTTGGACAAATTGCATTCCATTAGAAAATTTTACGTACCCTCAAAATGTCTGTCTAGGTCTATCTTTTCTTTTATCCAGTTACAAAATTCTTACCTTCTTATATCATGTAAGGCTCGCACCCAATGACCATTCTAATGTTGGTATTGCACTTGTATTGGAGTTTAGTTTCCAAATACGTTGAAATGTTTATTGCCATGACTTCGTTAGGTATTCAAATAGTAAATATTTTTTTGAAATAGTAGTAGGCAAAACGGTGTCGGATATTTAAAATTGCACGAGAGCAATTTTTGTCATTTTTAGAGTAAGCTTCCAATTAGTCTAATTGCTCACCGTTTGTAAAACTCATTTTCAAATTACACAACAAAGCGCATATATTATAAGTCCTAAGTAAACTTTTGAATTCGCGCCAACGCTTTTTTTTTATTGCTATTTGGCGAGGCATTCCAAGCAGTTCCATTTTCAAATGAGTTTCTACATGTCTCTGTACCTAGTGTACCTACTAACTTATGATTTATAGATAATCACAATCATACTATCCCCAACAAAACCTGCGACAATAGCTCCTAGTAATTGAAATCAATGAATTTTATTAATTTTAGATATAGATTTAGATTACACAATTTATATTCTAATAGAAATAATGAAGGTTTTTTTTTTATTCGACCGGGTTTGTTTCCCGAGCTGAGTACCAGAATTTTGTTAAATATATGTATGCAGTTTTTGTTTTTACTAAAATCGATGTCATGGTTCCTAAGTATAGATTTGCATATGTCTTATAATTACGAACTTCCCCATACTGACCGATATAAATGAGTCACCCTGTATAGATAGATACTTACTCAATACTTACTGAAGTTTTATTCACATGTTGATGCTGCAGCTGTTAATGCTGTATGTGAACAAGCTGCTCTCCGCAGCTTTTCTTCTCTGTTCTCGTCGGTTGTAGATTGTGATGTTTAATAGTCTATTTAATACCTTCCAAACGCATTTAACTATTAAATCCACGAATATTATCCAAAAACAGAATATTTCTAGATTCTGGCAAAACTCTTCAGTTTTATTAAATACGAGCCTTTGTCTGAGACTTCTTCCGTGTGGAATTCGATATTTCCATTCTTATTCCTACAAAATTGAGAAACTTCCTGCATGAACTTTTTTTGGGAAGTGGAATTTCTAAACAACTATCTTATTGTAAATTAATGCCGTGTAGGAAACCTATGTGCAGAATTTTATACAATTTCCTTAAATATTTACCAACTTCACATATAATCTTACAACCCTAGTTCACTAATGATATTTCTAAAAAAACTATCTTACAATTTATTTACGTTTTGAAAGGATTTTCTGTAAAATTGACGAATCTCTGATATAAACTTACACCCCATAATTTGCCACCATGTCTATAAAATAGGTTCGTACCCTATTTTATAGACAAAAAATCTAAATAAATATGTTTTGGCTTCTACTGCTGTTATAAAGACCCCTGTATAAATTTTACTTAAATATCTTCAATGTTCAGACGTGGCAAATGTACAATTTTATTTTATGTATAGATAGATATTAGAAAGTGTAGTGTGGACAGATTGATAGTTACATATTAATCGTAAAGGGTATATAGTGTGAAGGAGTTATGCAATAAAACACAATTTATACCAAAACGTTTTAATAAACAAACTTCAAAAAGCGTACAAACCGAATATAACTTCATTGGCACAAAAGACTCGAGATTCAGTAAACATTGCAATAAAACTTTTAAAATACATTTTTCTTACCAAAACACAAACATCTAGTTTAATAAATAATAACTTACTAGAGGCGACTATAATGAAATATAATAAAATAAATTTATTAAATAAATTAAGTTAATTTTGCACCACAAGAGATTTTTGAATCTGTTTATTTATTATCAAGTAGCAATTTATTCTGACAATTATACTGTAACATCTGGATTATCTGATAGTATTTTTACAAACATTTTTGATCAACATTGTTCACATTTTATTAATATTATTTTAAACCATCTCTTGTTAGTTGTCGTCAAATTTTGTGTCAATAATGAGCCAAACCGTGTCGCCTCTAGTATATTATAATACCTGAATAATCTTAAAACTACATACACGATTAATGAACTATATTAGAATAGTTATACTTCAAATAGTGAATCTTATAATTACGATGGGAAGAAAAGTAGCATTGACTTATAGGAAATAAGGGTACTAATCTAAGTTGTGATCCATGAAAGTTAGTATTTTATACATATAATAGGTACATAATACTTATGTATAAAGTTCAGACAGGCAGATTTTATAAAAACTGTGAAAATTTTTAATTACTAGACGTTCATTGAACACTAAATTTTGATTTTAAATTCGTTTTCAAGTCTGCCAAAGATATCCTACGTCAAAATTATTGTATTTATATCTCGCCCTAGTATTCTGGCGATAAAGTATCTATTAATAAAGTTAAGTAGGACTTACAAATATAAGCTACGATTAGTTCATAATTTACTTACTTATATAGTTAGATTCACACGTAAAAAATGAGATTAAATCTTAATTAAAAAAAACTTACTAAGTTTTAATTTTAACATCTGCGCGTGAGTTTAACGTACGCAGATATAATAGTCGGCTTAGCCGGCCCCGCACTAAGCGCAAGAGAAACGAATAAGAAGAATAATTTAAGAAAACTACTATGAGTTTTTAACGATACATTTGCGAAGCATCTGCATTTGTACAGCATCGCAAAACAATACAAACAAGCAAAGCTTCATACCTGATCAGTCCTTACTTTACATGCAAACATCACGCTTTTACTCCCCAAAGGGGCCATAGGTGTATCACACAGCATTAAAACTACAGACTAAAATCACTACATGCAATCTCGCACCGATGAATCAATAAGTCTAGTACACATTTGTTATATAATATTTATTAAACAATAATGAATATATAGATAGACAACAAATCAATGTGTCGTTCCCCGAGAGAAAAGGGCAAATGTACAACACTAATACGTTTGATGACGTATTCTGCATAGGCACTTAGTGGTGAGTCGCCATATAGAGGATTGGGATGTTCGTTTATACAAAGGAATTAGAAAGGAAGGGGCGCGGGGGACGGGCCTAGGCTTGCGCCACACCCGCGGCCGACAGCAACACAAGGCCTTATCACACAGGCGATTTACGAGCGAGTTTAAAGTGAGACTTATGTACATTTTTTCATACTTTTAGGACGACTGCACATCACTCAAAGTATGAAAATATGCAATCGTCTCGCTTTGAGCTAGCTTGCAAATCAAAGTGTGATTCGGTCCCACACAATATATAAGGGGATCTATTCTAACAAAAATTCTTTACAAACTTCAATAACTCAACCACGGCCTAGGGTACATCACGTTTTGAAAGAACACTGTGCTGAGCGAAGCGGAACGGCAGCCTTAGGAGCCAGGTGGCATGGCGAAAAGTAACGGCTTTTGAAGAAGATTGCTTCTTTAATCGGCGTACCACACGGGCGAAGCTGTGCCGAAGTCGTGAGATTATTGAAGGCGGCAAAGCCTATACACAACTTACTATATAACATACAGCGTACTTCGACTATGTGCTTTGATGGCACTTTAACTTATGAACTAATGATGTACTACATCAGGGTTTCACAAACTTTTTTTTTATTCCCAGCGCACTTACACAGATATGGTATTTTGTCATTGCGTTCTTAGGAGTAATAACATTAGTTGTCGCAGCGCCTTCAGGTATAAATAATACTGATATTAAATAGCAAATGGTAAAAGCAAAATTGTTTAAGTTGTCCTTCTTTACTCATCAGAGCGCACAGTTTGGGAATCCCTGTACTACAATGAGATAGACATAACATGCAATAATGGAAAGCTGTTGTGAAAAATGAGATGAGATGTTTTTGCTTGAAACTATCGTACAAAAAAGGCATGCGGGCTTAGTTTTAACAAAAATATAATAATATGTATGTATGCGACTTAGCTCTAAAATCTATAGCTAACTATAATACGGATTACAGCCCACTTCTGTGGGGACAGCAATCTGGCGAAGCGCTAAAATTCTAATTATATCCTGAAAGTCAGATCCTTCACCACATTACTGAAGGACAGTAATGTGACCTAGCTCTTAAATCTGTAGTTAACTGTAATACGGATTACAGCCCATTTCTGTGGGAACTGCAATCTAACTTAGCTCTAAAGATCTAATGCTATTCTGTAAATTGAAAAATACACCACATAACTGTAAGGACAACAATGTGAATTAGCGCTAAAACTATACCTAGATCTCCTGTAAAAGTGAAGCAATGTACGTACCTATATAACTTGGATCTAAAAACTGAATTACTAAGGGACAAAGGTTGACAGATAACTGATTACTATTATTTTGTTTTCTGAAAAATCTAATGCTTTTTACAAAGGTTTACATAGTCCGAATAAATAACTACAGATCTTCGAGTTTAATTGAAATTTTGATTTTTTTTATATTTTCTTTCTTTGTGTTTATTATAATGCAGAATCTTTAACTTTACAGTGCTCAAAACACCCGTGTTCTAGAAACAGAATTTCATAAAAAATAAAAAATAGAATACAGATTATTTAACTTGTGATTTTTTGGGGAAAGGGGCAATTTTGGCGCCATATTATTCATGGTTTTGCGGCCAGTAATCAAATGTTATGGGTTTTGTAGAACAATAGTAGCAAAAAATATGAAATTGCAAAAAAAAAAAGAATTGCAGAGCAAGATATAGTATAGCACAATTTTCCACAAGTAACGATAAATATAAACTGCAAAATCTCTCGTTTTTGATATTAGCTTGCTATCCATGGCTAAATGTTAAAAAATAATTAGAAAAAAAAATGGAATATCGCCGAAACGTTGCTCCGTAAATCAATAATTTTGGCGAAAAGATCTGTATCAGACAAAGAGGTGGCTTATTCTTCGCAAAACAGATTGCCACGATGACAGAAAAAAAAATTGTTTAACTTTATGACTTGAAAATGGATTATAAAGTAATTAATATATGATTCAAAGTGTTATAATTAATTCTTGCAAATAAAACATTATAAAATGCTAAGTACTTTAAAAAAAACTTATTTTTTCGCTTTCCTATATCAGTACATCAAGCCTTAAGATATCTTAATTACTTATCTATAGTATATGAAAAACATCAAGATTAGACCGTTAATATACTCATACAAATAGTTTATGTATGTATGTATATATATATAAAATTACTATACCACTACTATATATGTTTTATTAAGATAAGTGACTTATATTATTTAGTCAGCATCAAATTGACATAGCGTGACTTCTACTTGAGTAATAGACACATGGTTGTAATTATTTAATTATCATTCTTACATATCTATTAAAAAAATCCTCCGCCACGTTTATCTGCCTGTCTGTTCGCGATAAACTCGAAAACTACTAACGGATTTATCATGTGGTTGTCAGTAATAGATAGAGATTCAGAGTTAACTATTTGGGTAGGTGACCGACGTACTACACGGCCGCAACCGCGGGCAGACACTAGTTATATTTTAAGTAGTAAGTAGTACTAAGAAGTGTTTTATAAGCAGTATTAATGATTAAAATTTGTAATGTTTATAGTCATGCAACACCCAGTGATAATATAATGTTGACTGTTATAGATACAGAAGACTGTAACATGGCAAACCAAAGGCCATTCACCAATGGAACAACTATTTTACCAACATGCTGTTTATTAAGATAACTGTCGAATTATTTTACTATAGAATGTGATTTTTTGTTTTCTTTTTTGACATTAGTTAACGCCAGAAGCAATCACTGTATCCGAAGTTCCCAGTAACATATGACATGGCCAAATATTTCGATATAACATCAACCATTGGTTACAGCAAACGTAACTTAGTTAGGACGAAGTCGTTCTAAATGAATAAATGTTCAAAAATGTATCAGTTAATAGTTTGTTTTTCAGTACTGCCAGTCAAAAAGATCGGCCATTAATGCCCAACATGGGCAAATTTAGAACACCATTTAGTAGTCCAGTCCATTGGCATCAGTCTTGGAAGTGTATAAGCATACTTTGTGCTAAAGAACGAAGGTTTGTGATATACCTATTTTTTAAAATTATTATTTGTAATTAAGGAAATGCCGCAGTTTAGGTGTACTCATAATGAAATGAAACTTTCATGACATAATAAATATTATTTTGCGTTTTATGAAAAAATCAGAGTGGGTACTATCCTATTTAATAAGTAACTTCTTGATTATTTTAAGAACTAGTTCTTACATCAGTATATGAATAGCTGTGTCAAATAATATATTGATTTTAGATTTTCCGTTATACAAATTAGATAAATATAAATAAGTACCAATGTGCGAGCGCTTTAAATTGAATTGATTCATTCTAAAAATGTCCAATAGTTTCTAACTTGTAGTGATCAGAAAATGTTCAAAGTTTTTAAGAATTTGATGTTTATCTTCTTTGCGTTTAAGTTTTGATAATTACTCTAAATAATAATTTTCTCTTTGGATTTGGACTATTTTCAACAAAAATAACATTCATTTGTGTTATTTTAACACACGCTACACTTTAAAAAGAAATATGATTGCCGCTAGATAAAAAATCAGTACAAACTAAACGTTCAGTTAATTAAGTATGTCAAAAACTTTTAATATGACCTCTTGTCAAGCGTGAGTCGGATTAATAGACCGCAGCCGCAGCAGTCTGGCAACTCAATAATTTAATTCTGAAATTTAAGTGGTTTATTCAATTTGCACCAAGCTAAACAAAATTAAACTACGCTCAACTTTGACATACGACGTATTGAATGATAGAAATATTGAGTTTACTCGCGTTTCCAGTTAGTCTAGAAGGCAACAGATATTTTGAAACTGTATTAAAATATAGATACTGAAATTCTGTTTAGCTGGGTTTATGAAAATTCCTACTTATACTTATACTATCATTAATAATAAACCTTAATATTCATGGATCACATAATACATTGATAAAAACTACAGTTTTATATATGTCGAAGTGGCTCGCCCTGGAAGCATTATAGATTCACAAAGCTGAGCAAAATTGCTACATACAAAATACATCTATGTAATACACATTATATTTAGGTAATCTACAAGAGACACATATAAAACTTGTATTGAAAATACTCTTAATATAGTGAGTTATAATAATTTGGTGTAAAGGTACAGATCGTTTTCACATAAAAATTACTACTTGAATACTAGGTATAAAATTAATAGCCTCCCAATGTATAACTTCCGAACTTAGCAACTGCTATTCAGCTATTTTCTAAGGATTAAATATCAAATAAATCACGTTTTAATGTAACTAATGACCATACACTATAGATATGTTGTCGTTTCGGGCAATTAATGTGTATTCATTGCTACGAGAACACAAACACAAATTATTGGCAAAAAAAACCCTAAAAATAACTTACAATATAATTATATGATAAGTAGGGAGGCTTTCGACACGGCACTTTCGCGACTCAGATAAGTGGTGAACCTTCAGGTGAACTGAAATCGATGATTCCGCGCGCAATGTACGTAGTTTACAGAATCCTCGAGTTGTAAGTGCGACGCAAAAAGCTCGCTTTATTGTCAGCTGTCTCAAGCAGAAAATACATATGCCGATTGTTGACACGTGAGAGTCGTAGTGAACACTACTCCTTGTCTTCAACGGCCGACATCAGCAGCTTTTGGCACATGTGCGTGAATTTAGCTGTAGAAAAACATTACTCTAATTACTTTAAGTTGCAGCGGCAGTCTAGTGGGCGACCGGACTACTAAATTGGAAGATTTATGTTATTCATTCTTTGTCTTCTGTGTCAATTTATCGTTAAGAACGGTCTTTTCGTTAATATTTATGTATTTATCATAAATGATCTGTTCGTTAACAAAGAAGAAAAAAGTCTTGAGAAAACTGGATATGTGAAATCCTCAACTTGCCTAGCCCTTCCCAGTGACGAGCAGTGGGACATATTATAATTAAACTTAAAGAGGAGTTTAAAGATTAAGGTCCAGTTTTTTAGGTGCCGGATAGTCCTTATCCGACCCATAAAATATAACGTGACCGAATTTAAAAGTGACACGAGTTACACTTGAAAAAGAACACAGCTGTCACTTTCATTTATGTGTGTTATATGCTTATCCTACCAATAAGGTTTACCTAATACCTGTGAAATTGGGACTAAAATGATTGACTTACTGGAGATTTCAGCGACGCGCTGCGGCCTGTGCTTGATGAAGGCGAAGTACACGGGCACGCCGGCCAACGTCATGAGCGCGCCCGCCGCTACGGCCCACGGCTCGCTCACGATCGGCACCACCAGCAGTACTGTGCTCACGGCAACGAATATCACCGGCATCCACGTTTGTACCTGATCAACAAACAAAAGGCATTTTAAGCTAATCATCTCATAATGTGAATGCCTCGTAGTCTAGCGGTATTTGCGACTGCTTAATGAGAGTGCAAGGTCGCGGTTTCGGATCCCTGGTCAGGCAATACTGTTATTTGAAATTTTTGCCTTTGGATATTCTGAGTAGCAGCAAGGAATCCGACATGACGATTACCTACAATCCTATCTTTTCATTCTGTCATTATTATAAATAGTTAAATACATCGGCTGATCACTGTCTCTTGAGATACAGGACTACCTAGTTTAAGAGGCAGAGACACCTATTATGAATGTATATTACAGATATAACAACATGAATATCATCTATGTACCTAATAATATACCATTGAATACTAAATGTACACCATTGTTGTAACTCTGTATTTTTTGGACAATAAATTTTATTATTATTATTAGGATATTAACACAACAGGGGAAATGTAGTTGTCAATTCTATTGCTTGAGTTGAACAAAACATTCTGATTTAGGTCAGATCAGACTAAATAAGAATGCTCATACTAGCTCAGATTAGCTTTGAAACTCTGCTTTTGTCTTTTCGTCACAATGGCTAAGCCCAAGATAAGTTTTAGTCCGCTCTATAGATCACAACCTTAGTCTGAATAAGTTGGGCGATTCATAGCTTCGCTCTGGTCTTGAGAGCAAAGCAAAATTTCAGTTATTTCAATTGCAAATATCTAGGAGTTACGACAAGGATACCCATGGAGAAACTTATATAACAGTACCTTGATGGGTCTAGTGAGATGCGGTTTCTTATAGCGCAACCATAATACAGCGCTGCAGCTCAGCGTGGTGAAGAAAGACTCCACCACTGTGCAGTACGTGATCAAAGATGTTAGGTTGTCCGGAATCAGCATTATTATTGAAATCACCATCTGTGGACAAAGAACATGATATAACAACACGCCTATATTAAGTAGCCAGAAGGAGGCGGCAGAAGTGTTTAACACCCACACTTCACTAGTTATGTTTAGGTTTCGTGTGATAGGGGGTGGGGATAGGGGTGACTCTATCGCTATCCATCGGACACAAATCCAACTCCGTGCTGCTATAAAAAATTCCTGACGGAAAAATCCTTAATACGCATACGCTAACCACTAGACCAACGAGGCAGTCAGGCAAAACAACGTGTAAAAATCTATTTCGTATTATATATTTAAAATATTAGTACGAAAGTTTGTTTTGATATCTAAATAGTTTCTCTTACATGTAAAAACGGAAACGATTTCAAAGATATATAGCTTGTAGCCTATTTTTTGTAGCTTACATCGACATACCGCACGGGCAGAGCCAAAAGTTGGAAATAGATTACCTATAGTACCAGTACCGATAGCACTCGTTGAGGATTGTTCGTTGTTCGCACACACAAAGGGGTATAATACATCTTACTTGCTCTTTTGTGCATGCGTTTAAGCGTGATTGCTTATTGCAATGTAGATAGTAGATACCGGTAATTGGAATCGATACTGTAGCCGGTCGAATACCATAAGCACAGGGGGTGGAAGGGACACTCATTAAAATCAATTATAATAATGTCCCAAACTGAACGTAAAAAACTTATGTACTAAGGAGCCTATTCTAAAAGACTGGACAATTCATATCGGAAACTTAGAAAAGGCTATACTTTGCCTTACGAAAATTCATTGCTACGCCTCAAAGCTTACGCGATGTAACGGCGATTTATGGGATGTCAGCATTTAGATCTCCATCAGATATCTTTCTTATCCTAACGGTTCCGTCACTCATAAAGTTTGGGAACCGGTACAGTATTTCATAATTATAATATCAGAGTATGATCCTTATTAACTCGTTTCCAATCTTGGCCGGCTCTACTAATGGTCTTTCAGTGCTTGGGCAACCAAGGTTGGACCCCTAGGCTAATTGCACCCGTTATGAAAAAAACAAATTTAACCGTTAGGGTCCCAAGTATTAACTCAGGGCTTCTTTTATTTCCAACCCTGTTTCAATTGGCTTTTAGCGTTTGGAATCTTATATTAAACCGATTAAAGTTTGCATATTTTAAATGTTTTATCAATAGTTGTTGAGAGTTAGTTTTAGATTAGAAAAGTTGTTTATTTTCTCGTGATTCCAATCTAGTTTTAGTTTGCGAGGTTTCATCTCCATCCAAGTGTAATAGATCGTAATCATGTTTAGTTAGAATCAATCGACAACTGGTAGGTACGGCGTCCCCAGACGTCTGTCCGCAAAAGCCGTTTAACTAACTTTTAAATTAACCAGACATTGACGCAATACCGAGGCTGCTACTGACGAAAGAAAAAGTTAATTATGGTACTAGTAAGGAAGGTTTTATATTTTGTTTGAGTGTGGTTTTTAATAATGAGCTTGCGAAATAGTCTATAATTTGAAGCAAAGTAAGTGATTAAAAACAACAACGATAACGAAAAGTCAAATCCTCACGAGTTTTGCCATATTTATACTGGTTTTCACCTTTCCTAGAAATAAAATATTAAAATTATATTAGCGCTTTTGCTATTCCAGTAATATCTTAATCACTAATTCATGTTTATTTGCTAAATAAAACTGAAGTAAACACTATATGAAACACATAATCAAATAATGAATTAGTTTATTAGACAGTATTTTTATATTTTGTTAGATTCGTTCTTAATTCGTCATTCAGATATTTTTGTAAAATAAAATTAACCAAATAACATTTAACAAGAATGTATACGTTTGTTTCTTTGTTCCTGCTTCACATAAATAACTAGCTGAAACCAGGTACAGTAAACGCTCAAAAGTCCATAGGCATGCTAAGGATTACATTGCTATGAACTGTACGAGCCCGATACAGCCAGTACACACACTAACGAAGTCGCGTGCGTGTAGTTTATAAGATAACACGCACTAATGAAATGTTGTCGCATTCGTACTAAACGCGTCTCAGTGGCGACCTGTTCTTAAAATTCGCATCTATCTATCCTGAGCAGGTAGGCAGGAAGCTTAGTTGATTTGTGGTTGTATTTTGTTTTTACGAAATCTTAATAATATTTGTAATATTTTAAGCACAAACTTACTAGGTATTTATGCTTAAATAGTTACATACAATACATAAATAGTTACATATTAATATGATAACTAATAAGTTAAATAATATATGTTATTATTATTTAACTATTTACGTAATTTTTTATTTTTATTTTCATTGTTGTAAGGTAGAAATAAAAAAGTCACGCTGAATGATGATGAAAATGTTTATTCGTTATATTTATTCATACAATTAATTAACTTTTAAGAGCATTGTGACGTCACATTCTTACCTAAATAAAAAAAGTTCCCTTGGTACCGTTTATAAAATTTTTGATTACTATAATAACTAATAAGTTAAATATGTTGTTATTATTTAACTATTTACGTATTTTTTATTTTTATTTTCATTGTTGTAAGGTAGAAATAAAAAAAGTCATGCTGAATCATGATAAAAATGTTTATTCGTTTTATTTATTTATACAATTAATAAACATTAAAGATAATTGTGACGTCACATTCTTACCTAAACCGTTGTAACCGTTCATAAGATTTTTTATTGTAACTCACCAATAATATAAATGTTTCTAAAATGATTAATCATGACAATAAGGAAAGGATGTTCTAATAACAAAAATATAATTGTTGATACCCTAAACTTCAAAAAGTATAGAAAGGACTTAGCGAGATTAGATCTCACGGCTCATTGCTAAACGCATCTAACTGCACGCCTTTACCGCTCGGCCATCTTGACTCACACTATGACAGTGAAATTATGAACTACAATCATTTGTTAACAACATGTGTCTATTTCTTGGAAATAGAAGGTCGTAAGTCAAACTACACTTCAAACTATTGCCTTGTGAGATTGCCTATGGACTTTTGGTCGCCACTGTACGTTCCGTTATGCAGATGATACAACGGCTGTTGAAAGATATATACACAACTCTGGAGCACACAGACAGCCGCTAGAGAGGATGATCGAACGCATGAATGGGTCCCTAAAGGCAGTCGTTGATTGGGGTGAAGCCAACTTGGTAACATTCAATGCACGTAGGACTCAGGCGTGTCTTATCTGCACTAAACAGAGTCTATTCCATCTGACTCTTACTTGCCGAGATGTATTCCTTGCAATAACCGATCACCTAGAGCTTCTCGGTATCTCGTTGTCTTCAGCTCACACATTGAGACGAAAGCTAAGATAGCCGCAAAAAAAGCTGAGCATCTCCAACAAAATGGGGCAGTACTTACTCCTACTCCTAGATGCTCGACCTTAACCGATCACAAGTCCGGTCGTGTGTAAAATATTGTTCACACCTGTGGGAAGGTTCAGCAAAATACCAGCTCGAGACATTCGAGTCGATAATGATTGACGATATCGATTGATACTTTTAAAGTACAGGATGTTTTTTATTCATATTTAAGCTGGTTCAATTAGCCGCCGAATCGAGCAAATTTTTAATAATCTTGATGCAGATTGAATGTTTTTTTTTTTAAATAATTTCCTTCCCATGTGGGCATGACCGTGGAGCACATTAATTTTTAAAGTGTTGTAATCCTATGGTCTATGTCCAGCAGTAGATTAAAAAACTGGTCTTTAGCTGATTAGCGCCTCTTACCACGAGGTCTCGGGTTCGATTCCCGGATCGGGCAAAGTGCTAACTTCCCGTCAGAATATTCACAATAGCAGCACGGAGTTAGAATTGTGCCCGAATTGCGAAAGCTTCACCCCCAACCCAATGAGTCCTAAACATAAGAGGTGAAATGTGGGTGTTGTACATCTCTGCCTTCTGGGTAAAATAGGCGTGATGATATATTCACCGTATGTTTATGTAAACATCGCATTTCAATAGAATTAGAGTCAATAAGTCGGCATTTCAAACGAAAACAAATAATAATTAATATCTCATCATTATCCGATAATCAAGTCACAAATAATATTGCTAACGATAGACCTATAGAATATATAGATATATATATAGAAGATATAGATATATACAGGGTGTATTTTTGAAACGGGGCAGTAAGGGCAAGTACCTTAACCGTTGCAGTTACAGCAAAACGTTCTTAAAAGACCTTCCCTAACTTTTTGGGACATTTTGAACTGCATACAGATTTTGTAAAAAACTTACAGTTAGCAAAAAAAATGCAAAAAGTTCAAATTTTTTTTTTTTATGCCAATCGATTCTATTTCATGTGGGGATCAAAAAACTCTATGGGACCATTTTAGCTTTCAGTACTAGAAAAGACAGAAATCGCCAAAAACGTTTCCCATACATTTCGGCAACAGAAACGAATTTTTACGATGGTCTAACTTTTTGTTATGGCCTGGAAGTGGGTAGAATTGACTGTAAAGTAAATAAAAAGAATTTTTACCCTCAAATTTCGAATTTGATTCGAAAATCTGTGTGTTATACTTAGTTTCAGCTGAGAAACTTCGTATGAGTTATTAATTAAGGATTTTCGCTAAAATGTCTTCTAATCGTGAAAAAATTGACTTATTAGAAGCGTATTTTGAAAGAACCCTGCAATTCCAGGTTTTTCAAAAGATTTTATCTTTTGAATTTTACCTTTCTTGTTGGCACATGCCGCAACGGATACTTATTGCGGTACCACACTAATGCAGCTCCCGCATTTCGATTATTGACAAAATACGCTTCTAATAAGTCAATTTTTTCACGATTAGAAGACATTTTAGCGAAAATCCTTAATTAATAACTCATACGAAGTTTCTCAGCTGAAACTAAGTATAACACACAGATTTTCGAATCAAATTCGAAATTTTAGGGTAAAAATTCTTTTTATTTACTTTACAGTCAATTCTACCCACTTCAAGGCCATAACAAAAAGTTAGACCATCGTAGAAATTCGTTTCTGTTGCCGAAATGTATGGGAACCGTTTTTGGCGATTTCTGTCTTTTCTAGTACTGAAAGCTAAAATGGTCCCATAGAGTTTTTTGATCCCCACATGAAATAGAATCGATTGGTATAAAAAAAAAATTTTGAACTTTTTGCATTTTTTTTGCTAACTGTAAGTTTTTTACAAAATCTGTGAATGCAGATCAAAATTTCCCTAAAAGTTAGGGAAGGTCTTTTAAGAACGTTTTGCTGTAACTGCAACGGTTAAGGTACTTGCCCTTACTGCCCCGTTTCAAAAATACACCCTGTATAGAAGATAAAATGCTATGGTAAAATAATCTTACTGCCACATTGCTTCTCTTGGAATGATGAAGAAAGATACGTCTTGTATATGTATAGAAACTATAGGCTGACCGTTTAACTGAGTCCTCGCCTGCGCGGTACAGGGGCGCGGGTTTATGACGACAAAGGGGACTGAAACAGGTGCGGGCGGTGGGGGCCCTTAATGAAATATACAGGAGATGAAATGCACCAAGATATTTCCTAAGATATGTGACATCATAGGAAAAAAGAAATAGTGATTTATCAAATGAAAAATAGTTAAGAAGATACACAATTTTAATGAACTTATGTACGTAAATAAAATAATTGGGAATAAACTATTATACTATTTGTTATCTAAACATATAATTAAATCGTAAGAAAGTCAAAACTTTTTTTGGGTCCAGTTTCTTTTTTCTAAAATATTCGTATACGTTAAAAGCCATTTGCTTGCACTGACTGTTTACTTTATGTCCGAAGATTTTTCGATTCATCTTGAGATAGTTATTACATGTGTACCTCTCACAAGGTGTCTGCAACAGTCAACACATGCGCTCGCTACCCATGTAGCGAACGAAATAAACAATTACAAAAATTTGCCCACCGCACGCACCTGTTTCAGTCCCCTTTGTCGTCATACCCCCGCGCCCCTGTACCGCGCAGGCGAGGACTCAGTTAAACGGTCAGCCTATAGTCTGACTTATCGACCCACGGCAAAAATAACAAAGTCTGACGTTTGATATGAGTTTATAAAATACCACTCGGTTAAATGAAAATTCAATTTTAAATAGAGGAAATGGAGCAGCCAGCTTTATTTGAAACAGGCTGTCATTTCGTAATGCTATATTTTTATTACAAGTTTATTACAAAACTTGCTATAAATTACTTGGGTAATTTAATGATACAATTATTTCTTTATAATTTCGTAATTTGAAAATGGCCTCGTCCAGGAATCTTTGAATAATTATAAAATGAGTTCTTCTTCAAATTATTGCATTTGGTTTATGTTAAGCTATATTTTGATAAAGTATCCTATATCTTACTATCTATGGATCAGTCACCATGCCTATTGGTATTGATGGATTTTGAAAGCAATTTTATGCGACGACATGCTCGTCCAACAGGGGCAGCGGGTGTTACTAGAAAACAAAACCCAAATAGTATTGGTTAAAAACCGTCGAGCGGGATTCAAATACGCCATTCGCCACTGCTTCACTGTTCTGTAATACGCAGTATGATTTAAATTTTCTATCGTAAGTTATTACCATGCCTCATAGATAGTTGTTAGTATGTTGGATATACGGTTTTAATATTCAACTTCCTCCATTTTAAATCATAAACATGTTCAAAGATATCCATTTACATTCTAGAACGAGTAACGTTAGAAACGCTTGAATAAAATTCAATCCTTCATCGGGCTATATCGACTATTGGTATCTCTCAGTACCATTCAACTCGTTTATTGGACGCCTCGGAGATGCGTTAACGTTTAATTGAAAAGTCTGTCAAAAGGCTTCTTCGTTTTGCTACCAGCTTACTTAAACATTAAAAAAAAAAAAAACTATACACTTCCATTGAGACGAACCAATTCAATTCTTCTTTTGAGTATAAAATGATGTCGCATCCCTTGTAGGTTCACTTAGTTTTTTTTTTTTGTAAATTTGAAGCGATCTTTTTTAAGCTTTGAATTTTAATGCGTTTTTTACCAATAGAGTAATTGATGAGGAAGGATTATATGTACTATACATGAATATTATTTGTATAGACAAGCCAAGAAATTGTATGATTTGTTATGTAAAAAATATATTATTGTGCACTGCAAGCGCTGGCTAAACTTGTCGAGATACATTAAATAAATGTACGACGGAATTGTAAATCTTTAAAAGACAAATAAAAAGTCTGTGATGGTATATTATTATATTTCTCTCCTAAGGATATCCCACAAAAACCGTTTTATCTTTTAGATATTACCATAAAATATTAATATAAGTTATTCATCAAGCTGTTTTAAACAATACAGTACAATTTCCTATCCATTTAAATACATTAGATACGAGGTGTATTGTATGGTATGGTGGTATAGATAAATTGCAGCTTATCATTAACAGGAATATCTTAGATCTAGTTGCCGGCGGTTTCGAGAATAATACTCATTTAGATCTGAAAACTATACTTTTATTGATTACTAGCGATACCGGAATATGTAGTTATATTTTGTTTAATATTACCATTTAGGTAGCTTTATAATATAAGCTTTATATTACTAAACAGTCTAGGTATGTTTACTCATTTGCAGTAATTTTATCATATAAATTAATTATATAGTTGGAACGAAGTTCCTTATCGCGCGTTGCAAAAGGGGGCTAGACGGAAAAAATTGCTACGAAAAGTGTAACGACACATTTCGTAGCAATTCTCGTAGCGGCGTAGTAATTACATGCTACGTTACAGCTACGGTGCTACATCATCAGACACACAGAGTGAGTATTCGGTGAACCACATTAAGATTTTTTTATAACTTAGAAAAATAAAAATTTCTTTACTAATTAATCGAAAGGAACTTCGTTCCATCCGGGTGTCCCTTGACACCTCAGTAGTTTTTTTTTATTTAAGATATTTCGTCACAATACCGCGATGAACTGTAAAGCGTCGGAGCCCAAAAGTTTGATAAGAAATGCGTATTAATTGGCTAAGTCGCTATTACCATTACGAATGAGAAACCGATAATACGAATGAAAAACCGACGAGGCGGGCAGAGTTACATAGCCAGTCATGCTTGCGTTGCGGGTTCCAAGACAATTTTAACTCTCCCTGGGATTGCCCGTGTGTCATGCACGGTGCCTTTCAGTTGGTTACCGCTGTAGATCCTGGCGTCACAGGAGTCACAGTGGTGGGCGTGTGGGTGGGATTATATCCCGTAAAAAAAAAAGCCAGTCATGCTTCAACCAAAACGTTAAAGTTGTACAAACTCTTTTGACTGCCTCGTTAGTCTAGTCATTAGCGTATGCGCCTCTCACCGCGAGGTCTCGGGTTCGATACCCGGGTCGGGCAAAGAGTTATTTGCGTCAGGAAATTCACAATAACAGCACGAAGTACCTTCTGTCCCATGGGACCTAAACATAACAGGTGTAAGTGTGGGTATTGTACTGCTCTGTCACATTATTCTGTGTAATATAGGCGTGATGTCATGTATGTAATATCCTACTATATAATATAAAGAAAATCGTATGAATGTGAGGATCTTTGTTACTTTGCCACGCAAACTACAAAGATCAAGATTCAAGATTCAAGATTCATTTATTCGCACTACTTGATCCAGAACAACTTGATAGATTTTTTTTGGAAATTAAGCTAGTGGGTTAATATATAGTCTACTTTTTACCATCGTAGAACGCGAGCAGGCCCGCAGGCGGCGGCTAGTGCTGTCATAAAGTAATAATAACTTACCAAGAATACAAGCGAGGGCAGCGGCGAGAAGGACTTTAGGTTGATATGCGCGAGCAGCTCAGGCATGTGTCCATTGCGAGCACCCGCAAAGCACATGCGGGACGACGCCATGATGTGCACGGAGAGCCCGCCCACGATGGCTATTGCCACCAGCGCCGGCATCGCCCACTTCACCGCACCTAGGCAAGACTCCGCGAAGTCCTATGCAAAAAAAAAAATAAGAATTAGGATTTGAAGGAGTACGGAGGTTGACGAGGTCTTGAATGACTATTTAACTTAAAACTAACTTCAAAAGACAAAACGTTCCGATCGGTCGGTCGAGCAGGGCCACCGATAAATAATAGCTACGAGTAGCCAGAGTATTGTATCACCAAGAACTGTGTTATGGTCGTTTGTTAGTTGCTCTACTTAAAATATCGACTGATATTCATCTGAGTCCGTTAGACTAGAAAAGGACCCAAAGCAATTGGACAAAAGGTCGGTGAATGACTCGATGGTGAATGATGATTGGACTGTAATTTCCGGTTGAAAAATTAAATTTTTGAAATCCTGAAATTCACAGAAGTCCCATATGATCGTGTACCAAAAATGTGTTGCCCTATTTAATCTTATCGGTCTGTCTATTAATATTATGTAGTTTGATTTAATTATTTATTTAAATAATTGAGAGTGACAGTGTATATTCCGACATTGACGGACACTTACTATAAGTAATGACAAAAGAGGTTGTAAATAACTCTTTTACACATAGAGAGACATAAATATCAAGAAAGCGATGTACAATTTTTGCACCTATGGATGTCAAAATTCAACTATTTATGTCAAAACTGCACCTATTTAATAAAAAAACGCTGACGATTCATATAAAATAGACACCTAAGCCGGTATATCAACTTCTACTTTTTCTGGTAATTACCATCAGGGCCATTAAATTTCCTAGGGTCACAAGGAGAATCGCTAAAGCGCTATCCGCGTGGCTACGCACTAGGCTCATAGAATATGACTGCAGCCATCGACACGAGAGAAGAAGACAAGGAGAATAATGCGACATCGCATCGTAGAAATGCATTAGTTCGGCAAAAGCAACGCAAGAATCTGCGTATTAATTCTAGAGCGTACATTGTGCGGTCCCCTCACATAGATTCACGGCATTACCAATTCGGGTTGCAGTATTTTGAATTGCGAATTAATGTCACAGTTTTGTTAATTGGCTATTAGGGTTGGTCGCAAAACGTGATTTTGGTTTATGGGAGTTTGTGAATAAATGTCTGATGTTAAGAACAAATTGAATAAAACAAATATTTTTTTTTTTGCTGGCTTCGTTGAAAGACCAAATTCCAATTAAAGATGAAGGTTTTGTAAACAATACCCAGGGAGCAGGTTGTTATATTCCGAAGCCTTATTAAATATATGTTCTTAAGTTGAAAAGGTTGGAGGAGGAGAAAAGACGTCAATGCATTTAGCATTTTCCGTCAGGAAATTCTCAATATGATGTTATGTTATATTATGTTACTTGATAAACGCCTGACAATCGACGGTTATGGTAATGGTTGAAGCTGGATCAGCAAACGATGTGCGTTCTGCCGAACGTGGCATAACCGATCAACTCCTATTACAGGCATGTAACCGAATAATCCAATCAGTCTGCAGTGAATGTCGAGGGTGTCAGCTACAGTCTCCATGCTAGGTCCGTAGGCATGGGGAAGCGGACGCTGAAGGGGTCATAATTCTATTAAAGTGGGGACTGGAATCAATACTAAGTTTAAAAACCCTGCTTTTCATTGTCTGGCCCGGAGAAGTTGAAGACTATCTACTATGTCCGCGTGAATCTCCCTGAAGAGATCTTGTCTGCATAGTTGATCACACTAACCCCTTAACAAGGCTTGCGACTCTTGACATTTCGATTGGACTATGACGTAGCTATAAACATAGAAACGTAAGACAAAAGAAAATTGATGTTCCTTTGTCATAGTTAAATTGAAATGTCAACAGTACTGAGGACAGCAGCTCTTACAAATTAAACGTTAGTTGCCAGTGTTGGTTTAAAAATGAATCTCCTTTTTTTTATCATAGCTTACCTTTTTTCTGAGGATTCTTTTGATGCTTGACGGTCGTCTCTCTTTTTATGATACGACCGTGCTATCACTTTGTTTGTCTACCGTAGCTAAGCCCACTAAGGGTTAAAGCTGCAAATTCCTACTCTGTGAAGCCGATCTAAACATTTGGTCTTTATAAATTGAATAGGAGATCCGAAAATATCATCTAATGTTCAATTCGTTAAGTCATATTTTATTATCTTACATTACAATGAGTTAAACTAAAAAAAGAAGTGTGGCACTCGGGGACTGGCGCGGTAAAGCTATTGCATAGCATTTTTTATCAACTTAAGTAATTATAATTATTTATGCAGTATTTTTTTCGTATGTTTTTTTTTTTCTCTTTGATATTAATTCAAGTTACACTATTTGAGCGTGGTGACCGATAAGAAAACATTTTTTTCTTTTATTAAATACATGAGAAGTTAATATAGTTTAAAATATTTTTATTATCTTACAATACATGTAGGTTATTCAGGAATATTTATCATTGAAACTATAAGTTTTTTTACCTCTTTATGCTTTTCTTCTCTATATAAAGAAAATATCTAGATATAAATAATTAGAAACATTATGAACAAAAATAACGATTTCAAGAGTTTGAATCGAATCGAGTTTCGCGCGATGTACATTTATATAGATATAATATCATTATATACTTTCTCTGCGCGACATTAATGTGTATTACCTATACATAAAAAACAAAGGTCCTAAATAGTACACGTGCTTTGTTTAATGGTTTCTGTTATATACATAATGAAGAATGAATTTACACATATATATATATATATATATATATATATATATATACATATTGAGAATCTAAATTGAGAATTTAAACTATACGTGTGTGTGTATATAGGGCTACTTTTAATATCGCTGATTTTAATATAAAAAAATTTGGTCATCTTCATAGCAGTATTATATATAAATTAACAAAACAAAAAATAATACTGCATTTGTGATAATAATAATAATAAAATGTAAATGTATATTAGAATACTCACTCATTTTCTTTCACTATTTTTTGGTGACTTTCTTTATTAACAAATTTTGTTTATTCATATTTAAAACACTTTGTACACAAATCATACGAGTACAGATATTCACTGTTGTACATAGATGATAAATACCTATACACCTATATACTTTCTCACGAACAGCTGATTACGTATTCGTCCGATTTCAAAGCAGCTCGTCTCGATTCGTGCGAGCTTCGTAGAGTCATACCATAAAGTACAAAGAGGAGGTGCCCCAACATCGAAACTCTAAGCAGGCATGAGTCACCAGATTGCGGGACGAAGAGGGGGATTACGCATGCGCAGTAAGGCCGATACAACCAATGCCACCTAGAGGAGAGTTGCTGAACTAAAGAGACAAGCGTGATATTTCAAAAAAGTAATTAAAAGTTCTGCTATTCATCGATAGATGGCAAAACTAAAAAGTATCACCGCTGTGCCGGTCGGAGTGGGGTGTGTTAGGTTATTTTCGTTACGGAATTTCTGGGTTTCGGTCTCCACGCTCAAGGCCCGCGATAGTAGCTATGCATTAGCTTAAAAACATATAATTTTATAGTATAATCACACGATGATAATATGTCGAATAATCTTAACTATCTCATGTTTTTTCCTTCTGTAGTCCTTCTTTTCTCGATACCTCGATACCATAAAATTAATATGTACTTACCAGGGCCGAGCACAGCCAGGTAGGAGACATTAACCAGAAGTAAGACACCGCTAGCAGACGTAGGAGCGATTTACGAACGAGTCTTTCAGCTCTTCTGTCATTAAGTTTAATAAAACTACTTACGTAGAAAAGGTAAAATAAAAATAAACTAACCACAGCGATGGCCTCCGTCGCCAACACTCCATTAGGTCCGAGCACAGCTAAGTAGGAGACATTGGCCAGTAGGTAGATACCGGTGACGAGCGGGAGAGATAGGTAGATGGCGCGGGGGAGATTCACGAACGGGTCTTTCAGCTCTTCCGTCATGAAGTTTAAGTAGCTCCTACAACAAAAATACCAGGTTAACAATAAAAAAAATAAGCACCGGAAATAAAACCAATTAGGGCGTGCGCCCACGGCTCACGTGCTCATTATATATCGATACAATCACGAAGGCGGTTCGTTATTTTCGATTCAAAATCTTTAAGGAAGTCGACGTCGGCATAAGCCCTTATTAAAAATAAACATCAATGAAATAACGTGATCGAGTTGCGTAATATTCGAAAATTATTTATTATTATAATATATAATTTTCGTGCAACGTGACAGATTAATTTATTATGTGTTATTTGATATGACAGTGTTAAATATTATGAATAATTAATCTGATAAAGTTTCAGGGTTAAAAGCTGTTAAAATTTACACAAAAATACATGGTAGTATAAATTTGATTGAAAACTGGCTGAATACAAACCGCACTATTGAAAGCAGTGTCTATAGATAAGATGGGTATCGAACTAGCTTTGTTTGTCATAATTAAACTCAAAGTGCTCGTACAAATCGAATTGTGGGCTGCATACGTACTATTACGTGTTTCATTGCATATCAAGGCGTCGGGAGGGCGTAAAAGTCATTAAAACTTTCTGGTCAAGTCTATATGAAACGCATGCCCGTTCCCCAAGAGGAATCAAGGAGTTATAAAGACGCAATTGCAATAGCCGAATCCTAATATAATAGGAATTGGAGTTGATGTCTCAGTTAGATTCCTCGTAATTACTAAATTGGCGACGTCTTTGTTACAATTTTTTGAACGTCCATTTTATTACTTATGACAGTTATTAACTAAGTTAAAGATAACTATACGGTATACTTGGTTAAGACAAAGTAAAAATACGCAGACATAATTTAGTGAACCACTGTAATTTTAGAATGTGATGAATATAATATTTTAATTTTATATTTGGTTAAGATAAAATCAAAGGTGGTTTTGAAGAGGGCCGCAAATGAAGTGTTACGGATTGGGATTGGTCAAGCTTGAGTACGGTGCCTATCGATTAGTCGAACAGCCACCTTGAGCCAACTTCACTACTGCCTAGATCTTTGATTTTATCTTTACCAATCAACGAATGCTATGAGCATTGACCATTGAAAGTGACCATGATTACACTTTGTGCTGTGGACCTCTTTATCTTATTACAGCACCACAGATTCTTTAAAAATACAACAAACTCCTACTTTACAAAATTGTCACACAACTCTGTGAATAAATCGTTAAGATTCGTCTTTTCGAAGATGTGTGTATTTATCATATAAATTATCGCTTGCTAACTGTGAAGGAAAAACATCGTGAGGAAACCTGCATGCCTGAGAGTGCCTAAAAAGTACTCGAGGTCGTGTGAAGTCTACCAATCCACACTTGGCCAGCGTGGTGGACTATGGCCTAACCCTTCTCAAAATGAGAAGAGGCCCGAGCCCAGCAGTGGGACATGTATTAGATACAGGGCTACTATTATTACAAAATTGATTTAGATTGCGAGTCTAAAACATATATTCTCGGCAATAAAATACCTAAATGTTTTAGAGCGATAAGGCAAGCGCAAACATTAATTGATTGCAGTATGTTACACATATTCAATCTATGCTCGTTATTAGCTTTTCCCAGTGCTGCAGTAGTTTCGCTGGCGTAGCACCTACCACAATCTGAAGTTGCTAATATGTTAATCTAAGCTTTTAGGAATCTGTGTACAATGTTATTGTACATAGATTCCTGAAAAGTAGGTACATAATAAGCATCCGACCGATTGACGACCGGATGGCGGAGTGGGTAGTGTACCTTCCTGCGACGCTGAGGTCGCGGGTTCGATTCCCGCTTAAGACAAATCTTTGTGTGCATGAACATGGGGATTTGTCTTAGTCTGGGTGTTTATATGTGTAATAAGTATGTATTTATAAAAGAAAAGAATATATGTATTAGTATCAGTTATTCTAGTACCCATATTACACGCTCTGCTTAGTTTGGGACTAGATGACGTTGTGTGTAAGTTGGGAGATATTTATTTATCAACACGTAACAATGCAGTTATTAAATATAGTTGTATGCAATAAAAGAGTGGTCTTATCAAGACCTCTCTAAAACTATAAAGAGGCGAAGGTAATACATGTCCCGTACCTCAAGTATCTACGTATACATACATCTTTTTAATCAAAGACTTGATAATACTACCTTAAGCAAGAGAAGTAGTGACAAAGTAAGCACGTAACCCTTTTAGCTGTCGCACGTCGCAAGCTTTGCTAGCGGGGATTTAATATTTGTTATTAAAAAGTCATGAATAGTTCTTTCTATATATTTTTTTTACTTTTCTTACCCATGTATTTGATTTAGTAACTCGCACGGTACTCAGGCTAAATTAGCATTCTGATAGTGAAGAAGCTTTTGAAATAGATCCAGTAGATGTTGAGTTAAATCATTACAAACAAATAATAAAATATTTTCACTTCATTTAACCGACCTTAACAGGAGTTTTGAAAGTCACCGCAGTTTTTCTTTTCAATATTGTTTAGAAAATCATAAATAGTGCATATTTTATAAAAAGTTAAAGCTTCTTAAAACGAGACAGTTTCAAATTATTATTGCATGCAAATTGTCATGACAACTCATCAAAGAGTTTCGCATATTTGCATCATCTTTCGAGGGTTTCCCCAATTACATTGGGGTCGGGTTCTCTTTGTTAGATTAGTTATCGGGTTTCTGGCCTTTGACAAACGACTTAGTGAGTAACGACTGCCGTTGATATTCAAATGGCAACCAGCACCGGCGGCTTAACGTGCTCTCCAAGGCACGGAGAAAATCACGTTATGCTAAAGATGATCACCATTCCAAGGCCGATTGCGGTTAGGATTGCTTAACCTGCAAGATCGATCGGTCCGCGCGGCTTTGACTTAAATTAAAAATAAAAAAATAAAATAAAAGCATTTATTGACTCAAATTAATCACAACAATGTTTGCGTAAGGTATGACACTAGAACATGTTTGATACAAATAGTACTGGTACTGATGCCCAAACTAAGCTATTGCTTGTATTTTGGGAGACAACGTTCAGTCGTGGAGTATGACTTTTTGTTACATTAATAAAGATAAAGATAAGATAAGATA
Source organism: Hypena proboscidalis (assembly GCA_905147285.1). Lineage (NCBI taxonomy): Eukaryota > Metazoa > Arthropoda > Insecta > Lepidoptera > Erebidae > Hypena > Hypena proboscidalis. The sequence goes on from LR990126.1 coordinate 32,095,524, forward strand.
AAAATTTGTTTATTTCTCTTTCACAAAGGTGTTTAATTTATATATATATACTTAGCCACGAGCATGTTTGCATCTTAAGTTTAATCTGCTACTTAATAATTTGTACAATTAAATTATATCGTAATATTAGTTACATAATAAACGCGAGCCATTTCATTCAGCACACGTAACAATGATTATGGTTTGTGAAAATGTAAATGTGTTGCCTTACCGCGTAGTCTTATCGCCGCAATTGTCGACTTAAATGTTATTTATTCTTTGATGGTATCGACACTATCGATGGCTCAACCGTCGACGGCCAGGAGATTACATTACAGATAGGTTATATCCACAACTTCTGCGGCAGCGAGTCCCTGTGAATTTTCTTTCGCGGATATTACTACTACATCGCTTAACGAGATCGCTGCAGAATCCTCTAATTTCATCCCTGCAGGATATCTGTCCGCGGTTGAACGTTTCACGAACATTTTAAAGCGCGAGACGTTTTACAATCGCGTTATTTCTGGTCGACATAAGGAAAATTGAGTTATAGAGGAACATATACAACCACACAAACACGCCCACGGTCTAATTATAAAGACGTGACCATTGTTGCTTTATTCATAACATGATATAAGAATACATGCAACATCTCTGAAATATCGAAATAACTCGCTACAACAAATTAATACACAGACAGAATATCCCCTGATATTTAATATTACGTAATATGGTATTGCTTGTTTATTTAAGGAGCTCGTGGCTAAGTCAAAGCCGCGCGGACCGATCGATCTTGCAGGATAAACAATGCTAACCGCGGTCGGCCGTGGATGGGTGACCATCTTTTACATAACGAGTTTTCCTCTGTGCCTGTACATTAAGCCGTCGGTACTGGTTGCCATTTGAACATCTATCAGTCGTTACGGGTAGTCAGACGCCAGAAAGTCTGGCAAATATTTTAACAAAGAGTATCGTATTACCTCGTAATGGGTTGTGGAGGACTGATGGCAGTCGCACCACGTAAAATACTGATAACCAGCTAAATCCGTTAGACTAGAAGCCGACCCCAATGTGATTGGCTCGGAAGATTGGTATTGCTTGTTTATACGTCTAAAAAACAACCAACCTAGCTTTGATACTATGTATGTTTACTGCCATACAGATGGAACTATCACGCCGCCTGAATTCTAATTGGAACGAGTAGTTACATCCACAGCTAGGCTGTCTTACAAGGTAATAACGTTTGCTGCAACCGAACCCACAAAACTAACGCAACTGAAGACTGACGATGTGACGATGTCACGTAAACCACTAAGCCGTGTAGTCCAGGGGTTGAAACACATTCAGGGCCAAATACTGATTTTATTGACAAAGATGTGTGAAATACTATCTTTTATAGATTTATTCAACTCGGATTTGAAAAATTGGGGATTTAGATCTGTCGCGTTTTAAGGCGTATGGCCGAGCCGTAATCACTGCCAGTACAAAATATTTAGTAACCACAAAGTAAATACAGATAAAGCTTTGCGCTTATTCATAATTCAGAGTCGCTATTGGAATTTTCCTCCTTGCCTGCAATTACTAAGAACTCACTCATATTTCAACTTATTCGTTTTCCTTAAGTATTTGTCATCGAGACGCCAATAATTAGTAGGTAGGTACACTACCTAATTTAACAAGTATATTTAAGTAACGAGTTGAATGGCGTAAGACGATGCAATTTGAATTACACTTTACACACATTTAAGATTTTTAAATTTATTATATGTATAATATAATTATCTGAAAGACATTGTAAAAAGTCTTTTAATAATATTAAAGTCTCGATTCCGGCGACCAGAAACTATCAAAGATCTAACAAAACACCCAACTCTAACTATGAAGGATGTGATTTTGTTAAGGAAACAATCGTCTCCAATTTTTTTTTGTTCATCTTTACCCCCAAAGAGTTGGTAAATAACTCTTTTACAACTAAAAAAAGATAGTAAAATTTTGCCACCCATGAATGTCAAAACTCACCTATAAACAAAAATGCATACATAATTTCTGTATTTATAACAATATGTGTGGGTGGAGACACGCTGACGTTTCATATTCAATAGACAACTAAGCCGTTGTATCTATTTCTACTTTTCTCTGCTAACCGCTATATAAATACGATCGATATTTGATAGACATTACAATTTCAATTCCATGTGATTCCATTTCTGGAATATGCATGACAGGCGTTTTTCAAATTTCAGTTATTTTATGGTCTCGGAAGACGCGGCTTTACATATTATTTGTTAAAAATATTTTTTTTATTCTGAAGGAATTCTGTTGCATTCTTTAAATGTAGCAGATTGAAATTATCGAGAAACAATGAATCGCAAAGCAATTTCGCAGGACGCACATGAAAATTACAATAGATTTAGGAAAAAAAACTGAAAACATTGTAAATTGGCAACATGTCTGACGATCTTAAAAATAAACTCTGGACCTGAGATCGCTTTGCTTTTCTTTTAAGTATATTAAAGGTTCTATAACGTTATTGCTCTACTGGCTTATATTATAAGTTAGTAATAAGGACAAACTTTCACCTTGTTCGCCCAACAAATCCTGAGTACACCGCTGCACCGTTTTATAAATTCATAAACTTTGTTCAACTAGCTAAAACTGGTAATAGCTAGTTTCATAATGTTAATTGGCACAGGTTTTATCATAATGACGTGTTTACCTTCGCATCCCATCCTCATTATTATTATTATTATTCAGTTTTAAAACATTAATGTATATTTAGACACTGTATATATTTAGCGTGATTAAAGCCATAATGATTAATGTACTTTTATATAACATTAGCTTCTGTTCGCAGCTCTACCCGCCGTAGCTTATATTTCCTCGGGTCTTGAACTATGTAAAATAACTCCTCACCAATATTCATTTAATAGGTGAAACTAACCAAACAAGCAAATCTTTCCTCTTTATATCTATGGAATTCATTACTTCAATTGAAATTGCAATATACGCAAGCACCAAAAAGCAGCAATTTACAAAGAAATATAAATGACATATCGCTGAAGCGTCTGCATGAAATGGTAGAAGGAAAATTTACTAATATTTATGAGACTCGTCGGAAAATTCCACTAGGGTATCGTATCGTATCGACACATTGATTGGCGGCTAAGTATGTACGATTTGTATAGGACGCCGTCCATTCGCATTGTAACAAAGTATGGGAACAACTGGCCATATTTTGTGCTCTATTTAAAAAAAAATACTGTCGTGTGCCGCCTATAATTATATCACCGTGCTGGATTTTTTTCTGAAAAGCTACTTACCAGTAATTTGCAAATACAAATTACTAGTATTCATGATAACCCTCTCCAGCTAAGCTTAGTTCGCTTGTGTCAGGATGAAGTGCACGTCCGTGGTGAGATGACTGGGATTCGAACCCAAGACCTCTCGATCGTAAGACCGATGCCTTATCCATTGCGCCACGGCCGCTCCTTGACGGCAATCATCAAAAAACACTGTGTGGTCTAAGCTATAATATCAATCGTCACAAATGTAAGTAATTGGTGCATAGCGGTAGTTGTTTTAAATACATTAATTTGTCAATATGTCTAACAATAAGGTCAACAATAATACGGGTGCGCTTTGTTTCACATACTAATTTTATTCATATAATCGCAAATCCGAAATTGTTTGTCATAACATATTTCATCTAAATAAGCTATCTTCACAATTAGTTTTAATTCGAAAGTCATAATCATCGAAATTAGAGATATGCAGACTAGTCGGCCACTTTACTATAAATGCCTACAATCTAAGATTATAATTTATAAGTGCTACATTACTTGTGACGCTATGTAATAGTGCAGTTGGTGCTGCAACGAACAATATGCAATATTACTCTGTTTTATATGCATTTTAAATTAAAAAATATACCGAACATAATGATCGGCGTCACTGACTAATCGATCATTGGAGCGACTAGTCAGCCAAACCTATATTCGGCCCACCTCTAATCGGAATTCATAATATTGTTTTACATACACACTATTTCTTTTCATATATGTTTTTATACTATACAATGATTGATATTCGGTATCATTTTAATTCATAATTTACATAGTTTTAACTAATATTGGTTCATGTATTTCTTGATTATAATGTGTTGTTTTATGTTATTGAATGGTATTGTCTTTTGTATCAGATATTAATTTATCCTTAATTTTTTTAGTTGTAGTTACCGCAATAAAAAAAAGAAGTTGTGGCAGAATAATACGTACGCCGACGAATGAAGCAAGGAGTGATATCAGAAGACAAAGGTTGACACTGCCCTTAATGAAACATGCCGCCTCATAACTGGTTGTCTAAAACCAACACCGCTCAACTGTTCAGGAGTTAAACAAACGGCATCCTCTTTATGGGCATACAACACCCCCAGTGAGAATGAAAAGCAGACGAAGTTTTTTTATTAACTCCACTTAGACTGTCGAGGATCCACCAACAAATGCTAGGCAAAAGATATGGCAAGAAAAGGTTCCACCATCGCCCGATTGTGTGAAGATTAAGGAGCATCTGCCCTCTGGGTCAAATCTGCAGTGGCCTATATGAAAATCGCTAAATCGCTTGAGAACTCAAGTAGGCCGCTGCAGACACAATCTAGAAAATGAGGGAATTTTAACAGCCCAGACCCAATGTGACTGCGGTGCTCCCCAACAAACGATGTAACATCTGCTGAACTGCCCTAATTACCCTTACAGCCGCTCTTTGTACAATCTGTACGACGCTACATAATGCGCAATTGCTGTGGCCACGCACTGGGCGGAAGTAATATAAGTTTCTAGTACCATTGATACGAAAAAAGAAGAAGACAAAGACAAAGCCAAACCCTTTCTTAGGGTTCCGTACCCAAAGGATACAAAATGAAACCTAAGACTACGCTGTCCGTGCGTCTGTCACCAGGCTGTCTTATGTACCGTGATAGCTAGTCTGTTAAAATTTTAACAGATAATGTAGTAATTGTTGCCGCTTTAACACAAAAATTCAATAAATAAATATTAATGGGGGTCTCCCATACACGTGTTTTTTTTTGCCAGTTTTTGTTCGACAGATTGTATCTCAAGCTCCATCATAACAACAAATACACAAATGTTTAACTGTTACCGCTAAAACAACAAATACTAAAAACCGAACAAAATAAATATTGTAGTCTTCAATACAACAAACGTGATTTATAGGGTTCTAGACCCAAACGGGACCCTATTAGAATCAGCAGGCTGTATCTCATGAACCGTGATGGCTTGACGGTTGAAATTTTCACAGATGATGTATAACTGTTAGTGCTATGACAACAAAAACTAAAACCCGAATAGACTGAATTAATTCGCTGAATTATAAATTATTTATTTTATTTCTTTTGTATTTTTTTGATAAGAAAAGTCAACCTTAACTGGCAAACGAGAGAGTTTATTTTTCAATAACAGAGACTATTTAAAATGTTAAGTTTAAAATGCATTGTTCCTTATAACATTTTTGTACTTTGTATTAGTTTTCAGTAATTTATTCTATATTAAACAATAATATAGAATAAATTACTGAAATTTATAAAATTTACTAAATCTTTGGCGCTTCAAGTTATCTTCTCCATAAGTCGGCGTATGCCGTGCTGGTAGCCATCGCAGTGCGATATGTGTAAGAAACGTTATATAAGTAGGGCATTCACCCACCAGCATACAAAACGTTTCTTACATACATCTCACTGAAATAGCTCGGTGATGTGTAACTTCAGAATCACGTGTAGTCGAATCCAAAAGGGCATAGTAATTTCGGGCATCATATCCAATAAAAAATAACGCAAGCGCTGTAATATCAAGCATTAGACAAAATATAAAAAAGGCCTGCCGGATCCGACTCGCGTTGGATACACGTATGCGACGGCGATGCAATCAGTTAAATACCGAACATACTCTATCAAATATTGAACCATCAAATAGTGTCGATGGCTGGAGTCATATTCTCATGGACTTTCATTTATTTTTAATGACAATCTACATTGTGTCTGGCAAAACATAACATACGAGGGGGCGTTTTTAAGTTCGCGGAATGGGGGGGAGGGGATAACAATAGGTCATTATCGGGATGGCCACAACTTCAGTCACTCAATATTAGTATATATACCAAGTTTTATCTTAATTGGATCATTAGACTATTAACTACCGTCAAGCAAACAACTCAATTGGGAAGAAAGTGTGAATTATGGAAAAAATCGAGTACCGTGCCGTAATAAAGTTCCTCACCAAGCAAGGAAAGTCAGTTCAAAATATACTGGAAGAGATGTAATCCGTTTATGGGGACTCTTGCCCGTGTAAAACCATGGTTTTCAAGTGGCACAGTCTCTTTTAACAAGGCAGGACCTCACTTGAAGACGACCCACAGCCCGGACGGTCAATCGAGGTGACTATAACTATAACTATAATAAATTTATTTCCAAAAGTAGATTGTACATGGCATACAGAGTTGTCTTATAATAATTATAGTTATAAAGAAACCAGTACAGCTTTAATAAGAGGAATCATAGGACTCCCTTTCCTAAACTAGGCAGGAAACCTGTCTGTATCTTAGGAAAGGGCATCCATTTTAAATGTCTTAACACGGTTACATACAATATGGCAGTGGGCGAACAATTACTACTTGTATATTTTTCTTATTACATATTTTATATTCTAATGGTAAAATTTAAAAGTATGAATGTGTGTTTGTGGGTGTTTGTTCGTGTGCCTGTGAGTAAGTATGTATGTATGTATGTGTGTGTGAGTGTGTGTGTGGGTGGGTGTGTGTGTATGTAGTATGTGGGAGCCTATCTCATTCTACTGTGCAGTGCTTAGAATGTCCTCGGTGTCACCATACGTTAATGTGAGCAGCCAGGAATTTAGTTTACGTTTTACTTCACATTTAGTCAGGGAGTAGATATTTAACTTTTTTTGGGCTTTATTATAAAGTCGGGCACTTAAGCCATTATACTCCGGAAATCATTAAAAAAGTCAAAAAAATAATATTGGAAGATGCCAGACTAAAGAAGAAACAGCTTGCAGAAATGGTTGGAGTATCGGATACGACAATTTTCAAAATTCTACACGATCATCTTGGCATGACAAAGGTCAGTGCAAGATGGGTGCCAAGAATGCTCACGCCACCTCAAAAATAACACCGCGTGGAGTGTTCTCGCACGTTTTTGGACCTCTGTAACGAAGATAAGGATGGACTATTAAGTCGAATTGTTACTGGAGATGAAACTTGGGTTTATCCTTATGAACCTGAGTCGAAACAAGACTCTATGCAGTAGCACAAAAAAGGAACAACACCACCCCAAAAGTTTTAAGTGTCACAATCGGCTGGAAAAATCATGGCTACAGTGTTTTGGGATTCAGAAGGGATCCTGTTGACCGATTATAAAGATAAAGGCGTTTCTATAACCGGAGAATACTATGCTTTTCTCCTCGAGAGGTTGAAAAAAAGCATTAAAGAAAAAAGGAGGGGTAAATTGACCAAAGGTGTCCTTCTTCTTCACGACAACGCGCCTGTTCACAAGAGCCGTGTTGCGTTGGCTGCCCTGCATAAGGTGGGCTTCGATATTTTAAACCATTCACTCTACAGCCCAGATCTGGCTCCCAGTGATAATTACCTTTTCCTAAAACTGAAAAAGAACTTCGTGGGGAAAAATATTCAACTGATGAAGAAAATATAATATATTGAAAAAGAAAAATAATTTAGTATTATTATTTTCACTTCTCACCCTTCATTCCGCGAACTTAAAAACGCCCCCTCGTATATAGGCTATATTTTGCTAATGAATACAATTACCATAAATTGAAAAAAATGTTCTTATACTATGTACACCACGAGCAATAATTTAATTATAGATAATACATGTAAAAGATTTAAGTCAAATGATAAATGATTCAATGTCAAGCAATGATATTATATAAAAACAAAAGCAGATATGTTATAAGCGCTCGCGCTGTGAATACTCAAATACGTCCCAATTGGGACGTCTTGTGTTTAGTTTGCGTGTGGCCTGCGTCGAGCGCAGTCACGTGCGTACCACTGAAGTGCAATCATTAAAACTATAGCTATCTCTTTCATTTGCGTGCTATTTCGTATCTTTTGTTTTACTTATCAGTTACATTTGTCAATGTGTGCAATTTGGAATAGCTCGGAACGGATTTAAATCGTAATTTCTATGAACGTAACATATCTATAGTTCTATAATATCATTGATGTCAAGTAATTATAAATAATTAAAGTCATTACGTTGTCGGTTGTTTATTTTATTGCTTTTTTAATTGTTCCATTTTCGACGATACATTGCTTTTTCATACTACCAAATGTACAGTTGTCACCAAATAACTATGCCTCTGAATGATCTTTTCAGTGAATGCATGAACAACGTGACGCTTCTCGCCAAATCGATGCAACTTAAAGCAACGAGTGACATCTGGTGGCGGCGCTCCAAGTTATTTTCTCCATAAGTCGGCGTATGCAGTGCTGGTAGCCATCGCAGTGCGATGTATGTAAGAAAAGTAATGTTAAGTAGGGCATTCACCCACCAGCAGCAAAACGTTTCTTACATATATCTCACTGAAATAGCTCGGTGATGTGTAACTTCAGAATCACGTGTAGTCAACTCCAAAAGGGCATAGTTATTTCGGGCATTGCTATATCCAATAAAGATTAACGCAAACGCTGAAGTATCAAGCGTTAGACAAAATAAAAATAAGGCCTGCTGGATCCGACTCGCGTTGGATATACGTATGCGACTGCGATGCAATCAGTCAAATACCGAACATACTCTATCAAATGTTGAACCATCAAATAGTGACGCCAGACGCGTCGCGGACTCACGATCAACTTGTAGGTCATGCGTATCAAACCCGAGTCATTCGTTTGTGAAGGCCCTAAGACCGGTTTCAGTGTTTGGCCGAATGTACGAACACTGTATTTTTCAGTTTCATTTATTTTAATAACAATCTACATTGTTTCGGAAAAACATAACATATAGTCTATATTTTACAAATGAATACAATTACCCTAAATAAAAAAAAATGTTCTTATACTATGTACACCACGAGCAATAATTTAATTAAAGATGATACATGTAAAAGATTTAAGTCAAATGATAAATAATTCAATGTCAAGTAATAATAAATAATTAAAGTCATTACGTTGTCGGTTGTTTATTTAATTGCTTTTTTTATTTGTTCCTTTTTCAACGATACATTGCTTTTTAATACTACCAAATGTACAGTTGTACTACCAAATGTTTAGTTGTCACCAAATAACTATGCCTCTGAATGATCTTTTTAGTGAATGCATGAACAACGTGACGCTTCTCGCCAAATCTATGCAACTTAAAGCGACGAGTGACATCTGGTGGCGGCGCTCCAAGTTATCTTCTTCATAAGTCGGCGTATGCAGTGCTGGAAGCCATCTCAATGCGATGTGTGTAACAAATGTTATGTGAAGTAAACGTTTATTACATACATCTCACTGATATAGCTCCGTGGTGTGACACTTCAGAATCACGTGTAGTCGACTTCAAAAGTTACTTCAGGCATTGCTATATCCAATTAAGATGAACGCAAACGCTGAAATATCAAACATTAGACAAAACATAAAAAAGGCATGCCGGATCCGACTCGCGTTGGATACACGTACGCGACTGCGGTGCAATCTGTCAAATATCGAACATACTCTCGAATACTGATCCGTCAAATGGTGACGCCAGTCGCGTCGTTAACTCATGAGCAACTTGTAGGACATGCGTATCAAACCCGAGTCGCTCTTTTCTGAAGGCCCTAAGACCGGTATCAGTGTTTGAACGACTGTACGTACGCGCTTTTTGCTAAAGTTACTTAGAAATGACAAGCTCGACCGATGTACGCATCGACGGTCGGTCGAGCACAGAAACCGGCCTAAGAATTAATATTGTGTTTTGTTTTTTAGCCGATTGCGTTAAAACTTTATTTACCAACATACTCGTATTATTATTGCTTGCAATATGTTAATAAATGATTTCGGTTATATATGCGTCATATTTAAGTATATTGTTACATCGTATTTTGTCAGTTCAATGGCTTTGCACAATGAAGAGAATAAATGAATTCGTTTGAATCCATCCAACAATACTAACACATTTACTATTGCACTAGAAAGCCACATAGACATTGTCGCGATTGTATGCACATAATACTTCAAACTTCAATATTTTTATTGCAAATATGGGTTCACATTGATGTTACAAAATAGAAAAGAACACCATATTTTACCCTAAGGCAATACAGATCATACTTAAATCTATAAGTAGGTACGTATTACAATTATAAGCTACATTATTTGTTTAAAAACTATTTACTACCAATTATCAAATTTACACAAGAATAACAAAATTTAAATAATAAAGATTGTAAAACACAAAGTAAGATTAACAACAAATTAAAACTATATTTTTTTATATCTACTAGTAATATTGCCACTAATATTATCATCAAAGTATTCTTTAACACTGTAATAAGCTTTACAAATAAACATTGTTTTTCAAATTAATTTCAAATTTATCAAGTGGGCTTATTTCTAATAATGTCTTTGGTAGTTTGTTATAAACTCTGGGTGCCATACAAAAGATTGTATTGGTAAATAGTGTAGTACACGGTGTCTGGCGGCAGATTTATATTAAAAAAACCGGCCAAGTGCGAGTCGGACTCGCGCACGTAGGGTTCCGTACCACTATACATCTAAATTAATGTTTTTCTTAATTCTTTATTGTATTGGAGTTGATTGAATGAAAGGTAAAATGCGGTTTACGATTTATAACGTATTAAAAAAAACTAATTATTATATCTCGTTCAAACTAAAGTGAAAGTTTGCATGGTAATGTACATCATTATATTATTTTTACATTTATCATTCCCTTATTTTAGAAGTTACGGGGGGGGACACAATTTTTCCACTTTGGAAGAGTCCCTCGCGCAAACTATTCAGTTTAGAAATAAATTATATTAGAAACCTCAATATCATTTTTCAGCACGTAGGGTTCCGTACCACTATACATCTAAATAATGTTTTTCTTAATTCTTTATTATATTTGAGTTGATTGAATGAAAGGTAAAATGCGGTTTACGATTTATAATGTAACAAATCCCATTGAGACAAACCGCTCCACAAACGAACGGCCCTCCCAACGAATTGAAAGGAGGAGGCTCCTTTTGAAGTCCATTAAAAATGAAACTTATCTTTATAAAAACTCACGCCAGCGGAATGCAGGTACATCATTAAGAACCTTTCCGAGCTACAAATCGCCATCTAATACTAATTTCAGTTAAAATATTACAATGTGACTTTCAAATAACACAAGACGTGAACTAACTTTCGGAAGAAACTTTAAACGGATTGGAAAACTTTTAATGTAATTTAGATTTAATTACAAAAAGAAAAAAACTTGTTGGCTCGTAGCCACAAAATACAACTAGAACATCTTACTATTAAATTGGTGTCTATGAGTGTGTAACACCACATTTAACAGATTTAATACATTCAATCAAAATTAGAATGTGAATTATAAAATAGTAAAAAGTTAATAATTATTTCTTAAATCCGTTTCCAACGATAAAAATCAGTTTCAGTCTGGCGCTATTTAAAACTTACCTCTACCGTTTTCATAACGCCCAGCAGCATTCAGCCCGATCTCACTCGTACAGTCAGGAAAATAAACACAGAATATAAATTGTCTTTCTAACAGCTACATTTTCACGCTTCAACCCATGATTATATTATTAAGATTTTTGGGATGACGCGAATTATTGAAACAGCGACTTTGCTGACCGTACAAATAATTAAGACTCGATCGCAGACGTGGTGCCCTGTTGACAAGCACGTGCGAATTTCACTGCTTCCCGGCGCGGAATGGCGAGGGAAATGCATCGGGACGGCGGGAAAACTTGGGCAAAGAAAAAAGCGTAAGTAGGTGCGTGCGCAGGTAAGTTAAGCTCTATGGGTACAGCTGCAGTGGCAATATTGTTTGCCTCTCTGTCTGATTCCTCCCTCGTATGCGAGTTGGGCGGAGCAAGCAGATGGGGTGGGATTTCGTACCTGTACTATAGTTACAGTTACATCTGGTATAATATACATAATATCAGCGGACACACGGCAACGCACGGCACCCTCGACCCCCGTGACGTTTGGCCGGTTATTAAAATCTATAGATGTAATTACCTTGTCATGTCCACTTTAATACTACAAAGACGGGCTTGCTACAGCAGATTATGCAGTCGGCTAAGCCGTATAGACAGAGCGATCACACAGTGCATGCGTGACGGGGAAATGGGAATGGGGGCTCATAGGTCATTCTTCATCGAGAAGTTGCTGGACCCAAATCGACTCTAAGCGACGGTCGCCGTCGTTGGTTCTTCGGCTTCTCGACGAAGGGTGGATAGCTCCATAAATAATATAATGTACTAAAAATACTTCTCGTATATGCACAAGGAAGCGGTACAGCCGCACAACTCAGTAAACTTGCAAGGATTATTAAGTTTAAAATGTACTTATCAAAGACTTGTTTGCTCATAAAATATGGCGTCGTTCACCAAAAAAAAATCGATTGACATGCGGCCACACATTTTGAAGCAGGTTAATCATCAACCCAAAGGTTAAATCATAAGAAATAACATTAGGGATTGTAAAATAAGTAGGAATTGAAAAGAGAAAGGAATTTAGACCCTGTAACAATGACAAACTGGCGCATTGAAATCTTTCAACAATTAGTATTGCACTCACCAACGCGTGACGAATACTTCACATGCTACGTTGAGCCGCAAAATATCACTGTCACATCTGAGAAGCAAACATGAGCGCGTATGCGCATAGTTTTATGACAATCCAAAAGATCAGCATTTCGCTGAATTTGAATTCAAAATAATTTGACTAAATACAGCCTCGTCTCCTGGGACCGAAAAACCCTAAAATAAGGGGATGTCTAACGAGAGTGGGTGGAGCTTATCAAAATACTTGCCATAAAGTTATCCGAGACCGATGGAAAATAAATAACATTAACCCTTGTTCGCCTGCGGGCTCAGACTAAAAAACCAATATGGACGCGCAATGAACGCAAACGTCTATACAAATAATGCTACTAAAACTCGCGCGTAAGGGGGTGTAAACTATTGTACCGTGCTGCGCTTGTTTCTAATCATAGGATTTGACAACTAGTTTTGTAAGGCGTACAAGAGCGCCGCTATACCACATTTGTTAAAATTATAAAAATGGAGATTTTTTAGGTCTATAATCCATCTAAAGTAAATATAATATAGTTAATACAAAAAAAAATATTAGTTAGTAGATATTACTAAAAAACTAATATTAACTGACAATGTTTTCTGTGACTACCCAGGCATTTCGCCGGGACAAGGTTTGTTCATTACACGACTGACATTAATCAATAGATCAAAGGGGTAAAACTAATGCGTCTGTTGTGCAACGTTATCTGCCTGCTACTTAATTCCCATGTTGATATTAGCTCTGATTCTGTTGCACCATCACTAAATTCAATATAAGTTTATGTATCTACCTCTCCCTAACTTCGTTAGAAAGGGATAAATAACGAAATAAATGTCATCCTATCAAAATAGTTTTGCGTCTGTTTCATTATGATGTTTAGAATGAATCAAGGCGTCTAAAACTCAGCGGAAATTACACATCTAGTGGTTTTGTTAAATATAGCACAATTTAATTATTATAGCGTTTTTTCTCTTTATTTTTTGACATTTAAAATAATTTTTGACCTTTTCTATAATTTATTTTATTTGTTCTATTCTTTATGCTGATGACCTCCAAATTTACGCTCAAGCTCCTTTGGATCAACTGCCTGACGCCGTTAACAAAATTAACAATGACTTAGTCAAGATCTGCAGCTGGAGTAAGTCTTATGGCTTACTTATTAATCCGACGAAGACTCAGGCGATGGTTGTCGGCAGCCCTAGGTTAATATCTAGAATAGATTGGTCGCTAGTGCCTTCTGTTTCTTGTGAAGGAACCACTATTCCGTACAGCGATAAAGTAAAAAATCTAGGAATATTTATCGACAGATGTTTATCCTGGGGTCCTCAACTCCAAGAAATCAGTCGTAAAATGTTTGCTTCGGGGGGGTCCCTGCGAAGATTACGCAATTTTCTTCCTATAGCTACGAAAACTGCGCTAGTGCAGTCCCTTCTATTTCCTATCCTTGATTATGCGGATGCCAGTTATCTAGATCTCACCGAAGACCAACTTAATAAACTTGAACGCCTCCAAAATTTTTGTATAAGATTTATATTTGGTTTGCGCAAATATGATCATGTTTCTGCTTTTCGTGTTAAGCTCAAGTGGTTACCCATACGCCTTCGCCGGAATGCTCATATACTGTCCCTTTTGTATAATATTTTATTCAATCCGTTAACACCCCTTTACCTTAAAAAACGTTTCAGTTATTTGCATGACACCCACACGAAATTTTTAAGGTCATCTGAGAACCAGAGATTTTAAATGCCTGAACATTCCACAAAATTTATGGACAAAGCCTTCTCAGTTCAAGCTGTCAGATTGTGGAATGCGCTGCCGGCTAATGTGAGAGGTGCAAAATCACTGCCAGTTTTTAAGAACATGGTACATAAACACTACTTGTCTACAATAAAATGATATCCCTACAGTTTTTTTGCTTTATTTATTTATGTGTTGTTTCTTTTAATTATGCTACACATCTATATTTTATTTATTACCATTATTTATATCATATTGTTATATATTTATATAAGTATTATTTATTTATATATACATATTAGTAAAGTATTACTATATTTTATTAATTATGTGTAATTTGATTATACTATTATTAAAGATATTAAACGGTATAATTTTTAGTTTTTACAATCTTTATTCACCACGCGCTCCCCTAAATTCACACTTTTTATATTTCTTTACATCCAATGGTTGCCTGGAAGAAATTGCCACAAGGCGATAAGGCCGCCACTTGTATTACCATACCATTTTGTGTATTATATCTCTTACTATGTTTCTATTGTTTTGTATTTGGTGTACAATAAAGAGTTTTTATTATTATTATTTACTCATTTAATCCTTTTTCTCATTTTTTATATGTTTAAATATAAATTATAAAAGTAAAGTACATTTAAAAATATAAAAGTATAAAATTCTACATTTTTAAATATAAGTACTAAAAAATATTTAAAAATATAAAAAATAGTACCCCACCGGCATCGGATACAGGGACCAAACTACCGATGGTTAGGGCTCCAGAGAGAGGAACCTCCTCACAATGCGTGCCGTGTCCAGTAGTACCGCCTTCTGCATCAGACCCTTGATCCAGCCACCCAACGCGAGTCTCTTTAGATGTTTGTCGAGACTCTTTGCTATCAGTCCGTTTACGGATACGACTATCGGTACAATAATAGCCGAGTCCACCTCCCACATGTCGACAATCTCATGAGCCAAGTCCAAATATTTTATTTGTTTGTCCTTTTCGGCCTTCACGAGATTCTCGTCATGCGGGATGGTGATATCGACAATTATTGCAAGGCGTTCAGATCGGTCCACCACCACAATATCAGGTCTATTAGCTATAATAGTTCTGTCTGTGATGATGGATCGATCCCAGTATAAAATGACATGGCCATTTTCAAGAACTGGCTCAGGTACATACCTGTAGTGCGGCACCTCAGTATCTACAAGTCTGTATTTCAGGGCAAGTTGTTGGTGGATAATCCTGGCTACAAGGTTATGTCTGTGCAAGTACTCGCCGTTAGCAAGACGAGAACAACCAGAGATAATATGTCTGAGGGACTCGCCTGGACGGTGGCACGCACGGCAAATATCCACCGTACCGTCCCTCATAATATATCGCCGGTAGTTATTCGTCTTGATAACTTCATCTGCAATCGCACAGACAAAACCCTCGGTTTCTCCAAAAAGGTCACCGAACCGTAGCCAGGCCACGGATGGTAATAAGTCTACATCGGACCCATGTAAGGCCCGGTAGAACCTGCCGTGGAGTTCCTTACCCTGCCATACAGCCCTGCGATCGTCAGTACTAAGTACCTCAGGTCTGCGCCAGTTCTCTTTTGCTAAGGAGAGCGGGGTAAGTCCCTTGTCTACCGCGACCACATCTCGATGCATCCCCTCACCCATACGAAGAAAATATTCTCTGAGATTGTTCACCTCGCGGTTGTGTAAAGTTTTGGCGTTTAAAAAACCACGGCCTCCACATTTCCGCGGGATGTACAATCTCATCACAGATGAGCGCGGGTGGTGCATTCGAAATGCAGTCAACTGTAGGCGGACTTTTCTATCCAGGGCATCAAGTTCGGTTTGAGACCACTTGAGTATGCCAAAGGAGTACAACAACAGGGGCATGACCCAACCATTAAAGGCACGCACCTTGTTGCCACCCGATAAAAGACTGTTAAGAACTTTTTTCAGGCGGCCAAAGAAACGCACCTGCAATGATTGTTTCATGCCATCTTCATTGATGCCCAAAGCCTGTGACATACCCAAGTATTTATAGGTGTTGGTTACGAGAAGTGACCTTAAGTGAATAGAGTCCGAAAGCTGGATACCTTCGGACTCCTCCATCCGTCCTCGCTTTACCTGCATAACCGCACATTTATCGACACCAAATTCCATTCCAATAGAGCTGCTAAAGGATTCAGTTATCTTAAGCAACTCCATCAACCTAGACTCAGTGCCGGCAAACAGCTTCAGGTCATCCATATAAAGCAAGTGGGATACTACCTGACCTCCCCTACGTAACCTATAGCCTAACCCTGAACTCTCCAGTAATGTACTAAGTGGGTTCAGCGCTAAGCAAAACCAAATGGGACTCAAACTGTCGCCCTGGAATATGCCCCGCTCGATCCTGATTAGTTCGTCACCCTCTTGGATCTGTCGGCGTCCCGGATAGTAAAGAGTCGTTCTCCACTGCCCCATACACACTCTTAAGAAGGTGCATAGAGTTGTATTTACTTTATACAACTCCAGCACCCTCAAAAGCCATGTATGTGGCACAGAGTCATACGCCTTCTTATAATCTATCCAGACCGTCGCTAAATCTTTTCGGTTACGACGAACTTGTTGACTTATGGCCATGTCAATGAGAAGGTGCTCCTTAGTACCACGGCTACCTTTTCTACAACCATTTTGGGCGGCGGACATGATAGAATTTATTTCTAAATGTTTTGTTATTTTGCCGGCCAGAATGGATGTTAGAAGTTTATATATTGATGCTAAACATGTTATTGGACGGTAATTACTTGGGTCCGTGGTACTACCTGTTTTATGGAGCAAGTGGGTGATTCCTTTTGTCATAAAGTCTGGCAACGACCCAGAATCTATGGCCGACTGGAATTGGCATGCCAAAAGCGCATGCGAACTGCGTAGCCATTTTAGCCAAAAATTGTGTAGTCCATCTAGTCCTGGAGATTTTCAATTTGATAATGGACGTACTGCACATGCTACATCTTCAGCCAAAATTACCACCTCTTCCATTTCGAGAATTTCGCTACATGCTATTTCAACATGCCGAATCCAGTCATCCTCTGTGTGGTTGACGGGTGACGACCAGATGCTTCGCCAAAAATTATTTGTAGCACCAGCATCCGGCAGTTCCCCCCCACCCACACCCTGTTCCGGTCGATCCCAGGCTCTATACACCCCCCTTTGATCTCTTTGGAATGCGCGGTTAATAGAATAACGGCTCACACGTTTTTTATATCTGCGGACCCGATTTGACCATGCATAGACTTTCTGCTTCAGAAAATCGATACGTTCTGTAACCCTATGTGAGTATTCTCGGGGATCGATACCAGTCCCCGAGAATGCCTTGTCTACATACCGCATCACTCTTGGGCGTGTATTACCAGTTCTGAAGCAGTACAGCTTGCCAATGAGCACCCTTGCCTCAGCGATACGACGCTCAATTCTGCACTGCCATGCCGGCACTGCTGGTTTCGGTCGTGTGGCGGAGCTATTACTTAGAAATCTAACGCCTGCCATACGGCATGCTGCAATAGCCGTGCAATACAAAATCGAGTGGGTATCACCGAGGTTTTCAATATTTGGACATTTTGATATACTTTTTTTTAATTTTTTTTGTGACATCTTACTATTTTTGCTGAATGATATTGTATTATTATTCTTATTTTATTTTATTATTAGACTTTGACATTTTACTTTCTTTGAATTTGTGACATTTTTATAAATTATGATTATAATTATGTATTATCTTATTATAATTTTGCTACAATCCTGCATGTAATGTCATTATTTCTTTTTTGTTTGTATTGAATTGAAATTTGCACACCTGTTTGGGTAATAAATCAGTGTACTTATTTTATTAATATGTGTACCAACCATTTAAACCTGTTTTATGCAAATAAATTATTTGAATTTGAATTTGTTAAACTTAATTTGTCATCTGTCTCGAAACTCATAAGGTTCGAAAGGGAGTCATGCAAAATTAAATTATATTAAGTGGTGCAACAGAATCAGGACCCATGTAAGCCCTAGTTCATATGAGCTTAGTACTTACGTATGTGAGGACTTTACATTTGTATTATGTACTATGTATTTTAATACCGATGGGTCCCGCATGGATCGAACACGATATGGATTAAGATTTAATATTTGTAACGACGGCAGTGACAATGGTAACGCCAGGTGTACAGTCCAGTTTAATATGTTGGCAGTTTTGAACCTTATTTCAGAATCGACAAGGTTAAAAATCGCCAATATAAAAAACTCGACAGTACTTAGGCTATTCAGACCATGAGCTTATTATACAAAATACATTCTATGTCTATAGCACTCCCATTTGCAAAGCTTTGTATTACGCTTTGAACTATTTAATTGAACTGACGTACAAAACAACGTTACCCGGTGGAGCCATGTTTTTTTAGTCCTAACAAATAATTAGTAGCCTGTCAATTCGAAAAGCCGGTAATTGTCAGGGGCCGACGCGTTTCGGCTGTGTAGAATATTCGAGTTACAGAACACATGAATACTGTTGTCATGCCATACCACGAGAAATTTAGATACTATTTTGACGGTCTTTTACTTGCTTTAGAAAAAGGTTTTTGGCAAGGCTCAGCACTAAAATAGATCTTGTGTATGCTGATGCATTACGGAAATTATTTAGGCATTTACAGTAGCGTTTCGATTCACTAAAATAAGCACGGTTTTTTATTCTGTTGTTGTCTGTCATGCTATGGTACAGGTTTGAGTCGATGTTCACTAGACAGGCAAACTTTTTACCCATCTTCGCAAAGTGAGGGATTTGTTTTTCGAGTGTGTGTATGATAACTTCATTGGTACAGGACGACTTAAGGTTTTATTAGTTTTTAACTATTACGTTTTGCATAAATTGAACTTACTTGGAAACTTTTCACTTCTCTATAGTTCAAAGATTGTTTTTAAATACATTATAATTTAATCCATTTTGCCCCAACAATTTGGCTAAACTTTTAAATAAACCTAACGTAAAAACGTAAAGTTATAAAAAAATTGGGTCAACTATATTTTTCTGACACCAAAATGGCCGCTATATAATTGTAAGCCTCTCGCATCTTTGACTTCTAAGAGCGCGGGTCAAAGGGAGTTAAAACTCAGGCTTCGTCTTGTGCTTTCTATTGTTTTTTTAAGGAATTTGTAATTACTGTAAATTCAAAACGCAGTTAAGTTATCCTGGGATCAGTTGGTAATATATAAACACTACAGAGATGAAAAGTAGAGGTATGTAGCTTTATTATTATAGTATTACCATAAATACATTCCAAATATACATTATTAATGATTGAAAGTGGATCTCAAAATTTGTTAATTTTTAGATTTTATGTTTAATCAAAAGCGTTTTCGTTTATATTCCGGACTTCTCTCATATATTTTGTGGTATTTCTAATAAATTGAGGTTTTGTTTAATAGAATCAGACAGCATCAAAAGTCGCCCACTGTACATGAAATTTTAAAACATGAGCTTCTGTGAACTACCAGAGAATTTTGCCTATTAGGCAGCTGTCACTAGAGGTTGCTGAAGCCCGTATCATTTCAGACCCTAACAGGCAAATATTTTCACGAAAATTTGACAGTGGTTACAATTTTCCTCCGACCCTTTGTTAAGTAACAACAGAAAGCAACCTCGGTAGAAAGGAAAGACTTAAGTTCGGTAACAGTTACTCTACTCCTAGCTGAAGTGGCCAACGAGCAAATTGAAGACAGTGATGTCAAAGGAAGCGAGGAAAATCAAGAATCTAACTTTGCATTTATATTAAAGAAGTAGTTTGAAACAGTCTCTCCTTGTTTAATTATGCATTTTCAATTAACAAAATAATTTTGGCCTCCATTTTGCGTTCGTTTATTTTATTACGAAATCATGTTTGCGTCGGAAACCAGACGAAAATGTTGATTGTTTGTGGCATTATTTAATTTTTATTATTATTATAAGTCATCAGCAAATTTGCCTTCATAAATATAAAGATGTAATAAGAATGACATGTCTTGCATTATTGAAAAAAAAATCGTCTCAATCGGCCTTTTTACGCTTTTTCAAATAACACGCGGGTCGGCTTCTAATCTAACGGAGTCAGCTGAATATCAGTATTTAATAATTCATTAAAAGGTGATACGATACTATGTATTCAATCACAGCGCAAGCGGTGCGGGCGTCTGTTTGACAGCAGACCAATAGAATAAAGAACATTAAGTCTATTTCTCCTCAATATTGGTAAAAAACCTAAGCTCTTAGGCTATTAGGACAACCGTAGACAGATGCCACAAGCCCGCTTGCACTAAAAACGCAGCCTTTCTTAAAGTAGTTGTCAGTCTTTCTTGCTTCTGAATACACTCGTTATGGTAAGATGGTCACGCAGTCTCATCAATATGCTTTAAAGAAAATTGTCAAAGCAGAACACTATCCGCTTAATAAGTGAGTTGAGTATTTACAAAGCACCTATTAGAGAATGTTTTCCTATTTAACTCGATACGATCGAAAATCAGTGTAATGTATTTATCATCGGGATGGATGAGGTTTTACCATCAATTGCACACCCAATTCCAACTGCAACTGCAGAATCGGCTAGCTACCACTGTTGCGGCTACCGTACGTCTGTTTTATGTCGGTTAGCCAATAAGGTGGGCTTTTGTATCGAGAAAAAAAAGTATTTCGATTTCTAATAGCAATTAAAATGTGTCTTATAGTTATACGAACTAGCACACCAAATATAATGACAATCGGTTATTAGCTTCTGCCTCCGTTTTGACCTAGAAAATTGTATCAATATTGTAACTTTTTTTAGTTCAGGAGAAAGGTTAATGAAAAAGTATAATATTTTACGATAATAATATTACCTATATTTAAACTCTTTCAAAGGCATTTTTTGAAATAGGTTTGAAAATACTCATTGTATTTTATATAATAAATAATTATGAGTATCTAGACTTCCTGAAGCTGGAATTTAAGATGGCTTGAGCGTGACGCACAATATACTATTGTTCTCGTCTACTCGCGATATTCCTCTCTAAGTCGTTTATGTACTGCATATGATCATGCTTTTATTAAAAGAGGTTCTGTGGCATGATTCTGACTGTTAATAAGGTTGTTATAAATGTTATAATTCATATAATATTAAAGTTGAAAAATTAAGAATCCAGCAGGACTCGAACCTGCACCCCCTGGGTATACGCCCCAAGTGCTTTGCCAATTCAGCTATGGATTCGCATGCTGCTGGACTCGAAATTTCTCAACTCTTTTGTGCAAGCCATAGCTAGACCAAACCTTACTTGGTTTTAGCACCATCTATGCGATGTGATAAGTCACTTATTCATGCGAGCATGCGATTAACGTCTGAAACCTGAAGTAGCTCTAATTTTGTAGGGAATTTTAAAGTGTGTTTTCAGAATTTGAGGCCGAGGAGAATTCTCTGATTTTGTATTTCATCAATAGCATTTTTCTTACCGGTATTTTATTAAAGGAAATTCACTACGTTTAGGTCTAACGCATTTGGAGAAATCAAATCATTTATAACAACAAATATCAAATAACACTTTTCTACATGGCATAAAGGCTTTAAAGCTTTGTTAGATGAAAGGGTGAAATTTTTATATATTTTACAATTTTGGTATTTTTGCAGGCTTGTGATAAAATTGGTACCCAAGCTTTGTGCCTTATTGTTTTTTATTTGTAGATCTAGCTTTTGCCCTCGACTTCGTCCGCGTGAAATTCGTTGAATTAAGAAGCAACTGCTCCCGCGCTTTGACCCGCGTTCAACTTTACTGCACCGATCCGGTGGAGTTTACCGTAATGTTTAATATCTAAAGACCTTTATTGAGATTTAGACTATCAAATATTCTCGAGATAAGCTCTATAAAACAAACAAACAAACTTTTGCCCGCAGTTTTGTCTACGTGGTACATCATCAGGTACATCGATAAAGCCTATGTTACGCGCCTTGTAGTCAGTTACCTGCTTTTCGAATTTAATTAGAATCGGTCAAGCCGTTAAGAAGATTAGCCGATACAAACAGACGATACAAAAAAATAAAAACTGTAATTTAGGCAAAACCTCACGATAGCTCTGCCTAGGCAACTATGATAAGCTAGGTAACTATGATAAGGTTCTTACAAGCGATGGAAGATTAGCCCTTGGTTAAATTTACTCATCCATCTTACAATATATGACCGTTCATGAGGATGAGATAATGGATAAATCTTTCACACAAAAGCTCCTGATCGGCTTTCTGATGACGCAAGCTAATTTTAACTATTCCTTGCCTTAAACACAGTCACTGTTAATTGTTCATCAAAACTTGATGCATGGAAACGTTAATAAACATGCGAGGAAGTTTCAGAATAGCTGTCTCGATTAAACTGCATCACAGTTTGCAATCTAGTGATTTAACGCGCAATAATCTCTATTTACCCACCCATGAGATACGAGCGACTACCGGACAGCACCGGTATTAATGTAATATCACCTTAAAGTCTCCCCTACGGAAAACAACTGAAGCTCAAGGTCGAAAGGGTAGATTTATTACGCACAAACGAGTTTTGACTGAAGCCCTTGAATTGAAAGCAGCTGGGATCGGGATAATAATGAGATCAAAGAGAGTTCAAAGAATCGAGATTGCGACTATGTAATTCGGTTGAATTCGATGCCCCATGTGCCAGAGCATTGCGTGTGGAAGAAATATAGTATTCAAATAACAACCCCACTGTCTAAATTAGGGTTCTGATGTTATATAATTGGGGAGCAGTGCACGTGCAATAAATATAAGTACCGCGACCCATATGTAAAACTAATAATACCTATGTAATAATGATAATCACACAAGCGATGGATGATTAGTCGTTGGTTAAATTTACTCATCCATCTTACAATATATGACCGTTCTAAGAAAGTAAAGATAATTAGTTTTCATTCAAACCCTCTTGAACGACTTTTCGATTAAATATTACGGACAAATTGTTACTACTTCATCCGCGTAATACCTACGTATTATGCGGATGGAGCCTCAAGCGCAAGCTAATTTTAACTATTACTTGCCTTCACCATGCACTGTTAATTGTTCATCAAAACTTGATAAACGGAATTGTTAATATTGCGATGAAGTTTCAGAATAGCTGTCTCGATTAAACTGCATCACAGTTTGTAATCTAGCGATTTAATACACAATAACCTGTTTTCATCCATGAGACACGAGCGACTACCGGACAGCATGTAATCTCACCCTAAAGTCTCCCCTACCGAAAACAACTCAAGCTCAAGGTCGATGGGGTAGATTTATTACGCAGTTTTGATTGAAAGCTTTGCCCTTGAATTGAATGCACCTGGGATCGAGATAATAATGAGTTAAAAGAATCGAGATTGCAACTAACTAGGTCGCATTCGATGCGTCATGCGCTAAGTGCCTGCATGTGGGAGAAGTATGGTATTCAAATAACAGCCCCTCTGACTGAATTAGGGTCCTGTTGCAATATATAAATGGGGAGCAGTACGCGTGCGATAAATATAGGTACAGCAACACGCATCTGGCAAACTAATAATACCTAGTTAAGTTAAGGTAATAAAAGGTTCAATTACGCTAAACGACTTGTGATTATTTTTATAATTAAGATAGATACATTATGCCGTTCAAAACTTGCATCGTGTGAATCCGTCTTTATCAACTTAAGACACACAACTCATTTGTCATATTGTCATCATTCACTATGTAACTATGCCTCGTGCCGGCGCAAAATTGACAAGCGTCTAACTTCAGAGGAGCCAACTTACATTGCTATTATTACACACAAAGACATCGCTGATAGGTCTATTAAACAGCATAGTAATATGGTAATATTGATAGACTAAAGCATGTCCATCATTGTTATCAAACCGTCTAATTAATCATCCCGACGACCATTCCGAAGATGTAATTTTTCAATTTGTAATCAACGGCGTAGACGTCGCGTATTTATGATGTAGATAGCAGTAATCTCAGATTGTAATTGATGTCAGTAATTAAGCACAAATGAAATAGTTAGATATGACGCTTTAATTAGAGAAGTACCAGGAGACTGGGCCCCTCGTGCTTTTTTATAATAAGCAAAAATCAATCGAAAACTACGAAATGGATATTACTTTATTTAAAAGGTACCGATCTCAGAGGAAATACCCTCTAGAATAGTGTTGTAAATTTAAGCCTTGAGCCTCGAGCCTCGAGCCTTGAACCTTTAGCTTTAAGGGCTCAAGCCTTAAAGGTTTTAAACCTTTAAGGCTTGCAGGTTTAAAGCTTTAAAACTTTTAAAGCTTGCAGCTTTAAAGCTTTAAAAACTTTTAAGGCTTGCACCTTTAAATTCATATTTAAATAATGTGGGCTTTACAAGGTAAATATTACCTTGTAAAGCCCACATTCTAAAAAGTTAGTTGAATAAAATCATACTTTCATTAAATTTTACGAAATATTCCCAAAAAACTACAAAAATTGACAGTTACATATTGAGAAGGAATACACGCTCTTAAGGTTTTGGTTTTTATTTTAAGATCTTAAAGCCTTTAAAGCTTTCATGGCTAAAGCCTTGAAGCTTTTAAAGCTAAAACCTCAAAGCCTTTAAAGCCTTTATGGCTATAGCCTTGAAGCTTTAAAGCTTTTAAAGCTAAAACCTTAAAGCCTTAAAAGCCTTTAAGGCTTAGCCTTATACAACACTACTCTAGAAGGACTGTCGTGAAGCGAACGATGCAACAAATCGTCGAAAATTTGACAAGCTAGTGTGCGTGAAACTATTTATTTACGATGACGTCACGTTCGTCTGATTGAATTTACCCCAATGATATGGGGAAAAATAATCAACGTCTATATTATTGATATGGATAAGAGAGAGAATTAGGTAGTCTAAGTTAATATGACTGGTTCGTAATTACATGCAATTCTGCACATAGGTTCCTTACTTCCTTACAACACGTTGAATATATCTTTCCCCAAGGGAACAAATCCGGGATCCAATCAGATGACAGGCACACGTTCTAGAATATTTCAGGTAACCAATGAAACTGCACTTGTTGTATTGAGAGCGGACATATATTGCATCAAACTTCAGTCCGGTCATTCAGGGGTGCAGAGTCTTAACACCGACTTTTAATGTTTCCTCTAATGCCATCCATCGATTGATTGTTAAATGATACAAAATAAAAACTGTAAATAAATAAACTTAAACTTTAACGATAAGGGATATTTTATATGGAAAGTGTGTCAATTGTGAAGTAAATTGTACGAAATTCTGCATATAGGTTCCTTTAATTAAATAAATCACTTATATGATAGATTTTGGGCATTCTACTTCCTCGAATTAGAGACTTGGAAGTATACGAGGGCAATTCTCAATTTCGAAGGAAATATCGAAGTCACGTAAGTAGTAAAAGTAGTCTAGGTATACTAATATAATAAACAGGAAATATTTTTTTCGTTTGTTTGTTTTTAAATTCTTCGAATCTCCCAGACTGATCTAGATGAAATTTGGCGTGCAGATAGTTAGGGACTTCAAAAACAGTATGGCCTTTTTACACACCTACCACGCGGATGGTGCCGCGTACGAAAGCTAGTGAATGAAAGTGCTGGAAGCCAAGAGCCAAGAGAAAGATATGTGCCATTTGTTATGACAAATGCAACGAGTCCAAACTTAAAATATATGTGAACCACAGGAAAGAGCTCCTAGGTAACTTTTTCGGTCATTATTTATCATTCTAGTGCTCATTAACACAATTCTAATGAACCCAAACTGATATAATTGAAGCGTAATTGGAGAATCTTGGGTACCTGCCTAAATTTATTATCAGACCCTGAACATACATTGCCATGATTTTAATCTAATAAGCCCACACTCAATGCATTCAAGTGAAACACACGCATTTGGTGAAACCCTAGGTACTTGTAATGTAATCAAAATGCTCATCGATACAATCTAACAAGCAATGACGAGTCTACGTGGCTTAGAAGCGGAGTACATCTTGGTATTTTGTCAGCTTCATCAACAGCTCAGATTTTCAATACCATGATATTGGTTATACATAATATCTAGATCTATACACGAGACACGTATAAAAATACGATTTCAGCCAGCTTCGATCACAAATAATGTCTTTATAAGGATACAAACTTCCATACAAACTTAAAATCGTCAGAAAATCGACTTTCCTTGAATTCTCTAAATTTCATCAAATGTACGAGCCATTTTTAAATCGACCTACCTTACCTTACACAGGATGTAAATAGTATTGAGGCAAAGCAGCGTTCTAGAGATTCTTAGACTTGCCGACCGCGAAATTCTTCGGCAATTTTTACACAATGGAAAATCGTTCAGTGCAAAATTTCAAACTCTACTAAAATAAACTGTACTAAAATATATATATAATTTTGAAGTTATAAATGTATCAAAGAAAAAAAATCATAGGCAATAAAGATGGCAAAGTTGCTAGTACTTTAAGATGTCTCATCTGAAGAGTATATGTGTGTTTTCAATAGCATTTATATCAACGTGGTAAATTATGGTTATAGTTTGAAACTAAATTTCATTCGTTCAAGACTAAGTATTCTTTTAAATTCACATCATGACAATAATACATCGGCTAGTAGCAACTTGGCTTATTACTTATTATAAAACAACGTTCAATCTTTTATCAAACAATTCAGCCGAGTTTATTATAGACATAATATTATTTGCTGTACAGTATTGAAAATGCTTCAAATGTTTCGAATTCCCCATTAGTTGATGCATTCTTTTTATAACTCCATCCGTCCATTTTGATTTGTATGATCCAACGTACATTCTGTTTTTATTTTAATCCGACAGTATTTTGATATTTAGACGGGGAAACAGATTGCATTAGTTTTTTACGAGTCAGAGAGTTTTCCAGTGTTTGTATCGAAATGGGATGGCGGCAGATTGCCTTGGAATAGCTTTGCTTCCACTGCAGACTACCCTTATTTAAAAAAAGCATTTCAATTCGGGAGAACGTCTGAATAGTTGCTATGCTATTTTTTCATAGGCGATTTCAATAATAACAAATTGTAAATATGCTCTTATGAGGCATGATTGTACGCCTCATTCATATGTGCCAGGACCTAATGGAACCTCACTCGATAAACAGTGGTGCAAGAAGCCTTACTTTTTGGTGTATTCTCCCCCAATCTCGCTATTGCCAATGTTTTTAATTGATGATAATATTACAACGCCCATACTGATAGTCGAGAAGTAAATTGCACTCAAGTTTCACCTGTGATGGATAGTATGTGCTAATAGGGGCGAGCCTATTCTAATTAAACACATCCAGACAATACCTATACAGACTGTAGGCCGTAAGTAAACTTACAATATAATAACAACATGCATATATATTACAGTACTGATGCAATGCCATCTACTAAGCATGTCTTAATATCAATAGTTGAATACGTATATATGCACTTTTTGATATAAATAGTTTTTTTTTTAATTCGAAATATAACACATGCATGCATGTTCTCTCAATTAAAAATAAAATAAAGAAAGAAGAAGGTACCTTTACACCTTGTTCTGAGTACATAACCGAGTTTCAGAACCAGCAATGTGGAAAGATAAAAATATCTTCCTATACTACCCGCTATTGTACAAAGAGTATTTTTTCCTCGTATATTACCTGGTTATGTACGAAGAAATATTTATTCTTGATACATTACTAATAATATTGTTAGGTTTGTGGTAGAAAAAATATTTTTTCCTTGTACAAAGTTGGTTTTCAAGAAGTTTGTCTTTTATTTATGTAATAATGGACTTTAGCTTTGCCTAAATTAATACATAATTCTCTTAATATATTTTATTAGAACAAAAGACAAGCTTGTCTTTTCTTACGCGTTTTTTTTTAAACAAAAGAAGCGCTAGGGACCACTTTTTTGTGTATTCATTTAAAATAAATGAAGTGACACCGAAATATCTTTGTCGCGGTATGGAAGCTACATAGCTACCGATTATAATATTAATTTCTTTAAAAACAAATCAAACGGCACTGAAGTATCTTATCCGCCAAGAGGAAGTGCCGAAGGTGCCGATTTCTTTACGCATTTAAAAACCAAATTATGGTAAAATTATGTATATCTATCCATATTCTTTGCGATTTCTCAAAACAGGCAATTTTGTTCGCGGGTTCCCGAAAACATTTTGGCGTCCCAAAACAGGGTCTTGGGACACCCGGAGATTTACCGTAAAAGGGGACTGTCCCGTCCAAAACGTAACACCCAGCCACGTTATGCATAGCACACTAGTCTTGAGATAAAGCGACGCGTCTACAACCTGCTATTGTGCATAGGGTGGTGTTTATGGGTTGTAGTTACCTTCAGTAGGACTAAACGCCAATTCGCTACATTCACGTCATCGTTGTCGAAGGACGACTTTCCTTCTTTACCAAGCCAACTAGGCACTCGGTTTCCCACATTTCCTTCCCGGCGAGGTGCCTAGTTGTTTTGGTGCCATAGTAGATCCGAGTAATTTTCCATCAGATACGAGCTTTTTTTATTCTACTGTAATTTTTCAAATGAGAAAATCTTTAAGTACTTAACACAATGCTCGACACATACACAATCATAAAACGCTATGCCAAAGAAATTGCAAAATAGTATTTTAAAAGCACTTAGTCTTTCTTAGCTAACGGACATTGCAGGATTAAGCACTTTAGATTTAAATAATGTTTTCAGGTCTTTAATTGAAATCTTTTGATAGCATTATAATTTCCTCTATTAAAAGTAGATAAAATTCCAAATACTATGTGTTTCCATTTATAAAAGAACTAGCTTCCGCTTCCTCCCACGTGGTAGGTCGATAAAAGTAGCTTATGTTTTGCCGGGGTTCCTCAACTGTCTCCACATTAATTTTGATTAAGATCAGTGCTAGTTTCGGAACCGATTCGTTACCTAATTGTAACCAAACTCTTTCCTCTTAAGTTTGACTAGTTATTATTAAACAGTCATTTGAAAGTGCTGCTGAACAATGTTAATGAAATTCATTACTTGTTGCTAATAATGTAAAGTAGAATCAATTGACAAGGTGAAAATTGTGACACACAAACACAAAGACACTGTGGCAAAGGTGGCCAAGGAGTTGCAGGCGTTTAAAGAACTCATGTTCAGCTTACTTCAGCTGATCCGGAGACAAATAAGTGAATGTCATAAGTCTATTGACATGATTGAAGCAAGACACCGAAGGAAGGCACTCATCTTTTTGAGAGTACCTGAAGTTGAAAAGGAGAATTGTTCTACCACCATCCTGGGCATTCTCCACAACAAGATGTCTTTGAAGGACATAACTGCCACCAGTATAACCGTCTGCCAAAGGGTAGGTGCACCTAATGGAGAACGTCCACGGCCTATATTGGTCCGTCTCGCTACTTTGGGGCTCAAGTCAGTAGTGTGGAGATCAAAGACTGCATTGAAGGGCTCATCCGTAGCAATTCGAGAGTCGATCACAAAAACTCGCCAGCTAGTCTTCAATAAATCCAGGCAGCATTTTGGACTTAAAAACTCCTGGACCCAAGACGGCATAGTGATCATCAAGACGCCGGATGGAAGTCGCCACAAGATTACTTCCGTAGACGAGCTGAATCCACTGCTGCAGAAGTACCCGAAGGCGGCTGCTGATTCTGTTGCTGTTGCCAAGGTTGGTGAAGGTCCCACGGAGAACATCAACAACAGCAAAAAACCGCGTAAATAGTCTCAGTCTAGTTTTGATTCGAGTATCTATGTGTAGTATCTATGAATGAGTTATTTCTGTAATACGCAACGTTATTTATCACTTTGTTATTCAACTCCATTAGCAAAATATTGTGTAGTTTATTGTTATCTTATTGTATTTAGTTTAATTTCACCCACTTTTACTTTTTGTTGATTTTTTTTTGACAATCGATGGCATTAATGACTATATTGACATTACATTGACATGACAGCTCAATTATTGTTGCGTTCTAAGTTTATTACATCTGTAGTTGCGTTCAGAAGCTAAAGTCAGAAATTTATATTTAGTTTAAGTGTAATATTTGGGTTCGTTTTGTTTACGTTGCGTATTATTATTTTTTTTATTGTTTTTTTTCCGCATGTTTTGATTAGTTACTATTACTGGTTCTTATTGGTTACTAATTCTTATTATTTTAAAGTTTGTGTAAATCTGCCGGCGGGTGGTGCAGAGAAGGTTGCACCAAACCGTATACGTATTTTTTGCGTTTTAGATATAAAATATATATAATACATATTTTTTTTACTTTTAACTTCATAGCTATTTAATATTTCTATTTATTATTTTATTTATTTAATATTTTATTCTGTATGTCTGATGATAGTGATTCTTTTTATTCTGCAAATGATTCCGATGGTGATAGCTTTTCTTCTTTTACTTGTACGCTTGGCGACAGCATAAGGGACACGTTTAACCAATCTTCATGCAATAATTTTAATGTCTGTCACATTAATGCACAGAGTATACCCAGCCACTATAGTGACCTGCATGAAGCGTTCAGTGATGCTGATGTTCATGCTGTCCTGGTTTCGGAGACTTGGTTTAAGCCACATCTTCTTTCTACTACTTACCCCCTACCTGGTTACATACTTATTCGTAATGATAGGATAGATAAAAGGGGTGGGGGCGTATGTATCTTCTTACGCAGCTCTTTCCCTTATAAAATTCTTGCCTCTTCTTCTTCCAATTATTCACACTCTGCTGAGTTTCTATTTCTAGAGGTTTCTGTCAAAGGAGTCAAGATTGTTCTTGGTGTCGTGTACTGTCCACCAACATCTGATTACTTCTCCAGTCTCGAATCGACTCTGGAATCTTTAGGGTCTGAATATGCTCATCACATCATCATGGGAGATTTTAACACCAACCTTCTTGCCCATAAATCCCCTCGTTCCTGCCATCTTCTACAGATCATCCAGTCCACTAGCCTACATCTTCTTCCATTAAACCCTACTCACCACAATATCGAAGGCGATGACACTTGGCTAGACCTAATCCTTACCTCTAATCCTGCTCTAGTCCACTCCCATGGCCAACTGCCTGCCTCCGGTTTTTCCCGTCATGACCTTATCTTTCTGTCCTATCTCCTTAAACCTCCCAAGCTCAAACCCAAGGTTCTGCATATGCGTTGTTTTGGGCGGATGGATGTCAATAAACTACGACAGGATGCTTCTGAGCTCTGTTGGGAACCCTTAATGGAAGCTAAGACAGTCGACGACAAAGTAAGGTTTTTTAACAATAGCGTTGTCAAGCTTTTCGATCATCACGCTCCGGTGAGGAAAGTTAGAATTAAGCGTCCTCCTGCACCTTGGATGTCGGGAGGTATTCGGATGGCTATGAGGCGGCGAAATCGGGCATTTCATAGATTCAAAAGAGATAGAAGTGACGAAAATTGGGCTTTGTTCAAGACTGCAAGAAATCGGTGTAATCAGATGATTCGCAACGCTAAACGCCGCCATATTCTTGATAATATTGATTCCTCTTCACCCGCCGATATCTGGAAGTTCTTAAGGACTCTAGGTATCGGCAAAAAGTCACCGTCAGATCCTCAGTTGACGATTGGTTTGGATGCTATCAACAAACATTTCTCTTTTTCATCTCAGATAGATCACCAAACCAGGCGTCACAATGTTGATTACCTAACCAACCTTCCTAGTCTCAACATCGATCCTTTCCTATTTTCTCCAGTAGCAACGGGTGAGATTAAAAAGATAATCCTATCTATAAAATCAAATGCTGTTGGATGTGATAACATCAGCCGCAGGATGATTATCCTTATCCTTGACTCTCTTCTCCCAGCTTTATGTCATATAGTCAATTCCTCCCTAGAATCCGGTATATTTCCTACCCTCTGGCGTAAAGCTTATGTTCGTCCTCTTCCAAAAATAGCCAATCCTACACTAGCTAGTCATTTTCGTCCCATCTCCATTCTTCCCTTCCTTTCAAAAGTCCTTGAGGCCTGTGTCCATAGGCAACTATCACAATTTGTTTGTCAAAATAGGCTATTGAGCCCATTACAATCAGGATTCAGACCTGGACACAGTACAACCTCTGCTCTCCTTAAAGTGACTGGCGATATGAGGGCGGGCATGGAAGATACCAAAGTCACAGTTCTGGCTTTGGTTGATTTTTCGAACGCCTTCAATACTGTCAGTCACGATATCCTGTTGTCAATCCTTTCCCATCTTAAAATCTCACCTGATGCACTGGAATGGTTCTCAACGTATCTTCAGGGACGCCAGCAGTTGATCCGGCTCAATGATACTTCGTCAAGTTGGTGTGACCTCATCTCTGGTGTCCCTCAAGGCGGTATTCTCTCTCTTCTATTATTTTCACTTTTCATTAATTTCTTAACTCAATATCTTCAGTGTACCTATCATCTTTACGCCGATGACTTGCAGTTGTACTCTCAGGCAAGGGTAGAAAATGTGGCAGAAGCGATTACTATGGTAAATAGGGATTTAGATTCCATAAGTGACTGGTCCAAAAAATTTGGGTTGTTCGTAAATCCCAATAAGTGTCAAGCCATAATTGTTGGTAGCCCCAGAATGGTCAGCAAGCTTAACACTTCATCTCTTACGCCTATTGCCTATGATGGATTGGTTATTCCTTTTAGCCAATCTGTCAAAGATCTGGGGCTATACCTAGATACTTCACTAGGATGGCAAGCCCAAGTCACTAAGGTGAGTCAGAGAGTTACTGGATCCCTTCGCGCCTTATATCGTCTGAAGAATTTCCTTCCATCTAAGACTAAAACGATGCTTATGCAGTCCTTAATCATTCCTATTATCGACTATGGTGATGTGTGCTATTATGACCTGAATGCAGACCATCTTAACAAATATGACCGACTTCTTAATAACTGCATTCGATTCATATTCAACCTTCGTAAATATGACCATATATCTGCTTTTCGTTCCCAAATTAAATGGTTACCAATTCGCCAACGCCGTCGTTTGCGTGCCCTTACAACTCTGTACTCCTATTTGAACTCCCCTTCTCCCCCTTCCTATCTTCTTCCATATTTTCAATATCTTTACTCTAACCATGACAGAAATCTCCGCTCTACTAATAATCTTCTACTTCTCTGTCCCTCGCATACCTCTGGTCTTGTAAACTCTTCCTTCTACGTTCAATCTGTCCTCCTCTGGAATGCACTTCCGCTCGAAACCAGGATGGCGACATCACGCTATTCATTCAAGATGAAGATTCGTGCTCTCTTATTTGATGAATTGGCGGAATCATCTCATCATTAGTGTATGTATGTATGTATGTATTTGTATATATTATGTATATTTTGTATTTTGCTTATATGCTTATATATATTTTTTTTATAATAATAATTATGTACGTATTAGTATAATATATATTAATGTATTTTAAATAGCTATTAATTTATTACCTAAGTGTCTGCCTCACACGTGTTTAAAACTGCACCTACTATCTACATCTCTGCATCACCCAAAGGTTGACTGGTAGAGAATACTTTTAGTATTAAGTCCGCCTTTGTACATTTAAGTGCATAAATTTTAAATAAATAAAAAATAAATAAATAAAATTCATTAAATTAAAACTAATAAATAAAATTTAAATGTATATTTTTATTGTCAAAATAACGATGTTTTTTATGCTGGTCAAATCTTGTCGATCCCATAATGTTTAACTGTTTCTTAATATAATTCATCCGACTTTTCAATAAATAGAGATTTTTTTAAACCAGTTTTAGTAGGCTGGAAATGACTGAATTTATATATATTTTAACGTACCTACTTGAGAAACTATTGCCACTCATGCACGGAATCGCAGCTAACTTTAACGAAACTCCCTTATGCATTCCACTAATTTATCGCTTGTGTGAGAGGAACGTGGTCATGTAAATCTCTTGCTGGCTCACGGCTTAAGTGTGCTTAAACATCAACAGGCAAAAAGCAGCTCGTTAGGCCCGATGCAGCCTCCGAGCCGCAAAACTGGATGTAGCTAATGTAAGTAGGTTTACATCAACAAAATCATATATGATAGCGTTGGCTGGCCGTTATTGATGATGTACAGTGGGCCAAGCAATTAGGTATGCAGGGCAAAACATCTATGCCATAGTGCAAACTGACTGCAATAGATATGCATGTGTGAATTACATATGTGATAAGTGTAATATACCCACTATTTAGATATGTAACTCACTTATCTATAAGTGGTGTAGTAAGTCTTTACTATGACATAGAAGTTTTTGCCCTGCATAGCTAACTCGTTGGCCCACTGTACCGTTGCATGAATCGAGGCTTATAATGCTGTTGTATGCTGTTGAACAGTCACAGTGTAATCAATGTATATGTGTTTGTTTGTGGATCGTCCTATTAGATTTTAAATTGTTTGAATAATGGTCTCTTTATTCTATGGTAGTATAGTAATAGTAATGTTAAGTTAAACTTTTTCTTAGTGACGTGGGCCGGGGCACGGAATATTAAATAGTGGCCGTAGTAAACATTTTATTTTCACCAGAAGTGAAACAAATAGTGTTTCTTTTTTAATCTTGGTATTTTTAACAGTCTCGATGGTCCAGTGGTTAGCGTATGCGCCTTTAACAACGAGGTCTAGGGTCGGATGCCTGGGTCGGGCAAAGAGTTATTTGTGAACTTTCCGTCTAGAAATTGTAGACTAGCACGGAGTTGCTATTGTGCCCTCTTAATGGCGATAGGCTCCACCCCTATCCCATGGAACCTACACATAACTGAAGAAATGTGGGTTATTCTCTTCCACTTCTGCCACACCCTTCTGGGTAATATAGGCGTGATGTTATGTTATGTTGTTTTTTTTTTTTATATTTAGGAGTTTAGAACGATCGAAACGACCACGTCCAATCAATGCGCAGTCTACGACGGGCGCAGCCGCCATCGTTAGGTAAGGTACAGTCGAGTTCATTAATATGTTGATAGTTGTGGACTTATTGTGTCTATAATAAGATTAGAAACTGCTAACAATTACACGGCTGTACCTAAATGTAATTTTAAATTAACAATCGAGATATATAGCTTAATACGATCTTAGTGATACTATTGTTAATAGAATAGGTAATTAATCAAATTTCCGAGGTATTTCGCTAATATCAATAATGGTCACGTACGTGGTTATATTGACAATACTAGCTATTAAATTAGGTCAATTAGGCAATTAGGCTTTGCATCAATAATCGTGCATGTTCCGTTTTTTTTTATTTTGGAGTTATTAAATTCATGTACTAAATTAAGGTAAGCGGCTTCGTCCTGTTCACCCTGTTTTGTAGATTAGTGATATTAAAAATAAAATTAAAGATGTTTGGCCGACTAGTCGGAACCGACGAGTTGCAAGATCAAATGTCGCCGAACAGTAGACGATGCCGATCATTAGATTCGGTTAAATTTAAATGCATTCGAAACCGTTATATTTTGTATTGTTTGTTGATCCACCACATGCAATTGTTTTTTTTCAACAGCAGTATCCCGGTATTGCACCGAAATTTTAAATTAAAAGTTTTCTTTTTTAATTAATCTTTTCTTTCTATTTAATGATTATTTTTACAAAACACCGCAATTATTATTTGATTATAAACGAGGTATAGACAATAGAGCACTTACCATCCGGAGTAGGAGAATATGCCCGAGTAGAAGGCGACCGACCAATCGCTGACTGATGACTTGGTGCCGGCCCACCCGTGCTCAAAATGCTCCACACCGCCTGCAACAATCGAATAAAACATTCATAAAATTAGTTCAAATGTGCAATCACCCCTTTCAGTACCTAACAAAGTCCTACTATACAAACAGGTTTTGATGCCTGTATGGACTTATGGCATCCAGCTGTGGGGCTGTGCCGCTCAAAGTAATCGGCAAATTATACAAAGATTCCAGAATAAAGTACTCAGGAATATCGTGAACGCGCCTTGGTATGTAAGAAATTGCGACCTCCACAGGGACCTCAACATTGATGTCGTAGATAAAGTGATGCAAAATTTGGCAGAAGCCCACGAATATAGGCTTCATCATCACGTTAACGTCGAGGCCATCCAGCTCCTCGACAATACGGACATAGTGAAAAGACTTAAACGGACAAAACCATATGAGTTAGTTAGTGTTAGTGATTAAGTGAAAAATTATAAACAAAAACAGTGATAGTTCAAAAGACAACATGAACAAAGTGTCTTCGCCTTAATAAAAAACTAAGTGAAGTTTATTGGGACGCCTCTTAGATTTATGTTTACATATTATTTAGGTTAAAATAGAATTACTCATTAGCCCTTATGGGCTAGATTGTAATAAAATAAGATATTGGTGATATCTTAGAAACCAAAAAAAAAAAAAAAAAAAAAAAAAATTAGTTGAACTATTCACGTGACCAGAAGGCTGGCCTTTATTTTGGACATTGGATCAATATTGCCATTCAACGTGGGAATGCCGCCAGCTTACCAACGATCGATAGCGGACGTATTTTTTAACACCTGGACTTTTTACTAGATTTCATTATTTAATATGTTTTTATTATTCTTTTATTTGATTTATACAAAGTTATATAATTAATTAATTAGTTTTCTTAGGTTTCGATTTAAAGAAGTGTATATTGTATATCCATCGATGTATGTTAAATTGTAAATAAAGATATTTCGAATTTCAACATTCATAAGGAAATCATAACAATTTATTATTTTATGGACATCGAAAACAAGCTGCATAAGACACTGGTTCCTCATGATTCTAAGAGCCTGATTCTTGTAAACAGATTCATCTTAATATCAGTAATTCACGTAAAGCGTCTGCAAGCGTCCGGTTTGGACATCCACGAGCAAAAGACAAAGCGAAATTTAAACGGACGCAAAAGAACTAAAATTAAAAAAAAAATAGTTAACATTGCCAGTCTTGGGTATTGAACTTAGTTACGAGTACATAAATCATAAAATTTTATATTTACCAATTTTAAGGTCGGCGCTCAACTATTAACTGATTAATTGCCTATTTTATTGCAACTACATAGATATGGATAAACAATTAACGTAAAATAATTTAATTATTAGGATAAATTGTATGTCTTAAATAATGTTTTTTTACTTTTTTCAGTGAAGTAGCTTTACAGGCTCCTCGAATAAGTTGAACTAATTAGGTACTATAATAAAGTATTTACAAATTTTATAGCCACTTTACATCATCGCTTCATCTAAATTTAGCATAAAATAATGCTACTGACAGTATAAAGATGCGTAAGTTTAAAAAAATAATTATTATGCCATTACCTTATACCTCCTATCATATAGCAATATGAAATTATGGCTGCCAGACGCAAATATCTAGATAAATCATAAAATGTATGAAAGACACTCTAATTTCATATAACATTCGAAGGTTTCCCTCAATTTACCTGGGATTCCCTCATCAGAACCTAACGCCCTTGCCATGGGACCACCTTCAAGATATACCGTTCGAAAATTAAAAATATCAAAATCGGACCAGTCAGTTTTGCGAGTTCGAACATGAAAAAAAATTATAATTAGAACATTTATGGGCTCAGATTATTGAATTTATTACCCCTATTATACCACCCTGCAAGGATTTTGTCGAATTACCAATAACCCTTTATATTGAGAATTTCCTTCAATTTTCTCGTCGGTTAACGATGTAAGTACTCAATACATGAGAGGAGAACAGGATAGTGAAAAAAAAACTTGTTTGTTGGTAAAACTATCAACTAACGAACGCGTGACCGATTCAACATTTTTCTGATTTAAAAATATTCCGTTCCTCCGTTGCAACTTTTATCAATGCTCGTTCGTTAAATTTCGCCAGTATCCGGTCGTGTCAATATAGGGTAGCGCAAAGTCCAAAGGGGTTTTTACTTTGATACCCGTATATACGCAATCGATAGTTAGACACAGGTTTCGCTAAGTGATCAGAACGCGTATCCAATTAGTGCATCACTCCATCATCGCTGCGAGTTTGCGGAGTTTGGGGATTAGGGTTACTGTCTAGTGTCCATAGTTAGGGAAGCTTTTAAGTAAAAATAAAACTCTTGTTTGTTGGTAGAATGTATGATCTATTACAGAACGGCAAACATATATTTCTTTATTTTAAAATTGTTCTTCTGCGTTGTATCAACGCTCGTTATATTTCAATAGTAACCAGTCAGTCGTGTAAATATTGGGTACTACAAAAGGCACAAAGGATCATATTTATTTTGAAAGCATATCGATATTCGGACACAAGTTTCGCTACGTGATCAGGACGCGTATCCAATTAGTGTGTCACTCGCTCACGCCGTCAAACAGTACTCGCAGTGTTAGCCGTCATCAAACATTATATTTATGACGATGAAATTATTTAATTATGTACCTGCGAGGAGTACATTACTTACTGCCCAGCGTCCTTTAAAATAAAATGCTTGGTCATTGATGATCTAAAACCACTTAAAGTATTTTTTATTAATGGCTTTTTTTAAAGTACAACTTTTGACATTTAGTCTTTAATTACATTAGAAACGTTAAGAGGCCGGAGGATTAAACACGCGCGCTTACATTTATCCCCGCGAGACAATACTACTAAAAATGTAAACACATTTTTTTTTTAAATTGGCATTATATTAACATATTGTCTAGGTATTAAAAATAAATGTATTTCCATTAATTTAAAGTACTAGATATTAATATTCTTTTATAGAACCAATAAGATTAAATTCTGACCGTTCCGCTGTAAAAATGCGTGACATGCAATTCGCTAAATCTTCGATTTATGTACATATTTAGAATGCATTTTTAACAAATACCAAGATTTATACTGTCTAAATGTAAATTACACAATCTTATTTAGTAAATAACCCGGCATCACAAATTATTGCGGCATTCCGTTAGTATGAGAAAATCATGATCCGCCTGACCCTTAAGCTCACATTCGCTACAATACACAGGAATTCAAGTGAATTTAAATGCTGAATTTAAGGCACAATGAGAAGAACTGGCAAGAAACCAATGAGGCAATCATCAAACTTATCTCCAATTTATAGTGAACCGCTATGGTTTACAATAATTTCTTTAACTTTTACATAATGTCCTAGTCCAAAGAGATATAAAAACTTGTTTTCAAACACAACGTAAACAGTATCAACGCGGTGAGTAGCAACTATTTTAAAAGTGGTATGGTTGCTCAAAAACAAGGCCAGTATAACTGTATGTACTGTACAAATACAACAATTATACTAGTAGTTGCTTTAGCATGGCATTCACATGCAACAATATTTGAGGGTATATTACTATTGAAACGCCGCAAACTAAGTTTTATTTTAAATGTAACTTTTTAATGTAAAAATGGGCATGTCCATTAACGAAATGAACTTTGTCCGATGGCAGAGACACGTAAGGTGACACCTTACTGTCGTGGACTGTATGTACTTTTGATGTAAGTAGTGGTGTAGGTACTATAGTGATTGGACAAATAAAAACTCCTCGGACACAGTAACAGGTTTATTATTTTCAAGGCTGACTAACTTCTAATGCACCTTGTGCAGCGTCTGCAGACCCTTATAATAATTAATATATGCGGCCGTCGGCTCCTCCATTACTTTGCGCTCCGATAATTAATGAAGGAGCATTATTCGATGCATGCTCAGTGATGCAAAATTCAAACTTCATGACGTTCGTGGACAGGGCCGTCTGTCGATCTTTTTAGAGCTCAATGATGTAAATCAACCTCTTCGAAACTCGGCGTAATTAACACTTACAGTTTTTATATGTTATCATACAGTCAAACGATTTGACTTATGTTAATTGACATATAACATTGATGGGCTGTATCTTAGCACTAGCCTTTAACTGAACTTAATAAGTGGCGACAGAAAATTTCCATTCCATTTTTTTTTTACAGAATGTATCAGTTGACAGCTGGTATGTAATAATAATGGATATGGGACGATGCAATCAAACAATTAACTTTCATTACGCTCATGAATCCGTAACAATACATAATTAAAAGAAGGCGTTACTTATTTAGCTCTATTTTAGGCTGTGATGTCCATGGTGAGTCATGACGCTAAGTAATTTCCGTTGCTAAGGTAAAAGACATGAGTATCTTATATCAAGGGCACAAAGGCTTCTCAAGAAATTAGGCTTTTATATGTATTCGTCTTTTCATCAGACGTCAAGATAACAATAGTTTTATGTTTCCAGTATACTGTATTGTTATATTGAACGACAAGAAATAATAATGTGAAAGATTTTTGTTCCATTAAACAGATCTTGACGAAAATTGGTATGGTGATAAGTTTAGCCCTCGAGAAGGTAAAAAGATATATTGAAATTGAATTGAAAAAAAAAAAACCGAATAATAAGATCAATTAATTAATTCTTTCGTGTTTGGCAATTCATTTATTTAAATAATTTTCTTTGCAAACTATAATAAGGAGACAGGAGAGAACTATAAGAAGGGCAGTATTGGCGGAAGAAATAATTGGCTTTAATAAGTAGGTTATTAACACCAATTACACCTTCCGGCAATAATGCCCTGGGCCCTCTATCTATAATCCATTTGGAACAAGTGCTGATAAAAATAAATATTTTTTTTTGCCTACTGCTTTGTTTGTGTATAAAAAACCGGCCAAGTGCGAGTCAGACTCGCGCACCGAGGGTTCCGTACAAACCTGTAGGTATATAAGTAAAAGTTATGGTATTTTTATTGCTAAATGAAATTGTTTCCAAACTCCTCCGAAATGGCTGAACCAATTTGCATGAAATTTTGTGTGCATATCGGGTAGGTCTGAGAATCGGCCAAAATCTATTTTTTTATTTTTTTTTGTTAATCGCATAACAACGTTTGCTGGGTCAGCAAGTCTAATATATAAAATTCTCGTGTTGCGGTGTTTGTTTCCAAATTCCTCCGAAACGGCTGAACCGATTTGCATGAAATTTTGTGTGCATATCGGGTAGGTCTGAGAATCGGCCAACATCTGTTTTTTTTTTTTAATCGCTGAACAACGTTTGCTGGGTCAGCTAGTAAGTTTATGATTATTAAAAAAAATATATTATGTGATGTAACTAAAAATTTAAGATTTTCGGAATTTTTCCTATATGTGTACTTTATAACGTTGCTTCATGCCAAATTTCAAGATTCCAGGTCGTCTGGAAGTATCCTTTAGGTTTTGATTCCCTTGCGAGTAGTTGCGAGTTTCAAAATATGCGGCTTTAATTGCTGTATCTTTTGATTGCGTTGACGTAGAAGTTTGATTTTGTTACAGCTTAAAGATATTATTATTTCGTCACTTTATTCGAAGATATAGTGTATAAATTATATGTATTTTAATATACATATAATAGCCCAAAAGGTAGTCCATTTATTGTTTGCACATTAAATCGCACACGTTTTTAGATATAAATGAAGAATCGATCATTAATCGATTAAAAATATTAAACTTGCAACACTTCACTCATCTACCATTATACGGTTTCATTATTCCGGCATCATTCTTTTTTTGTGCGCGCAGCGAATCGCATACGCTATTGCTACAATGCCCAAACGTAGTGCCGAAGACAAAATTGCTCATTATTCCAAAAAGATCAAGAAGTTACAAACGCAGGCAAGTAAACGGCGAAAACGCGTTATAGTTTACTCGGATTCATCGGATTGCGAAGAAAATAATGGTAAGCAAACATAATTTTATCCTACCCACGTAGTCGAAATAAAAAGTGATTTACTATTTGAAGTGCAAAAGTGAATATTGAAAATCAATACATGGTGTCTTAAGCTTTGGAGTTGACCGCGAGTCAACCAAAAAAGCAATATTTTGTTTTCTTCACCTCAGAGTTAACCGAGAGTTGACCACGAGGTCTAAAACAGGAGTTGACCGCGAGTCAACCGCTTGTCTAGCTTAAAAATTAAATGTACCTAGTTATTTTAAAGTTTAGAACTGTTGTTTCAATAAATATTTTTCTCAACTTACCTACTTTCATAAAATTTAATGATATCTTTCTAGATATCGCGATAGCCGAAGAGGATTCGGATAGCAGCATCACCGTTCAACCTATTATTGAACAAGAGGCGTCAATATCCGATAACACCACGGATCAACCTAAGCAGGTTTCTGAAGCTCCAACACCCGAGAATACTTTGCCGTCGTTAGATCCAGAGGTACTTACAGCTTTAGGAGAGGTTATTCCCGAACAGATTTCTTATGGGGAGGACATCCACCCCGATTTAGCTCAAAGATGGGACCCTATTCTCCGCAAAGGCTTGCTTGAAAAAGAACAAAAAGAAAATATTATTAAAGAATATTCAACGCCAAGTAATTGCAAGTTATTCAGAGCCCCACGCTTAAATCCTGAAATAGCCGCCGCGGTTTCTGAATTTGCTCGGGGCCGAGACAAAAAGATCGAGACCTCCCAACAGCAATTGGGAGTAGGCCTTACCGCCATCAACAGAGCTATGACTGTACTGCTAACAAGCGAGAATAAAATACAAGCCATAAAATGCTTATCAGACGCCTGTAGGATCTTATCAGACCTTCACGCGTCAGAAACTCAAACTAGAACAAAATCCTTAACTCAAGGCTTAGAAAAGGCTTTTCTTAACCTCATCCAAGACACTGATCGTGATGAGACGCTTTTTGGTTCGGATTTGCCCGAAAAGATTAAAGCTTCAAAAGCTATTGAGAAACAGGGGTCTCAAATAAAAAGACCTGAAAATAAAACGACCTTCCG
The DNA here is from genome assembly GCA_905147285.1 of Hypena proboscidalis. Taxonomy (NCBI): domain Eukaryota; kingdom Metazoa; phylum Arthropoda; class Insecta; order Lepidoptera; family Erebidae; genus Hypena; species Hypena proboscidalis. Next base: position 32,138,788 of record LR990126.1, read on the forward strand.
ACCAGCGTCGTCCCGCTCCAATCGACCTCAGGGAAACTGGAGAGGCCCCTCTCGTTCGATGATGAACAGGGGGGGGCGCAGCGGTTACAGGAAGACCTCGTACACCAATCAGAGACAGAACCAGTCATCACAACAGAACACCATCAATCCATCGAGAGTCTAGAACAAATCTCCTCGTGTTGCCCCTCGGACATAGAGGTACATGCCGGCAGACTTCAATATTTTTATAAAAACAAAACAGTGCTGAATTGGATTCGAGACGGTTATCAGATACCGTTTAACAAAAAAATTGAATTAGTTAATACTAGCTATCGTGTATGGCAACCTAGGGAGAAAATAGAAATGTCTAAAGCTATCGATAAATTAATTAATCTTGGAGCTATCTCCGTTTGCCAACCGTCTCAAAACCAATTCATATCAGGCATATTCTTAGCACCAAAGGCCAATGGCGACAATAGATTTATCTTAAATTTAAAACGTTTAAATAAATATATAGGAAAAGCGCATTTTAAAATGGAGGATTACAGAACGGCCTCTATCCTTATATCACAAGGTTGTTACATGGGTACAATAGATTTAAAAGAATCATATTTATTAGTCCCCATTCATGTCAGAGATAGAAAGTTTTTGAGATTCCAATTCGAGAATCAGGATTCACAAATAATAACCTACGAATTTAAAGTAATGCCTTACGGGCTTTCAATTGCGCCCAGAACCTTTACAAAAATAATGAAGGTAGTTGTAGGTTATCTTAGGAATCAAGGGTTTAAATCTGTTATATACCTAGATGATATCTTGTGTTTGGGGCGCAGTTTTGAGGAATGCCAAAATAACTTATTTGAAACTCAAAAATTACTTAAATGCTTAGGATTCGTTATAAATTACGAAAAAAGTCACCTACAACCTACATCTACGTGTAAATATCTAGGATTCATTTTTGATTCCAAAGAAATGTCAATCAGTTTACCATACGAAAAACAAAATTACATTTTCAATCTTATAAATACATTCCTTACCTTACCTCGATGCACCATCAAAGAGTTTGCGCATTTAGTCGGAGTACTAATTGCTGCTTCCCCAGCTATAGCTTATAGCTACATGTATATTAAATTACTGGAAAGAGAAAAGTATTTAGCGTTGCTAAAATTTCAAAATAACTATAATGCTAAATTTACACCTTCCACCAGAATATTATCCGATCTTTCCTGGTGGAGTAACAATATTTTTACTAAAAATAATCGTATGGAAAAACCAAAGTTTACTTTAGAAATTTTTTCGGATGCATCTAAAGATGTCTGGGGAGGTTTTTGCAATGATACGCGAGCAGGAGGTAAATGGAAAATTGATGAGGTACATTTTCACATTAACTACTTAGAGCTTAAGGCAGCCTTTCTAGCATTAAAGACCTTTGCCCGCGATATCTATGACTGTGCTATACTGTTGCGATGTGACAACGTAACAGCAATTAGTTACATAAACCGAATGGGAGGCGTTAAGTTCCCATATTTAAATAAAATCACAAGAGAAATTTGGCAATGGTGCGAGAAGCAAAAACTATGGGTATATGCTTCTTATATCAACACCAAGGATAACGTAGAAGCTGATCAAGAATCACGCAATAAAAACTTAGACACAGAATTTGAATTATTTACTTCCATATTCCAAAGAATTACTGATAAACTAGGCAAACCAGATATCGACCTTTTCGCTTCTCGCTCTAATGCCAAGTGTGATACTTACGTATCTTGGAGGCAGGATCCAGACTCCTTTAAAGTTGATGCTTTTACCCTAAATTGGCAACCATATTTCTTTTACGCTTTTCCTCCGTTCACCCTTATATCAAAAATACTTCAAAAAATTAAAATAGATAAGGCCACTGGTATTCTTGTTTTTCCTTACTGGCCATCACAGCCCTGGTTTCCATTTCTAATAGATATGTGCAAATCTGAGATTTTTTATTTCGATGCGGATAAACATCTTGTAAATTTTTCTTACAGGCAAAGGAAACAATTCAAACTTACCCTGGGTGTCGCGAGGCTCTCCGCGAATCTTTTGTAAGAAAAGGAACTCCGGAACAAACATTAGACATCATGTTATCCTCCTTAGCTAATAATACTCTTCAACAATACAACAGTACATATAAGCTATGGTGGTTATATTGTCTAGATTCAGATTTAAATCCTTACAGTATCTGTTCAGAGTCGGTAATTTTAGCATTCCTCACAAAGCTCTATAATCAGGGAGCGGCATATGGCTCTCTTAATAGCCACAAATCCGCTTTAAATTTACTTCTAAATTTTGATTTAAGCAATTCAAATTTAATTGCAAGATTTCTCAAGGGTGTATACAAACTAAGGCCAGCACTGCCCAAATATATAGGTACTTGGGACCCTCAAATTGTTCTAGATCATGTAACACATTGGGTACCAAATAACGAAATTTCTTTAGAAAAATTAACTAGAAAAGTAACTATTCTATTAGCTCTTTGTACAGCACATAGAGCACAGACATTGTCTCTAATTAAAATCAATAATATAAAAATAAATTTAGATGATGTTAAAATAATCATTACGGATATAATTAAAGTTTCTGGTGTAGGCAGGGCTCAACCAGTTTTGATACTTCCCTATTTTTTGGAAAATATAAGTATCTGTCCCGCAACTGCTATTAAAGACTATTTGTCAAGAACAGAACAGTTAAGGAGCGAAGCAAATAGAAATAACTTTTTGCTAACATTTCGCCCCCCTCATAGACCAGCGACAAGCCAGACTATTTCGCGGTGGATAAAACAAGTATTAGCGGAAAGTGGCGTGGATGTGGCGACGTTCAGCGCACATAGCACGCGACATGCCGCCACATCCACGGCCAAGAGTGAAGGCGTCTCGATCGACGTGATAAGAAAAACTGCGGGTTGGACATCTCAATCAAGTACATTTGCTAAGTTCTATGATCGACCGATAGTAAACAATGAGGATTTTGCCAGATCAGTTTGTTTACGCAATTCAACTTAACAGTTCTGTTCTGTTTATAAATGTAATTTACACAAAATGATATCATCAATACAATTTATTAATAAAGTTGATTAAACTCCAACTTAATGTTTCATTTTAAATAAATAGAACTGTAATCGGCACTAAGTCACGGCAAAAACGTACATATCTCTAAACATCTACCTTTTGGGCTATTATATGTATATTAAAATACATATAATTTATACACTATATCTTCGAATAAAGTGACGAAATAATAATACATGATCAAACGAACTTACAAGTGAAGTTCGATCAGTATTATATGAGTCACTTTATTCGAAGATATAGAAAGTTCCCTCCCATCCCTTACCCTTATCGGTTTTACCGGGTAACAAAAAAAAAAAAAAAAAAAAACTCTGAAAAATGATGCCGGAATAATGAAACCGTATAATGGTAGATGAGTGAAGTGTTGCAAGTTTAATATTTTTAATCGATTAATGATCGATTCTTCATATATATCTAAAAACGTGTGCGATTTAATGTGCAAACAATAAATGTACTACCTTTTGGGCTATTATATGTATATTAAAATACATATAATTTATACACTATATCTTCGAATAAAGTGACTCATATAATACTGATCGAACTTCACTTGTAAGTTCGTTTGATCATGTATATAGACTTGAGTATTTGTTAAGAATTTCAATATAATACCACTACGCGTTCATGAGTAAAGGGGTAATAAGTTTAAAATTATTAAAAATATTTTTATTGTATGATGTAACTAAAAATTTATGCTTTTCGCAATTTTTCCTTTATCTGTGTTATAAGACGTTGCTTCGTACCAAATTTCAAGATTCTGAGTTCACGGGAAGTACCCTGTAGGTTTTGATTCCCTTGCGAGTGTCGAAAATTTGCGGCATAAACGGGAGTATCTTTTGATCGCGTTGACTTAGAAGTTTGATTTTTTCACAGCTCCAAGAGACCATAGACTTGAGTATTTGATATGAATTTCAGCTTGATACCTCCACGCGTTCCTGAGAAAAAAGGTCTTGACAGACAGACAGACAGACGGACAACAAAGTGATCCTATAAGGGTTCCGTTTTTACCTTTTGAGGTACGGAACCCTAAAAAACAATCGTGGAAAACATTTCATATTTTTAAGCCTTTTCCCAATTACATTGCCGTCGGCTTCATTAAAACAATTTATTCCTTGCCCAACCGTTTATTGTCTGTTTGATATTTCATAATTACTGACTTATTCAGACGTTATCGATTCGATTTGTAACAATAATCGACTTATTTAAGAACTTAATACCGATTAAAATGCACCGAAATATTATTTGTATAGTATTAAATATTCGTTTATAAGTTTATTTTTAAAGAGTCTGATAAATCATTGAAATAAATAATATTTAATAATAAATTTACTTGTTTTTCGCAAATAACACAATGGAAAATTGGTATGACAACCGAAATAGGAATCACATTTTTTTATAGCTCTTCTTCAGAAATTAACTATAATCGTCAGAAAAAATCAAATAGATAGATATCTAGGCGTATTGTAACGGATTTTTAATGTATATTATAATACATGAAAATGCTGTTAGCAGCTTCTTTAACTTAGCGCCCTTCTAAACATCTAATGTATTCTAATCATAATAATATGAAATGAACAATTAACCAATCGGACTAACAAACAATCGAAACTATAAGTCTTAATGGAATCGTAACCTGAAAAATGGCTCTATTTGAAAACTTCGTCTAAAAGCTGAACCCAGCAAAATACAGTAGCGAAACTATTTTATTACTTTCATTAAGACTTAAAAAAAGCAGCGATAGCCGAGTGGGAGACCGTAGGACTGCGAAGTTAAAGGTCTCGGGTTCGAACCCACGGCACACACCTATCGTCTTTTCGAAGATATGTGTGTATTTAAAAAATAATTATTAAAAAAACAAAAAACCCGACTGCTTAAAAAAAAGAACTAAAAAGATAAAAACAAGTATAGCATTATCTACATTAAATTCATTAACAACAAATGAAATATGTCAAACTAAATTCTTTATGATGTTGCAGGCGGGGACAAACAATACTTTGTTACTACTATATAACTTCGTTTGTCACCGCCTGCAACAATTTTTTTTTTACTTGTTTTTATCTTTTTAGTTCTTTTTTTTAAGCAGTCGGGTTTTTTGTTTTTTTAATAATTATTTTTTATTTCACTCTTTTTAGTTCTTTTAACCGACATGTTTTTTTTATATCTATTAATTTGTAGAAATCAAATCTCTTTGAGATCAATGAGCCTTAATCGTGAGTTAAACTATCAAATTCAATAACAATTATTCAAATTCGACCGGCAGTTTCCAAGATTAGCGTGAGCGAACATACAAACTAACTTCCACCCACTTCGGACGCGCGAGGGTGCCGATATATAAATTGGTAAATTGTGTTTAATCAGTAATATAAATGTGATAAGAAGTATATATTTTTGAAATGGTCTTTTCATGGCCTTTTATTTGATACCCATATTACTATGATGAAAAGAAAATCCATACCTCCCCCCCCCTTTTTTTTTCATTTGCCGGCACCATTTTGAAAATTTATATAGCCTATGTCACTATCACTGTTTCGACGAATTCAACGACACCTCATTTGTCAAAATCCGTCTAGCCGTTTGGGCTGTAGGGCGTGCCAAAGAAATAGACATACATACATACATACATACATACATACATACATACATACATACATACGCTCGAAAAACATAACCCTCCTTCTGACGCAGTCAATTATAAATTATAAATGATCGCTCGCTAACGGTGAAGGAAACATCGCGAGGAAACCTGCATGCCTTCTCAGGCATGCAGGTTTCCTCGCGATGTTTCCTTCATGTTGCCTAATAAGTGCTCGAGGGTGTGTGAAGTCTACCAATCCGCACTTGGCCAGCGTGGTGGACTATGGCCTGACCCTTCTCATCATGAGAAGAGGCCCGAGGCCAGCAGTGGGACATGTATTAGATACAGGGCTGCTTTATATTAAAGACTTTGTATGTAATAATAACACCTAAAACCACAAATTTTAGTGAATGAACAACTTAGGTTTTATGGAAACTTGTGATATAGGACTACCTCTGAAATTCTCTCTCAATTAGACCTTTTGCCCATTTTTAATTGTGATTTATCTCACTTAGAGTCTAATGTGTGACTCTATTTAGATGTCCAAAGAATAAAATTAAGATAGCTAAGGCGACATAATCTTGATACAATTGCAGAGTTTGTTTCTAAAAACCGGCCTTTTCAACATAACACCAAAGGAAAAAAAAGTTATGAACTTAAAAAGATTTACTTTTTTAAGATTTGATATTTTTTAATACTAGGTTTATCCTAATCTAAAGCTTTGTATTTGATATCTTTAGGATATTAATAAATACAGATTTTAAATTATTAATTTGGCCGTTTTCACATATTCTATAAAGAGGTCTATATCTGAAAATCAATAACTGAAACAGCAAATGGACTTTCAGTTTCTGATTAAGCAGAGCAAACGTAACTTGAAGCACCAAATATTAATTTGGTTGTTTTAAAATAAATACATATTGATCCCATGTGTTCGATACACATGGGATCAATATGTATTTATTTGTATTTGTAATGAAGACATGATTCTATCTTTATTTTGTTTTTTTATAAAATTTACAGACACAATACATAAATAAAGTCAAATTATTATTTGTGTCAAAATAATATAATCGATTTATCTTATTTCAAGAACAGATTTATGGTCTATGGTTGTTCTATAGTTATGACTCAAGGTCAACTAAAAAGTGGTGGCCGTCAATAAAGTGCGGCATTACTCTAGCATATTATTACGAACAAAATGGCGATAATTCATAGGCGTGAGCTGTCATAATAAAATAAACGAATGGACAAGATATAGCTTAGACTTTGCTTAGTCTTGGTGATAATAAGACAAAAGCAGTGTTGGCAGTGTTTTGTTCAAGGTAAGACTGAGCAAGCTAAGTCCAAGTAGATACACTGCACCCACTGCACCTATAGATGTCAACGTCAGACATCCCCCAGGCGGGCGATCTTGTCAAGATTGCGGAACGTTCGTCGGCACAACACACGCATTGTGGCGTACGATGAGTAAGGCCTATGTTTAATAGTGATGTAATGAATATTCACTATTTTTTTATAATTGAAGCGAATTCTTGGCGATTGTTTTTGACGAACAAATAGTAAATTAAATATAGAATGGATTGTTCATAATGTAACTGTTGCCTATTTACTCGTGAGTTTTCCAGCGTGGAATTCTCGCTGTTAATTAATAGCCGCGTCTGTGGTTTTCCCCGTGTTCAAAACTTTCTACTTTGCTTTGATTGAGTTAAGCGTAAAAAAATACCTAAAAACCACTGTTAAGAATTTAGGTTATTGAACCCAAATATAATTATTAAAATAAATTGCATGTGTAAATTAAAAAACTGAATAGCTGTAAGCCTTTCTTTATTGATCGCAGTATTTTAACCTAGCCATGGTTATACATGTACGAGGTAATGGAATTTGTTAAAAGTAATGTGAAATTGTTTGTTAATTATAATAGTAAACGACAATACCATAAAATCAGCTCTCATTAACATAATACCACATGTTTTACTACAACATTTCTGTATGGCATCTAGAAATTATAACAAATTACCAAATACATTATTAGAAGTTAGCCCAATATATACATTTAAAGCTTACTTCACTGTTCTACAGTATATCAACGATAATATTGATAACAGTAAGTATTACTGGTAGATAAATTATTAGAATGTATTAATGTTGTGTAATGTATGTACCCGTAAATGTGGTTGTTTTGAAATCTATATTTAATTTTATGTTTGTTGATTCTGTTAGGATAGTAATAAAAGCTCCGGCAAAAAAGAAGAATTGTCCTTACCCAAAATATTTAATATAAAATACTAACTTGCCGACTACTTTTGTCCAAATAAAAATGTCGAAACGACCGAATGAGATACTGAAATCTCCGAAAAATAAACATGACTGTTTATAGCTATAATACTTTTCTACCAGCATAAATTACGTTCTACTGAAAACTATTTTAGAAATTTTAATTTTTACTTGCCTACTATTAATTCATAAATTAACTTTCATAGTTCATAGAATGTGGTGCTATTTTAACTGACTTACTCTAACATTATACTTAAATATTATTCTGAGTGGTTATACACTCTAATTTATAAAAAATCGATCGAAGTGATTAAAATGCAAAATATAAATTTTCTAAAGATTCATTTGGGAAATTAAACTAGTGCGATAAGTTTTTTGGGAAGTAAAACTTGACGAAAAATATTTTGCCAATCGGAAGGATCCCTTATTGAGAGTAAAAAAATAAATTTAATAACCACCAATATAAATTTAAACAGTTCATGCAAGTTGCAAAAATATGATTATTTTGACAAAACCTCTGTTGTCGCTAACTTAGTAATTTTATCAGAGGTTCAGTATTCTATCCGGCAATTTAGTTTTGTTATTCGAAGATCCATTTTTTTTTAGGAGAAAATGTAATTTGAACATGCTCTTATTTGTTGTTAAATTGGATATCTTTTTTCGTTTATGTTTTGGGTTTTTTGTCGATAGTTAATTATTAAGTTGGTTAATTAGAATAATAGTCGTCCACAGATCGCTGGAGATTAATTTATTTTTCGCAACCATTATTATTTCTCATTCTGTTATAATGTTTAAGTTTGTATTAATATAGTGTTTTCATTATTTCTCATTGTGCTTGTGTATTAAGTACAAAAGTTTCTAAGAAAAATTGCATAAAAATAATACTGTATGATATTACATTTTAATAAAACTACACTGGATGTTATCTATATTGCATGCCTTAAATATGCATGGGTTACATATGTTAGGCCTTATTACTCTGTAACATCAACATATTGCTCATATTTGCAATAAATTATTTGAGTTTTAGTTTTAAATTCGACAAGAAATTGCAAAGATTATAGTGATTAATTAAACAAACTTTGTCGCACGGTTTCATCAACATGTCAAGTGCATGTCGGGCCACGCGCAATAGAGTACCGTAGCTAGTCGTTTCGACATATCTGGACTTAAAAGGGGTTAACTATCTGTGTTAAACGGTTTTTGAGTATGACGTAATTATGGGTACTTTGTTATCTTTTTATTTCCCAAAGTCAACGCGATTCAAATTTATATTTGGTGATTATTATTACCAATGTAAGAGGCTCACATATAAACTTTTAGCTTTTATACAAATCACGTCAGTAAGGCGTCACGGGTTAACACTCTAAAATAAATGGTTTGATTACAAAATAATGCATTGGTTAAGGCTAACGTTATGATATTATGGCGTAATATGTCGCATAAATGCGAGAAAAACTTGAATTTCAGTAATCAGAGTCACGTCGCAGGAACCGTCGTACGTATCAGTAATTTGAGGAAAAGACGTTTTGAGAGTCCCTTAACTAAATTTATACAGATCAGCCTTTATACTATGACATATTATTATTGTTGGGCTTTGCGTGTTCACGTCGACCTCCGTGGGTCTATTGTGATTGTAGCCTCATTATAGACTCTCCTTTAGGCCAATAGCCTCCATAAACTGGAGCAGTCGGCCGATCGGGAGTGACTTGACATCATCCGTCGTCCATCATACTATGACATAAGTGGAGTCGTTATTTTTGAAACTTTGAGGATATCTGGCCTAGGTTTGGAACCGAGCTACGTTTCAGTCATTGAGAGGTATGATTTGTGCCATCACCATGGACAAAATATCCAAAAATTAGCCTGTACTGACGTAAGTAGGGGTTATTTTTCACCACTTTGATAGCTTGTAACTCCTAAAGCCACCACGACTCAACTCCATATTTGGTGATAGTTCTTACCTTATGTTAGAGGCGCACACAGCGAGAGTTTCAGCTTTTATAAAATTACGTAATTTGGGCGGCCGCTACCTCTTAGTCTATTAGCGATGATGACGCTTTGGTGCTATTATTTAGTAGCTGTCTGACGCTTGGCGAAAACGCTTTGTTTTAGTTTAAAAGAGAATATTAAAGAAAAGGCGCTTTTGGTTGTGAAGACACTTATGTACTGATTCTTAGCTTTTTAAAGAAAATAAGTAAAGAGCCGGCGCTTTCCGCGCTCCCTCCCTGGCTCTTGGCAGCGAAGACGCTTTTGAACAGTTTCTTTGACAAAAAATTAAACGGTCGAAAAAGAACTATACTCTGTCCATACCTTTATTTTCTTTTTGACAGATCACGCCTAAGAATTACCGTTTTTTTCGAATTTCGAATCAGTAACGTGTGAAGGCATCCCTAAATGTAATCTGTCAAAAAGAAAATAAAGGAATGGACAGAGTATAAAAGCTTAAATAGGGTGACATTTTAAGTCTTAGCTATTGAACTTAGTTACATAAACTATAAAATATTATATTTACTACTTTTGTGTCGGCGCCTAACAATAAACGCTAAACAGTATATACCCTGCAGGTAAAGGATTATGCATTTATTGTGGGGTGTATAATGTAGCGAAGGAACGCGGCAGTGATCTAATGGTACGTGGAACTTACGCTTGATGAACATCCACAAATCACAAAAATAGGTTAAGAATCTGCTACTACATGTATTTTTTGAACTATCATGGGATGCCACGTGTGCCCGTAATTTCAAGTCCATTCACACCTTAATACAGGCACACAGTAAAGCAAGTATTTGGCTGCAAATAAAAGGTGCGACGGTGGTGTTTACCCTGCTTGAGCTTGTCCACTAATGCTCACCACAAGTTACATGAACATCATTAAATCAACATGTTATATATAATATGTATTGTATGTAATGTAGTAATGAAAAAAATTGTTTCACTAGTTAATTACAAAGTGTACTAATTCAACATGGAGAGGAAATTAAAAGCAAATGTAGGTAAATAAGTCTGCAAAACTCGCGGAGGGGCGGCGGAATATAGGTTCGCGTATTTATAATTTGACAACTAGATTTTGTACGGTAATCTTATAATTTTAATGTATATTTCTTGTTTAAATTTAACAAACTGCACAACTCATTGATATAGCCGTACCAAACACTCACAACCTATAAAGTACAATAGCAGAAAACCTTCCTAAATACATAGATCTCAAGCTTGAAATATCCAGAATGTGGCAACTTAAAAATGTTACCATAACACCTGTAGTACTATCGACTACAGGTGTCATTCCGAAGCAACTACATCGAACTATAAAATCATTAGACATACACCCATATACATACGAAGTCTCCATACATGCCATGCTCAATACTTGTAGGGTTGTGAGAAAATAATTGCAAATAGACAATCAAATTAACGCTACACCATGACAACCACCACCTATCACCGCACACTATGATACACCTAACACTTAGATTAACACTTGGCTTCAGCCCGTGTTTTCTTAAAAAGCCAAGATAAAAAAAAATAAAAAAACGTGGTCACAACATACACAATTGAAACAGATACCTGCAGCATTCAGCTAATAAATCACCACCGAACATTGATTACCGATAACTAATTTAAATGTACAGAAAGAGCCTTAGATATAATATAAGCTATTTTGATTGCACAGCAGGTTGATTAGTTCAGAGGCCCGAGGGTCGTATAATACTCTCGGCGATGACAAATACAGACGTTGCCGAATAGCCGACACGTAATTAAATCCTATCTAGGTATCGGTGCGGTGCGGTGGACGCGCTGCAATGTTGACTAGACAGCGAGCGCCTCGCCTGTGCGAGACGGCATCTATACGAATCAATATTAGATGAATAAATGGCTTAGTTGAAACAGCCTGAACTAAGTTTTGTTTACACAGTGTTGCTCGCTGCGGAATTAGTTTAGCAATAACTGTAAGCGGAAGCGCCTTCAAATGTAATAAGTTGACTTATGGAGTACCTAAACCCGACAGCTTCAATTTAGATGAGATTTTCGTTTGAGTAAAACCAGTAATATAAATAGTCTAGGCTTGCGGAGTGGCGGGCTAAACGCGGCGAGATAACTACCCTCAACTAAATTACTTGGGTATTTAAACTAGCTTCCTCTATTTCGCTTAAGGGTTAATTTGATTCCTTTTCCATCCAATCAGTTTGTATTGCTTAAACTTTGATTTCATCTACTATGAAATTGTAGACAACATTTGGAATATATTTAATTTGCAATGAGAGATCCTTTGATAGCCTTTACTTTGACACTTACATTGTTAAAATAAAATTAAAATTAATTAATTGTAAATGTAGGTGTTTTGGAACAACTTCGCAAAAATAGTAAGTATGGCAGATCATGCTCGTGATCACGGCTCCACATCAAGATATTGATTTAAATTTCTAGTATAAGATGGTCTGGGGTCGCATTGTATAGGCTTCCAGTGCAATGCGAGGCAAGCTTATACTGAAGGTATAGCTTAATGAGCAGACGTGTGTGAAGAGGAACAGGGTATGATGTTCCTCCACCACAAAGGGAGGATCCTCCGACCAGACTCGGTGGTATTGCCTGGCGGACAGCTGTCCGACGGTAGTGTATTGGAAGTGGTATATATAGTCACTTGCTGTGAACATTTCGATATCACGATTCAGCACTCGTCGAGATATGTCACGTGACTGGTTATGTGCGGATACCGCCACATGTGTACAGTAATGCAAGAATGCATCGATTAAAAATAATATAATCAAAGAGGATTAAAATATTGGATATAGGTCTAAAACTCTATACACAATCCAACAAATTATTTATCCTTACAATATCCGTATATGATCGGAGATAGAGAAAGAATCATAAAAATACTATGCCACCCTGAAAAATCGCTGCATATCTAACGTGTAGGGAGTATTGTGGAGTCCGGTGACATGCATACGAACAGAGAAAGCACCGACATATTCAATAGGCCTTTATTGACCATGTTGCGTGTTTTCCGTTATCAGCACGTTTGTCGCGATGAAGGCACTTGATAGGACGTATACAACAATATTTATGAACCAAACGGGTTTTGACAGTATCAGACAGATCAAAGGTGAGTTTTTTATCAACCAAAAAGCAACCTATTGTCCGTGAAGCCCTTTTTGGCAATCAATTAAATCGCTTTGTTTTTTATTAATTTTCGTCAAATTGTTTTGTTTTTGTTTTTTTTTTTAAAAAAACGACGCTTGCACTAGGTATAACTCCTGTGTGTGTGTTTACAAACATACATTTCACACACACAAAGCACACCCAGAGTCAGAACAAATCTTTGCGGATCACACAAAGATTTGTCCCTTATGGGGATCGAACCCACAACACCAGCGTAGGTGAAAGCGGCGAGGCGACCGCTTTAACCGCTACGCCAACCGTGCACTCAATTTGACATAGTTAAATTTTAGGTGATGCATGGTCTTGTACTCGTAACTACCATTTTAGGGTTCCGTAGCCGAATGGCAGAAAACGGAATCCTTATGGAATCGTCATGTATGTCCGTCTGTCCGTCCGTATGTCATAGCCACTTTTTTCCGTAACTATAAGAACTATACTGTGGAAACTTTGTGAGTAGATGTTTTCGGTGAACTGCATTGAGATATTCATACAAAAATAGAAAAAAAACAAAAAAAAATTGGGTTTCCCCATACTTAAAACTGAAACTCTATTTTTTTTTTCATCAAACCTTTACGTGTAGGGTATCTATGGATAGGTCTTCAAAAATGATACTAAGGTTTCTAATTTATTTATTTTTTTCTAAACTGAATATTTAGCGCGAGAGACACTTCCAAAGTGGAAAAATGCCCCCCTCCCCCCCCCCCGTAACTTCTAAAATAAGGGAATGATAAATGTAACAATAATATATGATATACATTACCATGCCAACTTCGACCGACAATTGGTTTGAACGAGATCTAATAATAAGTTTTCTTTTTAATAGGTGAATGAAAGGTAAAATGCGGTTTACGATTTATATGGTATAAATCGTAAACCGCATTTTACCTTTCATTCAATCAACTCCAATACAATAAAGAATAAAAAAAAACATTTATTTAGATGTACTATACAACTAAATAAATGTTTGTACGGAACCCTACGTGCGCGAGTCCGACTCGCACTTGGCCGGTTTTTTAAATAATAAAATGACCGATTCCGACTGAATGCAATAATAGCATGTGATGATGATTTATGTAGATAGATAGATAGAGAGATAAAATGCTTTATTCATAAATAAAAACATACATTTTTAAACAGGCTCCACAAAACCGAATGATCGGTTTGTGTGGAAATACATTGCACTCGGATTAAACAACATTTCACTTACACTTTAATTAACATAATTAAGACTCTTGTGTTGTCATTGTGTTGTCATTACCCGTTATTATATCACTGATCACTAACTACCATTTTCTCGATAACATTCAAATTACAGTTTGTGGTATTCAGAGTGCAAAATGAAGGAGGTATACCCAGAGAAACTTAGAAGTAGATAGCGGCTTAGTTGTCTATTTTATATGAAACGACAGCGTGTCTTAACTCACACATATACAGAAATAATGTATATATTTTTGTCCTTCATATGTGCAATTTTTACAGTAATAGGCGCTACAATTCGACTATGCTTTCTTGATATTAATGCCTCTCTAGTTGTTAGAGTTATTAACAAGCTCTTTGGGTATACCTGTTATTTTTAATTTGTCCATTTCTCAGACGGCAGGTACACTGAACTTAACTGCACAGCAACGTAACCAGGCTCAATATCAAATCATTTTAGCCCTTAAGTTCAAGTGCTTTCACCATTCAGTTCGAAAGGCACCTTAATTGGAGACTAATAAAGGCTTCAATTGACGATGAATCCAAAACTTTTCCAAGTCGAAAGTTCATTATAATTGCACTTAATTAAAACTTTGCTAATCTATAAACTGGTTGTGATTGATACTATTTGTGAACCCGTGAAAATGGAAATTGGCGGCATGGAAATTGTCTTTTGTGCAGCTGAATGACTTGTCTACTAATAGTTACATTTCGGGCATCTCGGTTTTGACGAATAATTCAAGTCTTGGTGTTTTTTTTTTCGTAATTTCAAGACTCGAGATGTGCTGCCTTCAGTACCAGGAAAAACAAAACTTTCTAGACTAAAACTTTTACTTAGTAACATTATTTTATTTTTCTGATTAAATTCTAAGTCTGTTTTATGTGGTACTTAGAATGTAAGTTGTTGAAAATGTAAGCAAGTGCCATGAAAAGATACTTCATTGAATGATGTCATATTGCTTTTGGGTCGCCGGACACACGGCATTATCTAAGTCGGGACGGCAGGAATTGTAATAATTTGATTGGTGATTTGGGTAATCTTATTTCGTAGAGATTCATCTTTATTTTATAAGTACGTAATCCAACATGAATTATGATGATTTTGACAGTTTTTATAGATTTTTTCATTGAAAAATATATTTTTTTAATAACATCGATAGTCAAGTGCGAGACGGTAAAACTGCAAAGTTAAAGGTCACGAGTTTGAACTCTTTGTAAATATCGCTTGCTGGTGAAGAAAACATCTTGAGATAGTCTACCAACCTGCACTTGACCCACATCGTTGACTATCACCTTACCATTCTCATCGTCACAATAGAATTGTGTGAACAAATAAAGAAAAATTAATAATAAAGAAGTCCAAGACGTTGAAGTCAGTCACCGAATAATACTCTTATTTGTAAGAGTTCGTTAAATTCGTCTCAATGAGGACTTTGATACGAGATGGTATATAGATTCAGCTGATGCAGCCAGAAGATTGACAATTGCCATCAATTGTAATAAATGATTTTAAGTGACAACAAGTAGTAGTTAGTTACACTCTAAATGATACAAGTTTGTTGCGAGGTTTAATACATATGCCCCCGACATCGTTAACTTATAACTACGGTTAACCAAACCTTTTTTTTTTATTTTTTTTTTTGACCTAACGTGTCAAAAATGTTTGCTCACGTCCACTAATAATGTTGGCTCCTGCAGCCATCTAAGGGCACACGACAGGGCTAAACACACAATACACTAACAAATTGACCGCGGTCACCGAAATCGGCATGGGATGCATACGAATACATTATGCTGTCTATTAATTAGTAAACCTTTTTTGTAAAAGATGAAAAAAAATGCTGTGTTCAATAGCAGATCAATAAAAACTCGTGTAAGTATGTATTTCAATCACGTCTATACTAAACTTAAGAAAGGTAACTTTACGTCGTGGCTTGATTGAGCGGACTATTTATAGCAGGCTAGGTGACTATGTAATATAATTATTTTTTTAATATAAATTATGAATTATTTTAATCATAAAATTGTATGAATTGTTATTATTGATGTAATTATTTTTATAATAATTCCATCAATAATAAATAATTTTAGGGTTAATGACGTGTATTATGAATTATGGACATTTTACTATATTTGTTAGAATAAATCAATATCTTATTATGTTATTTATATAGATCAATGTCAATCACTGATTCAAGAAAACATTATTTTATATGAATACAATTTTAGCTTGGTGTTACTGTGAAAATAAACAACATTATGTATCCCGAAAATTCTGGCAAAGTATATAATCAGGTCAATCAAAAATCTTTTAGGTTGTCATAGAGTAAAATACAACACTTTTTTAGATTTAAGAAGTTGCCTTGCAATGATATATTAAGGTCGTAAAGGTTATATTTAGGTACTGTATAAGTAGTTTTTAAGGATCTGAATTTAACCTATAGGTTTGCTGAAGCTCTCGAAAAGGTTCTGAAATGTGGGCCGTTTACGCTCTCAGTAAATTAATATAAGTCTATCATAACGTTATTGAGTTTTTTTAAAGACTTACTGTCTGATTGCCATATAAAAGTTCTAGAGCCTTTCCAAAAACATTTTTAAACCTTAAAAAGCCATTTGAGATATTTGAAATTATAGATATTGCTAGATTGAGAAAACGTTGTGGGATTATCATCCGCAATTATAGTAATCACCAAATATCTAGCGGTCTTAAAGTTAGCTGCAAATATGCGCTGTTTCAGTCGTTTTTTTATTTATGCTTACGTAATTACGTCGTTAACTCAGACTAACCAATTCGGACACGCAATGAATGCAAATGTCTGAACAAATAATGCTGACAAACTCGCGAGGGAGCGGGGGACGTCTGACGATGACACCTCCGGTTGGAATATTGCTCTGAGGACTGAGCTATGAAACTATCTACGTCTCGTTCTTGCCTTTATACATATTTATTTTAATTTTGAGGTAATTCGTTTGCCCACGCTGTTTCCCTAACACTAAAAAGTATCAGATAAAATATTCAAGACTATCTACGTCTCATTCTTGCCTTTATACATATTTATTTTACTTTTAAGGTAATTCATATGCAGCTGAACTTCGACCAATACCTTAGCTGTTTCCCTAACATTATAAAGTATCAGATAAAATATAAATGTGTACATACCTCCAGACATCCACACGATGCCTCCAATGATGATGATGACGAGCGCCGTAATCTTGGTGAACATGAACACGTTCTGGATCCTGGTGGTGAACTTGATGTCGTAAGCGTTGATGAAAGTAAGGATACCTGGAATAAAAACACGGTGTTACAAATGAACTATACAATGACTATTTTCTAATAACATAAGGTATGGCTTTAAGTCTAACATCAGCTTAAATCAGTATTTTACGCAGACTGCAATCCGATCACTACAAACCCAGTATGGGGTGATACGATACTTGTTAGACTCGTTATCAGACTATTTGCTTTTGACTACTCCATAACGACTGTTATAGTTATTCAAAGTGGCAACCGGGCATTCAGTAATGTATGTACCCCCCGAAGCCAGACCACTGCAAATGTCCAATAAGTCGGAATACAAACAACACTTATGCCCGAATCGAGGATGGAGGCTTTCACGATTAGTATACGCATACGCTAACCACCAGATAGTCGAGACAGTCAATAGGGTACCTCTACCTAAATGAAATTTACAAATCGTAGAATCAATTGAAAGATACCGGCAGGTTTTATTCGTCTGTAATTCTTTGACAGTTTTCTATTTCCTGTGCATTGATGGATCACTTGGCGAATAAAACTGCAACAGTAGTTCGTCTAGAACTGTGTATCAGGTAGTGAGTAAGGTAAGGATCATTTTGCCAATACATCAAAAGAAAATTAATATGCCTTCTAAGACTTTGAAAAGCCATTTTGCAATCTTCTTTAGCTCCTTGAGACGACGAAATTCGCAAAAATGAAGGCGCCATCCTTCTCATATTAAACATACGAACGTTTATAAAGATATGTATGTGGATGTTTATTACATTTTCTCGCAAAATGTACCTGGTAGATTTTTTGACACTGCGCAGTTTTCAATTTGTTGAGATGAAACCTAATCTGGATAGCATAAAGGCTACATTTTATCGACATACTACGCAAGCGGAGCTGCGCGCGGAAGCTAGTAATGTTGTTACCAAACCTTCAGGTGCATAAAAGTGCACGGAACATAAGAAACATTCAAGTAAAATTTCAAGCCCCCGTGGCTAAGGCTCTGCGTTGATGAATCAGTCAGTCGGGCGAACAATTACATAAGAAACTGATACACATCCTTAAGAAAAACGGTATTTTTTGGCAGCAGGTTAAATTTGAGACATTGTTGCATCCTCTCTTGAACTCGCGTTTACAACAGCTGCATCACAAATGACATAATGAGATGAATTATCTATAGTTAATAGTTTATTCCCGTTTTGTATTACATCATTTATTTGGCTACGGCGATCGTATCGACCAAACGTGAATCTAGATAGCACTGTTACAGTTACGAATTACGACACGTATAATTCAAAATTCAAAATTCAAAATCTAAATCAAATCTAAAAAAAAACTTTAGAGGTAACCACAGAAAAAAATGTACAAAGGGCGGCCTTATCGCTTAAATTGATACGTATATTTTTTTAAATGTTTGTCCAGCGATTTCTCCGTCATTTGAGGACCGATTTAAAAAAATATTAAGTCTTAAACGAGAATGATTCATGGTAAAGATACTTCACTAAAAGGAGATAAATATAAAGAAAAATCCTACTTCAAAAAACCTTGTGTAAAATAACACAAAAAGTCAGTTAAATTGTTCTTGGATGCTTTTACAAGATTTTTTAAGTTGGTTTAATAATTGTTTTTACGTTTTTTATTTTATATTCTTTTCATCATAAATGTGAGACACATTTTATTATCATTTAACTTTTAATAGTAGTTTGGTATGCTTTTGACTACGGTCTAACCTGATGGTAAGTGATGATGCGGTCTATGGTGGAGCACGGGCACCTTGGAGATACCTTGCTTTGAAGAGACCCAAATTGAGCTCATGCAGAATCACAGACTCGGGCGGGGCGTTCCACTCCTTAGGATTGTTCATAAGAAATGTTGAAGCGAAACGCTTCGTATGTATTTAAATTTGTACAACAGATACAAAGTACAAAATATTGAAATATACATATCGATTAGTTGGGCACGGCTTCAAAGCATCGTTGAAAAATTGTAGCTGTTCTTTAATTCCAGGTGAATAATTTATAAATTTTCGCATCGATGGCCTTATTTATTTTTATAAATAAATAATAAAATATCAGTTTATGAAGGTTGATGTAATTTAATGTAACTATTGAGCAGTTAGATCGATCGTAGTTTTCTGTTTCTCTACCATTTTAGTCGATTCACCTTCGCCGGCATAACTGATTGCCGTCACTAAAGGTTGCGGTATTTATACCATCCCCAAATATGGCCTATCAGACCTAGCACAGTGTTTGAATAGACATAACATTTCAGAATTTAGGTCGCTGCTACACAACCAGATAAATGACACCATTTTTAAGAAATATTTGTCTTTATCACGTTTTCTAGATGAATAAAATGTAAATAAAATCTTTTAAAACAAGCTTCTATTATGATTGCACTTTAATAAGCCATCAAACCAATAATTCAATCCATAACCCAAATAAAATCGTGTTTTTATCTAAACAGTAGGAGGTATGAGGAGTATGTAACACGCTTTTATTTAGTTTATTGATTTGAATGATCGGTTCAAGGCTTATGTTTATAACTGTTTAAGTATGTACAATCAAAATAAAAGCTTGTTTTTAAAAGTTTTTTTTTTTAGTAATTATGTTTTTTCATCCTCTGCCGCAACTTATACGTGTGTGCGACATTTCGTGTAATACCGCAAGAACTGAAAAACAATGCAAATGTTTGTATCTATACCCTTAGGCGATGAGGCACTCCCTCATGAGAAGACACTCTTAGCTGCATCATCAGCCCAATTTTATCTTATTAGTGTATAATCGCCAAAACTGAATAACTGTGCAAAGTTTAGTATCTCTGTTCTTATGCGTTGAGGAGTGCCTTCAGACCCTCCTGGCTCCACACACCTGACACCATTCCTGTCATATTCCTGTTATTCGTGAAGATCTATTATTGGCTCTCTGTCACTAATTTATTTTAAGCTATTCAAATTGTTACATGCTGTTGATCTTCCTATAAATAAATAAATATTGTCACCTGCATTAATAATGATTTTATTTATTATTTTAAAAACACTAAAGAAATATAAAGTTACATTAAATAAATTGAAAATATATAGGTACATAGGTAAAAATAAAAAGATTACATATGTCAATGTACATCTAGATCAGGCGACTAGAAGTGGATCGAAAATGCTTCGCAGGATTTGTAAACCACATACAATCATCCATACATTGCAAGCTAAATAAAAGCTTTTAAACCCTTATTCAAATTTTAAGTTTTTTTTCCCCCCTTGACACTACTGTAATATTTTTTTATTATTTCTTTATTGGCAGCTCTAATCAGTACCAAGCTCTATAAAAAAAAACCCATTTCCCCCCTTTTATATAAAAATAAGGAGTTTTTTTCGAAATCTATATAACCCTCTAACCTAAAAACCGCGACAAATCAATCAATCAATTTTATTGAAAAAAAAATGTTTTGATTAAGGGTTAACTTAACAATCGCGAAATAGTGGACAGTTTGATGATAAAATAGAGCATTCAGAACCGACACACTTAGACCAAGAATGATGCAAGTCATTCAAAACGTCGAGCATAGGTATTTATTTACCTTTAAAATAATTACGCGATTCAGACCCGTTGTCTAATTTTTTGAAAAATGTTCTCAAATCGCGAAAATTTAAAAACATATATTCAGAACCGAGTCCGGGTCGTACTGTAAAACCGGGTACAAGCCGTTCCACAGTACAGTCGGCTCCTTATATATAGTCACAGACAAAATATCCAGATATATAAGAGCGCCTAAAGTGACCAATGATATCAGTACAACCAAAGTCTTCTAATAATTTAAAGCACCCATCATGCTCAAATATATCGGAACATTGACGCCGTCAAATATATGAGTGCATTCAAAGTGTCAAAATCATAGTAACAAACACATCGCCAATGGTTTTTAAGCATCCAAAGTATTCAAAAATATGGAGCAATAAATAAAAATGAACTCTATCGCTACGATTATAGGGTACGTTTAATATGGCCATAGGCTGATAGGATGATTTCGACCGTAAAAATACTGTTACCTGTCTCTTTCATTTTGTGCGTGACGTCATTGGCATGTGTTTTGTTTAGTGTTCATGTCGTTGTATGTAATTTTGAATTTTGGGCTGAACTTATCGCTAATAGCCCGGTCAAGATAGAAATAGCGGTGTATGGGCAAATAACAAATTAGTGAAATCAAAAACCTGATTTTATCAGACCTACGACATATTATACAAACTTATTTTTACTTAACTTTACTACTACTAATTACGGTTATTAATTAATAAATAACTATATAAGACAAAAAAAATCGATTCTCATACAGTTTCACTTATAATGCTCAATTTATTTGGAAAACGTTTCTTTTTTTGTATTTTGTCGTTAAAACTATGGACTTGGTAACTGATTCTGTACTAATGGCTTTTAGTTTCTGGTAAAGTAAAAATAAATGCAATGATAAAATATAATATTTGTGATAAAAAATAAATAGTGCAGAATAGGAACTTGATAACAAAAATGCAAGAACACATGAAATAAATAAAATTATGCAAATAACAACAAATAACCTTTCTGTAGTTACATTCCAATTTAAATGCAAATTTGACTGGGCTATAATTTTCTTCCCGATTTCTTATAAGCAAGAAATAAAAAGAGAGCCACGTTTGTCAACAATATCTAGGATGTCAAAGAGTAGTATTAGTTTACATAAATACTCGAAGATATAATAGATAATGCAATTTTAAATTGACGTTGCAATGTCATGTAAGTCCTCAGAACAACGAGTGTAAGTCATTGTAATTATTATATTTGAAAAAATAACGTATAAAAATGGACGCATTTTGAATTAATGATGCAATGAAACACCGAATCATTCACTTGCAACGAGAAGGTGTTTCTGTAACAGACATTGCGAACGAGATATGATTGCATTCTTTAAGATATTAATAAACAATTTTAATAAAATTATTATTTTATCCTGAAATTATGTGATTGATACAACATAGTGTGTTGATTGTAGATAGGCATAGTTGCATATTACTCATGTTAGGAAGATTATGTTTAGGTCTCAACAAAAAATAAAAAAGCCATAAAATCGACAAAAAGTAGGCTGGGATTCGAAACAGTAACTTAAAGAATCACGGCGATCACAATAATGTACTTAGACCAATATAGCACACTTTGTGTCAAGCTACCTGCTACATTAAGTAATTATTACATACTAACTATTGCACGCGGCGCCGCGCGCTTGCTATGTTGATAAAAATTTGCCTATATGGTAATCCAGGTTATCTGTTTGCAAAATGTCATCAAAATCGACTCGGTAATTTTTGCGTGAAACAGTAACAAACAGCCATACGTCCATCTCCATACTCACAAACTTTCACATTTATAATATTACTAAGGATTAGTTAGTTATCTGTCATGAGTTGCATATTATACCTACTTACAAGAAAAATATTTTTGATACACCTAAAGCGTCAAAAGTAAATGATGTTGACTTGCGTATTTTTAACAAAAAGAGCATAATTATTCCAATGAGTTCCTCAAATACATAGATATAGAGTTCATATTTATTTATTGCTCCATATTTTTGAATACTTTGGATGCTTAGAAACCATTGGCGATGTGTTTGTTACTATGATTTTGACACTTTGAATGCACTCATATATTTGACGGCGTCAATGTTCCGATATATTTGAGCATGATGGGTGCTTTAAATTATTAGAAGACTTTGGTTGTACTGATATCATTGGTCACTTTAGGCGCTCTTATATATCTGGATATTTTGTCTGTGACTATATATTAGGAGCCGACTGTACAACTCGGAGTACTCGGACCCATTCTGCATTCCCTTGTAAGACCTTGTATTTATTGCTAAAGGAGGCAGTCAATCAAAAAGCGACGCATCAGCATTATTTTGCTGCTCCATTTCATTTCATTTATTTCTTCAGTAACAATTTTTACATTGTATATGAATGGTATTTTACAATAATAAATATTGATGGCACCACAATTATAATCATGCATAAGATGTCAATTAATTAATTGTTAACAAGTGATAAAATCATAATAAAATCAATCAAATGTCAGAAACCGAAAGTAAAAAAAACAATACAATATCATGTCAAGCGAACAAAACCGAAAATAAAATCAGCAAATGTCAATTAATAAACTAAAATACAACTAATAATTAAAAATGGAATTAATAAATTATTGTATGTTGCTCACAAATCATTACATGATTTTTTTAACTAACAAGAACCACTTTGTATCTAACAAGAACCGCTTAAGTTCACTTGTATTTTTGATAAAATATGCTCTTTATTTATCTAGTGGCAACCTATCAAGCCGTTACCACACTATCAGACATGTGGTGTATTTGGCTAGTGCATCTCCTACACGCTAAATCAGATGTAAGAGTACATTTGTAATACTATTGTTTCAGTTGGCTAGCAAAAGAATAAGAGGATGCTCAATCGAGAAATATTTTCTATTTTTTAAGTATACTGAAAATCAAGTAAGTATGTAATTACATCATGCTAAATTGTTATACTGAACAATCGTATTAACAAATAAATAAGCTTAAAATATAGACTTAACATTCAGTATTTAATACAGAATAAAACAAACCTCGGATTTTACTTCGATTAAATTTGTTGATTATCCGGATTTAATGACTAATATATTCATGTATTTATTTTATTTGCAAAATTATTTAATAATAGTAGCCCTGTATCTAATGCATATCCTACTGCTGGGGACAGGCCTCTTCTCATTATGAGAAGGGTTAGGATACAGTCCATCACGCTGGCAAACTGCGGTTTGGTAGACTTTACTCAACCTCGAGCAGTTTTTAGATACTCTCAGGCATGCAGGTTTCCTCGCGATGTTTTCCTTCACCGTTATCGAGCGATAATTTATATAATAAATACACACATATCTTTAAGACGAATCTTATCGATTTATTGACAGAGATGTGTGCCGTGGGTTCGAACCCAAGACCTTTGACTTCGCAGTCCTACGGTCTCCCATTCAGCTATCGCGGCAAGTGCAATATTATGTGTTTACATATAATTTAAAGAAGGGTTTATTTTTTATCTTTTTTCATAAAATTCGGATATATCAAGGACGATGAGCATCCTCTACAATAAAGTTAGGATGCTGTAATTTCACATAATAATGTGATACTAAATTTATGTATATATATAACAAAACATGACCCTAAAAGAACTTGTATCTAGACATTTTTTTTCGCCATACAAGAAATCAGAAAGCAAATCATTTATTTGTTATACGCCCAAGGGGCGCTTGAACACGTCAAAACAGACATGAAAAAAATATAAAATAAAACTTAACTAATTAAATTATAATACTTATTGCAATAAAATGGGCTACGGGCTATGAGCAACGTATTTGGCGCAGTCGGTAGGATAAATACGTTGGGGCGCTATCGGGAAGCAAAATAAACTAGGAAATAATAGTCAATAAAAGTTTATTCTAAGTTCCACAAAATTTGGTTACACGTTAACTTACACATAAAAGTTCAATAGCACAATAAAAGTTCAATGTTACGTTCTAAGGTTGAACGGTGAACGAATATTCTAAATTATAAAAGTAGTGATCCCGCCGAAGTTAGGCTTAAGACTAATAAAACTAAATTAATATTTGTATGACGAACGAGGTGTCACGTCTTCCTCAGTCCCGTCTTTCTCGTGAGAACCGCATTTAAGCTTACGTGGCTTTCTGCGTAGTAACACACGTCTCCTTCAGTCCTGTGTTTCTCATGGGAACCGTATTAACGCTTACGAGGCTTTCTGCACTCGTAACATTCATGTACTTAATAATAGTATAGGAATAAAAACGATCAACAAAAACACTACGTATATTCACATAATTTTTCCAAGCAGTGACCCAGGGTAATAGAGCCGGTTGCAAATTGTTGCAGTATAAAATTAATTCTTTCATCTATTTCTTTGGTATATTTTCTTATTAATGTTTTCACCATCATTTACTTTTTTATTTCTAATTTCGCTTAGTTTTGACTCTTTACTGACAGAACACAGTGGAACTTTCATAGACTTCCACATAAAACCACAAATAGTTTAGAAGGGTGGCATTCCAAAATTAATAGGTATTTGGAGAGCAAGAGAAGACCCAACATATTGATTTTTTTAGACACCCTCAGTAAAGAGTCAAAACTAAGCGAAATTAGAAATAAAAAGTAAATGATGGTGAAAACATGAATAATATTAGAAAATATACCAAAGAAAGAGATGAAAGAATTAATTTTATACTGCAACAATTTGCAACCGGCTCTATTACCCTGGGTCACTGCTTGGAAAAATTATGTGAATATACGTAGTGTTTTTGTTGATGGTTTTTATTCCTATACCATTATTAAGTACATGAATGTAAATAAATGTGATTTTTCAATAACATGGATGTGATTTGTTCTGTGATTAGATCTGTTATTTCTTTTTTATTTTAACGAATCCCTATTGTGCATAATTACTTTTGTTCATTGTTTTTCGACTATTTTTTTATTTTCTAGTTAGTACTTATATTATTTACAAACAAGTGTTACCAATGAAACAACTGTGATTTTATAAATACAAATAGATAATATTATATTCATAAGACGAATACTAAGACTTTGAAAATCAAACTGTGACTGTGTAATAAAACTTTTTTTAATGTTATCTAAAATTTAATGTTTAGCGTACTTTGTTACTGTAAAACAATAGTAATATGTACAAGACTTATTATTAATCAAACTGTGATTGTTATATTGAACTGTGATTGATTATAAAACTTATTTTTAGATAAAAACAATTTCATTTTTTAAGTTGTAGTACTTTGTTACTGTATTAAAACTGTGATTTTTTAATAGAAATAGATAATAATTATTTTATATAAAAGACTTTTAATCTAATTGTTATTGTTATCAAAGAACTATTTTTTTAAATGCTAACAATGGTTATTTTAGAATATTTATTAGCGTAACTAATTCGTTAAATAAAACTTTTTCCGTGTACTGTTTGTTTTATTTATTTTATAATACCATTGTTCTGCTGACTGTACTTTGAATGTATCTGCATTAAGGGGTGAACGGGTACTGCTCTTTTTTCAAGGAGTGTACGGGCACTTATTCCTAATTAGGGGTGAACATTGAGGAGTGTACGGGCTCGTAGCCATAAAATGATCAACTTGGAAATTTCAATTAAAATCTTGGACCACACTAATGCACATATAGTTAACCCCTGCAGATTGTTTGTAGATACAGTACATAATATACGCGCTATTCCGTTTGCGATCATATTTCCCAAGAGTTGTGTTACCGGTCCGTATTTCATTTCGCAATTTTAGTACATCCAATTTATAACATATAGATTAAAGTACTATGCACTATATAAAGAGTACTTCAACAATTTGAACCAATCTGTACTATTAAGTATTTTTATTAAGAGGGAACAATTGACATCGTATTTCCAGTACTTCTGTTCTGTAATCGGGTTGTAACTTAATTTTTATACAATATAACGGTGGAATCATAATAATTATAACACATATTTTATTATAAATGCTTAGCGAAGCTTAGTATTAGATTGCTAAGCATGGCTAAATGCTATATATAAATTAATTAGAAAAAGCTTACATTTGCTTCAATATAACAATAACTTTAATATTATTAATCCTTTATCTATTTTTATAGACATATAACAGACATATGATAAGTCGTCTAAAATGTTTAAATCGCTAATTGATTAAAATACGAATTAGAAAAAATGTATAATAATTTTCACAAAATTAAATGTCTATAAAGATAAATAAAGACTTAATTATATTATAGTTACAACCCGATATCGGAACTATGAAAAAAGGGCGCTCAGTCTACCTTTAAATGTTTTTTTGGAGTAATTTAATTTAACTCAATATTGATTTATTTGTGAGAACTGGCTGATTTTCTGTCTGAGTTCTATCATTATCACTAATCACTATCTTATTTTTACCTTTTTTAAGCGGTCACTCGCCTCGCCGCTCTTCACTGCGCTGTTGTTGTGGGTTCGATCCCGGGACGAGACAAATCTCTGTGTGATCCGATTTGTTTCGACTCTGGGAGTTCTTTGTGTGTGTGATATTGAAGTGGTTAGTTAGACCACTTACAAATTGCGTGTTAAGCAATAGGATGCAGGCAAGCGAATACCAATGAAAGCAGCGGTAAGAAGTTGTATAGTTTGTATTTACAGACAGTATAAATATTACAATGTTATAGTGAGGAAAACAGAAAGCGTAATATTTATACTGTCTTTTGTAAATACAAACTATACAACTTCTTACCGCTGCTTTCATTGGTATTCGCTTGCCTGCATCCTATTGCTTAACAAGCAAATTGTAGATCTAACTAACCACTTCACTGGAGACCCCGACGTGATTCTAAGGAACGTTTGAACGGCGTACTGTACCGGCTTACTCGCTACAATATGTATGTTTGTGAACAACCCGCTATACAGTAATTATTCATAAAAAAACTGCGTGCGGTTCTACTTCTACTCAGCGGATTAAAACGATACATGAATAGCAAATGGAGTACAGAGAATACCACGAAATAGAACTCATGGGACCTAAACATAGCTAATGAAAAGTAGGTGTTTACAACCGTCTGATTCCCGTTTCGTAGTTGAAGAGAGGAAAATTAAACACGAAACCGGATGTTGTCCTCTGACTACAATGCACAAGTATCCGATGAATATAATTGAGTGTTGTTCACGAGTCGCAGACTGGCCAAACCATGTTCACGTAAGTGAACTAAAATATTAATATCCTTGTCCGATAATTTTCAAATGGACATAAGTTTTTTTAGTACATACCATCGAGATATAGGTACTACGTACTAGAGAAGACACCGTAAATTCCTTCTTTGTCTCGTTCAACTGCGGCGATCGCGCCGCACCTCACTCAGTCGCTTTCTAGCTCTTTAGCGCCTAGTACTTACAACAGTAATTAAATTAATTCATAGAAAAAAACGTCCTAAAATGCCTTGGTGTGTGTTGAGATATTGTACTAATAATTCAAGGAACACGGCAAAGTGCAAAGGTATTACTTTTCATCGGTAAGTAAACTAATTTCCTTGTTTTACAAATAAAATAATTACCACGCGCCATATTGTATTGTTTGTCAAAGACTAATGAAACAGAGTGCAATGTAGGTAGATTAGACTGACATTACGGTGAAAATATCGTATGTTGTGTTTTCAATGTTGATATTAATATTTAATTTTTATAAACTATCGCACTTTAAATTAATCAGATAATTATGCCTTAACGGGACTTAGCACGAACCTTTCATTTATATATATATTTTCTAGTCTTGCGCAACCACAGTGGATGTAACTACATCGAAACGTCAGCAGATATAAATAAATGAAAGGTTCGTGCTAAGTCCTGTTAAAACTAATAATTATAATTATATATTTAGGTACAAAAAGGTTTAATAAATTTTCCTATAGTATATATCATAGTTAACCAGACAGTTTTTACATTAATGTTAAATTAGTTTTGGATGTAATTAATTATTTTAAATTCTTATCCAGATTTCCACGTCCAAGTCATAAAAATAGAGAAAAATGGATCCAATTTGTTCAAAATAATCGCTGTGAAAAAACCTGGCTACCATCAGATCATATTTACATATGTTCGTTGCATTTTCGTGAGGATGATAAGTGTATGTTACGAAAGGGGGGAGGCATTTTTACACACACTGAATCATAGAATTCATTTGATTCGGGCGATTATTAATAAATATACTACTATTCGTTTAAAACATGAAGCAAAAACAGATCAAAGCGTTGATTATTCGACAAAAAGGAAAAAGATGACTAAACTCATTTTATTTAAGGGTAACTAAATAAAATTTATCAAAAAAATAAATTGTCTATTATTTATGAAATAAACCCTGTAGGCAAATTACCTTCGTTGTCCATTCTTTAGTACTCCTGTCATTAGTCTATAGGGAAGACATGTAGTTGCACTTTGTCGAAGAAAACGCGTAAGTGCAGTAATTTACATGGCGCTTATGACCTTTTTGCCGAGAATAAACACACTTCCGCAGCAAATCTAGTGCTGTAGTAAATTAGTTACGGTTTAGACGAATTGTTATTGTTTTAGCGCTGCAGCGAACTAAAGATTCAAATTACGAAGAATAGGACAATTCAGTTATTTGACGTGGCTTCTCTAGTACGTAGTACCTATATCTCGATGGTACATACATATTTCTTATTGAAACATACAAAATACTCTCCAGTTTCTACAATGAACCTAAAATGCAGAATATATAGTTTAAATGAAAACAAAAACCTCAGAGGACATTCACTAACACCATAGTAAAAATAGATAAGTAGGCCAACTCCCGGCGTTTAGGAGCGCACGATACCTAAACTTGCTCGAGGCGCAGGGTTGTCACTTGTCAGATTGATATTTTAAATTACCTGTACTGATATTATTTTTTTAATTATAAAAAAACGTTTTTTTTACATAACAAAGCATTTATTTATGTCAAGTCAAAGTCAAATCATTTATTTCCATAGCGCCCAAAGGGCGCTTGAACACGTCAAAACAAACATCAACGTTCAAATAAATAAAATTAAAATAAAACTTAAGCTAATTAAATTATAATATTAATTGCAACAAAATAATTTGAATCACCGGAGCTTAGATTGATTTCAATTCAACTTTGAGGTTTGAATTAAAATCAATCCAAGTACCAGCTCCGATGGGTATTGCATCATGAGAAGAGCTGGTGAGAAACTTATGTTCACCATCTTTTCAAATAATTCATACAATTTTGTTTGTTTATTGACAATAATTGTTATGTGTAAGTTATAGCAACCAAAATACAATGACTAGAAATGGTTATGGAGAGAATAATACTATGAAATTAAATTCTTTGTCAAATAGACCAATATTATATTAATAAAATTATCCGTAGTATATAAGGTTGCAATCTCTTACACTTAAAGCATCTCACAGTAATGACACGGCCCGCACTACCGGTGACCGAGTGAGTGGCCGAGCGGCGTAGTGTGCGTGCGTACGTACATGAACCCGGGGCGTGGCAAGCGCTACGCGTACATACAAACGGCGCGATGTACCTTTGTTCGAAGATAACATACTTATCTATTTTTACTATGCTACTGTGTGCAGGTGCAGAACCACATAAAGTAAACCCTTAGAGACACGTCTTGCCGAATCGCGTAGTGGTAGTGTGGAACAAACTGCCAGAAAGTGTGAAGCCGAACATTTGAATAGCCAATGCAAATGCTTGGCTTCGGCTCAATACCGATAAATTGAATGATATCGTTCAAGAATCGGTCGTTTAATAACATGTTAGGCTGTCAAAAGACACGGTTTTAAAAAAGCGCAGATAAAGGCAACAAACCTTATCAATTTTAAAAACCGACTTGACCAATTCTGCTAACGGCAAAAAGCACATGCGTCAGTTTATGAGCTACTAGTGTGAAATATTAATAACAGTAAATAATGCAAAAGCCGGTGCTACTCGACATCGCACGCATTGTGAGGAGGTTTCTCTCTCTCGAGCCTTAACCACCGGTAGCTTGGTCCCTGCATCCGATGTCGTTGGGGTACCATTTTTTTCATTTTAAATATTTTATTGTATTTAAAAATGTAGAAAAAAAATATAGTTTAATATTTTTAAATGTACTTTACTTTTATAATTTATATTTAAACATATAAACATGAGAGATAATAAATAATAATTAATTATTTCGAGCCGCCATAATTTAATGAACATTTCTAAACGCTTCAAATGGAAATGAAAGCTTCATAAAGAGAGTAATGAACTGCACAAACCAGCTGTTAAATTGCCATAACATTAAAACAAAAGACATGTCATAATGCATCGATAGTTCAATATAATTAATTATCGACTAATTTTGAGGTTAATTTCCTGTTTGAGCCGCCCGTAGATTGACGAGTGTCATTGACAAAGGGGCGTTTAATGATGTTATGATTGAATTGCAATGTTATGATTGAATTGCAATATACCTGTAAGTACTTTAGTGCTCCTAGTATGTAATTATTGTTACTAGGCACCTATACTGTACTAAGCTTATGTGCATATAAATACTACGACGATGAAGTTATAATAAAATATACTATCGCGACGTCCCGAGGTTTTTATTGAGCCGCTAGCAATATGGAAGGGGATGATTACTCTTTCGTACAAAAACTAATGATAATACAGAAGTTATTACATAGAAAATTCATAACTGACAAGCTCTCTGCTAGTTATCTATCTTATGAACAGGAACTTATCTCAGGAACAGGGTGCTGAGCGCTCGAACGAAATAGACGTGTTTATCTTTGCTCCGTTTTTATTAATCTAGAAAAGTAGTAAATCCGTGAAGTTTTGTAATAATAATTGCACAGTTTATCAGAAAACTATACATTCAATTAGTGTATGAATTTTCATTAAAACAAACAGTGCCAAAAGTGATAAATCATCAAAAACTATTTAATAAAATAGTTACCAAGTGACAATTAAGTTAACTGCTGTGACTTTGTTGTGAACTATAATTTCTATTTACCCACAATTTTTTTTGTATCTGTGTATGTTTACATAAGAATGTAAATTTTAACAATTGACTATAAGCTATCCGTGGTTGAGCGGTCCAAGTGCCGACTTCATATTTACATGTTGCAAGTTCAAACCTCGGTTTTCAAATCTCTTTTTGTGGTTCTATCTTTGGCCAGAAATAAGTTTCAGTGATCGAGTCACAACTGCAAAGACATTAACTTTTTAGAATTGGATTTAAATTATTTCTATTTTATTTTACTGATTTTGTTTTTGAATATTTCTGGCTAAATCATGCTAAAATGCGCAGGCTGTGGCAAATTTTTAGCTACAAATGACTCAGTGAAGTGCTCTAAATGCCCAGGACAATACCATCGCACTTGTGCAAATGTTTCCTCTTCTAAGAAGACACCCACATCGTGGTCATGCCCTACTTGTAAAAATAAACAGCCACGGCAAGATATCTTTCAAACCCCAGTAAAGGACGATTTTAATCAGCAATCAGACCCGCAAACTGAAACCAATGTTGCGTTGGAAATTCGTAATCTGCGCCAGGAGTTAAGTGCACTGCGTTCTGAATTTCGGGAATTTCGGGAAGAGATGTCGGGACTCAAGAATTCTGGAAGAGCATGCGATGAAAAGGTAGATGCTCTAGAGGGACGCATTAACTCGATTGAAGATAAATTGGTGCAAGCAGAAACCCCTCGGCTGACCCAGCTTGAGAAGACTGTCGATTCATTGCAGCAACAACTCAACGAAAGGGAACAGGAATCACTACTTAATGATATTCAACTGTCAGGAATTGCAGAGTCAAAAGGGGAAAACCCGGTCCAATTATTCAATCTTCTTGCAATCAAGATGGGATTGCAGCTTGACGATCGAGATGTAGTTTTTGCGAAACGCGTTGGTAATGTCTTGCGAGACCGTACTGAAGAAGGAACTACAGAAGACACCTCCAACCCACGAGTGGTTGTTGTCAGACTAGCAAGACGTGAAACGCGTAATAGCCTATTAAGAGCTGCTCGAGTTCGTCGTGGGCTCACCACCACTGATATCGAACTATCTGGAAAGCCTAGCCGTATATACGTTAATGAAAGATTAACAAAGGTCAACAGACAGTTATTTTATAAGACACGTCTGGCAGCCAAAGATTCGGGCTGGAAATATACCTGGACCAAGGAGGGTCGTATACTGGTCCGTAAAATCGAGGGCAAGCCCGCTTACTCTGTCCGATCCGAAGCCGATATAGTCCGAATTTTTGGCAGCAAATGAGTTTGGCCGACGTAGCTTACCTTTTTTATTTCACCCAAATTATTAATTCTAATATGATACATGTTTCGTGTTTGTTTTCTGTTTTTTTATCAGTTTGTATTTCAAATCAAATTATTTATTGTTTTGTTTTCTCGCTATTTCATGCTTTAATGTGTTTGTTAAATGCCTTAGTTATGTCACTCATCAATTGTACCGAAAATCGTTATGTTTACTGTACAATTTTTCTGTCATATGTATGTATTACTGATGCTGACCGCGCAGTCCACGATGGCCACCGCCGATTATATGTTTTTAACGCTTTACTCAATTATCCTGCTCCTTTGTCATATTTTCCAGCATTATTATATTTTACACATATTAATAGTCTAATTTACATACATATATTGCTTGTTTTAATATTAATAATATTCACTCTGCTGTTTGGGCTGGGTTTAATGCATTCATTGCGTAATGGCTACTAAACGGTTAAAAGTTGGTTTATTTAATGCAGGCTCTTTGGGTACTAGACATGACGAGTTGATTATGGCAATACAACAGCAAAATGTTGACATGATAGCTATTAATGAGACATGGTTACGGATGGGTGAGGAAGGTCGCGCACCTGCAGTGCCAGGCTATCGTTTGCGACACATACCACGCCAATCGTTCGTTAAGCAGGGCAGAGGTGGCGGTGTAGGATTCTATATAAAGTGTGGGCTAAGCGCTCGTAGTCATCCGCATCCAGTTGAACCTGCCCACACCTCAATAGAACAAATGTGGTTCACTCTTAACGTAGGGGGTTCAAAGCTTGCTATAGGAACCGCTTATCGTCCTCCATGGCAAGACGAGGATCTTTTTATTGATGCTATTTCCAGTTCACTCATTTCTTTGGGTCAGTGTGAGCATATCATTTTGCTGGGTGATTTTAATATTAATATGATCAATGGCACTGATCGAAAAACAGCAAAACTGGTCACGTTTCTGAAATGTATGAACCTTGAACAAATAGTAACGTCTCCGACTCATTCTACTGTTCATGGTGAAACATTGATAGACATTGTATGTACAAATATTAGGCATTGCTCTATACATGTGGATTCAATACCCGACTTGGGTGCACATGCATTTGTCACCTGTGAGATCAATATTAAAATATACAAGATGAAACCCAAATCTGTGTCTTATCGACCGTTAAAGGATGTGTCACTTGAACTTTTAAACATGGATCTCCAAATGATAAATTGGAGTGAAATTGCAGCAGTACAAGATGTTAATCAAATGGTTGAACAATTTAATAAAGCATTATTGGAAATAATGGACTGTCATGCTCCCAGGAGGACTTGTGTTATTAAGGAGCGCTCATACCCTTGGATAACCAATAATATTAAGTTCATGATGCGCTTAAGGAACCAAGCTCATGAGCAATACCACAAATCTAAAAGTGAAGGTAAGTTGGCATACTACAAGGACCTTAAGTCACTTGTGAATAGATCGTTGTTTCATGAGAGGGCAGCATATTTTAAACAAAATATAAATAATCAGATAAGGGACTCTAAATTACTCTGGAAAAACTTAAAAACAACTTTACTTCCTCCCAAGAATGATGCAATTCTCCCACCTCACTTAAGCAACCCTGATGCCATCTGTGATAGTTTTTTAGATATACCGGGTGATAATAGGATTAATATTTCTGTCATGACATACTACGAACATGAGCGCTATAATGATTCTAATGATTCTGTTTTCAAGATTATGCCTTCGACAAATAAAGAAATAGTAAAAATTTTAACTAGTATAAAAACCAAAGCAGAAGGTCCTGATACTCCTGATGGTATTGGTATTGATATGGTTCTTTTGACGTTACCGCTTACCACGGACGTTATAACTAGTATTGTTAACACCTCGATCAAAACATCAACATTCCCAGCGTTATGGAGAGTTGCAAAGGTTGTTCCATTGCCGAAAACGCAGAATCCTGTAACCAGTAAAGATTTAAGACCTATCAGCATTTTGCCAGTGCTATCAAAAGTATTAGAGAGGGTAGTGTGTTCACAACTGGTAGAGTATTTGGAGAAATTCAATATCTTGCCTGACGTTCAATCGGGGTTTAGGAGAGCTCATAGTACTACCACTGCTTTGTTGGATGTGACTGATAATGTTCTGACCGCTCAGGATGACGGCATGTGCACGCTTTTGGTGTTGCTTGATTTTTCCCGTGCGTTTGACTGTATTAACACTTCTCTGTTACTTTTAAAGCTGAACTTCTACGGCATGGATGTCGAAACCATACAATGGTTTAACAGTTATTTGAGCTGGCGCACGCAATATGTCGAAATAAGGAAATCGGATGGATCAACTGTTACGTCTAGCCATCGTGCCGTTACTAGGGGTGTTCCACAAGGCTCCATATTAGGCCCCATTCTGTTTAATATTTACTGTGCGGATATAACTAGGAGTATAAAAAGGTGTAAATATCATATTTATGCTGACGACACACAAATCTACATATCGTTTAAACCATCTGAATATGAAGCGGCTATAAATGACCTTAATGATGATTTAGAAAGCATTGCGCGGTGGTCCAATCGTAATTCGCTCGTTTTAAACCCTACAAAATCCAAATATATGCTTTTTGGAACTAAGCATCAGCTTAGTGCAATCAAAGCAACTGATAAATTTATATCCATAATGGGCAAACCTATTGATCGAGTCTATGAGTCACGCAACCTCGGCCTCGTAATGGACGCAGATCTGCGTTACGAGAAGCATATATCTGACACAATTCGCAATTGCTTTTATAGGCTTAAAGTCTTGTACAAGGCGCGGCCCTATCTTAGTGAAGAGTTGAGAATTCTCCTCGTCGAGACACTAATCCTTTCCAAAATGAATTACGCAGATGTTGTATTTGGGCAAAGGCTATTATCTAAAACTGAAAGGATGATACAGAGAATGCAAAACGCCTGTGCTCGTTTTTGTTTTGACATACCCCGTAGAAGCCATGTAACTCCTTTTTTAAATAAAAACAACATCCTAAAAATGAATGCTCGACGTAGACTCCACTTAGCGAGTTTATTGTTTGGCGTGGTTAAGTACCAGACTCCCACATATTTATATAAAAAACTCGAGTGGATTGGCAGAAACAGGCCAAGTAGACAATGTTCTCAACATCTTTCTATACCACGTCACAGAACAGCTGTTTTCAGGGGTAGTTTTCGGTATGCAGCAACTAAGTGCTGGAACAATATTCCGCCACCAATAAAAAATTGTACAAGCCGAACAACATTTAAAAATAAATTAAAATTGTATATTCTGCAATACCAGAAAGTTTATGAGAATAGTCGACATACTTCCGTGCCTATATAATATCTATTTTACTATTTTATTGTGTTCCTATTATTAAATCAAGGGTCTTGTCTCATAGCACTTTTTTTAAACTTTATTTTATTTATTTTTTTAACAAGTTTAATACCTATTTTAATGAAATCAATATCTTTTTATTTTTTAATCCATATTTTAAATTAAATCAATTTGCTTTT
Source organism: Hypena proboscidalis (assembly GCA_905147285.1). Classification (NCBI taxonomy): domain Eukaryota; kingdom Metazoa; phylum Arthropoda; class Insecta; order Lepidoptera; family Erebidae; genus Hypena; species Hypena proboscidalis. Next base: position 32,175,708 of record LR990126.1, read on the forward strand.
ACACTTATTTTTATAATACTGATTTATACATTAAATACAAAAATCTATAAAAATTTATGTCATCGTATTAATTTGAATATTTATTATCGTCTTATGATTTATATTGTCTATTTAATATTTAACTTAAATGATTACACTATTATTTAGCAGTTTTATAGTTTAATCATTCAAAAACTAATTAATTATTACTTACTTATTTGATTTAAAAATTTATTATTATTTACCTAAGTATATTATTTTTATATCAATTTTGTGTTTTTTAAAGTTTGTAAACAGCTTTTATTTATTTATATTATGGTGTATCCTTTCTTTTCTACTTTTTAAATTCAACGGATATTAATTATAGTTAAATTTATTTTAGTAGTTCTGAGCGTACGGCACTCGTGGGCTGCAGCTGAAAATCAGCGTTAGGTGACTGTAGTTCATTGCAGTCGCTTAGCATTATGCTGAGCTGCTGGCCTTTTGGTACAGACTGTATAACTGTATTTGATCGTATTTCCTGTATTGTTTATTTTATGTTTTGTGCCAATAAAAAATTTTCTTTCTTTCTTTCTTTCTTTCTCTTTCTTTATCTACTAACTAAAGGAGCGAGGACGACCGCGGGTAGAAGCAATTTTTTTTTATATTAATGACTATTTAAACTCGTATTAATTACGTACGAGTGATATCGTCTTTTCAACAACTGTCGGTTAAGGCTTATAAATATTAAGAAGAGAATCTCTTTTTAAAGATGATATTCTATGGTCTTTCGATTTTGACGGCATTGATTAATAAGTTGTGTATGTACTAGGTATGTTCTTCGGCGGTTGGTGCTACGTTTACAGCGCTTCCGTCAGTGTTCATTACCGCTCTTCCGTGAATGTAAAACACGACGGAAAGGGTATGAGGGCCATGGTTTGTCGGGCCGCGCACTAAGAGCACTTAATCAATATGGAGAGGAAATGAAAGAAAATAATAGATATTTGCTAATAATATAGATAGATAAGTGGGGTGACAGATTGCGCCGCGGATATATGATTGACAACTAGTTTGATATGACGGGTACGACCGGCGGTCTTTCACATTTGGCATAGGGGACGCCTGACAACGACCAGTCCTTTAAGTTTAATTTGAGACCCCACACTTCAACACAATGCTTTGATTCGTCGGCAAATCCACAATCTATCAGGTTCTCTTTGCTTCAATGGCCATAATAGTCGGGAAATAGAGTGAAGACCAGCATTAGCACTCACATTATATACGCACTTTAATATCACGTAGATCTAGTCTTCCCTAAGTCACCATTCGCCATGGCGAAAAAATAATGTGACAATCACGATACAACGTTACAAAGGATCCAGTTATGTAAATCATAACTATCTATCTAATCTCATTAGAATGTCTAATAAGAAAGTTTGAATTTTGATTTGTAATTATGTTAATTTTATTTTGAGGATGCTATACATGATCTGATGGTTCTCAGGGTGCTCGTAAGTGTGCAAATATGTATATGTTATAACCATCCTATATTTGTATAATAAACTTGTCAAAGTGTTGATTATTGAAACTCTTAAAGCGGCGACCAATGTTTATGAGGTTTCTCGTGTATATTTTTACCGTGAGCGGTCGACAAAACACGCGGGCGACGCCGCGGGCAACAATAAATAGTTCCATAAAACCTTTGTACTGACTGGCTGATCACCAAAGCATATCTACAAAGTCTAGATAGATAAAACGAAAGTATTCATAAAAGAGGGCTAACGGATTTAGATTTTATTTGACAAGCTTTTGCAAGCAGCTTAGTCCCGGATTTTAATTAAAAATCACATTAATGCCGACAGCCACATGTCGCACTGCACTATGCCCTAGGCAACATTAGTTTATGGTCGACTAAAGATTTGTAATTACAGTAGGGGGCAATCTTAATTAAACATCGGCAGCACAACGACCCGGGAACCCTAGTGCTCTCGGCAAGCGCTCGAAAATTATACCTACGCTAGATCACAGTACCAAAAACCGTTGAGACCAAAAACTTTATAACTTGACGAGTATAACGAGTGCACGGTTGGCGTAGCGGTCGCCTCGCCGCTTTAAACTACGCTGGTCTTCTATCTTTGTGTTATTCGCAAAGATTTGTTCTGACTTGGTGTGCTTTGTGTGAGTTATTCCAAGTGTCAAACAAAAAAAACCAATAAGATATAAAATAAAATGCGTTATTTTGGCAACGAATTACGCAAATTGCTTGGTTTGAACTCCACAGATCAAACAAAACTTGACCTACTGTATCGATGTTTTTATGATAGTGTGTTTACAATACCGGTTCGCGATTTGGCGTCCTAGAAAAACACAATTGTTTTCTTTTTAGCACACATTTGCTGTTTGGTGACTAATTTAATTTTTAGTCTTCTCGCATTGTTTGACTATGAACAACTACAAACTGCCTTTTAGTACCTACGTCTATCTTTTGAAACTAGGTTCTGCTCAGAACTTTTTTAATGCTAGTAATATCCATTATAGTATAGTATAAACAAAAATTAGTATAATGCCCATTCATTTGTTTATAGTAATTTTAGTAAAGATATTATAATAAACCTTATAATATGCTAAGTTCAACCATATAGTCTTCTCGATAAGTTGAAAATGGTACAAAACAGAGATACTAGTCTTAAAAGTATGTGCGATAGCTCATTGGATCCGGAATGATGCCTAGAAAATGTGCCAAAAGCATGTATTAGCACATACCAAATTGCAAAAGTTATAAGCAATTAAAGTTTTTTGCCAATATTTCAAAAACTATAACTATATATTTAAGAAATTTCAAAAAAAGATTATTCAACTCCCGGTATTCTATCTCCATTGTTTATACTTTTAATTTAACGCTGAAAATAGGTCTGCGCGCGACATTTTTGGGTGGCACGCGTGGCGTCAAAAGAGAGTACGGCACAATAATTAACTTATTTAAGGTATTGAATATTTTTTTTATTATTTGAAAAAAATATGGCGTGTTCTGAACACTATAAATAATTTATTCCCGTTGGAAATTTTACTTAAAATTAATTTTTCAACAAGTAAACAATTAAATTTTCTCGAACTAACGTCTTAATTGTAAGTGAAAAAAAAGTTTAAATAATGGTCGTAAAAAAGTTTGCTTCGTAGAGCCTTTCTTGCATATATACTTAACAAGATTGTGCCATAAAAAATCAAAAAATATTTATTTAAACTTTGTTTATAATTTTTTTTTTACTTTACCAAAAACTTAAAAATCCAAGTAATGTTGTTCAATTAGTTAATTAAAATAAATTTAAAAGTGTTCCTTTTATACGTACATATTCACACTCTTCAGTGCAAGATACAGCTTTCTTAGATTAAACGTTGACAAGTCAATGATTTAGGAGATATATTTACACTGCCCAGTACAGGCATTGTACAGTCTCATAGTTCTCATAATCGTATCTAATTATTCCGTAGTTGTATGCAAGTTTATTTTTTTTAAGTATTCAGCCACTTTTGTTGCTGGCCGGACATGGAATTATCATCACAAATTCGCCGTAGTAGCGTTCGAGGTGCAGAAATCGGCAATTATGATTAGATGAATACAAATGGAAATTTGACCGATTCACTCATATCCAATCAATACTATTAAATATCACACCATGAAATGTGGTTGTAATACATCTCTGTCCTCATCCTTCTGGGTAATATATACCTATATATTATAACAACCATATTTCACCTGTTATTTTTAATACCGGTGGTAGTTGGTAACCTTAGGAATTATGGCCAACAATTGCATTGAGCACTATAGATGGGAGAAAGCTCGTCTTGATCGCAAGAACGTTTGCATTTCAATAAGCAGACGAAACTATGCATTTATGTGTAATGCAATTACTAAGGACGAATCAAAGCATTCCAATTTTAGTGAATGTCCAATTCAATCAAACAGGATACAATCCTAGCGATCCAATTCCACTTGAATGTAAAGGGAAACACGTACACGATTGAGCCGTATATTGTGAAGGATGGTTAAATGTCTATTGTTACATTCATCCAGTAGCTGGCTCCAGTGCGAAGAATGAACAAAAACAAAAGAACTGTAGTGTCACGGAATTTAAGCGCCGTGACGGAATGGACTTCATTTTTATGTCATAAATGTCTTAATAAATGACATCGTGACGAAGCTGATTACCAGAGATTCAGTACATGATTCTGAGGTCCCAGGTCCAAACAAAACCCACTAGCAAATCCATGATTATGACGCCTTTTTTGTTATTTTTTTGCGATTTTTCGAGTGATTATGGTAAAGTTACGTTACCCTAGACTATCCCTATACATTATTGCTATTGCCCGGTCAACTTGAAAAATTTTCCCATTTGCAGAGTATTTCGATCAAAAATTATGTTTATTTGTAAGCTTATTCTCATACATTTGCGATTTTTCATGACGTTTAAATTATTTCCAAGAAGAGCAATTTGCCGATGTGTGGCAATTGCCGCTAAAAAGTTTTGCACCCAGGGTTTAGAATCATTCGTTTCGTTCATTCATTAAGAGAAAGTAACTATGTATGTCTGTCGGTAACGCTTTCACTGCTAAATAACTGAACAGATCTTTATAAAAATTGGTATCGAGATACCTAAAAGGAGTCAGTGAAAAAACTCATACTCATGTTATTTTTAATTGTGATAGTTCAAAATAATAAGATTTAATTACAAAATTAGAAAATTATATTAAATGTGAAAGAGTTTATACAAAGAAGCGTTAGCGTTTTGCCTTTACCCTTACTCTACACCAGACTAGCTTCCACGCACTCCGCCCGCGTGGTAGGTCGATAAAAAGTAGCCTGTATTATGCCTGGGGTCTTTAACTATCTACACACCAGTTTTCATTAAGATCGTTCCAGTAGATTCGAAGATTTCTGGGTGCAAACAAACAATCAAACAAACAAACAAAACAATCTTTCATAGATCTTATCGTATAGATAGCAGGAAAAACAACTTGGTACGCAGAACGCAGCGAAACTTCTATTCAACAACATTCACATGATACTATGTCTAGGTATGGATGTTCCTGGACACGGTCGGCTTAATGGGATGAGGCAATTAGGGAAATCAAAGCTTTCAGATTTCGTGGCTGTACATTTCAATCGAAGAAATTGCTATCGTCGAGATTCAATAACATTAAGCTAGAAAGGGTACACTGTACATGACTGTATGAACCTGTGAAGTAGGCGTTGAAATAACTGTGATTATAAACTTTATCTGTGAAAACTCATGAAGTTTTCTGTTAAAATATCTGATTTTAATAGTGGTCGCACTTTTTAGAACGACTTTTAGGACAAAACCTTTCATTTACTTTACTAGAAACCTAAATCCCGTTAGTTTATTATCAGCTAAACAAATACATTTCACTAGATTTTATGAGAACATACGCGAACGTTTATATTTTAAAAAAATGTGTTTTGTAAGAAAGTAATGGAATGGTTTTGGTTACTGATGCTGAACGGTTTTCAGATTTCTAGTAAAGTCAAAATATGGTAGTATAATTTCTTCCTGCCTAAATAGCGATTTCATTACCGTGTTCATTGTAGTGAGATGACGCTCATAAATTAAACAGGCGACGTTTTCAAGTGCCCCTTTGAAAATGTCGCCCATGTGCGGTGTCCGGTAAAACCAATATGGAACCAAAAAGGAAATATTCTATGAGTTTTCTTTTTTTTTACTTTTGTACTTGACCCCTGACGGCGAAAGAACTTCGGTGTCACTTTCTATCTTATTACCGACTTTATAAAAAAATCATTACATAAGCAGTAATGAGTATTAAAATGTTCTAATTGCGGTGAATTTTATTGGTTTTAATGCCATTTTCATTCAAATTGAACGTCATTTTGGTGTTGCACATTGGCACTCTAAGCGCGGCGCATCGGAGCCCTTGAGGCATTATACACTCCACTGATAGATCCTGAGCTGTAATTATTATCACTGCCTCGTTGATTTAGTGATCTAGTGGTTAGCATATGCGCCCTCTCACCGCGAGGTCCTGGGTTCGATTCACGGGTCGGGTTAAAATGTTTCAAAACCTGTTTTAGTCACTGTCCTAGATTCAGTCCGTAGATTCACTATATTATGCGGTAATGCTGCCAGCATTTTGGGTACGAAGTCTCCTGACAATAACTTATTAAGTTTAGATTAAGTTATTAGTCAATATGTATATTTTTCTGTACATAAAGAATTATTAATAAAAGAATCATTAATATTAAAAAAAACTATATTATACTACATGTAAATATTCACCAGAAATCACCACAAAAACACAGTTTTCTACAATATTTTCTCACAAACAATACTTTCGTTTGAACAATGGTGGCGCGTTTTAGACGTTTGCATTTCCCGCTCATATTTTCACTTTTTAGTAATATTTTATCGGTTTAAATAATAACTAATTAAAAGAATACGTTATAATGATAATGGTACAGTAAACGCTCATACGTCCATAGCCATGCTAAGGACTACATTGCTATGAACGGTACGAGCTCGATACAACCAGTACACACACTAACGAAGTCGCGTGCGTGTTTAGCAGTTTATAAGATAACACACACTAATGAAATGTTGTCGCATTCGTACTAAACGCGTCACAGTGGCGACCGGTTTTTTGAATTCGCATCTATCTATCATGAGCAGGTAGGTAGCTATATCGGGTGAACATTGGGATCACGATCAACTAAATCTGAGTTTGAAGCTTAGTTGATTGTATTTTGTTTTTACGAAATCATAATAATATTTGTAACATTTTAAGCACAAACTTGTTAGGTATTCATGCTTAAATTGCGATACAATACATGTATACAATACATAAATAGTTACATATTGATATAATAACTAATAAGTTAAATATGTTATATATTTAACTTATTAGTTATTATATCAATATGTGTAATATTTTAAAGCAAATTTTAGCTTTGCTATGCCTTTTTGTAATTTATAAAATATTAAAGTTGAAAAATTAAGAATCCAGCAGGACTCGAACCTGCACCCCCTGGGTATACGCCCCAAGTGCTTTGCCAATTCAGCCATGGATTCGTATGCTACCAGACTCGAAATTTCTCAACTCTTTTTGTGCCAGCTTTTAGCTAGACGAACCTTTTGGTTTTAGCGCCATCTATGTGATGTAATAAGTCACTATTCACATACTGTAAGTTTGAATTAAGATCAACACTGTTACAGTCAAGAGATGACGCATTTTTATCAAATACTTGTAATATTTTAAAGCAAATTTTAGCTTTGCTATGCCTTTTTGTAATTTATAAAATATTAAAGTTGAAAAATTAAGAATCCAGCAGGACTCGAACCTGCACCCCCTGGGTATACGCCCCAAGTGCTTTGCCAATTCAGCCATGGATTCGTATGCTACCGGACTCGAAATTTCTCAACTCTTTTTGTGCCAGCTTTTAGCTAGACGAACCTTTTGGTTCGTCTAGCTAAATTCAATTGGCTTAATTCAAACTTACAGTATGTGAATAGTGACTTATTACATCACATAGATGGCGCTAAAACCAAAAGGTTCGTCTAGCTAAAAGCTGGCACAAAAAGAGTTGAGAAATTTCGAGTCCGGTAGCATACGAATCCATGGCTGAATTGGCAAAGCACTTGGGGCGTATACCCAGGGGGTGCAGGTTCGAGTCCTGTTGGATTCTTAATTTTTCAACTTTAATATTTTATATATCAATATGTTTATTATTTAACTATTTACGTAATTTTTTACTTTTATTTGCATTGTTGTAAGGTAGAAATAAAAAAAGTCACGCTCAATGATGATAACAATGTTTATTCGTTTTATTTATTTATACAATTAATAAACTTTTAAGAGCATTGTGACGTCACATTCCTACCTAAATAAAAAAAAGTTCTCTTGTAACCGTTTATAAGATTTTTGTTTAATATAATAACTAATAAATTAAATATGTTATTATTATTAAACTACTTAAGTATTTTTTTTATTGTCATTGTTGTAAGGTAGAAATAAAAAAGTCATGTTGAATGATGGTAAAAATGTTTATTCGTTTTATTTATTTATACAATTAATACATTTTAAAGAGAATTGTGACGTCACATTCCTACCTAAATAAAAAAGTTCCCTTGTAACCGTTTATAAGATTTTTTTTTGTAACCCATTTAGTCAATTCATAACATTGATAATACAAATTACTAAATTGATTCTCAATGACAACAAGGACAGGTTCTAATAACAAAAATTTAATTGTTGATACCCACTTATAATAGGTTTTGGTATACAGCAGCGTTTATTGAAGACTAATATTATGATTTACACTTTATGAAGATGTTTTTTTTAATGTAACGTCACAATAAATGTATTGAGGTTACAGCTTGTCTTGACGAAAAGAAGAAGGAAACTAAACCTCCATTGAAGATCATTAAATATTTACAGAAGTGCTAATATTCAGTTACAGCGTCTTATTAGTAAAACCAAAACATCTTAAATTATAAATAATTATAACATTATTAATATTTCGTATAACCCCCATTATTTTCGATGCAGTCAAGTAGACGTTTGCGCATGGACCCTACAATATTATCACATATATTATATGGGATAATATTGTAGGGTCCATGCGCAAACGTCTACTTAAGAGGAACCAGTATATTATACTGGTTCCTCTTAAGTTTTCCCACACTTCCATGCAATGGGTTTTTAACTGTTGTATACACCATCATCCCGTGACTCCCACCTTTGCACCATCAAACCCCATACATTTTCTATATATTTACAAATGTGTGAACAAAGTGAACAAGATAAAGAATACTATATTTCTGTCCCATTCCTTCTAATCAAGTAAAAACTTCAAAAAGTATAATAGTAACCAAGTGAGATTTGAACCTGCGGTGAATTGGTTATCGCATCTAACTGCATGCCTTAACCGCTCGGCCATCTTGTCACTTACCTTGTGGTTGAAATTATGAACTACAATTATTTGTTAACAACATGTGTCTATTTCTTGGAAATAGAAGGTCGTAAGTCAAACTACACTTCAAACTATTGCCTTTTGAGATTGCTTATGGACTTTTGGTTGCGACTGTACAATAATAAAGATTCAAAAGAAAAAAATCGAGGCCGATTGAAAAATTATGAACACTCCCCATTCCAAAGAGAAGTGATTCAATCAAAGCGATTCTATTTTGGCCGTTATTCAATTCAATCACATAGACTTCAATCTCAGCGATCCAATTGCAATTAAGCTGTGTGAAGGTATCTGAACTGTGTGGGGTTTGTTTGATGAGTACATGAGTACATCAAAATAACTAATGTAATGGTACTGTACCTACATGTAGAGCGCCGATAGACAAGACGGGAGACCGTAAGAATGCAGAGTCGATTCGTCTTTAGGAAGGTGCACACATCTTCCTAAAGACGAATCGACTCTGCACATGACAATACACATATTTATCATGGAAATTACCACTCGCTAACGGCGAAGAAAGATAACGTGAGGAAACCTACATATCAGAGAGAGTACCTAAAAAGTACTCAAGGGTGAGATTTCTAGCAATCCACACTTGGGCAGCGTGGTGAAATATGGCCTAACCCATGTATACACATACAGAGCTGTTATTATAAACTACAAGCTTCCGCCCGCGGCTCCGCCCGCGTGGTATGTCAATTAAAAGTAGCCTATATGTTAATCCAGACTATAAGCTACATGTGTGCAAAATTTCATCGAAATCGACCCGGTAGTTTTGGCGTGAAAGAGTAACAAACATCCATCCATACATCCATACATACAAACTTTCGCCTTTATAATATTAGTAAGGATTCTACGTCGGGGTACCCAAAAAAGTAGCCTGAGCTTAAGACGCGGTTGAATAATTTGGATCCAGTGGTAATTTTGTCTATAGCTAAATTGGGGCATACGCTAGTTGTGTTCAAATCCAACTATTAGGCATTTTAATAATAAAAATTAGCTTAATTTTACTCAAAGGATAGGTAGGTTAACCTTAACGACACTTCCTCCTTTCGGAGAGTCACGTCGAGACATCTCACCCAGTAGTCAGTATTGAAGATCTGTGACTGATGTAAGATGCTAGTTATCCGACTATATAGAATTAGTAACTTATGTAACACACAAATACAATAACGTAATTGATAAAATTAAACTTATCAGTTTAAAAAGACATATTTTCAACCTTTTAGGTTGAAACAGTCACTTTCTTTAAGGTAACTATTAGTTGGTCCAAACTTAACACCACTTTTTAATGGACATCCAAAAAGGAGGAGGTTTCAATTCAATTGTGATATTTTTTTTAATAATTTCGTAATAGTTATCAAGCGAATTAAGACTTTAATGTTGTGGAATGTCTTTGCAGTTTTTTCTTAAGGTGGACTAGTACTTAATTAAGGATATGCAGTGAGAATTGTAACAGTTATAAAGCTTTGATAAATTAAGCATTAACGCATTTAACGCTGGGTATTGATGATAGTTAAATTTGGCAAAGCTGCGCGGACCGATTGATCTTGAAGGTTAAGCATTGCTTGCTGCGGTCGGCCGTGGATGGGTGACCATCTTTAACATAACGAGTTTTCCTCCGTGCCTCGGACAGCACGTTAAGCCGTCGGTCACGGGTGACATTTGAATATCTACGGCAGTCGTTACGGGCAGAAATTCTGACAACTACCCTAACAAAGACCCATAAAACAATAACCCACAGATCAGACTACAGCAACCTTATCACCAAACGCACTTTTAGACTGCCACCGACTAGAACCATATCCCTTTTGGCTAGGCGATGTCCCACTTTTATACATTGCCATGTCTACAACAAGGTATATAACACTTGCAACATCAAGGATCGTGCACGCTTTGCCTGCAAAAACGTTGTAACAGAGTGGTCACTTACATTAAATTACGAAGAAACAGAGGTATTACTTCTTTAAATCCAAGGGCATACAAATACACACCCACCCACCTACACACACGCACACACACACACACACACACATACACATACACACACACACACACACACACACACACACACACACACACACACACACACACACACACACACACACACACACAAACGCGCGCGCATTTTTAACATTCTCCATTTATATCTTTTATATTTTTTATTCTTTTTAAATTAGTATCTTTCAATTCAGATACAACTAGAAAAATTATTATTAAGTTAGGTTTCCAAAACACAGGAACACCTAGTTTGGAAACCACTGTAAAAACAATGTCTGTATCTCTTTTGGTAATAAACTTTATTTTATTTTATTTTATTTTAAAGAGTATCGTATTACCTCAATCAAACTGAGTTTTGGGAGTCTAATGGCAGTCGCTCCACGTAAAAAACTGATATTCAGCTAAATCCGTTAGACTAGAAACCGATCCCAATGTAATTGCTAAAAAAGGTTAGCAAGATTGATCATTGTTAACTTTTACGCGGACAATTAATATAAACGCAAATTAAACAGTGTATTAATCAAAAATAAAATATATCTTGCAAAGATTTCGCTTCACACGATAAAATTATATAAGTCGCCTTGAAGACCGCACAGCAGTTACAGAAAATAAAACATTTGCGAAGATGGTCATATTTGAAAGAACTATGGCAGTTGTAATGATTAGTCAGAGGCTAGAAAATCTGTCAACTAGTCTACCAAACATCGTCGCGTCTGATGGACGTAAAATACTGATATTCAGCTAAATCCTAGGCTAGAAGCCAACTCAATTATACCTAACTAGGAAAATGCTTGGCAGTGTCTAATGTCTTCAAAGACATTATTGGGCAGTCGGGTTAAACACACGGCGGTGAACCAGCTAACGATATTATTTTAGTTAAGTATAAGTTTTGAGACTAAACATGTTTATTTTCTTATATATTAGATATGAGAGATGTTGCAATTTCTTTGTTCACGATAAAACATAATAAAAATATCGAAATAACTCGCTACAATAATTATACATGGTAAATATCCCATGATTTCTATTAATTTAGTTAGTTTATTTTATAGACTAAAACAGAAGCCTGGATATATCCAGAACAGTGGCGGAACAGGATCATTTGAATGTTTGTTAAGTCTATATAAAACTTTAATCTTTCTATATTAATCATGCGCTGATTAATATAGAAAGATTAATTAGGAAAATGGTAGATATAATCCCCGCAAATTAATAATAATTAAATGGTACCTTGTTCCGATTCACCTTTTTGACTATATAACAGTTAAGCGCAGTAGGCGCGATTAAACTTTATCGCACTCTATACAATGCAAACGAATTTTGACAGGGTTCTATTCCATTAGCAATTTGCGGTGACTAAGTGTCAAGGACATAGGCCTCTCTCAAGGCGCGCCAAAGTTCACGGTCCTGTGCCTTACGCATCCAATCGCTACCAGGAATTTTAAGCAGATTGTCGCGCCATCTTGCACCTTGAGAGAAGCCTATGTCTTGCAGTGGACTGCTACAGGCTTTTATGATGATAATGAAGTGCCAGGGGTCTAGCAGGGGTTACCAAACTATGCGCCACAGCACATCGCACTAGTGCGCCGTAGAAGATATGATAACGAGTTGGAGAAGGAATTTTTGCATATAAATCTGATTTTTGAACTGGCAAAAGAACGCACGATAAGCATTATTGTAGCCTAGGTGCACTTAATATCAGAACAAAGGTGCGCAGCGACCGAAAAAAGATTGGGAACCCCTGCTTTTAAATAAAAATACTACTTACATATCGACACCAGAAGTATGAATTAATGTAAGGGACAAAACACGACTTTTCAGGAGAGCCAAAAAACGATTTTTTCCTTACAAAATCATCTGTAACTTTTTATCGTCTTCTCCTATCTTAATGGTGTCTAGGACAAAGTTTCTTAGAATTTCTTCTTCTTTATCATTATAAACAAAAGATTTACGTAAAGTCACTGGTTTAGAAGATAGGGTGTCCTTTACATTAAAAAAAATAAATTAGTTTGCCTTTACGGTACTGATATTTTCAATGTAATCTTTTCCGTATTAAGGTAAACGCCAACTTTGTTAAGGAAATTCTGAAAAAACCTACTGTAAAGGACGTAAATGACTATGAAATGTGGTGAAATTTGATGTATCATGGCTAATTTAGAAACTGGTATAGGCGATTTAGGACCTTATATCTTTGATATTCAGGTCAATGCCGTATTTAATAGGCTACTTTCAAGTGGAAAAATACTTAATGCCCATTTAAACACTTAACTGCTTACCTATTTCGAGATTTTTAAACAAAACCTCTACTAAAATGTGTTTGAACTAACTCAGTTAAATTTAACCAGCTTGTTTAAGCCATTTTTAACGCTAAACAAACTGTCTTTATCTCTCTGCCCGATATAAACATTGAGTAATAGAGTTTAAGATCAAACCCTGCCTTATCATTAATCCAGGAGCTATAAATTTGATGAAATTGGGGTTTAAAAACTAATTTTATTGTGAGATAGATTCTCATAACGAATAGGAACACGACAGCATAGTAGTGACCACTTTCCCAGGTGAAACTAAGTGTGACAGCATGTAAACTACAAAATTAAAGACAGAAATAATCATTAAATGTGTTTTATTTTGTATTGTTCTTATAAAAAATTAACAGTCTTACGTAGAAAACTAATATAACTAACAATTAAACATATTTAGTAGTTTGGACTTATTAACAGCCTTTTACATAGATCAATACAATTGACCATTATCACATTCTCGGTAGTTTGTTCTTATAAAAAAAACTATCAGTCTTTCGTAGAAATCAATACAATCAACAAATATATTATGTACTCTAAGTATCTTTGTTGATTGTATTGATTTTTACGTAAGACTGTCTTAGGCTTATGTAGAAATCACAATTAAACATACTCAGCAGTTTGTACTTATGAAAAATTAACAGTCTCAGATAGAAATCAATACAATTAACAATTATACTTTACTCTTTAGTTTGTATTTAGCCGAAACTAATAGCCTTCACATAGATTAATACAATTGAGCATTATCACATAGTCTGTAGTTTGTTCTTATATAAAAATAATAGTCTTACGTAGAAATCAACAAATATACGTACTCTGTAGTATATAACTATGAAAAAACAACTTGCTTTTATAGAGATCGATACAATTAACAATTAAACATACTCAGTAGCTTGTACTTATGAAAAATTAACAGTCTTTGACACAAATGAATACAATTATACTTACCCTTTAGTTTGTATTTAGCCTAAGCTAATAGGCTTTTACATAGATCAATACAATTGACCATTATCGCATAGTCTGTAGTTTGTTCCTATTAAAAATTAACAGTCTTACGTAGAAAACTAATATAACTAACAATTAAACATACTCAGTAGTTTGGACTTATTAACAGCCTTTTACATAGATCAATACAATTGACCATTATCACATTGTCGGTGGTTTGTTCTTATAAAAAACTATCAGTCTTACGTAGAAATCAATACAATCAACAAATGTATTATGTACTCTACGTATATTTGTTGATTGTATTGATTTTTACGTAAGACTGTCTTACATAGGCTTACGTAGAAATCACAATTAAACATACTTAGTAGTTTGTCCTTATGAAAAATTAACAGTCTTAGACATAAATCAATACAATTAACAAATATACTTTACTCTTTAGTTTGTATTTAGCCGAAACTAATAGCTTTACATAGATCAATACAATTGACCATTATCACATAGTCTGTAGTTTGTTCTTATAAAAAACTAACAGTCTTACGTAGAAATCAATACAATCAAAAAATATACGTCCTCTGTAGTATACAACTAGGAAACATCAACATGCTTTTATAGAGATCAATACAATTAACAATTAAACATTCTCAGTAGCGTGTACTTATGAAAAATTAACAGTCTTTGACATAAATCAATTCAATTAACAATTATACTTACTCTTTAGTTTTTATTTAGCCTAAACTAATAGCCTTTATAATAGATACGTACTTTATAGTATAACTGTGAAAAATCAACAGGTTTTTCAATATACTAGTTATCTTCGATAGCTGACTCGTCTTCATCTGTTTGATCAAGAGTATCGGAGATAGACAACTTAGTAGACATATTTAAATATTCGCAATGAAATCTTTTGGGCACTATACCATTGTCACACAATTTTTTAAGATCGTTAAATTTTGCAACAGATATTGGCAGCTTTTTTTTGTATAAAAGTGGCAAATCCTCTATTTGCCACCGCTTTATTTCCAACGTGGGTGTACAAGCGGATGATGGTGTATCAGGTCGAACATCGACATCTCTTCCTTTTATTGTCTTCGTAGCTTTTACAGAACTCTTTTTTCCTATACCTTTACCTTTACCTTTCCCCTTTTCTCCGCTGGGTTTGTATAATTCTATTGCATGAGTAATACTATTCTCTAACATAGTGTATTTAATATCAATTTTATTTAAGTTACATTTTTTTATAGTGCAAATTCTAATATTTTTAAAGTGTAGATCTTTATTTTTTAGACTGGTTTGGGTAAATACTGAATCCGCAAGATCATTGAAGTTAATAAAATCAGTGTGGTCTAAAACATTAACAGTATACGGCTTTGGACGTTTTCTGGCGCTCTCCATAAAATTCGCCCATTGCGAAGGTGCCCAAACGATTAGTTTTTTTACCTCCTTTTCTATGACCGCATGCATACTGTCCACGGGCATGTAGGTATGGCCTGCCAAAAGATAGTTTATTTGTATTACGTTTAGATTCTTAGAGTTCTCTAAAAAACTTTTTAACATTGAAATTATGATTTTATTTTTATTTTGCCCTGGGCAATTGTCACAATATAATAACAGCTTTATGATTCCTCTACTATCTACTTCTTTTAAATATTTGTATAAACATGTCGCTATTTCACAGCTTCCCCTCTTACCATCAGCCTCACCCCATGTATAACAATATCCATTTTGTGTCCTACTCTCATAGACAGTTAAATTATATACAGCATATTTTCTGGCATAGTATAAGTGCATACTTTCACCGTAGGGCGTCGCTAGCACTTTTTGAAGATCGAAACTAGCTACTAAGGTGTCATTACTTGTCTGATTTTGATGGAAATTGAATCGCTTATAGGTAGCCTTTTTTTCAAGTAAATGAGTTTCTAGTAATTGATCATTATTGGTGTTCGTGCACGGATTAGGATTATTTTCATTTTTAGTGCAAAGCAAACATTTGTCCTTTTTAGGGACGTGAAACGCGTAATTATACTCTTTAAATATACCGACGAATAACTTTTCGCTTAAGTAGGATTCGGATAAGGCCGTACAGTGTTTAACGTATATTCTATATAAATTTGACAAATTTTTAAATTGTTCAGGCAAATACAGTCTTGTAGAATTTTTTCGATTATAGTGAGAAGGTAAAGCTGGTAGTGATTCTATGATTTTTTTTGCACTTTCTTTTATAGTTTCATCGTATTTATCTGGAGCTGTACGTTTCCGTAAATCATTCTTAGGTAGTCCTTCTTTCACATTCTGCAAAGTGTACAATATGTAAGTTTGGCTAACATCTAATGTCTTTAAAATGAATTGCTGACACACTTGTCGTCGTCCTTCATCTTCGTTTATGTAATACTCGTAGGTTAACGCACGTCTGCTAATATTATTTTTTGTCTTTTGACGCTTTATGCCGACTGCTCTCGAACATTGTACAATCCAGGTTCTTTTTTTTTCATCGTTAAGGTTCCAGAAGTAGTCAAATATTGCTTTTCTCCTCTCGTCCGTGATTTCGAAACATTTTCTAACACACTTCGTCTCTTTGCAAGGATTTGGCTGTAAGCATCTTTTTTCTTTTAAAATACCAGCTACTGTTTCATACGATAAACCTTTTTCTTTTAGACGTTTTTGAGTTTTACGTTTATTTTCAGGTATTTTCTTCTTTTTTGTAATTAAGTCACTTTGATCTTTGTCTTTTGGTTTCGTCTTAGTCTTCTTTCTTTTCTTATTTCTATGGATGTTTTCGGAATCTTCTGAAGTCATTTCTTCTTTGTCTGACCAACGATCAGAACTGCCTGCAGAAAAATCTTCATTCTCGGTGTCTGACAAAAAATCCATACACGATTTCACAAATAGGGACCTCCTTCGGCGTTTCTTTTTAGAACTTGCAACACTTGGTGTAGTAGTTGTAATAATATTATCATTATCCTTTTCGATTATTATTAAACCTTCATCAGGAGGAGTACCAAATCGCGTGCCAGAGGGACCAGCACAAGGTAAGTCATCTGCAGTCAACGATTCTTTATTTTGGACATCAGTAAATATTTTATTTGTAAGTATGGTAGGAGAAGTATCGTTTTCAGCCATCCTATTGTCTTCATGCAGCAAATATTCAACGACATCTGTGCTAACTGTGATGCTTTCTATATTTGTAGCTCGATTTGTGGTAGTACCCGCCAAAGCTTGTAGATCATCGTTCTGTATAGTTTCAATAGCATTTGACAATACGCAATCAAAAGGAATTTCAGTGACTTGACTCGGTGGATCATTGAAATTTTCGGTTCGAGAATTTTCGTTACTATTTTTAAAAAAAGAATGAGATCGGCACAAGGATATTGTCGACGTGTTTATAATTTCTGTGTCAGATTCGACAGGACACAACGATTCGTTGCTGCTATTTATAACAAAGTTAGGTCTTTTTGTTATTTGTGTCATTATGGGTGATTCCACTTCTATATCGCTATTTTCTATAAAGCTTTCAGAAGACTCCTTTCTGTTGTCAGCAGATCTTGAACAAAATAAATACGATTAAAATATTTTTTTATTAATAATGAACTTGAAATTAACTTAATTTACTGTAAGGAATTAACTAGAGTAAAAAAAATAACAAGCATTTAAAGTAAGGAACATTATTACTGTAGACTTTATTTCATTTTGAAGTAAAGTTGATTAAACACTTTTTTTTCGTTTGGAATATTTAAGGTGATTAGATTATTATAATTGGGTGTCTTAGTTCTGTTCATTTTTTAAAAGCATTGTTATAAAAACTGAAAAAATAATATTTATTTGTGTATCAGTAAATTAAGGTATGAGACTATTAGAATGAGTAATGTCCCTTACGTTAAATATGTTAAACAGTACAATAGTACATGTACAGTCAGCAACAGAATTAGCTATCAAAGCCTGTCATGAAATATCCAATATCCCATGTCTCATGTCTATGTCCCAGGTCCAAGATCTTGGATCCCGGCTCTTTGGATGGTACTGACAGTACAATTTTCTTGGTTATCATAAGCAAATGGTATATACCTACATACTTTAAAAAAAAATACAATAAAACAACCGACTTCATAATACTGACCTACTTTGAAAAATCATTAAATAAAACTAAACGTCGGTTAAATAGTTTTTGAAGTTGGTATTGTTCATTTTCTTTATATGAAAATTTAAAGGCTCCGACTTCAATAACCATATAACCGACTTTTTGCGTTATTTAATGTCTTTTCAAAGTAGGTCTTTTGAAGTTGGTTGTTTCTTTGGTCAAATTTTATTCACTCTTTTTAGTGGAGCCTCATCTGTGTATAACAGGAAATAATACAGATAACGGTTTTAATATGCCTATATTAAAGGAATTATCCTTGTACTCCTAACCATTGAGGAGTTTACCTTCCAGTATCAGCTCAGTAACATGAGAAGCTGACTGCTAAATGCAAATACCCAAATAGTTTTAGGTATTAATTGAAGAACGATAATTATAAAAGCCTATAAAATTCGAGGGTTGCCCTCAATTTCTCCAGGATCCCATCATCAGATGGTAAGTATACTCTTTCAAACAAAATTGTATAAGTTTTCCGTGTAATGCTTAGACTGAACGAAAACCATCTTATACTGGAAATGTATAAGTTGATGTGTAGCTGACTGTACTTTCAATAAGGGGTGAGCTTTGAAGAGCGAATGGGTTCGTAGCCAGCATAATTATTATTACTAACTCTGTCATACCTACTTATTTAATGCTAACGAGTAGTTCATCAGATTCTGTATTTAGAATTAACTATCCTGAGAATTAGTCTAGCAATTTAATAATAATAAAGGAAGTATAGATGGATATGATGAAAAACTTACCTTTCTAAAGTTCTCTTCATGTTTATTAACTTTTCCTTCCGGGCAAGTAAAGCACATAGTTTTTCAGAGTTCGTTTCATTGTTATCACTTTCACACATCGTTTTGTCTGTTCTGAACACAATTATCAATCGTTCAACACAAAACACTATTTCCGAATGCGCGCGGGCAGTGAGTGGTGACAGGTCAGTGGCGCGGGCGCACGGCGCGGTTACCATGATAACGAGTTGGAGAAGGAATTTTTGCATATAAATCTGATTTTTGAACTGGCAAAAGAACGCACGATAAGCATTATTGTAGCCTAGGTGCACTTAATATCAGAACAAAGGTGCGCAGCGACCGAAAAAAGATTGGGAACCCCTGTTTTTAAATAAAAATACTACTTACATATAGTAGCAGCAGCGAGGAGTTTTCTGCAGATGGGGTCAATGGGGCAGTTCGGGAAGATGGGGTCCAAGATGTTGTTCGCGAATGTCAGCGACATTATCGCGTTGGTACTCGGGCTGTAAAAAAAAACTTTGTTACAGCAATACGCTATTCATTAATGTTTGTAAATCTGACAAGCATGTGAGAAAATATCAATAGTCCGGCTAATTAAGAAGGTTTTAGGCCAGTAATGATTGGTTAATGAGTATGTAGACAGTATAGAGACAGTATAGTGAATGTTGTGTGAAATTCAAGAAAATCATTGTTATTTATCACCAATTA
This sequence comes from Hypena proboscidalis, assembly GCA_905147285.1. Classification (NCBI taxonomy): domain Eukaryota; kingdom Metazoa; phylum Arthropoda; class Insecta; order Lepidoptera; family Erebidae; genus Hypena; species Hypena proboscidalis. The sequence continues at coordinate 32,195,487 of LR990126.1, forward strand.
TCTGACTAAATATTAGATATTACGGGCTATTTACCATGTTTATTTATTTGACTGCATCGATGGTCTAGTGGTTAGCGTATGCGCCTCTTAACGCAAGGTCTCGGGTTCTATTCCCGGGTCAGGCAAGGTGTTATTTGTAAACTTTCCGTCAGGAAATTCTCAATAGCAGCACGGAGTTCGAATTGTGCCCGGTGGATGGCGATAGGCTCACCCCCTAGTCCATGGGTAGATAGAAAGGTATACAGGTCATAGAAGACATAGCTTAAGCATAACTTACACAAACACCAAGTTGGCATCCCATAGGTAGAGGAAGGCTGGTAGCGGTCCAAACGCCTCATGGATGTAATGGTAGTCTCCACCACTTTGAGCCAGAGTTGTTCCTGTGGACAAATTAATATAATATCTTATTGTTTGAAGATTACAAAAGTTAAAAAAAATATGTCATTGTACCTATTAAGGTTAATTTATGAATCTATTGTTTTTGATGCAGTAGAAATCACTCCCTACCATTGGCAGACACTTAACTTTTATATGCAGGGTGTCCCACGGCCATGCCACATGTAAAGCGAGTATCTTAAATATTCTAGGTAATTTAATTGGCTTTATGTTAATTGTTAGTGCACATGTACATTATTTATGACGAGCCGCGTGAATAAACACGACAACAGATAGTAAATAGTATTTTCATTTACATACTAGGTCTGAGAAAAGTATTTGTGACGAAAAAGCTAGAAAACTACTAGCAGTTTTAATCCAACAAAATAATATGAATAGTAATTGAAAAATGTTGTAGCTGTAAGTTAAGCATTATGGTGATTTCATAAATTCCTTGTAAGAATTAGTTACAAAGCTGATTAATGGTGATCAACTGTTTTGCTTTATAATGCTGAATAAAAGTGCTCACATGTTTTTTAATAAACTTTAATTTGAAAAACAGTAGTCTAAATTGAGTGCACGGTTGTGGTTAAAGCGGTCGCCTCGCCGCTTTCAACTACGCTAGTGTTGTGGGTTAGATCCCCACATGGGACAAATCTTTGTGTGATTCGCAAAGATTTGCTCTGACTCTGGGTGTGCTTTGTGTGTGTGAAATGTATGTTTGTGAACACCCCTGTAACATAGGAAATATTCCTAGTGCGGGCATCATTCAAAAAAAAAAAAAAAAATTAGAGTAATTACTACTCCTTATATTTTAATACTCTTTAAACAAATTTATTTTGATGTAACTGCTTCTCTTACAATTTTCTAAGACTTTTGATACACATGTGGTACTTTTAATTTTAGTCAGTTTATAAATTTATGGGTCAGATATGAACTATATGTCATCTCAGAAATTGTCCTTTAATGTGATGTATTAAGATAAGACAAGTGGCTTGAATTCACTACAACAACAAATAGAAGTATTGGCTAAAGCTTAGGTTCAAGACTGCACGAGTCATGTGACAAATAAAATTGACTCAAATTCTATTATTTAAAATAACAAAACAAAAACATGCTGAAGTTAAATCTTTGACAGTGTGACAGTGGTAGTAACATAAAGACATTTATACTCTGTCCATTTCTTTATTTTCTTTTTGACAGATTACATTTAGGGATGCCTTCACACGTTACTGATTCGATTTGAAATCATAATCGATGTTGTCTACGAAGAACTTTCAATCGATTAATTACATCGAAATGGTTTTAGTTCATAATTAATTATTCGTTTATTAGTATTTTTTATTAGATGAAATAAATATACAAAATAATAATATAATAATAATGTCACATACTTAGTCTATGACGATTTCCTAGTTACCTTTGTTTACATTTTCATTTTTAGATCAAGATTTCGACTTGATTTCTTGCAAATAATTATTCATGGAATCATGATACTATTATTGTATTCTTTTTTTTATAAAAATACAGACAATACACAAAAAAAGTCAAATGATCCTTTTTCATAATGATCGATTTATTTCATTTCACGATTTGATTTATAGTCTGTGGTTGTTTGTTACAAACAGTGAACTTCCCTAAAAAGTGCCGCTTGTCAATAAAGTACATTATTAATGTAGTACATTAATCTGACAAAAAAAAACGGTAATTCATAGGCGTGATCTGTCAAAAAGAAAATAAAGGAATGGACAAAGTATAGGTCCATAAATGAGTAAATATAGCATTCATAATTATTTTATGAATGAAGGTAATTCTTATATTTCTCCTCGAATTCAATTCCCAATCTGAAATTAGCTCAATACTTGATATAGTACGTTTATTTTGACAGTAATTGCGACACATTTAAAATGTATTGCGCATAGAATATTTCGCTATAAATAAATGCGAAAGATGTTCTACTTACCCAATTCTGCATACGACAAAGCACCGAGCGTTGCTAGGCCTCCGCAAGCAGCCCATACCGTGAGAGCACCATAAACCGAGCCAGTCTTGTCTAAAACCTCTTTAGGTGATATAAATATACCGCTTCCGAAAATAATGCCAAGAATAATAGCCACCCCTTCGAGCAGCCCAAGCTGCTTTTTCATTTTTACTTTGTCGTCACTCATTTTAGCAATTTAAAATAAACGCGTGCACTAAATAGACAACTTTTAATTTATGATGATCTACATTTACTGCATGTGAGATTAACCTAAACAGACACCACTTAACCTTTCACATTTCTCATTAACGATTACTTGAGCCCTTGTGCGAATCAACTGTTTCTAATTTAGCGAATAATTATTGCAAAAATAATGTCACTGATGATTGTACAATACATCGCAACAGCCTTTCATAGAGTTAACACGCGATTTAAGAAATTTTCGCGCTACCGACCACCCGCCCCCGCTAACCCGCTTGTTAATTTTCCTGTTCCGTCAGTTCGTCCTAGATTATTTATTTTCAATGTGTCAAATAAAACGCTGGACGTTTAGACGATCAATCTAGATCGCGCTATCACATCGATTCAAAGTTTGAGCAAACATTTCGTGTCAGACTTATAAACCAGTATGGACATGAAATGAACGCAAATATCTATGTATGGGGGGGCCAGATTATGCCAGGCCGTGCTAGTATCAAATCATAGGATTTGACAACTAGTTTTATATGGCATGTATGATCGGCGGTCATTGACATTCGGCAGTGAGGTAGTCCTGACAATGACGCCTCCGGTTAGCTTATTTCTTTAAGCATTTAGTCAACGTTTGGTAATCTATTTAATGATATTGACTACTTTGGTACCCACAATCAAAGTGGATAATATTCAGAACATTACGCCTATATGTATTACCTACCCAGATCATCATCATCTAATGTGATAGGTGGTAAGCCTAAGTGCTACTATTGAGAATTTCCTGACAGAAACATTCCAAATAAAACCTTTGCCCGCCTAGGAATTGAATCCGAGATCTCGTGGTCAGAGGCGTATACGCAAAGCACAACATAGGAGGCAATTAGCGGATACTATTAAATAGGAATGATGACTGAACCCGCGAAAGTAATAAAATGAACACTTTATCAAAATATAGGTAAACAGAAACCAAATGCAATATTTCTTGATACTTAAAGGTAATATAAGTCAAACTAATATTATGATTATTCAAAGTTTCATGGGCAAATTCATTTTTAAAGTAGAAATTTACAAAAAAAATATTTTTCATTGAATCACCCACACAATTTAATGCAAATTTCGTAATAAAACCACTTTCATAAACGCAATATTTCATATTAAATAGCTATCAAACAAAATTCAAATAACTTCACTTACAAGCTACAAATGGATAACGTCACGCCTTTGTAGCCGTTTGTTTAGAGCGTTTGAGCGAGTCTAATATTAATGACTTATAATCTAATCAAAATAGTTTCATCTTAGGCAGTTTACGTGATAACAAAATAATTATTTTAATAATGTTTCTAATATCGAGAGTTGTTACAACTACATACGAAAATAAAAAATAGTCATCATGGTCATCATGCCTATTGTCAAGGTTTTTTTTTTTTTTTTTTTTTATGGCTATTTGTTGTAACTTTTAGCCAGTGTCGTAGTATAAAAATTTTGGGAAACTAGTAGAAATCAACTAAAAGATAATATGATAGGGAAAGGATTACGGAATTTGGATAACGGATCAGATAAGTACATTATTATTTATAGGAAAGAAGATATGGAATAAGTGTATAAATATAGACAATATTATATTTTAATATTATTTACAGAAATAAAAATATCAAATATAGGTATTATAAAATAGAACAGGTTGATGGAGTAAACACAATATACTAGTAGGAAGTGGGACTTTTTGCTCAATCAGAGCATCCCAAAAAAGGCACGGTCATGAAGCGGGCACGCAAAAAATATCTAAATCTTGGACCTCATATCCACAATCGCATCTTTTGTTACCAACTATGTTGAATCGTGCCAGGTGCGAGCGGGCACTCGTATGTCCTAGTCTCATACGGATTATGATGGTTGTGACTTTTTTGTTACAATTGACTCTACTGAACCATGGTTTTAGAGGCACCTCTGGTGAGAGATGGAATAAGCGCCTTCCAGTGACAACACCCTCATCTGCCCAACGTTCATTCCAGGTATTAAATAACCATTTTTCAGGTTGTTTTCCTAAATCATGGCACCATACTTTATAATCAGTTAAATCACCACAAGTTATGGCATCTTTAGCAGCTTTATCCGCTCTTTCATTACCGATTATGCTTTTGTGGGCAGGTACCCACGTAAACATAACTCGTAAGCCATTATATGAGCTAGTTAAAATTTTGTCTCTGATGATATTTATAATTGGGTTATATGGCTTTCTAAACGGAAATTTGTCCAAAGCAAGAAGTGCGCTTTGGGAGTCGGCAAATATTATAGTTTTTTTTAATTTCATGAGTATCACATACTCAATGGCTTTCAACAACCCGAAACATTCTGCCATAAATACAGATGTTTCAGGCGGGAGTTTGACTTTTTGTACTATATTGTACTGAATATGGTATAAACCCACGCCTACATTATCAGAAGCGGTCAATTTTGAAGCATCTGTGAAGACGTGATCAAATTCATGTATATTTATATTGTGAGTTGTGTGTAGGATATTCGTAACATATACTAAACATTCATAGCTAAAAGTAAAAATCGGGAGCAAGGCAGAGCTATTGATTGGGGAGCTATTTTGTGTTAATTTACGGTAGGATAATATCAAACATGGGATTTCTTTTTGTTTCCAATACTGAAAGGACATACAATTATTAAGAATATCCAGTTTAGCTATTAATGGGTGGTCAGTAAAGTAAACTGAAAACTTTTTATTAGAAATTTATCAGCTAAAAACTGTCGTCTTATATACAAGGGAGGTTCTCCACACTCAACTTGCATCGCATTAATTGGACTTGATTTCATCGCGCCACATATGATTCTTAAAGCCTTAGATTGTATTGAATCCAGCTTTTTTAATCCAGCTTTGCTACCAGTATTTAAAACAAATGTTCCGTAGTGTCAAGGTTATTGCCAGGGCAGGCACTGTATTTTTACATTAGTAAATTTTATTTTTATTTTCTTTAAATGGATGATAACCGCTTTGCAGTGCAGCCAGATTGAGCTTAGTTGGGGTAACTGGCAACATTTTGATTTTCGTATAGTATTCATAGGTCCCGGCTACACACTCCTACTAATACATACAGTTTGTGCAAACAGATCGATCGCGCCGCGCCGCCGTATGAATTAACTGTTTGTATGTACAAGGTAAGATGGTGAGTGTAGCCTAGATGGATTGATTTAATGAAGATGATATGACTTGATATATTGGTGAAACCCGCATGATAATCCCTTCAGTAGTTTTTGAGTTTATCGCGAGTATTCGCGTGGCGTTGGACTTTGTTTTATAACATTTAATAAATATTTAAATAAATAAATATCTCACAACTTACACACAGCGCCATCTAGTCCCAAACAAAGCAGAGCATGTACTAGGGGTACTAGAATAACTGATACTAATATATATTTTTTTTTTCTTTTGAAAATACATACTTATTATTCATAGAAACGCTCAGACTTATACATACCCTCATGTTCATTAACACAAAGATTTGTCTTAGGCGGGAATCGGACCCGCGACCTCGGCGTCGCAGGCAGGTACACCAGATATATATAAATAGATTAATAGTTTGATGATCCTTAGGTATTATTGTTTGAAAGAGATAACCCTCTAAGAATCATTATAATTTTATTGAGCAGAAAAATGTTTAAATTTGCAAATTTGACTGAGTAGATTCAAGATTATGTTACATATATAATTTAGGTGTTATTTCTGGATCTGGATCTGGATAATATTGAAGCAAATCTGCAACCGGAGATTCTTGATCTTCATAAAAATCGCACGCCAGAAGATATTCTCGCTTCGAGTAATCATCTCCCTTACAAAACATTTCACCTGTAAGCAGAATTAAAAAATGTAAAGGATTTAACAGTTTTTTTTACTTTTGCAGGTACGAACATAATACCTTCAATATCCATGATATGCACAGCACTTTTCGCTTCAAGAGCACCTACGCAGTAATGCTCTTCAGTCAGATCTGGATGCCAATACATTATGGCATCTCTACACGAAGAACCAGCAATTGGTAGTAGAATTCTGTCCTATAAAAATATTAATGTGAATTATGGTATTAGTTATCAAGTCACAGCGCTTAAAATTTTGTTGATCGGGCCAAACATTACGCAGTTCCTGTTTATAATATAATATATGGCGAATGCAGTAACAAATAATCAACAAAGAGTCAAAGACATGCTATTTACCTTGCAAATTATTTTATTATTAACAATTGGTTCCTTAACTTCACCAGTGCAGAAGAATTTACGTTTCTTGCGCATTATCAACGTGCTTACTTCTAACACTGTTTTGATGCTATTTCCTGAAAACAGTTTTCAGGTATTACGCTACAGCAAAGTTTAAGTAGAGAAGAGACTGGTGGAAAGGGAATAGCAGGATAAATTATAATTAATTATACCTTTTTCTCCATTTATTGCTTCAAGCTCACGCATGCCTCGTGCTTGAGTCTCCCTGCTGTTCGATTGTTTCATATAATTGGCCAGCCTCAGCATAGCTTCAACAAATTCGTCGATGGGACCTATTTTAAGATACAAGTTTTATCCCACTCATTGTTAAATTTATGTATTGGCTAAATGTATTTTACCACTCTACCTGTTCCAAAACTCGATCCATCTAAGTAATTAAGAAATTGATAGAAGCGCAGAGCCTCATCAGATTCGATTTCATCCATCACTGGTCTCTACAAATTTAAAACTATGATTGAAAAGGGAATATCCTATATTTATTTATTTAAATGATATAAGAATTATACTGACAAATTTGCCACTCCATGCACCGACGTCTGAATATAGTGAATTCACCCTGCTTGGCATCCAATCAAGAGACGAACGAGCGACCAAGACTGGATGCTGAAAGTCAAAAATATTTTATCTTAAGCTATTTAAAAAATTATATCCATAGCTGAACCATGTACGATTTTAAAATTTGCTTACCAAAGAAGGTAATCTACAATAAGCATGATTAAAAACCAATATGAAAACTAAAAATGAAAACGGAGCAGCCGTCATGGTCGATTTCTCACTAAAATGTGAGCATATATATCTAACATACCAATCGTCAAAGGTAGTTAAAACTATTGAGTGGTTCGTTAGTTTTAAGTTATTGACTTTAAAAATAAAAGCTATCAACTCAATTAAAATGGTTAAAGTGGCAATTAGAATTCTATCGTAATCGACAAAAAGGGAATTTAAAATTAAAATCTATAAACTCAGCTTATATTTGTAACGACTTCAAAAAGAACTTCATTTATTTGATGTTATTGATTATGACCAAATTACCAAAACCAACACAAAATCAACGAAATCGCGTAATTCAACGCAATTTAACTTAGAACTCACAACACGCTTTTTACCCGCACCCGCAGCCCCCGTAAAAAAAAACAATTTTCACCTCAGCAGCTCGAAAAGGCGTTCTTTGCTGTGTGAAAACAATAAGTGAAACTCTATTTTGCTTCGAGGGTGAGGCAAAATTATTTCGAAATTTGAAAATCATTGATATCATTTTAGCGTACGAGGGGTCTTATACAAGCTTATAGAGGGATAGCCATTGAACTCTTCCGACTAACCCTCTTTCCACAAGCCTTGAATTTTATTAAATGTGGTAAGAAAAAACCGTTTGGACAGGAACCTTGGGGTTGCGTCATAATGACACAAAATTTTGTAAAAAGTTTTTTTTCATAACCCTCTTCCACAAGGCTGCAATTTTAATATGTTGTAATTTACATCATAATTATGTGTTTAAGTGTAAAAACAAATTGCCAGCCCATTTTGGTGGTTACAAGTAGGCACTTGTAACCAGGTATTATTTAGGCAGGCGCCTAAATAAGGTAATGTTGTCATCGGGATAGTAACTCATAACCTGCTCCCACAAAGCTTAAATCTTGAGGGAACATTGTTTTATTTGTTTAAAAATATATTATGTAAAGAGCCAAGAACATCCCTGCGGTTACAAGTGCCTGCCAGAACAGCACGTCAAAGAGTGTTTCACGGCGATGCCTCATGAATGTTAAATAATGAAGATAAGAAAGAAAGAAAGAAAGAAGAAATTGTTTTAATTTTAAAAACAATTTAAATAGCTTTCTTACATTTTATGAAAATATGCTTGTATCGCCGGAGAATCGAACAAGCTAGAATTCAAAAAAATACATCCTGTATAGTATGGCGTCAATCGGTAGCATCAATCGTAAACAAGTATCAAATCTCTTTTATCAGGGTGTTTTAAATGAAAACCCATTGTTCATGTACTCGTAACTCTTAAACTGAGCAATTTGCGTGGTGGTAATGACTTCGTTTTCACGCTAAACATGAATAAATAACTTAAACATTGATTAAACTCTTTTATTCCTTATTTAGTAGGTACTTATGGGTGAATTGCACAAGCAAAAAAAAAATACACGGCAATCCTGAGAATGGTAGTGCAATGTGCTGATTTTTTATTTTATATATTTTTTCTCAATAAAGCAAGTACTTCTCTACCTTGACAAAAAAAATCATTGATTTCTACCCTATAATATACCAAAGAAAAAAATTACAAAGTGTATTTTTATCATCACGGTGGCCTGTCCTGAACCCAATTCTGCTCATAAAATACCTTCCCCTGCAAGTGTATTCGTAATATGGATTTAAATCGGTTGTTTTATCATTAAATTATAATATATTCGATCAAATAAAACCATTTATGTTTGTTTATCTTCTTTCTCATGGATTTGACTGGCAGTCAACTTTTGTCTGGAAAAAGTTATCATTTCAGAGGATACTAAGTTAGTAGAATAGCCACGTCAACATTGCGTTGTTATCATAGTAAAAATCTATTTTTACTATGTTGTTATGCCCTTCTCACCTTTCCTCACTTCGGATCAGGCCGGCTCAACCTCTAGGCGCGAACGCACCCGTCCGAACGTCTTGCGGTTTCCCGCCAAAAAAGTAAGTTTATCATTTCAGTAATATGGGGACAAAAGTAGGATTATTTCGGTGGCTGTTATAACTCGTGCTAGATTCGTTTAATTTGTTTCAAAATTGTGTATTTAATTTTGCCGTAAGTACTGATTTGCTTGAGTAGTTTTCATTCATATTGTTTTAACAATTTTATCACACAGTAAGAAACGATGCACAGTCTATCATTTCGGTGGTAATTTTTTATCATTTCGGTAGACACTTTTCATTTCAGTGGACCCTGAAAAATTCATCCTTAAATGTTTATGTAAGTTTTGATGATATTTGTGTCCACTCACACACAATGTTATAAAATAGGCTAAAGTTTCATTTGTCACTTAAAATATATAGATAGCATTGAAATAAAAAAATCCTACCAAAATGACACAAAAAAATCGCTTGTTGAAATTCACCCTTATATAGCCAATCTCAATTTTAAACTTTGACCTTAAATAACTTTTTATACGGAATAAAATATATTCCATTTTCAAAATGCAACGAAATCTATTCAGCAGTCAGATTCAGCGCTAAAATTCAGTATTTTTTTTCTTCATTCATCGTATTTGATCACTGTTGATCAGCCTTAACATTACGAAACCTATGCATACTATTATGTGGCCGCCAGATCGATATCGCTATTGAATTTGTAACTACTTTTGCTAAGATAGCGGAGAACGCCCATAAGAAAACGAAATTTAAATTATCAGGGTATGCTCTTTAAGCATTCATGCCATGTAATTCACGCGTATTTTCTTTATATATTATACTAGCGACCCGCCCCGGCTTCGCACGGGTACAATGCTGATACTAAATACACTACAGAAAAACTGTGAACGTTGTATATAAAAACACAGCGGCCCGCTCCGGATTCGCACGGGTATTTAATATATAGCCTATGTCACTCACTGAAAAAATGATTAAAATCGATCCAGTAGTTTGATTTATTCATAACTGCCCGTGGCCCGCACGCGTTAAATTTGGAGTAAAACAATTCCCCCTTTCTATGCATGTATTATACATAAAAACCTTCCTCTTGAATCACTCTATCTATTGGAAAAAACCGCATCAAAATCCGTTGCGTAGTTTTAAAGATTTAAGCGCACATAGGGACAGAAAAGGCGACTTTGTTTTATACTATGTAGTGATAGTGATGGGAAAATTCAAAAAAATTTACACACACACTTGAAATAAAAAAAACTTGTCTGCACGTGTGGTGTAGTGGTTTAAGCGGTCGCCTCGCCGCTCTCCACTGCTGGTGTCGTGGGTTCGATCCCCACATGGGTCAAATCTTTGTGTAATTCGCATATATTTGTTCTGAGACTGGGTGTGTTTGTGTGAGTGAATTAGTGTATTTGGCCTTGTCATTGGGACCATTGGATAATGTAATTGCTTCTGGCGTTCTATCTAATGTAAAAATCCAAATTTATCTTTATCTTTGAAAAGCACATTTTTTTTCGGTTCAAAGAAATTTATTTCACAAAAAGAACTACATAGTTCACTTTATTATTGATTTTAATGTTGTGTTTTGTATATAAATGAAGTATAAATTTAGTGTTTTATGTATTATTTAAAATTAAGGAATTAAAATGAATTTAATGCTAAATAATATTAAAACAAAATGGCTATCCATTTTGTTCATCGGGATCGGGACTTACTTGGGTTTTAACGACGGGGCGCAGCTAGTAATGTACTTATAGTAGCAGCTAGTAAAATAAGTAGGTACTTAAATATCTCTTAGTTTATTCAGCTATGATTTTTATCATAATTACGTAAACAACGGCTTTAAACTTTCCAAAAAAGATCTTAGGACATTTGTCTAGTCATAAAGAAACAAAAATAATATTCGCTAATAATGGCATTACTAGCTGCGCCCCGTCGTTATAACCCAAGTAAGTCCCGACCCGTGGGAAGTTCAGAATAAAACGCAGCCTTTATGTTATTCCAGGTCACCACCTAAGTCTCATCGCAATTGATTCTGTAGTTTTTGCGTGAAAGAGTAACAAACATCCATACACACAAAACCTGTTCCAATATTAACGCCTCTCCTCTAACAAAAACTATTGAACACAATTGTGTTTAATAGTTTTTGTTAGAGGAGAGGCGTTAATACTGGAACAGGTTTTAAAACTAGGTTTCATTTTCAGAAGTATGTGGATCGAGTATCTCATCAACGTACGGATGCGTAACGAGTATTCGTTAATACTGGAACAGGTTTTAAAACTAGGTTTCATTTTCAGAAGTATGTGGATCAAGTATCTCATCAACGTACGGATGCGTAACGAGTATATAAAAGTAACATCCGCCAAGAAACGATCGCAGCGCAGTCGCGTTCGAAATATACGTGTGTGAGTAAAGTCTATGCAAATGCCAAATGAAAATAACTATGTGAAGCTATTTTTTTTGTTATTTCCGGGACTTATTAAAACCACTGTACTCGTAAAATTTTAAACGTTGCGAGACGCGTTGGATGGATGTATTATGTGAGTGAATCGGTTTCATACCATTTTTCTATTGTTACTAGATGAAACCTTTAGTGACTTATAATACTTACTTTAATCTTTCTTATCAATAAAATAATTTAGTTATTTCTTAAATATGTATAATAATATTATGTATTATATTTATTTGTGGACGTAAGAATAATTATATTTACTAAACACGTTAATATAACAGTCCTTTTTTTAAAATGTTTCAACTGTCTTGTTATGTTAATACAAATTTTTATAATAAATCTATTATAATTAGGTCAATCACTTTTATAATAAAAATAACGGTCATTTTCTTTTTGATCCAATTATACCTACAACGCTCAACGAACGTTAACTCTCTGTACCGTCGAAACATTGAATACCCGGACGACTATCCCGATTTACACTATATTATTATAAATGCACCCAAGGAGAGTACGGTTCGTGTAGAACTATTGTAGAAAAATTAAGATTAAATAACCGGATCTATTCTAGTGACTTGCTAATTGAATTAAAACTGGTACAATGGGATAACTATGTCACCTGGCCTAATAGCACATGTAAAACATGGAAAATAAGCAGGCGGTAACTCCCTAAGTCACTATCACGGGCCTCCAAAACGGTGCGGCGCCGATTTCACCCTCGGTGGAACACCTAAGGTTTCCTCGTAGTTATGCATTTGAAAATGACAATTCCACCCCCGAGCATTTTTGCTCTGACGACCCCTGTCTAACTGCGGGCGCTCTTGGGTTTCCACTCCAACCGGCCAATAAAGGCAAGCCGAAACAAGTCCCTGACCGACTCTCTGGGGCATCAGGGCCGCAGTGTCGACACTCACATTTAGCTCACCACAAGCTGTCCTGCGATTTGTGTGCTCTTTATCGACCTTTAGATACAATTTTTGTTGATATCAAAAGGATCTTAGAAATCATTTTGATAAAATCAAAACTGGCAATAAAATAGTTACTAAGAAAACTTGCTTTTATTTGTCTTATTCCTTTATAAAATTATTAAAATAAGTACTAATAAAAAAGCTTGACTGTCCTGAACAGTTATGTACATTATGAAGGCATTTTTTACTCCTACCCACTATACCGATATATTGACTTTAATGAAAATTCCGTAGTAATCATTGTAACAAGTTTCTATTTGGTGACAATAAGCTCGACTTCTAAATACTCGAGGAGCTAGTCTTTGAAACAAGTAATTGAACGTACTCGTACTCGTAAGACTCAGTACGCGATTTAACGAGTACAACGCATCTCTAGTTTTTGTGAACTTTTGACAGCCGGCTGACATCAACTAACAATTTGACAAGTTGACACTGACACTAAAGACAGTAAAGACAAAAATTACGCGCCAACTGTAAGTTAACTCATTCTTGTCTTGATGCAGTGAGATACATTACAAACCCGAAAACCAGATATTTGTGAAGAGAGACTTTTTGAAACTAGTTCTTAATACATTAAAATGCACGTCCGAATACGAATATTTAACAAACCCGATACTGTGGTGGTTGTTGAGTCAAAGTTAACAAAAATTGACCATTTCCGGCGCATCGTAAAAGATAAGTTTGGTATTGATCCAAAGCTGCAGCGGTTATTTTATGGCGGAAAACTGGTACGTATGACGTTTGTTTACGATATACCTATTTTATTGCCCAGCGTTAGAGATCTGGCCTACAAATCACTATTGGTATGAATGACATCTAATATCTAGAAATTTCATCTTTTACTACTCACTACCGAATCAATTTACTTTTGGCAGTCCATGCGGTTTGTGTGCGATGCGGTTTGCTTTGTGAATGCGTAATTTTATTTTATTTATTGAGAATTGTCAACGTTACAGACACCAAATTATAATAAATTAACATAAAAATAAATTAACATTAAAATAAATTAACATTAAAATATTATAGTTGTGGTTTCAGTGTTGTACTAGTTATAGACAACCATGGCATAAGCTTTAAAATATTAAAAAGTAATAACTTAAACTTAAAAGTAATAAGTTTAAGAACTATAGTAACAGTCAGTCTTAAGGCTAGGTATGAGATTATTGTAACAGAACTACTGTCTTATTACTATAACTAGTAAACGAAAATCAAAATAACATTTCAAAGGTAAACTTTTGAACTATTTAAACTTTTTCTCCAACATGGGTTGGTCCCATCTAAGGTCATGATAATATTTATCTAAATGACCAAATTCTGTGTGGGAATTTAAATTTAGCCTCTAAGATCACTTATATATCTTTAATGGTTCAGAAGTTGTCCAATTTAGATATAATTACTCTATAGGCTATATTTTGTAGTTGTTATCACTGTTAAGATAGGATACTCACTTAAGTTGTCATAATATAATATTATATTTAAGTAATTCAAACTAGATGTGCTGAGGCAGGCATTTCCATTGCTACAAAATAAAACAATCATATAGAACCATCATCTTCTGAGACCTTTCCCCATTACAGTAGGGCTTAACTTCTAGTCCTACCAGTAACTGATTTAGCTGGATATCAATATATCATCACCCATCCACAGCCAACTGCAGTAGTGCTGAACCTGCAAGATTGATTGGCCTGTGTGTCTTTGACTTAGACACTATCTCCTCGTAATAATACCTTGTTATACTGTAGCATCATTGTTTGCTCTCACTTTGATCACATTAAACACCAACTGCCATATAATTTATTTTGGCAGTTGTGGAACTTGGCAGAAATGGAATCAAACTCATTATATTCCAATTCTAATTTAGTTTCAGAATGCTCTGGTCAAAGTTTCCTCCTATCATTTTCCTAATGACACAAACTAAGTTTAAATATGCTTAGTATTTGTCATTAAGAAATTTAATAAGTGTAATTTAAGCATATTAAACACACACACTCAATTCACAGCTGTTTTGTTCGCTCTTTACATTACTAAAATTAATGTTCAGAGTCATTGGTATTCAATATATTATTTTTTATTTTAATTCAATGTAATTTTCAATTTTTGATAATCTTGATATTTTATTTCTGTATTATTTTAAACTACCTTACATCTGCAGCTCTGCTTGCATAGTATATTGATGAAAGTTGCCCAACAAAGGAAAAATCTTTATCATTGTTTACCTAATGCTGTGTTCCAGTACCTGAAAATAATTTGGGTGCCTGAATTTGAGTAACATCTTTTGGGCACCATAATCACCACCAAATGAAAATGAGCCACAATAATATTTATATAGACAGGCTGTTGTTACATGATATTATATATGCCTTTGCATATTATTCTTCTTGGTTGGTTCCTCATGGCTGAGGGTCATGACCACCCGGAGCGCTGCTCTTAACCATATCTTTCCAAGTGCCTCGTCCATGTTTCAGACGCGTAGAGAAAAATGGAAAAGATAAGATGCCCATCAGTCTAATTTTCGTTTTGCAAATTATTACAAGATAATATAAAACCATTGTGTGTAACACATTTTCACAATGTCAATCTAACAATGGTAACTTGTATTTCAGCTTGAAAATGGCTACACATTCCACGACTACAATATCAAGCTCAATGACGTCATACAGCTCATGGTCCGCGCACAGCCAGAAGACATGCCCAAAAAGACAAAAACTGATATCATAGCAAAAACTGCAGATAAAGGAGAAGATTATATAGGTTTTTACATTTATATTATGGCTATATCTAGAAGTAACAACATAACATTACGCCTTTATTACCCAGAAAGGTGTGGCAGAGGTGTCACAAGTACCACACTTCTCCTGTTATGTTTCAGTCCCATGAGATATGGGGTGTGACTATCGCCATCCTCTGGGCTCAATTTCAACTCTATGCTGCTATTGTGAATTGCCTGACAGAGAGTTCTCTCTCCTTGGATATATTAACAACCCGGGTATTGAACCCTAGCTATCTATGTTGCATGCTGTTATTACAGCACCACTATTCTCAGTTCTACACTCAATCCAATCTGATGATATGCAAAAGTGAATATTAGTTATTTAAGTAAAGCACCTTATCATTATTTTAAATCTTTTTTTTCTATAATACACAGATGCAGAAAGTACCTTGTACGCAGTGGGAGATTTAATAGATATGAGAGACAAGGAACTAGGCTCATGGCTTGAAGGCAAAATTACCCAAATAGTATACAATCCAGTCATTCCGCATGTACCTGAGTTAGATACATCTAGTAGTAATATAGAAAAACATTCAACCTCTGATAAAAGTGATAGTATAAACCAAAGTTTTGATAAAGAGAATGATGTGGAGAATAAACCCCCGAGTGAAATGAATGGTGATAGCACACCTAAAGCCAAAAGTAAAGGTATTGCGAGGTATTTAATTAGGTCACCTAAGTCAGCTCAGAAGAAACCTGCTGAAAATATTAAGAAAAGTGAGACAGCTAACCGAAGTGTTGATCCCCATCTGCTTTACAAAATTCAACTTGATTCAGAGTAAGTTCAGCATTGCTTTTCATATTTTTTATATTTTTTTAATAGTACAGTCACTGTACTGTACTGTACTTCGTTTAGATGTTTATCATATATTATAACATCTACACTAAAGTACATCAAAGTACCAACATTTGAGCTAGGAGATTTCCTGTAACTTGACTGATCCAAAACTTGAACCCTTCAGGAGTATCAACAACCACATTATAACCGCTAAGTTATTGCATTACGACTTATGTAACAAACGTTTTGTGAGGGTGAGTGAATGCTCAACTTTAAAACATTTGTTACATACGTCGCACTGCGATAGCTACCAGCATCAATGAATTTAAAATGGACCGCGCAAGTAAGTATGAAAGTAGTAGGGTTATCTACTTTTGATGCTGACTGTACACTTGCTTAAAGCCTATCATCATCACCATTTAGCCTCTCGTAGTCCACTGCTGGACATAGGCCTCTCTCAATGTGCGCCACAACACCCGGTCCTGTGCCTTCCGCATCCAGTCCCCTCCAGCGACCTGAAGAAGGTCGCTTAAAGCCTAGTGACAACATTATCACTTGCTTGAACTAGCTTCACTTGAAGACTTCATCATCACGTCAACATCGAGGCAATCCAGCTCCTTGATAACACAGAACTAATGAAAAGACTAAAACGAACGAAACCTTTCGAGTTAGTGTAGTGATAAGTGACAAATAAATTAGTGCGATAAGTGTCGTTATAAAGAACACATGAACAAAGTGACTTCCCCTTAACAAAAACTAAGAAAAGTGTTAATGGACGCATTCTTAGATTATATTATTACGTAGCAATTTAGGTTAACATAATATTACTTATTAGTCTTGATAGGCTAGATTGTAATGTAAATAAGATATCATAATTCTAATAATTGATTTCTTATATTAAAAAAAAAAAAAAAAATATCACTTGCTGCTTGCCAACTATACTAGTTTCTAGCTTCTCCTGCTTCTCGCCCACTGTTGCCCCTCCCACTGACAACTGCCAAATACTGTCTGACAGTGCTGATCATTTTTACCAATTACAATTTATGAGCACTAACTACAGAATTATTTAACCGACTTTTTACGTTATATAATGCTTAACCAAGGTATTTTTAAATCTGTTATTTAAAAAAATTAAAAGAATTTCTTAAATTGGTCCATGCGTCTTTAAGTATTAGCAAGCACTACTAAGCAAGAAAGAATAAAAAAACAGTCTTTGACAGTTGGTTAATATAGCCCACAGAAGTTGCAACTTGATTGCCACCCTCATTGTGCACCGGGAACCATGTAGTATCATATTACAATATACATGTCTTATACATTGAACCTTCCTCATGCATACTCGTTGCGTACTTTAAAAGATCAAAGCGCACAAACAGGATCGGCGTCTTCATTTTATACTATGTAAAGGAGATATTCGGACACTGACCAACATTTGGGCAAGAAGAGTTCCACTTATTTGGCTGAACCTTTCTATAACTACATTATAACCACAAGCAATTGCATTACGACTTATGTAACGAACGTTTTGTGCTGGTGAGTGAATGCTCAACTTTAAAACATTTGTTACATACGCCGCACTGCGATGGCTACCAGCATCAATGAATTCTAAAAGGCCGTAAGTAAGTGTAAAGGTATATATGGTCAACGTCTTTGAGCTGACTGACAGCACTTGCATATAGCCTATACTGCTCGCTGCTTTCTATACTAGTATAGCATTTAGTCTCTCTAGCTATATTTGTCTCAGAATATTGACATGCAATGTTGTTATTATTTTGAGACAGATAATATTAGTACCTTGTTATTCCACAAGTCTTTGTGGAGTCTAGATAAAACCCTATGTCATAAAATTGTTTATACGTTTCCAGCGATGAAGATTCGAATCTGTACTGCAAGTTGCATGAAATTAGGCCAAGAGCTAGGACAGAAATAGAGGTGACAGATCTAGAAGTTGGCCGCACAGTCATGATCAACCACAATAATGACAAACCGCTGGAACTGGGACACTGGTATGTAGGCAATATTAAAACAACTTCAACTTGAGAGTTGAAAGTTGAAGTTGTTGAGCACGAAAGAGTTGTTTGTTGCTTGTTTGAGTAAAAGTCGTTTTTACGCAATAGTAAGGCAAAGTGTTCAAATTTCGATACACAGTATCCTTTCAATAAATAGGCTCTAAAAAGGAAAGGAGCAAACATGCAGTTCTAAAACCAACATAGATAAATTTCTATCAAATGAGGTTTTATTATGCATAGCTTGCTTGCTTTCAAGAATTTTCTTTGACTTTTCTTTTTCCAACAAGTATTTATTGTAATAAGGGCTCCAAACCACAACTGCATTTTCCAAATGGGATCTTATCAATAACTTGAATAGGTGTAAATAAGTATTTTGGGTAAATACATATGCCACACATTGCTTACAATGGCATCTATGTGTTTGTCAACATGGAGCTTATTGTCTAACAGAACACCATGGTCAAACACAAAAAAAACTTTCATTATCACTTATTATTATCAATAATTCCATATCTAAAAAAATCATGATAAACCTTTTATAAGGACCCCTCGGTACCCAATGTGCCTGTTACCTTCGGAGGTGGAGGCCATAGAAGTTTGCAGCATGTCTTGTCAAAGTAAAATAATTGTATTTAAGTTAAACATATTTTTTTTCAGGTATGATTTTAAAATAACAGAAATTAGAAAAACGCGAGGTATCTATGACTTGTTTGGAACCTTATACCTTGGGACTGACGCTGTGCCTCAAAATGACACGAAGGTTCGGGTTCTGGACAAGATATTTGCTATTGAAGAAGTGGTGCCTGTTACTCAACGGACCGATGAATACATAGCAGAGATGTCTGTGAGACCTGAAAAACGTAAGTGGCACATTGTTATGAACATCAATCGCTTATTACCTTTCGACCGCGAAAAAGGTAATAAGCGGGCAATTTCTAACTGAAACGGACTCCATTTAAAAGAACTACTTCTTCTTCATCTTACGAGTCAATAGTCAAAGTTTTTATACGACCCCGGCCCAGTAGGTGGCTACAATAATTGCATTCTCCGTGGCCTTATTCAGATCACCCAGGGAGCAATTGTCAGGGCGGTTGGGGCATTCAAGGAGATGTGTCATTGTTTGTTGAGTAGCACCACAATCACATTTTTGCAGGTTATATCTGCAGCGGCCAACCAAAAGCATGACTAAAAAAGAAGTTGATGTGTTGCCCTGCTCTCTAGAACAGAGTTCATTTTAATTGTTTTTCCTTGCTGAACTTGCTAATTTGACCCCTTCACCAGTTAAGTTTCGAATATGATTAGACAAATTCAGCTGTCTGATGTCCTAGATCAGCTTGCATGTTGAAGAGGTAGTATGTCAGACATATACAGAAACAGGCTATTTTACATTAAAAATTGTATAGGAAAATTCAGTTAGTCCAGTGCAGTCATTTAAAATTCTCAAGGTAAATTTTATTAACATAACATAGAACGCCCATATTACCGAGGAGAGTGTGGCAGAGGTGTATTGCAACACCAACATTTCACCTGATATGTTTAGGTCCCATTTGATAGGGGGTGAGCCTAACGTGATTCACCGAGCACAATTCAAACTCCGTGCAGCTATTTGAGAATTCCCTCACGGGAAATCGCCTAATAACACTTTTGCTCGACCCTGGAATCAAAACCGAGACCTCACGGTGAGGCGCATACGCCACTAGACCAACGAAGCAGAACATTTTATAATAGTATAGTTAAAATCTCACTGCAGACTTGGTCATAAATCATAATCGGAGTAGGGATGTGCGCTAGTTGCGCGCGCGCAAGGCCATTATCGATAACTGAATCATTAAGGTTATCACGTAAACATACTGCATTCATTAAGTATCAGACGAATAATTTTAATTTTCTATTTTAGTTTTATATATACGTTCTTTTGTTTATATATTTAATATGCTTTGTAGTAAATTTGGTAATAAAAAAAAAAATGTGTATTTATTTCTATCACCCATTTATAAATATATAAAACTATCGATATCACTCATTGACTGCAGTAATGCACAGGACTACGTGTGGGCGTGGCCTGCCCATAAGGCCCGTGAGTGGGAAAGAGAGTGAAACACTCGAATGATTTATGACCGAGTCTGCATCGAGATTTTAACTATACCATAATCAGTTTTATTTTCGCAGGCTCCGTTCCACTGCACTGCTTGTCGTGTCGAGACGACGATAAGCCCTGCAAAGACTGTGGCTGCTTCTTGTGTCTTGGAAAAGAGTTTCCCGATAAGGTAATTAAGCTTAAACTCTAAAGGTTGTATTATACTAATCGATCGAACACTGATCGATGTCATCGGTCGACGTCGGTCGATTAATGTGATAGCTTTGTCTGATCGACGGATGCTGGGTGATAAACAATCTGATCGACCGCTGATTGATGCCATGAGTGGACGATGTCTATTCCATATTCCATTCTACAGTTGATCATAATCGCCTACAGTCGATAATTGAAAATGTTCCTTCTATAATCCATCCTACTATCGCTCAAATTTCGATCGATTGGAGTGACAGTGTTGTATGAGTTGTTTCAATGTTTTGGTAGAGCTTTTCTAAACGAATTTGAGAATTTGGAACTACAACCGTGTCACCTTTAATCTGCCGGCAAATAATAATGTTGTACTTTGCAACGATGAGGGTATGATAGCATTATACCTGTGTTCTAATACGATGATGGTGTGATTTAAAAAATACTTTGACATGGTCTTTAGATTTAGAGACGCATCTACAATCTGCCTTTGCTTTTGCCACTTGGACTACGCGCTCTTCCACCACATACGTCTTCCTTTGCTTGTTTGCCATATAAGTGACAAAAATAACTTACAATATATATTTTTCATGTTTAACAGATAGTGCTTTGCGACGAATGCGACACCGGCTACCACATGATCTGCTTAGACCCGCCGCTGACAGAACTGCCTGAAGAAGACTGGTATTGCCCGTCGTGCAAGCGAGACCCCAATGACGTCATCGCCCCAGGAGCCGCTAAGCAGACCAAGAAAGTGAATAACACCAAACGCGACTGGGGCAGAGGAATGGCGTGTGTTGGTGGGTTTTGCTTATTTACATAACGACTATAATACCCAGAGTGGTGAGGCAGTGAGGTACACCCGCACTTTAAGGTACCATGCCATCTACCGGGCACAATATCTGACTCCGTGCTGCTACTGGGAAAATTACTAACGGAAATATTTAAAATTGTACTTGACTGCCCCGGGATCAAACTCGCGAGGAGAGCAGTCGCAAATCACACCGCACACCCACATACCGCTAGGCCACGAGGCGTTCGTAATATATTTTACAATATTATGCTTTGCTGGGCACTACAAGCCGTAGACAGAGACAAGTGGAAAAAGGGTGGGGAGGCCTTTGCCCTGCAGTGGGACACTATAGCTCATAAAAAAAGAAAAAAAAAAAAAAAATGCTTTGCGGTTCTTCACTGGTAGTCAAGTCATTTATGACCTTGAAGCTATTGCATTGGAGATTTATATTTACCTATAAGCATAGAAGCGGCAGCGATAGCCGAGTGAGAGACCGTAGGTCTACGAAGTCGAAAAGGTCTCAGATTCGAACCCACGGCACACACCTCTCTCAATAAATCGTTATTAGTCGTCTTTTCGAAGATATGTGTGTATTTATCATCTAAATTATCGCTCGCTAATGGTGAAGGAAAACATCGTGAGGAAACCTGCATGCCTGAGAGTGCCTAAAAAGTGCTCAAGGGTGTGTGAAGTCTACCAATCCGCACTTG
Organism: Hypena proboscidalis; assembly: GCA_905147285.1. NCBI lineage: Eukaryota > Metazoa > Arthropoda > Insecta > Lepidoptera > Erebidae > Hypena > Hypena proboscidalis. The sequence goes on from LR990126.1 coordinate 32,217,699, forward strand.
GCCAGTGTGGTGTACTATGGCCTAACGCTATACATATACATCCCACTGCTGGCCTTGAGCTGTGTCATTAAGAAATTTATAGGAGGAAAATTTGAACAGAGCATTCTGAAACTAAATTTAAATTGGAATATAAAGAGTTTGATTCCATCACACAAAAACTGCCAAAATAAATTATAAGTTGGTGTTTAATGTGATCAAAGTGAGAGCAAACAATGATGCTACGGTATAACAAGGTATTACGAGGAGAAAGTATAACTTAAGAATGTTGGCTATAGTTAGGCCTTTCTCTCTCTCTCAATAAATGTTTGTATGCGACAGAGAGATCGAATTCTTAGCTTAGCGTTAAATGTCATTATATGACTGCACGTGTGGTGTATTCTGCACTGGTTCTTTACTGAATTTATGTGTCTCATTGTTTTTTTAACCGACTTCAAGAAAAGGAGAAGGTTCTCAATTCGGTTGTATTGTTTTGTTTTTTAGACGTAAATACATATTTTCATTTTTATTTTTCATAGTCGAAATAATTTGTTTTTGGTGCACAGGTAAAACGAAAACTTCCTCGATGCCGCCGAATCACTTCGGACCTATCCCGGGCATCGAAGTTGGGATGTGCTGGCGATTCAGAATACAGGTATTCTTACTATCCGACTAATATAAAAAAAAATATATATAACCATAGAAATCTTAATAATAACGCAATAGAAATGTCAAAGCCGCGTGACCTTGTCGCCGCGCATCTGTCTAGTCAAACACAAGTGCGAGTTGAGGAATTGTCGTCTTAATGTCATCGCAAAAAGAATAATTTTGTTTGCAGGAATACAAGCGCATGAGTCTAATCGAACACAAGTGCGAGTTGAGGAATTGTCGTCTTAATGTCATCGCCAAAAAGAATAATTTTGTTTGCAGGAATACAAAAAGTGGTATTTGAAAAACGGCGACATGCGTCCCAGTGTTAAAAGATAGTCGATAGCATTTCTATTGACTAGTTATTAAGATTTCTATGTATATAACACAACATAACATAACTTCACGCCTATAGTACCCAGATGGGTTTATTTATTTATTTATTTATGAGCACTACCAACAGTAAAATTACAGAGATACTTAATATTAACATTAATCTGCTTAAATTATATGTAATTTTACAAATAATAGGTGTGCATAGCATTCACATTGTAACTTTAGTTATTGCGAGTACAAAATTTGACAAACATGCGTATTATTATTACTAAACAAAATTTATAATAAACAAACAAGGCAAGACAGATTAAGAAAATATGTATATAATATATAAAAAATGTTTTTTAAAGTATTCGTGTACATGTTACACACGAGGCAGTATTTAAGATCTATATAATTGTAGAAGGAGGTGCCTGAAGGAAGCGAGTGTCATAGCAAATAAGGTGTACAACACCCACACTTCCCTTGTTATGTTTAGTCACACTTCCAACTCCGTGCTGCCATTGTGAATTACCTGTCGGAAAGTTCTGAAATAACACTTCGCCCGACCCGGTAATCGAACCCGACACCTCGTGGCGAGAGGCGAGTCTTTCACGTAAAAACTACTGGTTGGATTTTATTGAAATTGGACACACATAAATATTATTATAATTGTAGGCTGGTTTAACATATTATTATTATTATTATGTGGTTAACGTTTCCGTATCTCGGGAATATGGATTCCCGGACCTTTGGAAGGCATGCGTGGGGCCGAAGCCAACAGCGCAGAGGCCCGATTAACGCATTAATCTAAATGTGATGGGGCACAACCCGACGATCATCCCTGTTTACATTAAAGAAATGCACCCAAGGACAACCCCCCGTTTGTGTTATACTATTGCAAACTATGGTAACTAAAAATCTGGTCTATTGTAGTGAGATGCTTATGGACCGGAAGTCTCAGACTATGGATTAAAAAACTAACGCCTGCCCTGAAACACATGAATGATTATTATTATTATTATTATAGCTTTTTTTCCATGCAATTTTTTTCTATTTCCCTTTTTTTTACATATTATTATAGGCTACTATTAAACGAGCGTAGCCGCTGGCAGCAGCTAGTTTATCTATATATAAAAATTAAACCCGTTTTCCGTTGTCACGACTTGGCATGAACACGGCTTGACCGATTTGGCTGATATTTTTTTTTTAGTTTTCTAATACTTTGTACAAGGTTGTTACGGCAAAAAAAATTAAAAAAAAAAAAGTATTCATTTTTATATGGGGGATATTATAGATTCCAGTTCAAATTGAATAGGTACGTACATAAGATAGGTCAGCTATACAAAATAAAGTAGTGCATCAAATTTACGCTAAGGCGGTACGAAGTTCGCCGGGTCAGCTATTTCATAATATTTTTCCAACATTCAGCAACCCATTTCAATCCATCATTTGAGCCAACTGGTGGCTGAATGTATCTTACTCATTTATGGTTCCGAATTCGAACCGAATGTGCGTAGCAACCCTAACAAGCGGAACAATTTCTTACCTTATGCCTATTGTTCTAGTTATCAGAGACTGGAGTCCACCGGCCTCCAGTGTCGGGCATACACGGCCGGGATGTGGAAGGAGCCTACAGTATAGTATTATCAGGTATGATCTTACTTCAATGTAAAGTGATGAAGGGTATCGCGTTTGAACTCGCCGCTTGTTGTGGTTGTGTAGCGTTAGGTCTCCGAAATGTCAAATGTTACTATAGGCTGACCGTTTAACTGAGTCCTCGCCTGCGCGGTACAGCAGCGCGGGGGTATGACGACAAAGGGGACTGAAACAGGTGCGGGCGGTGGGCAAATTTTTGTAATTGTTCATTTCGTTCGCTACATGGGTAGCGATCGTATGTGTTGACTGTTGCAGACACCTTGTGAGAGGTACACATGTAATAAATATCTCAAGATGAATCGAAAAATCTTCGGACATAAAGTAAACAGTCAGTGCAAGCAAATGGCTTTTAACGTATACGAATATTTTAGAAAAAAGAAACTGGATTGACTTTCTTACGATTTAATTATATGTTTAGATAACAAATAGTATAATAGTTTATTCCCAATTATTTTATTTACGTACATAAGTTCATTAAAATTTTGTATCTTCTTAACTATTTTTCATTTGATAAATCACTATTTCTTTTTTCCTATGATGTCACATATCTTAGGAAATATCTTGGTGCATTTCATCTCCTGTATATTTCATTAAGGGCCCCCACCGCCCGCACCTGTTTCAGTCCCCTTTTTCGTCATACCCCCGCGCCCCTGTACCGCGCAGGCAAGGACTCAGTTAAACGGTCAGCCTATAATTGCGGGTTGGCCATGCGCTCATTGAGTTTATAAGTGTCTATAGAGGCACAGTTCTTTAGGCCGTTCTGAAGACTTTACGAGCGACAGAGAACGCACTTGTGCATAAGGCACGTATGAGAGCAAGAGATATGGACTTATTAATGTCCCCACTTAAAATTGGAACAAAAAATCCGTAACATCCGTTAACCAAAATGTTTGTCTTCAAAACGCCCTTAAGAAAACTAAATGGTTGGAATAAATCAATATCAGTCAACCGAGGAAATTACATTATCTAGCAAAAACGCTTATGGAACAATATAAAAAAAGATAAGTATACAGTGTCGCCACCTGGTGAGGCAAAAAACCCTCGTGCTTCGTACTTCGTTCTACCTACAAAATGAATTTATTAAGATGCATTAATTTGTTAGAAAAAAGTCCATATCAATTCAATTTTGCCGCTATTTAGTTTGTTATTGATGAATGCCGAAAGTGGTTAGTTATTTCGGCAAGTATTAATAGATAACACCACGCCTATATTACACAGAAGGTGTACAACACCCACACTTCACCTGTTATGTTTAGGTCCCATGGGATAGATAGTGAGCATATCGCCATTCACTGGTAACTATTCCTACTCCGTGCTGCTATTGTGAATTACCTGACGGAAAGTTCACAAATAACACTTTGCTCGATCCGGGAATCGAACCCCGGACCACGCGATTAGAGGTGCATATGCTATCCACTAGACCCAGTCTTAAGTTCTAATAAATGTTTTGGATACATCTTATCCTATCTACTTCATATTAATATTATACATGCGAAAGTATGTATGATGTGTGGATGTTTGGTACTCTTTTACTTGAAAACTACCGGGTCGATATTGATAAAAATTGTACACTGGCTTAGTCTGGATTAACATATGCTACTTTTTAGTGACAAATCTTTGTGTGCATGAACATGGGGGTTCAAGGTCGTGAGGTCCTACAAGATGATGTCTTAGTTTGGGTGTTTCTATGTATAATAAGTATGTATTTACACAAAAAAAGTATTTATGTATTAGTATCAGTTATTCTAGTACCCATGGTACAAGTCCTGCTTAGTTTGGGACTAGATGGCGTTGTGTGTGAGATGTAAAATATTTATTTATTTATTTATCATTGATTATTTCTATAGCATCTAGCTATTGCTTAGCATATTATACTAAGAAACAGTTTAAAAAATTTGGAACAGGCAGGGCATGAACCTGCGATCTCGGCATACCGTTACGCCGCTTCACCAACTGAGCTACGGTCCTTTCTGCCCAGTCCTGTGAATTTCTCAACCGTGTTACTTTATCACGTGATTATTAATGAGCTCACAAATAACTATGTTTTCAGGCGGGTACGAAGACGATGTAGACAACGGCATAGAGTTCACGTACACGGGCAGCGGCGGACGCGATCTGTCGGGCAACAAGCGAACTGCCGAACAATCCTGCGATCAGACGCTCACCAGAGAAAACAAGTGAGCCAAAAACAGATGATTGAGACCAATGACTGATCATTAGCTCTTCTTGTTAAAACCCCCTGGAAATTACAGACACCTCGTGAAATCACATGATCATATTTGACACACATTTAGTTTACAGCTTGGCTTTACAAATCTCTGGACAGGTTGTCCCATAATTAACGGATAGTCCTTTATCTGCAGATTGAGAGCATCACGTCCACGTCGCATTTGAAAAATCCAAAATTTCTTGAGCAGAAGTATTTCGGTTTTTTAAATAACGAACATTTTTTAATGAATTAAAACAATATCGGCACCTTCTTCATATGTCATGTTCATATATTTTGAAATTTGTCAAGTCTGTTATTGGAATTCAACTCTTGAATAGATGAACTATCAAATGTACTATTTCATTATTGTACAATTAAATTCAAAATAAATTACAAACCTTAAAAACATTTTGTACCAAAAGTTTAAACATTAATGATGTACCTAAAAAGAAAGTTATAGAGACCTGTATGCCCATTGCAAAAAAAAAATTTTAGTTTTATTGTAAATCTAAAATGGTATAAACATATAGTAAACCGTAGTTCTTTCTATTTAAAACTTAGAAATATTTGTGATTGTTTGAACAAAGACCCGTTAAATATAATTAAAAGATTGAAAAAAATACTTTCGGTATTTTGTGTTAAAGATTATTCATTAATTATGAGACATCGTGTATATAAAGAAGTCGATTGAAATGAATCCCTATTTTCCTTGGTGACGACATAACTCGTGAACGTCTGTATCAATGATGTAATTTGGTATGGAGGGAGATGGGACCTCAGAGCTGGACATAGGCAACTTCTGTTCTATAATACTATTTTCCTTTAAAATGTTATCCCCCACTTCTGTTACAATTTATAATTAAAATGAAATCCTACAATATATATATTTTTATCTTAAAGACATTGACGACAAAGATCGCTGACGCAACAACGGTTGAAGAAACTGTTTCCACATGTAAGCAAAGTTTCTTACAGGCTTTCTTTTATTATATAGCTGTGTACTTCCAGGGCATTAGCTCGCAACTGCGCAGTAAAACAAATCACCGAGGGCGGCGGCGACGCGGGCGACGACTGGCGCGAGGGCCGGCCCGTGCGCGTCGTGAGGTCCTACAAGATGATGAAGCACTTCCCCAAGTACGCGCCCAAGGAAGGCATACGGTGAGTATTGGAGATTTTCATACCAATTCAAGAACACCGACAGGCGTTAGTAGAAAGAGGTGCGTAAAACCCTGTTTCCACTAAAGCGAAGTTGAGCTGTGTCTTGAATTATTTTCAAACTTTTTTTTTTTTTATAGAAAACAACAGTGTTTATATACGGGTAGTCTAATCTTTAAGCGAGCACAGCCAGCATGCTGTTGGTGCTCTCCCGCACCCGTCGTACCAATGAAGCGCCTCGCTTGCGTATTGTAAGCAGTCTACACGCGCTTCTGCTAACATTGTCGACGCACTGCAAAAGCGGGGGAGCCCCACCAACATCCTGAATGCGTTATTGAACTGGACTCGATTGATTGCCTCATTTCTTCTTCGCTCCGCTTTGGTGGAAATGGATCAAGTAGGAAAGAGAGGAGAGGAGCGGAGAAGTCTCAATTTGTATAGAATTTACTTCTCGCACTTGTCTGCTCTGCTTTGGTGGTCCTTACGTTAATTTCATAATTTCAAATAGTTGAACTATATATACCTGCTTTTGTGTGCGGGCGATGCGTACGTACATAGTTCAGCAGGATACATACATATATTAAAAGTGTCAATATGGCTCTTAATTGCAACATGCCTTTTCACCTTATGACAGCAGAGTAAGATGCTGACTGCTTCTCTTTACACTTTTGTCCAACCTTTCTTATTCTATGACTAAATGAGGTCTAGGGCAAGCGGTTCCCAAACGATTTTAGTTCCGGAACCTTTTTGATTAGACGTGACAATGTAACATTTGACGGAGCTCTAAATACTGGCATAATACCGGATCCCCACAAAGGGCGTACGACTCGTTAGCGGAGGTAGGTCGTTACTTCTCGTTCGCGGAACCCAAGAGCTTCAAGGAGCACACTTTGGCAATGTCTGGTCTAAGGTAAGCAAGCCAAATGCAAAATTAAATGACGACAATATCTCTTCTGTGATTTCAGTTACGACGGTATCTACAAGGTAGTTAAGTACTACCCGGAGAAGGGGCTGTCGGGGTACCGCGTGTGGAAGTACTTGCTCCGGCGGGATGACCCCACGCCTGCGCCTTGGGAGCCCGGTGCTAACGAGTACTCTATCATTGTAAGTATCATTCTGTATACCCTATCACATCGAGATGAAACAGAGGGGCGGTGGCTCAAGCAACTGTGCACTGTGATTCTCAACTAGGTCCTGACGTCATCACGTCACGTCAGCGTAATGGCGGCGTTCGTCCTGTGCACAGCTCTAAAGCGTTCACATTATACGGGATAGTCGCGCTAAAACTGAACATATAAGACTTGTCCTAACAACTCTAAACTTTCCGTGAGATTTGGATCGTCCTCGATCCGAACAGCTCGTCTTTGCAGAGTCAAGTGGGTCGAGATGATATTTAGGAGCACCTGCCCGGGACGCGATGGATTTAATATATTGATACTAAGTTTTATATACAGCCGGAACTGTGCTTAATAAATACAGCTTGAGGCGTTGGCAAGGTGTAGAGAGCCGCTTTGCTATATTTAGAACTCTCTTTTGTTTCAATTTCAAGTAGGAACATTAATAAGGCCGTCTCTATTGCTCTCATACAAGCCTTATGCACAAGTGCGTTCTCTGTCAATGCCCTATCGAACTGTGCCTCTGTAGACACTTATAAACTTAATAACCGTATAGCCAACCCACAACAGGTAACATTTGACATTTCGGAAATCTCACGCTACACAAGCATTCCTACCGGCAAATTAATACGCATTGATTTGTTGAAGTAAACGTAATTTCCCTCATAAATTTCCAGTACCCCGACGGCTACCTAGAAGCGGAGGCGGAAAAGAAAGCCCTTAAAGAAAAAAACAAGGGCAAAAGCGGTCCCAAGACAAAGGGCAACAAGAAACGAGCCTTGAGAGAGAGTAACCAGAGCACTACGGAGTCTGAATGTGAGGCCTCGCCGCCTGTGAAGAAACGAAAAATTACTGGTAAAGGAGGTAAGATGACTTGTAAAATTGAACAACGGGTAAACGAAGATCTTCCTTCGCTCTTCCTTTGTTCCGGTGTAGTATACTTAACGATGTTCAGCCAGCAACAAAAGTAGCAGAACACTTAAAATTTTCACATTGTGTCCATAAGAACTCACATTTTTCTCATTAAAATATTCTTTTTATCGAATAATACACATTATTACCGTTTTCATTCATCTCGTCATGAAATAATAACAAAGTTCAGAATGAAGAGACTTTGTTAATTTGTTTGTTGTTTGATGTGTGTAGCTACTTCTGTTGCTGACTGTACAACAGTTTGATTTATGACATTGATAATGTTTAATAAATAGTCACTTGATGACTGGTTCTCGGGATTGGGATATGCCAAGGGACTGACATTTTAAGCATTTATCGTGATTTTTTATTAAGTTGTATATAAAATAAAGGGCTGAATTTCGGTGACCAAAGAAAATACATTATAAGCAGGGCTCGGAATTAGGTAGAGTTTTTCATGTACTTACACTGATTTCATACAGCGAAAGAATAAAGTGGATATGCCTCAAATCCCGAGATTAATTTTAAAGAGCAGAAAAAAATCCCATGATTTTTTAAATGAAAAGTTATTTACTTTTTTACACAATTTAAACTACTGCACGCGCGACTAAATATTTTAATTTTCACAAAATTTATACTGTAATGTCGGAAGCGAACACTTCAAATCTTACTGGTAATGAATCGGACAAGGAAAATGATTCTGATGGGCCGTTTGAATAAGCAAAACCTCACGAGTCTAGGCTAGAAGCAAAAGTATTTGCTCGTATTTATAAAAAAGGCGAAATATGCGTATGAGAATTTACTACAGACTTTCAAAAATTTGTATTGTGAATTAATGTAAACTAATAAAAAAAAATATGTTAATTATCTTTGTTTTATTTGTCTATCTCTGAGGTTTTTATTATTATTTATTCGTAATATTGTTGGCCACACGGGATTGTCCATTAGAAATCCGGGGAAGGTCCAGATTAATATCAACATTTCGATGCAAGTACAGTCAGCCCCAAAAGTCGATGAACAGAATCAACTTTACAAAACACCTGTTCACAATAAAATGCCATAAGTTATAGTCGCAACTAGCAAACAAAATAGCCTGTACACCAGAAATTTACAAAAGTCATTAAACACGAGTATTTCAAAAGTATCTGTGCACTAGTATTCCTAAAGTCGCTGCACACCATCAATCCAAATGTCGCTGAACAGCCAAAAGACAAAATTAGGTTAACAAAGTATATTTTAAATGTTTCCGTGTGTTAATATTCTTTTGTCGCTTATGTTGTTCAGCTACTTTTGGGATAGTTTTTGCTTAACCTTAATAATGTATTTTAACACGTTAGTATCTATTTCAATACTTATTTACAAAACAATTATATTTTTAACCGACTTCAAAAAAGGAGAAGGTTCTCAATTCGATTGTATTTTTTTTTTTTATGTTTGTTTGCCGATTACTCGAAGACGCCTGGACCGATTTGAGAATTATTTTTTTTGTTTGAATGGATATACTTGTCATGTGGTCCCATTTTTTTCAAGTCACGTTCTGATGATGGGATCCCAGAGAAATCGAGGGCAACCCTCAAATTTAAAAGGCTTCTATATTGTTTTTTGTATATTATCTAAAGCTACTCGGATATTTGCATCTAGCAATCAATATTTTATGTTGCTGAGCTGATGCTGGAAGGTACAACTCCTCAACGGTTAAGAGTATGGGGATAATTCTTTAAATATAGGCTCCTTGAGGCCGTTTACTGTATTCTTTCAAGTTATACACAGATGAGGCGAGACGTTGAATATTACTTATGTATATTCATAATATGAGGTCATGATTTGATGATGTGATCCTAGAAAAATCATGGGTAATCCTGAAATTTCAAAGGCTTTAAAAAAATTAATTTACTTCGCACAAAATAATACGTTTTTTCATTTAGTTAAATAGATATTATTAAATATTTTTTTTATAATTCTGAAGTCGGTGCCAAGTAAACAGTAACTCTGTATAGATAATATCAATCCTGAATGCTGTGATCTGGCTGCGGGTATTCCTCAAGGTGGCGTTCTTTCATCTCTACTTTTCTCCATTTTTATTGATGCCATCACAAAGGTCCTTACTTCTCAGTATCATCTCTACGCAGACGATTTGCAGCTGTATCGTCATTTCGAAGTTAACGGTGTCACAATAGCTATTGACGCTGTCAACAATGACCTTGCTAGCATAAGTAAATTGGCAAAGTCTTTTGGACTTTTGGTTAACCCAATAAAGTCGCAGGCGGTCATTCTCGGCGGCAGATATATGAGCAACATTTTAAAGCAGCAGCCTTTACCACCTATTATATATGACTCTGTTACAATTCCGCTCACAAAATGTGTTAAAAATCTTGGTGTCATGATAGACTCTAATCTATCATGGGACGTTCACATCGCTGAGGTAAGCCGAAGGGTATTTTGTTCTTTCCAGTCTCTCAAACGACTCCAGAAATTCTTACCATATCAAACTAAAGTTACTCTTGCCCAGTCCCTTCTTTTGCCACTTATCGACTACGCTGATGTCTGTTTTCTAGATGTAAAGGAGGAACATCTTAACAAACTGGAACGACTGCAGAATCTGGGTATCCGCTTCATTTTCAGTCTTGGGAAATATGATCATGTTTCCGAATTCAGGAAAAAAGTGGGGTTGTTACCCATTCGGCAACGTCGTGACAATCACAATCACAATCCTAATTCTCCTTCTTACCTAAGTGAACGCTTTGAGTACTTAGTGCCCAGGGGTAAACCCTGCCGTTCTTCCTCTTCTCTTCTTCTTCGCACTCCATTACACTATTCAAGTTGTTATGACAGATCCTTCTCTATTCAAGCAATGCGGTTATGGAATAGTCTTCCTCATAAAATACGAGATAGTCCATCTATTACGGTATTTAAGAAAAAAGTAGAAGAGCATTTTCATTCTAAGATAAAACTTAAACCAATTTGACATGACAATATATATAATTTTATTTTATATTATAAAAAAAATCTCTTTTTATTTTTTTCTTCATTTATTGTTATTTAATAAATATATATATGTATGTATACTTTTATATACTTATAATATATATTTTGTTTATGTTATTTATATATTATTATGTATATATATATGTACTAGGATGTAAATATGTTTTTTTTTTTTAATCTATAATAATAAATTAAAATTTATCTTGCCCTCTATGGCATCATCGTCTCCTCTATTGCAGGTTAGGTTTGCTGGAAGAGAACTCAAGAACTGAGTTAAGCTCGCCTTTTGTATACATTTACTGTTTTATGTATATTTCTTTGTAATCTTTTGTGTAATAAAGTATTAAATAAATAAATAAATAATCTTTCTAACAACTATTTTTTGACTGAATATTAGTTCTTAATTGTCCGATTTACTTGGCACCGACTTCAGAATTATAAAATAACTATTTAATAATTTTTATTTAACTAAATGAAAAAACGTATTATTTTGTGCGAAGTAAATTTATTTTTGCTTTTTAATTTACTTCTTTTTGGAGTCGGTTTTTTTTTGTTTAAAATTGTTTTCTATTACGATTTTAAGTGATGGGTAGACCGAGCAAGAATGTTTCTCGAATGAGGAGACGATGGTTACTCGAGACGGAAAACTTATTAATAATAATTCCCGTACTCCTAACCGTAGGAGTTGTACCTTCCAGCATCAGCTCAGCAACATAAAATATTGATTGCTAGATGCAAATATCCGAGTAGCTTTAGATAATATACAAAAAACAATATAGAAGCCTTTTAAATTTGAGGGTTGCCCTCGATTTCTCTAGGATCCCATCATCAGAACGTGACTTGAAAAAAATGGGACCACATGACATGTATATCCATTCAAACAAAAAAAATAATTCTCAAATCGGTCCAGGCGTTTTCGAGTAATCGGCGAACAAACATAAAAAAAAAAAATACAATCGAATTGAGAACCTCCTCCTTTTTTGAAGTCGGTTAAAAATATAATTGTTTTGTAAATAAGTATTGAAATAGATACTAACGTGTTAAGGGCATCACATTGCTCGGTGACCTTGAAGATCTGGCTGTTGTAACAGTGTTTAAAAATTAAGCGCCCTCTAGTTACAGAGAATCATACTATAACAAAATTTACTGATGATTGTACAAGATTACAGATGCGACGCAATACTGTATAGTATTTGCCTAATTCATTCGGTCTCTGGGAGGCAATAAGTACTTTTACAGATGTAAAAAGTAATTTATTTGTGCCCAAACTTACATTACGTATTTTTTTTGTTTGATATGAATACGTTGACTTCGCTTTGCCTGCTAGCTATACCTGCTGAAGGTCTATGATGACCAGATCAGTGCCCAACGGTTCTCAATATTGGAATTAGTCAGGAGAGACCAGTTTTCAAAATCTGCCTAATTGATCACGGTTGCTACTACAGAATACATGCTGAAGGTCTGATGATGACCAGGTTAACGTCCAACGGTTCTCAATAATGGAATTAGTCAGGAGAAAACAGTTTTTAAAATCTGCCTATTTGATCGCGGTTGCTACTACAGAATGCATGCTGAAGGTCTGATGATGACCAGGTCAGCGCCCAACGGCTCTCAATAATAGAGTTAGTCAAGAGACCAGTTTTTTAAATCTGCCTAATTGATTACGGTTGCTACTACAGAATACATGCTGAATCATGTTGATTTACGTGTGTCTTGATTGAAGTCTGCATACCTTCGGAGTCCACCATCAGGTCAGTCAGTTCCTCACAGTCACCTAGGTCTAAGTGAGTTCTTTCAAATGAGTACAAACATGTTGGTTTACGTGTGTCATGTGATGATTGAAGTTTTCCATCATCTCATCACTGTGCTCAAGACATTTTTAACTTAAGATGAATACAAAACATCGTTGAAAAATGTATTAACTGTTGCGACTTATCGTCGGCGATCTGAGGTCGGGAAGAGGGGGAGGGGGGGAGTTTTAAGGGTAAAAATCGGTTTTTCTCGATTTCCGGCAAAACTAAAAGTCCCATGGAAAAAACGAATGACAAAGTTGTTGGTAATAAAAAGATCTAAAACTTTTGTATTTACACTTTTTTCATATAACCTCAAAATTTAATGTGAAAAATTCAAAAAACCAAGTTTTTGGTTTTTTATTTTTATCTTTTACAAACAATATTTTTTTTCACGGAATTTGGTGAAAACTTACCTTTTTATGTCCCAAATACGCTGTTATTTATTTGATTTCCAACCTCAGATCACCCGTAAATTATTTTTCCTTTAATTTTTATAATATTCTCCTCCTTTTCTAATGGGTTTCATCCTACTATTATTTTTTTTTGTTTTAAAAATTATCGGCACTGGGCTAATAGTAGAGATGATGAATATAACCATCAACCAAAAATATTCAATAAACCAACGTGGACTACACGTTCGTTCGCTGTGGACGTAGTATATATATAAAAATATATTTGAAATCAAATTCAACGTGATTTGAACTTTGATGACCTCTTGCCGCCAAATTCGCAAGTTATCTTATCGCCCATTGTGCATTTGAAAATATTTTAAAGTTGTATTTTTATTGTCAAACTGTATATTTTTGGTGTACAAAAGAATACTCTACTCTATCTCAATTGAATCTTAAACTTTAATACCTAAATTATAAAGATCATTTTCGTACGTGGAGCGGCGGGCCCGACCGAACGCCGAACAAACTGCCGAGCTGCACGGCCACGCGCATGCGCGCGGCCGGCTACTCATCGGCTAGATTAGTTTTGAATTTATGCGATTATGTGCTCTATCAATATTAATATAAAGATTCAATTGCTGTAAGTGATATTTTCAACCAAAAGAAAGTAATATGAATTATGATCTGTTACTATTCGTAATTTGTAGTGCTACTTGTTTGTTGTGAATTATGTTGATTTTTGGTGACGAGTTTGAGACTTTGATGATGTTAATTGTTTGTTTATTTTGTTGAGGCGTGGTAGGTACATCGATAAAAAGTAGCATATGTTACGCGCCTTGTAGTCAGGTACCTGCATCTAAAATTTCATCAAAATCGGTTCAGCCGTTTAGAAGATTAGCGGATACAAACAGACAGACAAAAATTTAAAATCTATATTTTGTGGCATCGGTATCGTGCAAATAACTATATCTGCTAAAAAACATTGATATTTTGACATTAAAAACAGAAACTTCAATTTTATTTATTTGTATTGACGATTACGAAATTTAAATGCAAATCACGAAAAATGTAAATTAGAATGTACATAAAATCAATGAACTTTTAAATACGCCTAGGCCTAGCTATTCTCCTTTTCTATATTATACTATACTAAAAAGTCCTAAGCCTGTTAAAGTATGATGGAAAGTTCATTGAATTTAACCTAGCATCAAACTAATGCAACGATAGAACAAAATATTAAACGTTATTTACATCAACAATAAACCGAATCTCAAACCTGACAAAAAATATTAACTAATATTTTCAACCGTAAAAAATATCGATATTTTATTCTGACTGTTAACGTTTAACCAATATAATATTTCAACCATATAGTCTATGATTATTTAAAAAATAAAACTTAAATAAAACTGGGTTTTATTACGCTTACAAACTTATTTACAATTTATACTAAATAAAAAGAATATTTGCCTTACATTAAGACTATGAGTTCATTCAAGAATAATAAATTCAAAATATTATTTGAAAGAAAAAACGCACGTACATCCTCTCGTCGTAGGTGTCGTCAAGACACTGACAAGACAAATCCCGAGTAAGCGCCACGGGCATAGCGGGGGTGCTTGGTGGGGAGCTTTGCAAAGATTCGGGTTATATTTGATTATTACAAAATATAAAAATAAAACGTGAAAATAGAGAATACAAATTGTTAAACAGGGTTTTTTCTTTCTTTTAGTATAAATATGATACAAAATGACCCAGCCGTTATGTAGACAATTTGATATTTAGTTTAAAAAAGACCCATGTTCTCAATTTTTTTGCCAACATTTGGACAAGTTTATAGAAAAAGTAAAGAATACAAAGTTTTTCTCATATACTCTAGTTTATTTGTATATTTTTTTTATAGTAATAGCATGAAAGAATTCGTCTACAAAATTCATTTTACCGAGCGTATTTTTCGGGTTCGATCGATGCAATCCCCTTAAAAAACATTATTAAGGTTAAGCAAAAACTATCCCAAAAGTAGCTGAACAACATAAGCGACAAAAGAATATTAACACACGGAAACATTAAAAATATACTTTGTTAACCTAATTTTGTCTTTTGGCTGTTCAGCGACATTTGGATTGATGGTGTGCAGCGACTTTAGGAATACTAGTGCACAGATACTTTTGAAATACTCGTGTTTAATGACTTTTGTAAATTTCTGGTGTACAGGTTATTTTGTTTGCTAGTTGCGACTATAAATTATGGCATTTTATTGTGAACAGGTGTTTTGTAAAGTTGATTCTGTTCATCGACTTTTGGGGCTGACTGTACATAAAAAACTCTACCTAATTCCGAGCCCTGATTATAAGTGTTAAAAAATGTAATATCAATCATGATCTTCTGAGCCTTTCCCAATTTAATTGAGGTCGGCTTCTAGTCTAACGGATTTAGCTGAAAAAAAAAACATGGAACGCATCAAACCTCCACAATCCAGTACATGCTGACATGATACTCTTTGTTAGAATAGTTGTTAGACTTTCTGGCCTCTGTCTACCCATAACGACTGCCATAAAATATAAGAATAGTATTTATTTAGCTGGATGACATCAAGTTACCTAATTTTTGTATAATCTCTCATATCTAATATTAAAGGGTCAAAGAAAAAGCCAGCCCCGGTGGAGAGTCCCAAAGGCAAGATTCCGAGCATGTTCATCAAGAGTCCAGTCTCCAAAAAGAAGACTGCCGAAGAATCTACCAAGAAAGACGGAGAGAAGATCCTCACGCCAGACGAATCGGCGGCGGTACAGGCTGACGAAGTCAACAGCAATCTGTGGAGCGAGTGTCTTGTTGTGTGCGCGGCCAGAGGAAAGAAGGTACGAAATATTTTTCTTCTCTAGAGTTCTGAACCTTGAAAGAAAATAACAGCAGGATTAAAGGACCACTCGCGTGTTAGTCTGTCTGTCCGATTGTACTAATGATATTGAACAGAGTAGTGCTGGACCGATTGAGTTCAAATTTCGTGTACAAATGCAAGTTGAGAGCCCAAAGACGTGATAAATCAATATTTTCGAGTGGGGGAGTCCTAAAAGTAAAATCATGAGCATCTTTTTAAAGAGCTTGGTTCTTAGGAGCCTACCGAAGAATCTGTTAAGAATGAAAGAGAATAGGAACCCACGCCAGAAGAATCGGCGGACGTAGAAGCTGACGAAATCAACAGCGAGCTATGGAGTGAGTATCTTGCTGTTTGCGAGGAGAGGTAGAAATTTTTGCCCTGCATACCTAATTGCTTGCACCCCTCCCCGAGCCAAATGCACAACGCAGTACTTTTTATACATTCAAGTGTTTCTCGTTGTCAGGAATTCGTGGAGTACGTGTCGCAGATGTTCCTGTGCATCATTTGTCAGGAGGTGGCCGCCACTCCTGTCACCACACCCTGCTTGCACAACTTCTGTTTGGTAAGACCGATTTAAATATTATTATCATAAAAAAAAAATCTTTTACTCAAATTGAAATCAAAATACTTGTCCAATAAATACAGCTATGCTACGTACAATACTTTAGGTTAGATAAATTGTTGGCTTCTTTTATAATATACCATGAACTAACAACTTGGCTCTGACGGCTTCAGGTGCTTTAGGGTCTACCCTAAACAGGATTTATTTTCAGGTTGAAGAGGATAGTGGGTGGATAACAGTTTCATATTGAGATGTAACTGTTATCCGCCCCCTATCAAGTATCCGGCCGCTTAAACACTATCCGGCCAAATACCGAATAATTAGCAACTATCCGGCCGATGAGCTTAAAGTACTGGAAAGCTTTATAAAACGTCATGGAAATGGCCGCTCATAAACTATTTTAGCTGTTAACGTACAAACAATATATGTTTTTGTTCCAATAAATATAATGTTAAATGTAGACATAATATAATTACCTACAACTAATCTGCTAATGGTTATAAAACCGATTGCGAAGATGTAGCAAAAAAAGAACGAAATGTATAAATAAGAGAGTAGCGATTGCCAAGTAGGAGACTGTAGGACTGCGAAGTCAAAGGTCTCGGGTTCGAACATACAGCACACACCACTGACAATAAATCGTTAGGAATCGTTTTTTCAAAGATACGTGGGTATTTATCATATAAATTATCCCTCGCTAACGGTGATGGAAACATCGTGAGGAAACCCGCATGCCTGAGAGTGCCTAAAAAGTACTTGAGGTCGTGAGAAGTCTACAAATCCGCACTTGGTCAGCGTGGAGGACTATGGCCTAACCCGTCTCATCATGAGAAGAGATCCGAGCCCAGCAGTGGGACATGTATTTGATACAAGGCTGCCTATTATTATTATAAATATAATGTTGCTTCATGATATTCTAGAATTAAATGTGTCCTGTATACCAGAGTTCCTAGTTTTATGCCTTCTTCTTTTAATTTCAGGCATGTATAAAGCTGGCATTCAAATCCACGAGTGCACAGTGTCCCTGTTGCAGACAAAGCCTGGCTAACTATGAGATAGTACCCAATGAAACTCTCAAAACAGCGCTTCAGACCATCATGCCGGGGTACGACGCCGGCAAGAAATAACTCGCGTATTTTCTTACTAAGTTATTGGCGGTGTTAGGCTGCGTTTTCACCGGAAATGCATGTAAAAAGGTCCTACCCCATTGAAAGAGCAGCTGTCTTGCCTTTAAATGACTATGCACTTTTTATCCTCGTCAATAAGACTCAAAATTTAAGTGAGGGTAGCAAGCTCACGGTGGTTGCCTTAAGATATATGTTTTTTTTTCACGTAGATGAGATTCAAAATGGTTTGCAATATTTTGCCTCTTGCTGACCGCTGCTCTCGCAATGGGAATTAACCCTAAGGATGTGTTCGTCAAAACGAATAGAATAGCTTTATTTACGTAGCTAACTTTTAATGACTGTCTCTGGTAAAAATGCAGTATTAGGGTCAGGTAACACGTCCTGTGTTGCCCGTGAGTGCATTATACAAGTTTGGCCAACAGCAGCAAGCGAAGACGGCCTTTGCAATCCTTAAAAAAACATTAAGCAATACGAATCTGCAGTTTTAGAGGAACCTATTTTGTGATGAAAAACTTTACATGTGAAAACTATACAATGTGGCTAAATCACCTTTGTCTAGCTCTGAAGTATATAGTATTGAGATTGTCGAAATCTGTATTGTATATCATTATCACCTATAGTGAACTTACCAAAGTAGCGGATGATTCAGCGAAGGAGATGCAATTTTTGCGGATTCGTAGGTTTGCCGTGGAGATGACAACGTATTCATGTGTGGCGCCACTGTGCGGTGTTTAGACTTTTATTTTCCCCGAAATACAGTTAGCACTAGTTCAGGGGCCAAAGGACTCATACCTAATTGTGTAATTTTTATGTCAATAAAATTTATTATTATTATTATTATTTTCGCTTTGATATTAGCATTATTATAGGATATGCAGCCGAGCCGTTATATTATAAAGATAGCACTGACATACGTTACGAACTCCTGGTGCATCCAGTATTTTGGTATAGCTAATTATATTAATGCAAAAAACTAAATAAAATTATGTCAACATTTTCGCTAAGCAAGGAATTGAAATGCAGGTACAATTTTCTTTGATGAAATAATTTTATTAAATAAAATAAAATAAACTGAACTTATAATATAATAAACGGTTGGACAAGGTATAATAGTTGAAAGCACACAAAAACCCAAGTTAAACAGCCGAGTACAGCTGAGCTAAGCAATTTCTCATCTCTGGCCCGGTCCAATGGGGCATGAGAGAAAGAGAAATCTAACGTGCAGTATATTGTTAACCAAGAAGACTGGCGAAAGTGCGGTTAGTCTGTTGTTGCAATTGTATAGTTATAAGTTAACATTACGAGTCATACAATTTTAATGGCTACCTCAATAGTAGTTTAAATTGATAATTATTTTATTCGTAGTCAATTTCTTGAGTTACACTGACCAATTACTGTCTATTTTGTATCAATGTTTTGTGATAGAAAGACGGTAGTAAGTACCATCTTAATTAGTGATCTGATTAGGTAGTAGGAATAAGTTACCCCTATGTCTAAGCGCTGTATCGGCTTGAACCAAAAAATCAGCTCTGAGGCCGTAGTAATATCGTGTGTAATTATTTCAAAAACTGTTACGATTAGTACTGACCAAAGACAATAGGTAATTGAGACATCTTTTTTTTTCGCGCTCAAAGTTTTATGGTTTTTTCATTGCCTTATAAGAATAAGGAGATTTTTTTTTGTGCGACCGCGCAGCATATAAAAGGAGGTGTGCAATTTTTAACCGAGGATAAAAATCTTGAGGTTCTCAAATCAACGAGTATATTTTTTTTATTCCATGAAAAGCGTTACAATATTTGATTGGACAACTTTAACATGGAATATCGTCAAAACGTTGCTTTAGAAAATAAGGGTTATTGCATATTACTATAGGGCAATAATAGATCAATAATAGAATAAAAATAATAAGGGCTTCAGGCCATTACCTCGTGGGTCGTGGCGGTCTGATGGCATTCCTTCACGTAAATTAGTGATATTCATCTAAAAGAAAGATTGGAAGGTCTACAAAATCGATATTTCACTATTTATGGCCGTGAGAAAAGTTCAATATGACGTCATATTTGCCTATTGTCCTTTTTACTATTCATTAAATCTTTATAATAATAATCTGAAGTCCGCTGTCTTTCTTGGCCTATCGTGCATCGGCATTGTGCATTAGTGTGTATAAAGCCTTAGTATTTTATAAAATATTTTAGCTGTAAGTATCAGTTGTCAATTATGAGATGTATGAGATATTGTATAGTACAAATTATATAACTCTTAATATCACGTTGGTTTTTTTATTGGTTATATAGTACTGTAACAACCAATGTTCTTAAGTTTTTTAGCTTTTTCGTAGTAAATAATGAAATTATGTAAAAAGAATTTTAACAACATCGTAAGGGTTTTGTTTATATACTTAGGATCTGTTTCAAAATGGCCAAGTAAACTCTACTCAAAGAATAACTTTCGGCCGCGGTTTCGTCTAAGTGGTAGTACCACATCAATAAGAAGTAGTCTATGTGCCGCGCCTTGAATATCAGTTTCTTAAATATATTTTTTTATTAAAATTGGACTAGCCGTTTAGAATATAAGCCAATACAAACAGACAAACAAAAATGTTGGCAACTGTATTTTAGGCAAAGGTTCGTACAATCAACTATACCAGCTTAAAAATCATTGTTATTTTGAAGACACAAAATTTTATTTATTTGTATTATAACTCATACGATTAGGAAATAGGCCCTAAATGCATGATTTACCTACATCTAAAATTTTATTAAAATCGGTCCAGCCGTTTAGAACTTTCGCCGACACAAACAGACAGACATACGGCCAAACAGATAAACATTTAAAAACTGTATTTTAGGTAAAGTAACGAGGAAACAGCTATACCAGCTTGAAAACATTGTTATTTCGACATCAATTTTATTTATTTGTATTGATATCTCTTACGATTGGGAAATATAATAATGCATGATTTTTTCGCTCGTTTGTAAATTACGCGGTTTATAAACTTTTACCAGTAATATAACACTCTTACCAAAACAGTATTTAACTAATGTTGACTCGCGCGGCTACCAGTCCTTAAATATTTTTTTTTATTGCTTGCTTTGATAAAATAGTGTTACAATTATGAAAATACGGAGGTTAATTTTTACTACTTAGAATGGATGGAAATTTCCTTAATTTTTTGGTTCCTGTCATCATTGAAACCTAGTTATTTGTGTAGGATGGTACATGTCTCATTAAAACTCATTTGTTATATATGGTTGCTTAACAGGACAACAATATTGAATGTTCACTGCCTCCAGATATTACCGACCCGATAACTACAACTCATTTTTGATATTTAATGATAATTATGTTGATTTTGAATAATAATAAACCATGTTGAAATTTTATACCTTTTTTTCTGTCTCCTTTATCGTTTTCTCTCCTGCTTCATTTCTAAATCAAAAAGTTTAGGTTCAGCCCACGACGAACCCTGGGTACTTACTACCTTGAACTTGAGGGTGATATGGGTAGGTCCATCATTATTCCTCATAATATTTAAAACAGTCCAAGTTAGCAACTAATTTGGACAAATTATATGGACTAGAAAAATAAAGTTAAATAGTGCTACAAGAGAAAAGTGCTAGTGACCTATGGCGTATGATTACATAAGGTATTGTTGATTTTTAATAGAATTTTCTTCGAGACTAAAACTGCGCGCACGCATCAAAGAGCATAGTCAAAGGCGTACGTACCTCCTTTGCATTAGGGAGAAAAGGCTTCTACTTGTAAGACCTTATTTTTTATTGTTTTGTTTGGCGGTGATAATTGCTATGATGATGATGAAGATGATGGTGATAATAATTGGGGTATGGTGTGGTTATACGGGGGCCTTCACCCACTAAAACACCGCCGTGTGCCATCGAGCCGCGTAGTGATGGCCGCCGGAACTGCGAATCCGTCATTAGCGACCACCGCGGCTATGCCCGAAAGTGATCGATACCATGTGGTCGAGGCATGGCACAGGACAGCCCATTAAGGCGATTCCTTGCTCACAAACTGAAAACCGTGTTGTTGTACCAAAGGACATCTCGCATCAGCTCCAGGTCTTCGTCAACCGCTGTCATCGCCGCATCCTCGATATTTGCTGGCCCGAGAAAGTCTCAAACCTAGACCTGTGGGAACGCTGCGATGAAACAGCGATCGACCAACAGATAAAACGTCGCAAGTGGAATTGGATCGGCCATACACTCCGAAGGGACCAGGAACACATAGGTACCAAGGCAAGCCCTAGACTGGAATCCCCAAGGAAAGCGAAAGCGTGGCCGCCCTAAGCAGACCTGGCGACGGACAATCATCGTGGAGGCGAAGAATAGCGGCAAAACCTGGAGTGAAATAAAGCGCGAAGCTCAAGACCGAGCGGGATGGCGCCGCACTGTGGATGCCCTCTGCCCCTTCTAGGGGACACAGGACCTTAAGTCAAGTAAGTCAAGTTGCTCACCAAAAAGTCGCCTCGACTCGCTAGGTCTTGATGCGGTTAGAAGACTAAACTCCTATCACTCCAACCGATCCGATGTCCCACATTACCCCGCCCTTGCCCCACCACTGTGAACTCTGCTGATAAGAGGGACACGCAGAGGGCCGCCATCCATGCCTGAATTCGCCACATGGTTCTCCCCCGGGTTACCGCTGCACTGCCTCACGCGTCGCGTCGTAGCAATGAAATATGTTTTACAAACGGCGAAAATTTGTTTTTTTTGAGAGTTGTTTATGTATGTTATACATAAACAGTTTGGTGACGCAAAAATGATGTACCTATTATTATTGGCCAGCCCACCAGCCCACACACATACACACCGCCTCCAGTACACCAACAATCTGGCTCTTATTTCTCAAACACATCTTTTCAAGAAGCCAAAACAAGCCAAGCCTTGCGTTTGGCACCGTCAATCAATATTACAATATTAATGCTTTGAAACTGAAACCATCAAAACAGTTTCATGTGTATTTCACCTACGCTACGTAATTAACAAACTGGATAAATTATGTCATTTTTTGGCACGGGTAGGCCTATCTCCCAACTGCGAAACCGACGTATCAGTATGATCGAACTTCGCGTCTCGAAGTTTGGTCATTGTTTTCTTCGAAGATATAGACTCATGGACAAATTTAGGGGAACGCAAACAAAAGTCATATAACACAAAAATAAAAGGTTTATTTATGTTTAATACGGTTTCATTTGAATATCTTTAATTAAATTAACTTTTTTAAATACAGAAATGTTCAATTTACTGATAAAAATAAACAAAATACTGAAGTTATCTGTTATTGACGAAATTTGGAGGTAACGGTGAACTTTTATCTTATCATGAAATTTATCAAATGGCTGGTTTCTTCTCTAATGTAAGGTAACACCAACACTCCTAGGCACATTCAATATTTCGTGTTACCTCCTCTCGCTGTTAAAACTGCCTCCATTCGTCTGGGCATACTTTTTATTAATTCGTCAATGTGTCTTTGTGGCATTTGATCCCATTCTTCTACCATGGCGGTTTTGATTTCCCTTAAGTTGGTTATTGCAGGAATTCTTTTTTTTATTTGTCTTCCCAGCGTATCCCAGACATGTTCAATCGGGTTTAAGTCTGGTGAGCGGGCTGGCCATTCCAAAACCCTGATTTCGAACCCTTGAAGGTATCTCGAAACTATGGCGGCAGTGTGTGGCCGAGCATTATCATGCATTAATAGAAAATTATCTCCTACGTATGGGACAAAAGGTATCACAATTAGTTCTAAAATGTCAGTTACGTATTGTGCTGCTGTTAGAGATCCATTTTCTACGATGTGGAGCTCCGTACGTCCACCTAAGGAAATGCCGCCCCATACCATCACTGACCCTCCACCGTAAGGTTCTCTTCCGACAATGTTACACTGTGCATATCTTTCTCCTGGTCGTCTCCACACTTTGACCCTTCCACCATCTGGCTTAAGACAAAATCTGGACTCGTCAGTGAACAATACTCTTCCCCAGTCATCCTCATTCCAATCACGGTGAACGCGAGCAAAGTTATTCCGAGCTACACGATAGCCTGTGGTAAGAAGAGGCCCTCTGGCAGGTACAAACGCTCCTATTCCCACTGCTTTTAGTCTTCTTACCGTTTTAGTGCTAACTGCCACATTTCGGACTTCTTGGAGCCTTGCTCTTACCTCAGAAGACGTCGAGGTACGGTTTCTTAGCACACTGCTTACGATAAATCTATCGTCTCTAGCTGTGGTCTTCTTTTTTCTTCCTTGTCCTCTGCGTCTCGTGTATTCGCCTGCCTGCCGGTATCGTTTTACATTGCGAAAAATAACAGATTTGGAAACTCGCAACATTTGAGCCACTTGATTGTAAGTGTAACCTTGTTCGATTAAAGTTACAGCTTTGGACACTTGAGCTACGCTGAGGTCCGGCATTATCAATTCAATCTTTTGAAAAAGTCTCAAGTAACACCGCGATGAATATTTTTTGTGCAAAAGTATTTTTTTTCAATAAAAAGAATACTAACATCATTTCTGAACATCGACACACTGATTCACACAATAGACGATTTATTTTTGGTACAGTATCACATGTCAGCATATCATAAAATTTTGCAAATGTTTGCGAATTTTCAAACAACCAGAAGTCAGTAAAGACGACGCCAGAAGAGGCAGCTGCCGACGTGGACGCATGTCCCGTACCGTGAGTTGAACATCATTATCTAGCTTTCTTCTAACGTCTGCTCAATCTACCTGCTGCTATGAGGTTTTCTTGTTCGTTATTAGATTCTCGTCAAAAGATACAATTGGGGTTGTTCTCCACCGCTACGAAAGACTTTAATAGATCTACTATGATCCCTTCAGTGTACCTAATAACAATTTCAATTTCAATAAGGAAAACAAGTGTGTACCCTATGGACAAGGCACAGTGCTAGAAGCACAACTACTTAATCTTTCGTAGGATAAAGTTTAATAAGGAAACCATTGAGAAATGTGATCTAGGACTATCTGCTGATTACCAGTAGTGTTATATTTTGAACGGAAGGGTTATTCCCTGTAAATAACCTTTTGATTCTCTCAGCGGGCCGCGGAACCCGCCGCGCGGGCCGCGGCCTCATAGTCGCCAGTCTACGGATTACGGTAGTATTACATTATCTTTGGTCGCCAGCAGCGGTTATAGTAGTTGGTGTAATATCATGCGAAGTATTTTGTTGTGTTTAAGTATTTAAGTTAATAGTCTAATAATAGTAAATATTATTCGATTAATAAAATGGATGAAGGCTTCGAAAAAGGGCAATCGGATAATCTACCTAAAATAGATGGATTAATGGTTGCGCATTATTTATCAACAAATAGTGATTTCGTTGCCGCCGAAATATGAGGAATAAAAATGCAAAGGTGAGTGAACTTTCCATGCTACTACTTATGCTTAATAGTTTATATTTTATCAAAACAAAATACCCAACTAAAGTCATAAATAATGCAAGAATGTAACTAACTCAAATAGTAGGAGATTATGTCCTCTGAGAGTAGAAGTACCTACCTACCATTTAATTTTTACGTTAAATACAACAAATTATAATAATGTATTATAGTTTTGTAGCTATTGGTAGGTACGTATGTATATATAGGTGCGAGGTACCGCTCTTCTTAGTAAATTTAAATGAATACATACATTGATTTATTTTTTTAAACATGCAAATAATACAAAATATAATCAATTATCATGTTTTATTATTGTTCTAATAACAGTTTTCGAATGGTAATGGCACATTTGACTATTACTAATATTTTTATTAAGTAATATTAAGGTCTTTGGCTAAATTTATAATCTAACATTATTTTTAATCAGCCTTCAAAGTTTTATATTAAGTACAACTTAAACTAAATAATAATCAGATGCTGGTAGCGATAATATTATTGAAATAAAGTTACCACGCGAACATGCTCTTATATTTCTCAACTATCAACAGTTTTAATTATAAACTATAAAAAACGAAACACATTAACTTTATCAATGAAAATTAAAATTTTAAACAAAAATACTTCAATGGTTACGAGATCATTCGTAGTATTTCTTTTAGTCTTTGGCGTACTCTTGGCATCTGAAAAACAATAAAGTTTAATTAATAAACTGTTTCAACCGTACCCAAAAATAATGTTTCAACTGTCCCCAACCCCTATTTTAGTATAAAACGGTTCACAGTAAGAATGATAGTAAATTAAAATAAAAACTTATCATACTACAATATTGTACAAACTTCAATTCAACTGTAACAAAAACTCTCAATCATCTAACTATACACGAAATTTTAATAATTGCAAAAATGTAGGTACAAAAATACTTACTTTTCCGTCAAAAAACACAATGGGGCCTCCTACAGACAAACACAGCGCCCGAAGAGCGACGCAATACCAAAGAATAAAGAGGGGCAATACTAAAATTCTAGTTTTGACTTGTCGTCCGCTTCGTACTCCCCTTGTACCCCTTGCCTCATCACGCACTATTCACGAGATATTCACTTTGTTTCAACCGTCCACCGTTTCATCCGTACCCAGTCTACCCTACAAATCATGTTTGACATACAAAACAATATCTTATAACTAATATAAAAGCATTTAAGTTCTTATTATATACTGGCTTACACATATTTATGACCTTATAATTAATTTATTATTTATCACTATACAATTTACACGTTTTTAACCTACTTAATTTCTACCAACATTTTTAAAACTTAACTAAATTATAACATTTAACATTTATGAATCAGATAAATCAGCTTCCAAAAATTCAGCCATGGAGAAAATCATTTTTTTACTAACAATTGTTTTTTATTATAGACAAGCTGACCCGACAGACGTTGTCCTGTCCTAACTATGCATACATTATCTGTGACGATATTTGCAGCGCGCCTTCTGTCAATGTTATGTCAAACCCCATAAAGTACATTCAAAAAGTTAATACTGTCAAAAGCGCTAAGGTTACGTTAGAAAATCATTAGAAAATTTAATATAGTGGTTAAGTATTCTTAAATTTTATCATTTTCCACGCAAGTTGCCTAGTCTTTTATTTCATAAGAACCATCTCCTGACTATAACAAACACAACATAAAAAGAATCAGCGAAATCGGTTCAGCTGATCCCGCGTGATGCCGTGACAACAAAAAACGGGTTTCATTTTTATATATATATAGATAGATGAAGAATGAAGAATGTTGTTGATGCAGGAAATTGTTTTCTTTTTTTGGTTTTGTCTTATTAAAATCTTTTTTGTATTTGCTGCGTATTAACTTTTTATTGCAGTTATTTCCTGATTTCATTACTATTAGGGCAAATATCCTTTACAAAATAATCTACAAGTAAAATAGAACAGATACCTACAAAACATTTAAAGTTACAAAAAGGATATTTTGTTTCCCCACTTGGTTTCAAACTCTCTTCTCCTCATACTACCTCTTTAACGACTCCGCTAATTATGCTGATAGCCAAATAATTAAATATTATGCTTACATATTCAATTACAGTTCAAATAATGCATGTTTAGGTAAAGTATACAATTGTGTGAGTGTAGAAATGAGTAATAGGTAAAGTATGTACCTATGCGTGTGGGGTGTAGGTGAGCAATAAGCTCATCTACACGCATACATACTTTACCTATGTGCGAAAAGAAACTTTAATGAGCACGATATAAATGAAAGACTCAAATGAATTATTTCAATAAAATCTGTCGACCAATGCGTCAACCTATTGTGTTTGTGTGAGTGTAGAAATGACAAAAGGTAGACAATAACGTGTGTAGGTAAGCAATAATAAAACATCTGTGCAAAAATAAACTTAAAAATTAATCAAATAAAGATTACTTTACATTGCAATTCATGTAACTCAAAATGAATCGCAATATAATCTTTATTTTGTATACATTAAAATTTCCTTTCGCATATATAATTAACTTCTATATTTTTACACTATTTATACGTTATTCACACAAGTTTGTGTAGAAGTGTGCCCTGCCCAGCGAACTCGTTGGCCGACTGTACATAAGTAATAATAATTATTTTTATCTTATAATGAAACAATTTCTAACCGGATTAATTGCGTGTTTATTGATTTTACATTGGCAGGAAAAATGTAAAATCAATAAGTACGCGATTAATCCGGTTAAAAATAGTTTCATTATAATTTCATTACAGTGATCGTAAATCCCTAAGACATTACTATTATAATCTTTTGTAGTTTACATTTATTTAATACTAGTTGTACGTTACTTACACAAGCTTATATAGTAGTGTGACCTGCACAGCGAACTCGTTGGCCGACTACATAAAATATGATCACTATACTTACGTCAAAATGGTCTTCACTACAATAAACTGTACTTTCATCTCCAAATGGATCTAGCCTCTTCATAGCTTTTATCCATTTTTTTCACATTTTATCGTCTTTTGGAACTTTAAAGAACAACTTTTCCGGCGAATTGGTAGAACTTGTATTTTTACATTAAGGCATAACACATGATTTCCTAGTATTTGGATTGGAAATTTTTAAAAGTAGGTAAGTAAAGGTATAATGCGAGCGAACTGAGTGAGCCAGACTGAGCGTGTTGTGCGATGACGTCACACCGTAACCGGCGGCCCGCGTCGTACGGTTACAACTTGTTCTACTTCTAAATTGACGTATCGAAGTAATTCTTTTACAAGTATTTTTTATTTTTGACAGAGAATATGGAGTGCTAATAATCAAAATTAGTTAACATTCTTCATGGACTGAAATTCATAGAATTTTTCCCTGGGCCGGGTAAAAGTTGTCAAAACCGATATTAATGAAAAATAAGAAATTGCAGTTTTGTTGACAAACAATATACTTTTTTTCGATTCCCAATAAAACATAAACATACATAAACATTCTAGTGCTAACAGTGCCGGTGACGTCTTTGTTAAACCACGAGGATCAAATTGACAAACCAGATAAATTATTTAAAATTTTATGGTTGAAGTTATATCTACAATATTTGCAGTAACTTTCGACGAATCGGTACTGTAAAATGTGCTTTTTTTTAGAACACAGTTGCCATAAGGCTTTTGGCTTTTGGTATGAGTCCGGCTGCTGCTCTTTAAATTCTCTTTTTTATAGTGGCTATTGAAAACGAATATTATTAAGTTGAAGAGAGAACATTTTATCGCCATAAGGCTTTTTGCGAAAAGTAAATTTACAATAAAGTTTTCATCGCTGTGTTCGTAATCACACAATGAGTAAGCACCAAAGTGCCGATTTCACCAACATGTTAAACTCAAGCTTAACGCTAAGCCACAGCTTTATGGCTCTTAATCCCGAAAAAATATAGAATGCGAATGCAGGTTCAATATAAAAATAGATTAGGAATTTTGGTGAAATATGGAAATATTATTATGTCCTTTGGGGGACAACCATCTATTGTACCACACTAATGAATTATTTATTATAATAATTATAATATGAATTGAGAACTAATGGATTTGTGGTAAATATAACCACAAATCCATTTCAATACAATTCAATTTCCAATTCGAGTCAATTATTATAATTCTGCTATTTGCCAACATGTACCTGAGGTACACGTGACGTACGAAATCGTCTGGGTCACCAGGGGGTACTCTGCGGGGGCTGGCTCCTGCCGAGGTGGTTTTTCTTCGCCCCCTTCTCTTCCCCCTCTCATGTTTGGTAAGTATTAGGGAAGGCCGTGGGCTATGAACCTTTTCCTAATTATTGTTTCTAAATGATAAATGTCGCATAAAACGCGGCGGACATCGCTAAGTAACTTTTTTGACTATTTTTATATAAATATATATATTTATATCTGTTTATTTATCTGTTATGCCATACTCTGTACCGACCTGTATGTATCTATTTTCTTTACTTCTATCTGTGGAAACTTGTAAATGGCCTTCATTGTGTTTATTTTTCTCTTAATCTGTTAGTTTATAGCTGAAAGTTTTCCAAATAAAATAAAATTAAAATTAAACTGGTAAAATACCATCATCATGTTCATTGCTCATCTAGCTCATGTACTAGGTTTAAATATTTTGACAAATAGCGTTGTTTTATGTATAATCGAATATGAATATCGAATTTTGTTTAGATTCGTCTGCTGACTGTACTTTGAGTAAGGGGTGAATGGATATTGTTATTATTTCAAGGTGTGTAGGGGTGTGAATTCCTAACCAGTGGTGAGACTTGCAGGGGTTAGGGCTTGTAGCCCTAATAATCCGATGGCGACGAGACGCAGGCTGCAGGGAGGGGGGTGATGCGCTTTATTGATCTGCAAGGCATGCAGAGATGGACTAAATTAGTCAGGGCCGCGAATATTTTTTAATTTAAATTATTGTTAAAGCATTTGTGGACCCCAGGGCCATAGGCGCCCGCAACTTTTAGTTCAAGGACGAGGCAATTAAAAAATTAACGCGGCCGTTTTTAAACTGCTTTATTTAACAAGTCGACAAGTTTCTAATAGAAAGAAGAAGAAATATTTTGGACTCTAATTACACGTAACATAATGGTTATAATCTACTTAATGTCCTAAGGCAGTGTTTCGCAAACCTAAGGTGGCATTTGGGCACCTTTCCTTCTCTTCACTTTAGGTTTGCGAAACACTGGGTGCGAGCCAGAAACCACCGCGCGTAAGTTATAATAATAATTCTATTCTATTTCTTTCGGGAATATTAAAGCCCAATGTTTCGGGTCTCAAACTGTACATCGTTAATGAAATCGACTACTTCGACCGTCTTCCCTTGCTGTACAATTAATGTCTCTTAGTTTCGTGTTTATTTCATGCAAGGAGATAAGAAAAGTCAGGCAGTCTTTTCTTATCTCCTGTTTTCTCTCTTACTTGAATCTTAAATCTAAGATATGTAAGCTACTTAGGTTTGTCATTCAACTGTTAAATAAAAAAGCAACAAGTTGATGGTTATCGTTTGTCAGATCTAAAAATAATGGCCCGAATATAGATCCCTGGGCCGAATATAAAAGCCTTTGTTTACCGCAACTTTTGTTTGTTGGTCTCTTATTTTCTTAATTTTGCTCTTTTAAAATTAACAATAGAAGGTCTTCCTCCATTACCGATATCCACAATAATCATTTCAATGTAAAACATTTTTTTTTTTATATAATTGGATTGTCAGTATTGGATGTACTATCGGTTGGATAACCAGAAATATCTGCAATTTAGGTGAGTCCAACGCCTATCCACCTTAAAATAAATGTAGATCCGATTTAGTCGTTTTTTAATGCGGTACCTCCATGGTACCTCTAACTAAGCCTTGGTCGTATGTACTGAGATACTCGGCCGAGACATTAGCCTTGTTTAGGACTTGCCGAAAAAATCATTAATAATTTAAGGCCCTAAAATCAGAGGCCCGGCACACCTCCTTAGTCCGTCACTGAGTAGGTATCCTATAATACCTAGATTGTCTGGACGGGAGATCTCACAGTTCGGCGCCGGCCCTTGCACTGAGAGGTGATGCATAGCGTTGCACCTGCGGTTGATCAGTGATTTGTTCTTTATACTGACATTTATTTTAACCTAAACATTACCGCGATTTTGTTATTGGTCAGCTGCTGAAATGAAAGTGATTTTTAAAAGTGACTTTGTTAGTGATAATTTCGTGGGTGTCGGCATTTCAAGATGGCGGCGTGGTCACTGTGCAGGGAGTTGAGGTGCTGCGCAAGCAGTGTGCAGCTTCCGATGCTCCTGCTTGTGCGCCTTATGGACAGAGAGGTAAGTAGTGATCGTTTAAGGTTTTGGTTTAGGTCTCGGCTGTCGTTCAAGATTGATGAAATGGAGCGGGCAGGCAGGGAGGAGGGGGAGCTCTAGAAATCAATGGAGAGTCTGCGCAGCACGTCATTGCGTAGGCGTTTTAAAGCATAGCCTTGTAGTTCGTTATCGGTCCTCGTACTGTAACGTGGTGCCTCGCGTTACACCCGCAGTTTATGAGTTTTTTGCTTATACTGTAGGCAATACTTATTATTCTTCGTGCAACTAACGGTGCGGATTACAAATGGGGCGTGGTCGCTGCAGAGAGGAATCGGGTGTGTGAACTGTTTCCAACCTTCAAGGCTCATATAGAGGATAGCGAATAAATGCCTTATAAGGTAAGTAGTGTTAATTTAAGGTTTGGATCTATGCAGAGAGGGTGGGTCAGGGGGGAGGGACATCATCATAAATCAATAGTGAATGTGTGCAGTCCGCCATTGAATGGCGTCTTAGAACCTAGCATTGCATTTCGTCACCGGCCGGCGCACTGTGACGTAGTGCATCGCGTTGCACCTGCAAATAATGAGTGCTTTGCTCTTCATACTGCCATTTTTTCGTTAGGTAACTTAAATATTACCGCGATTGAGTAAGTGATTTGTTTGTTGAACTAAAAGTTATTTTTAGAAGTGACTTTGTTGGTGATCATTATGTGGGAAGTGGCATCTCAAGATGGCGGCGTGGTCTCTGCGCAGAGAGTTCTGGTGCGCAAACTGTTGGGGTTAGAAGTTAGAAGTAGTGTTAGTTATTGGTTTTGGCGATTCCTTGAGATTCGGCTGTCATTCAAGATTGACGAAATGGAGCGGTGTGGCAGGGTGTTCTGTTGTACCTATAGATTTGTTTTGATGATTAATTTAAGGTGTGGTTAGTTGTGTCGCGCAGGCATCTTTCAAAATGTACACAGTGAGAAGGAGGAAGACAAGGTGAGCCCGGAAATAGCTGAAACTGTTGCACATGCGCAGTACGCATTTGATTTGTAATGGTGGTGGGAGGGAGGGTGTGTAGCGATGTACTTACAATACAAGTGGAGCGTGGAGTGGGAAGGGACATCTATAAATCAATAGCGAATCTGCGCAGTCCGACAATGTGTAGGCGTTTAGCCTTGCCTAGCAGTTCTTGTCTTTCAGTTCGTCACCGGCCGTCGCACTGTGACGTGGTGTATCGCGTTGCACCTGCATATTGTGAGTGCTTTGCTCTTTATACTGCCATTTATTGGGTAGGTAACTTAAACATTACCGCGATTGAGTTAGTGATTTTTGTGTTGAACTGAAAGTTATTTTAGAAATGACTTTATTGGTGATACTTTTGTGGGTAGTGGTATCTCATGATAGCGGCGTGGTCTCTGCGCAAAGAGTTCGGGTGCGGAAACTGTTTGCAGCAGAAGTAGTAAGTTTAAGGTTTTGACCTATGTATCTTCTGTCGTTCAAGATTGACGAAATGGAGCGGGGAGGCAGGGTGTGCTGTGGTATAGATTTGTTTTAGTGATTAATTTAAGGTGTGGTTAGTTGTGTCGTGCAGGCATCTTTCAAAATGAACACAGCAAGGAGCAGGATGACAAGTTGTGCCCGGAAATAGCCGAAACTGTTGACCATGCGCAGTATGCATTTGATTTGTAATGGTAGTGGGAGAGAGGGTGTGTAGCGATGTACTTTCAATACAAGCGGTGCGTGGAGTGGGGAGGGATATCTTTAAACCAATAGTGAATCATCTGCGCAGTCCGCTATTGAATGGCGTCTTAAAACCTAGCATTGCAGTTTGTCAGCGGCCGTCGCACTGTGATGTGGTGCATCGCGTTGCACCTGCAAATAATGAGTGCTTTGCTCTTCATACTGCCATTGAGTTAGTGATTTGTTTGTTAAACTGAAAGTTATTTTTAGAAGTGACTTTGTTAGTGATCATTACGTGGGAAGGGTGCATCTCAAGATGGCGGCGTGGTCTCGGTGCAGAGAGTTCGGGTGCACAAACTGTTGGCATTAGAAGTAGTGTTAGTTATTGGTTTTGGTTAAGGATTCGGCTGTCGTTCAAGATTTACGAAATGGAGCGGGGAGGCAGGGTGTTCTGTGTCTGTGGTATAGATTTGTTTTGGTGATTAATTTAAGGTGTGGTTAGTTGTGTCGTGGAGGCATGTTTTAAAATGTACACAGCGGGGAGGGGGAAGACTAGGTGAGTCCGGAAATAGCCGAAACTGTTGCACATGCGCAATTTGCATTTGATTTGTACTGGAGGGGGAGGGGGTGTAGTGATGTACTTCCAATACAAGCAGCGCGTGGAGTGAAGAGGGACATCTATAAATCAATAGGTAATCTGCGCAGTCCGTCATTGAGTAGGCGTCTTAAAACCTAGCGTTGCAGTTTGTCACCCGCCCTCGTAGTGGTGCATCGCGTTGCACCTGCAGTTTAGGAGCAGTTTGCTTTTAAATGTCAGTTTTAATAAGTTCTTGATAAGAATATTATCAGTTCGAATGTTAGAGAAAATTCACTTAAGGGTGAATCTTGAGATTGGCGATATTCAGTTGATTCCCTTGGCGCATTTTTTTTATGACTTTATTTATCATTCAGTCTCTTGTTGGCAATTGTATCACAGTAGAATTATTATTAATCACTTTGTTTCTCCTAATTACCAACTAATCACTAAATACAATACAAAATAAATCAACTAACAACAAAACTTCTTCTTTTAAAAAAAAAAAATATTAAGCAATAATTACCTTGTTGATAATTAATGCTTAATATTTTGATTTGTATGAAATAGTGTAGATTTAAAAGAAAATTCAACCGTTATTTTAAGGAAAATTGTGAAAATATTGATTACCCTGGCACAAACGCCAAAGGAATCAACACCAAGGGAATCAATAAAAGTATGTTTTTTCTCAGTTATGTAAAAATTTAAACATTCTTAGAAATTATAATAAGATAAGTAAAAAGCTATCCTTATTGGCTTTCCGTGTACATGAATAGCAAAACCCTAAGAACCTTTATAATATTTTTTCAAGCCGTCAGGGTAATCAATGACTTAGTGAAACAAAGCCAGGGTAATCAAATATTTACCTTCGTAACTTCGTCCGCGGGCGACGTGACGCACAACCTCCCACCACAGCGTTTGAAGCACGACTAGAGCTCGCGTGAGAACGAACAACTATGTTTCTCAACCGTTCCACTGATGTTGTATGCCTAGTTATGTGTCGCGCCAAGGGAATCAAAGTTTACCTCAGGACAAAACTTTAATTGTACTTCTATGGAAAACTATGGGATAAAATACCATGAGTATTTTTTTATTTCAAACAACCACTAACGTGGATGCTTATACACATAATGATTAATATGATTTACTGTAATAAGTTGGCAAAATTTCGATGTTTTCATTGAAAAATGTGTAAAGGACGCGCCAGGGTTATCAATTTTGGGCACTATTTATATTTTTTAATAATATTTACACACAAGTTAAAAAGAAAAACTATCGTGCACCAATTAGATACTATAGTGATAAGTCTAAAAAAAATATTTACGGGCTATATTTCAATATTGCGGGTACTTTTTACCCCTGGACATCAAAAAGTGAGCCTCTCAAGATTGACCCTTAAGTGTATGCGCTATGGAAAATATTGTGTTTAATTTGTTACAGGCCAAAATATTGGTTCCATCGCTCAAACGAACCGAGTGGACAAAGAGCGTGCCAAAGAAGAAAGAAAGAAAAAAAAATAGCAAGGTAAGTATACTGATTGAAAACGTTTTAACGTTCTAGACAAAAAACTGTACATTGGCAGAGTCCTTAAACTCTGCCAATGTACAGTTTTTTGTCTAGAACAAATTAGGTGGGCAATCAATATTCGTGTTTTCTGGTTGTGTTTTAGTAATAGGATTAATATAATGTTAAATAAAACGTAAAAAAAACTTTTTTTGTCCATTGACTTAATCACCGGATCAGAAGTTGTCAACAGCATAAAAAACAAATCCGTGGACCTATTCATCAAAAATATCTATTTTTTGAATGGAGTAGAAGACATTCAGGAAAAAAAAAAGGAATAAAGTTCGGGGTCGTTCGAAGTTCTAATTTGCCCATTTTAATAAAATATCAGGTTGTAACTATATTATATCTAAAAAATGGCCTGGATATACGTGGATGTAAAAGATGCACTCCTCGAAAGTTTAAGACCAAGAAATAAAATTTTAATACTCTGTCATGTTTTTGAAAGCTATTATACCACGGGATATTCATTATTTGAATATGTGTAATTAGTACGTACCTACCTTCTTCATTAAAACTCATGACGAGATAAGCATTTACAATGCAACATTTTTTAAAACAGCTATTGAACACAGTACAAAATAAAAAAAAAAAATTTTTTACGCAAATTGAATTTCTTTACACTCAACTTGAATCAAATACAACTTACATACATATCAAATTTGCCACGTCAATTACCTCAATTTGTGACATCTAGGGTGTCTTTAATGCCATCCTATCATCATTTTTTTGATTCCTTTTAGTGACTTTTGTCCACCTACGGTACTTTAGACAAAATACTATGCAATGATCTGAATTGAAGGCGACCAGGGGGATAGGAGTTGTAGATATGGGCCTGAAGAGTACAGACTTTAATTATCCCACCTTATTGCAAAGGGTTTTATGCTATTCATCTGAGTTGATCAGTTATATAATAGAACAGCTATTTTGGGCATAAATTCTTACAACGTTTTTTTGGTACGTTGTTAAGGTACCTACCGGCGCACACAGCAGTATTCTATCTCAAAATCCCAACAAAATATTTTAACAATTGACACGCAATTTGCATTGTTAGCACACCCCACTAACCGTTATAGCATTTATAAAAGTTTTAAAGTCGGCTTAGAAGCCGCCCGCGCGGTGGCAGGTCGCTGTAGAATGTCTTTGTTCTCGATACGCTCCAAATTTCAACAACTTTGCAATTTTGTTTTTAAGTATTCCGTGGTGATATTAGTAGAGATTTGCCATGGACACCGAAGCTCAAGGTATGTCATTAATTATAATATTAAAATATGTTTGTATTTCTTGATATTTAGTAAATATTTTAATTAAAATGACTTATACTAAAATACTACCGTTTTCGATTAAATTGTTAAGAAATAAAGACACTTTGTCATAGTTCCGGGCGTGAACGGTCAAATTTTATTTTTTTATAATTAAGTCTATAATTCAATTATGCATTCCAAGCAGAAACATGTCACCCATCTTGCCACATTTTTGTTAAGGCAGTTCAATTAGTATTATGCGGTAATTTTTGCAAAATGACATATAGGTTTTTTTTTGTTTTAAGTTCGGCTCCACGTGACATCCAAATGATTCAAATAACTATAAGATTATATACGTTTTTAAAAACAACAGTAAAAGGAAATTAGATCAAAAGCTATTGAAAAGGGGAAAAAACGGTAAAGAAATTACTAAATATCCAGAAAATGAGTTGCGAATATTTAGGAATGATCTGCGACACTTTAAATCGTATTTGAAGCTGAAATGGAAATTAGCTAATAATACACTTTTTCTACGTCAAAGTAACCTTTGTTAAAAATTTAATAATTTTACAATACTTCTCATTGGAATATGAAGATACAATGAATTTTTACGGTTTACTTAATCATGGCTTGCAAATGTGTTTTTGACCATTACATCGAAAAGGACGTTCTAACATTAAATAGAAAAAAACTCACTTTTGGTCTATGTTCCAAACCAAACAAAAATTCACTGGATTCAGATGGCAAAACCATATAGATCGCCTAGTGATCCCACTTATGATCTTAAGACTACTACACACAGTGCCGGCGGCGATACCGCCGGCCTTATGCCGAGCGGCTTTGCCGCCGGCAATACAAGCCGCCGGCACAAGCCGCGAAAAGCCGCGACGCATCATTCCGGTTGAGACAGTCAGATAGAACGCTAGTGAAGTGCACATTTTGTACAGGAACGAACTGACGCCGGCAAGCCGCGTAACCCGCCGGCTCAACCCGGCGGCCATGCCGCCGGCGGCTCCTTTGTGCGGCAAAGCCGGCGGTTTTGTATGCCGCCGGGTGCACGGCGGCTTGACCGGCGGCTTGCCCGGCGGCCCTGCCGCCGGCACTGTGTGTAGGCACCTTTAAGGACATAACATGTTAGAATACATATAAACAAATGATCCGGTAAAGATGCGGCCTTAATTAACATCGAAGGTACAGAAATTCCCATTCCCAGAGTTAAAAGTTGTTATGAATGTTTGGAATATCACCATATCTAACATAACATCACGCCTATATTTTTACAGAAGGATGTGGCAGAGGTGTTTTACATTCTTATTTCATTTCTTATGTTTAGGTAACAGGTGATTGTCAGTGTGCTCATCGACATCCAGCGGGGACAATTCCAACTCAGTGCTGCTATTTAAGAGTTTCATGGCGGAAAAAGCCCAAATCACACTTTTGCCCAACGCAAAAATCAAACATGGCACCTCGCGGTGGGTGGCACATACGGTCACTAGACCAACGAGGCATACGAGGTTACCGTATACCGCTAACAACATACCAAAGTGCAACGTTGTGAGAATTTTTGCGAACATAGAACCTGTATCTAATGAGTTAATAAGATTTATGCTTAAAACTCACGATGTGGTTTCCTCCCGCGCCTGCTGCGGCTGTGGCCCGATCTGTATGTGGGTGAAAATCATTTAAAATGACCATTTTGACATCAAAATTTGTCCACGTCCGATATTTCACAAAATACTATTCTAACTAAAGCTATAAGTACTTTACTGTACTAAAGGGAACATTACCTAACTAAATAAATTTATAGTTCAATGTACCTTAACAGTATTTAGTAAAATATATTCCTATTTTGCATCGAACCCGAATTTTCTCCATACAAAATTATTTGTCCTCTTCATGACTAGCGTTACAAAGTATATCATAATTAAAATATTGGAAACAGTATTTAAAAATATATTTTTATTTTGTTACAAACATAAGATTTGCAACTGTTATCAGGTAAATCTATAATATTTTCTTACTTTTATAAATAATTATTTGTCTCTAAATAAACGTCCATTATTTTGTTCATTTTTGTTATTCATTTTTGTCACCACATAATTTAGTAATATTTGTTGTTTACCAAATGGCAACACTCAGAGTGAGTGTTGCCATTTGGTAAACAATCAGATACTAGAAGCGATTATGTGTCGGCCACTTCGTCATCGTATGCAAAAGTAAGCAAATGCGTGTTTTAGTGCCGTGAACGAAAATTACAATTTTAAATCCTCATTTTTGTTGTCCACCCAACTTAAAAAGTAAGAGAATACTTATACATTTAATTGATTCATTTAAGCTGTTTGTATTAGAACTTTATTTAAATGCAAGGTGCTTTATCTCATTGATGTTCTTATTTGACTTAAAATATTTAAGGTTATATTCCAAGTACGGAGATTGTTCATTTTTGTTATGACTTTTTTCTCACGCGAAAAAATGAATAACAAAAATGAACAAAGGCCGCATTCACAAGTATGAATTTTATTCCCTACGCAACAGCGACGAAGTTGAACGATTAGCAACTATACCTTCAAAGAAAAATATTTTTTTTGATACTTCAAGTGAAAGTGAGTAGCTGTATTCCATTGTTGCTATGTTGCATATGCTTTTTCTATTTTTGAATAATAATGTACCTTCGTTAATAGATGCCATTGAAAAAACCAAATTTTTTACAGATGAATGAATAGATAGTAATAATTATATAGCATAAAGATAATTTCTATTTCGAGGAAAGAAGTTTGTTTTTATATATGTTTGATTTTTTTTATTAAAGGATATTATTGCGTTGAAATGACTGAATACATAGTAATAATTATACAGGGTGTATTTTTGAAACGGGGCAGTAAGGGCAAGTACCTTAACCGTTGCAGTTACAGCAAAACGTTCTTTAAAGACCTTCCCTAACTTTTTAGGACATTTTGAACTGCATTCACAGATTTTGTAAAAAACTTACAGTTAGCAAAAAAAATGCAAAAAGTTCAATTTTTTTTTTTATGCCAATCGATTCTATTTCATGTGGGGATCAAAAAACTCTATGGGACCATTCCAGGTTTTTCAAAAGATTTGTAATAACCTTTCTTGTTGGCACATGCCGCAACGGATACTTATTGCGGTACCACACTAATGCAGCTCCCGCATTTCGATTATTGACAAAATACGCTTCTAATAAGTCAATTTTTTCACGATTAGAAGACATTTTAGCGAAAATCCTTAATTAATAACTCATACGAAGTTTCTCAGCTGAAACTAAGTATAACACAAAGATTTTCGAATCAAATTCGAAATTTGAGGGTAAAAATTCTTTTTATTTACTTTACAGTCAATTCTACCCACTTCCAGGCCATAACAAAAAGTTAGACCATCGTAGAAATTCGTTTCTGTTGCCGAAATGTATGGGAAACGTTTTTGGCGATTTCTGTCTTTTCTAGTACTGAAAGCTAAAATGGTCCCATAAAGTTTTTTGATCCCCACATGAAATAGAATCGATTGGCATAAAAAAAAAAATTTGAACTTTTTGCATTTTTTTTGCTAACTGTAAGTTTTTTACAAAATCTGTGAATGCAGTTCAAAATGTCCCAAAAAGTTAGGGAAGGTCTTTAAAGAACGTTTTGCTGTAACTGCAACGGTTAAGGTACTTGCCCTTACTGCCCCGTTTCAAAAATACACCCTGTATAGAATAAAGATAATTTCTACTTCGAGGAAAGAAGTTTGTTTTTATATATATATAGGATATATTGCGTTGAAATGAGTACAAATATTTTTGTTGATGTAAGTGAATTTTTGATTGATTAAACGAATCATAAAAATAAATTATGTTTATTTTTGTTCCTTGATGGTGTTCGATCTATAAAAATCCTTTTTGTGTTGTTTGTGAAAAGACCCTAATATTTCATTTTTTTTATTTTTTGTTACGGGTTTCATTTTTGTTACGGTTTCATTTTTGTTTCATTTTTGTCACAATGGTAATTTTAAATGATTTTCACCCATGTATGAAAAACCGAGCAAATTTTGTAAACTAATAACTGCATTCTACGGAGGCTGCGGGCCTGTAACAGGAGGCGGGTGCGGGAAAAAAAAACGCGTCGTGAGTTCTTTGCCTCAGAGGGTAATTTAATATTTTCTTTTCAGTTCGAACGGTTTTTATTTTAATATCCTGAGACTGCTGCTGCCTCCTCACTCGGCTGGTATTGCAGCAACAGTTGGTATGAACTCATTAAATTATGTAAATAGGAGCGAGCGAAAAACAATTTTTTTAAAGCTAAAGCAAATTTTTAAATTTGTGTATATTATTATGTACCATATTCATACAAATAAAGATTACTCACTTACTTCTTATTGCTATTAATAGTTGTTGAAAGATTTAATTTCTGTTCTGGAAACATTTACAAAACTCAAGAAGACTTTTTCAATTATACACTGTGCCAAACAGTGACACTGGCCGAGGTGCCGATTGGCTACGTCCTACAATACCTCAGAAGAACGAATCATATGGAACTGCCATAAGCATGTACTTTGCCTGCCATACCTACGTTCACAAACATGGCGGATTAGGGATGTTCACTCGCTTGTCTATCTAATCGATAAAATTATATTGATGGATGCCTGGAGTTAAGATTGTTCAACTAACCTTAAGAACTTTGATTTTTATACTACTGTCGGTGAAACTAGATAATTTCAAGATTTCCATCTACTTTTATTGTACCTAGATAGATAAATAAAAGCTTTATTTGTACATCATTTATAGGACATTTTTAATTAACCCGCGACGCAAAAAGAGGGGTGTTATAAGTTTGACGTCGATGTCTGTCTGTGTGGGTGTCTGTGGCATCGTAGCTCTCTAACTAATGAACCGATTTCGATGCAGTTTTTTTTTACGAGAGCCAGTATCCATGCAATGGTTTTTAGCTAAGTTTGGTATAAATCGGTTCAGCCATTTACAATAAATGGAGGGTAAAGGTGGGGATGAAGAATCGATTATTTTCAAATATGCATACTCAAGTGGGGTATCAAATGAATGGTAAAAATGTGTACATTACAAAAATATATGTTTTTCATAAATATTGATTCTGCCATTTATTTACAAGAAATTAGGGTTTGAAGTGGAGATGAACCATCAAATATTTTAAGATATACCTTAGCCCAACTAAGGTATAAAATGAACGGGCAAAACGTGTTGATTATAAAAGAAATTATGTTTCATGAAAATCGGTTCAGGCGCTTACAAAAAAAACAACAAAAACAAACAATTCTATGTGTAAGTTAAATGTTATGCTTAAAAGTATTAGTATATGTAGATAGTATAGATTAGATACCAACATTATTTTATGTAGGTACTTTATTCAAGAACTGCCCTTACCAATTCAAGATCTTTTGCATTTTGTGGATGTGAATAACCCGAACATGATGGTTGATCAATAGTGTTTGCTCTGTCAATAAATGCCAATTGGGATGGGTGGTTTACCTGAAAGGGCATAAGTAGTATAATATGGATATGGTCACAAGTAATAGTAGGAAGTTACAGAAACATAGACTCTGTTTGGTAAATTGTAAAAAAGAATTAAAATAAATTTTGAGTTAAATGGTTTTATTAAAACTACCAGTCCACTCCGGCTTCCATGGCACAAACATAGTCTATGTCACTCGAAGATAGTGAAGCTTTCCAAAGAAAAAAAATTTCTTTAAATTGATGCCGTAGTTTCGGTGCTTATTTGGTGCAAACAAACAATAAGATTTTTCTCTTAAGATATTATAGCTAAAGATCTTAATTACCTACATAGATAAAATATTATTCTTAAAGCTAAAAAAAATTGATTAAGGTTTAGGGACCAATTATCACATCACTTATCACTCTGGGGCATTGATCTGTCAAAAATAATAACGTAGAGTGTATGGTAATCGGATCAACCTATCAACAGGAACAACACACAACATTACCACTACTACTACCTATTACTACTTTCTATTGCTCTACTACATTAGACCCAAAAACAACAGTTTGATAAATTGCTTGCCTTTGTAAATACTGTTGGGATAGCATCATCTCTCAATCTAACTATGTTTAGAGTTTTATTGAATGCACTCTCTTCAAAGTGCAATGAGCACACATGAATTAAAGACTCCTGGCCGGATATTTTCTAAGCCAATCTTTTCTAAACATTTCCTTTTCCGGGATTCGTTTCTTGGTAAACTATAACGACAAATAATACTTTGAATAACTTAGTACTTAATTTATCGATAAGGTTCTATGTTCGATGATGGCACAACACTAGCATCCGTTAATGTTTTTGAAATGAATGAATTATTAAGAATATTGCGGGTTTCTGCAGCTCACAACCAAGATGATTCGAAGTTATATCACAGTTTTGCACAATAATTAAGTCGAAAACACTAGAAAAATATAAAAACCTCACAATGACATCTTCTCACTTGTCAACAAAACCGTCAAACACCGTTTAGTAAAATGGCGTCCTTGGCAGCAGAAGTACATTAGCCAATGAGGAGAGTGCTGATAAAAAGAGTGTTAGTCATTATTCCTAACGTAAAACTGGTGTTGTGAAAAAGAGATAGGTATTACATTATTATTGCTGTGTCAAATAAAACAATTACGGCAATTCCATATGATTCGTTGTTCTGAGTACAATACGGGCCTCTGATTTTTCATTTAATTAAAAAAGAACTTGAAGTGTGAATATGAAATAAGTTATCTTTCAACGAATTAATTAATGATTTAATAAATTGACTATTTAATAAAAATTTGGATGTTATCACTTCAATTCCTTAGTTCAATTGTCTTACTACTTAGTTCAATATTTTTGAGTGCGAATAAGCAAAATTATTTCTGAAGACATAATATTATTCAATGCTAATTGCATTGAATCGAAAAAAGAACTTTTTCTAAATATGGGCAATTTTTAGCCTCTACCTTAATATGCAAAAGGGAAGCAGCCAAATTTTTATTCGTACTTTTGATGAACCTAAGCGAATAAAAATTGATCTATATAGCGATTAAATCATTTTGCGAATGCATTATATTTATTTACCGACAACATATCGATATTTATCGGCGTGTGGGTTAGTATTGAATGGCATCTATATCAGGTACAAAATTTATATTTTTTAATTTAGTTAATTATTGCAGATTATGAAAGTCTCTCAATTTGGCTTAGACCTACTACCGCCCTATCGAATAGCACTTCTAGAACTAAGTACTAACGGGAGTAAGACGCCGAGACCTCCATTGATAAATCTATCGGTTTGTGGGCATCGAATGGCGTCTTAAAAGGTTTACATTTAATATATTATTATGTATTTTTTTAATGTATTTAATTATTTCAGATTATGAAAGCCTGTCGCCCGATCGAATAGCACTTCAAGAAATAAGTACTAACGGGAGTCAGACGCCAAGACACCCCATCGATAGAGCAAGGAATGACGGCATGTGGGTAAACGGAGTCTTGGTAGTTTTATATGAAATTGTTTTTCCCTGTTATTTGTGTAAATATTATCACACCATAATTAAGCTTAGATCTGCTACCACCCCATCGAATAGCTCTATCGATAGAGCAAGGAAAGACAGCGTGTGAGTCAGTATTGAACGGCGTCTTGGTAAGTTTACATAATATGTATGTATATTTTTTTCGTGTAAATAATGATAAAATTGTATCACAGAATCCCAAATCAGCTTAGATCTGCTACCGCCCCATCGAATAGCTCTATTCCATCAATAGAGCAAGGAAAGACAGCGTGTAGGAAAATATATATCGGCGTGTGGGTAAGTATTGATCGGCGTCTTGGTAAGTTCACATAATATGTATATTTTTTGTGTAAATAATGATACAATTTATCACAGAATCCCAATTCAGCTTAGATCTGCTACCGCCCCATCGAATAGCTCTATTCCATCGATAGAACAAGGAAAGACGGCGTGTGGGACAATATTTATCAGCGTGTGGGTGAGTATTGATCGGCGTCTTGGTAAGTTTACATAATATGTATATTTTTTGTGTAAATAATGATACAATTTATCACAGAATCCCAATTCAGCTTAGGTCTGCTACCGCCCCATCGAATAGCTCTATCCCATCGATAGAGCAAGGAAAGACGGCGTGTGGGACAATATTTATCAGCGTGTGGGTGAGTATTGATCGGCGTCTTGGTAAGTTTACATAATATGT
Organism: Hypena proboscidalis; assembly: GCA_905147285.1. NCBI lineage: Eukaryota > Metazoa > Arthropoda > Insecta > Lepidoptera > Erebidae > Hypena > Hypena proboscidalis. The sequence continues at coordinate 32,262,400 of LR990126.1, forward strand.
ATATTTTTTGTGTAAATAATGAAACAATTTATCACAGTATCCCAATTCTGCTTATATCTGCTACCACCCCATCGAATAGCTCTATCCCATCGATAGAGCAAGGAAAGACGGCGTGTGGGACAATATTTATCAGCGTGTGGGTAGGTATTGAACGGCGTCTTGGTAAGTTTACATATTATAATTCAAATTTATTTACTTATTTTATTATATTTTACAGTTAATTAATTTCTTCCAGTTCAGAAAGACTTACGAAAACAATCAGTCAGGCAGAAAACATTAGGCAGCATATGACAACATTTACTTTCTCATTAAACTATTTACAAAAGTAAGTTTAACTGTGCAGCGATGTATTAGTATGCTATCCGGAAGCTAGCCATGTGAGAGCAATCTTATGTAGCGTTTATGTAACAAGACTGACATGACCATGTACTGTGTCGTGAGTCAGGGCTTAAATTAAATATATTATTAATTTAAGCCATGACTCATCAATAAAATATTGCTTTTAGTGAACCCCGAGTAACAATAAATTCAAATAAAGGAATAAAACATGAGTAACCGCTGTTAGATTTTAGATTTTAGTTTAAGTTTTTCTATAAAAAATTGAAGAGAACCTGCTATTTTATTTATTAACCTGTTATTTTGTTCATAAGAGGTTCATCACAAAGAGGTTATATCACATTTCCTTCTTTCTCTTCACTATTTATTATTAACATTACACGAAGTATTTGTTTTAGGTTTTAGTTTCAGTTTTTAGATTTTAAAGCTAACGATACGTACAATTATTGCCGATTGGATAGAGGCGAATGTGAATGACAGTGAAGTTGAAATTGTTATTCATATTTTAAAGCAAATTTTAGCTTTGCTATGCCTTTTTGTATTTTATATAATATTAAAGTAGAAAAATTAAGAATTCAGCATTAAAATTATTTTATTTTTGACATCATATTATTGACTTAAGTTTCGACTATTGACATTATAATGAATAATATATCAATACATTATTTTTATTATTTGAAATGATGAAGAAGAAGAAGAAGATTTGTATAACCTTATTTTATGTTTTTTCAAATATCGTTAAGTTTAGGCAATCTTTTTGTTATTAGCATATATATAATTACTTTCTTTGTCTGTTCTGGAGCAGTTATGTATATAGAAGTAAACACACATTGCTTTAACTCCTTTATTTTCTGATTGAAGTGTAAGATATTGCAACCTTATAATAATATACGATGGACTAATTTAATTAGATTGTATTGCAATGCTTTAATTACATTGCAATATTTGAGTTTATTTATTTTTTCTCTCCATAACCGTCGTTAACTATAATGTTGCCTCATCAACTTCTGACAGCAGCTATTCTTTATTTCCAAAACAAAGTAAAAAATACTTATATATAATACACCCCTGAAGCATTTATTGCAGCTATTTAATATAAATGATTGGAAAATAGTAAGCATCAGATGGTGTTTCCACTTCCGCAAGAAAAAGATACAATCGAACTGGCTGAAATTGCAAATTTGTCAATGGTTGTCTTCAAGCTATTACTGCAAAATTTAAGATGCCGATGAAAATTTTAAGAGGAACATTATTATGAAAAAAATCTTTTTTTAATAGAACATTTTAATTTTGGATTCGATTTTATGTCACAACAGGCCGTAGTCCGCTTAAGGCACTTGCCACATCAAACCCTGCAAGCAGATCAGGGAGTAGCAGCCCATCATCTTCTCTAGAAAGAGGTAAGAAGCAATTAATACTTAAGATGAGCGGGCCACTAGTTTTATAGTGCCTCGTATTTTGAATAAATTAAAAAATAGTAAGTTCATTTATTGTGTAGGTATAAGCGAACTAGATACATTGTGTGCAATCCGCTTATCTACCGCTCATATTACGAGTTACGACAATTTCTATAAATACCCAATAGTCAATACAAAATAAGTTTTGGGTACTTATGCGGTAAGTAATGCGAATTCACCCAATGCGAATAACTAATATTCCTATTTGTGCTATGCGGGTGCGCCTAGAGCAAGTGAGTTTATTAGTTTTGTATGCAAGAAGCCAAAAGGATGCAATGTTAGGCTCGCTTGTTTGTTTTCAGACGACTTTCAAGAGGTGGAGCTCATCGTCAGGCGTTATCATCAGAAGCCTGGCAGCAGCGGTCTACGGACGAAGAGGGATGGCGCCTGATAAGAAGATAATACTTCGTGGGACATCAGTTTAGCACGACGACCACAAAACTAAGTTAGTACTTAATTTTATTCATATAAAAAAAAAAGAAAAGCCGTCGCTGAGTTTGAAATATTACTTCGTTTTTGGCGAAAATTAACGACAGTATTAGATTAATCGAAAATGTATGAACGCAAAAAGCAGCGTTTACATGATGTTATTAGATTACATCATTGAAAGATTTAATTTTATTTATGCACTCGAAGTAAATACGAACTTTGCTCTCTAGTTGCACAAATAACTATCGAACATCATTTAATTTCATGTTTTTTGTTTGCAGGTATAAGTTTCCTGAGCATCATTTTGACAAAGGTTGCTACAGCTACGTTTATCATTCTTGTATGAAAGGACATCATGCGAAAGCGATAGCCGGGCTTAACATAAGCCTATTTTGAAAATATAAATATAAATAATAATTCTATTCTTACCTAATTATTGTATTATATAAACCTAAATATGTATTTTTTTCTAGGAGACAGGGTTACTCTTGCTACATGTAATAAGTAAATTATTATTCACTATAATTATATAGTAAAAAAATTTTTTTTCATGTTTCACTTGTAACTTCCAAATTTTGCTTAACTCGTATTTGAATAAGTTTTAGGCGGATAGTTCTTTTTTACAAATTTTAGGCAGTTTTTTTTTTGAGATAATTATATTGATTGTATCATTACTTGTATATTTAGTAGGTCACATTAGTTCGACGCTAAACCAATCTTATCGATCTCTGTTTCTAATACTTTGAAGTTATGAATTTTGTATTGTTTACAGCCAGTTATAATTAATTAATGATAATTATTATTGTTCAGATTGATTAGGACTAATTGTAAAATACTATATTTTACAATTACTTAGTAGATAGTGTGCCTATGTAAGTTTTATTGATTAAAATGGAATATTAAATTAATACAGATATATCACAATAGGTAAATAATGATCACCAATCAGACAGACATATTATAATTAGCTTGTAACCATAACATAAAAAAATAACTGTAAGATAAGACGAGAAGAGATATTGCAAATATATATTTCTTTAAATGGCCATGAGTTTCTTGCTAGTTCTTCTCATGAGCTTTTCATTTTGGAACTAGTGTAATAAAAAAAATAATAAAAAATAAACGTATATGTAAATTCAAAACTGATTTTTATTTATTAAACCACCTTCAACCTTATTCATTACACGGATGAACTTTTAAAGCAAGCAACTTTAATTACAGGTATGATACCTATATTTCAAAAATATTACAAAAATATACTTAGTTTTTATATATCAAAAAAAGTTCATTCGTGTACCAAACTCCTTGAAAACACACACGATACACGCAGCCACATTATCTTTCCCAATGGGAAATGATTACTAAATCTCTATGGTGATTGGTCCAACGAACCAAGACTTTGGTCACATGTAGCCCAGCGCTCGCGACGTAGTTCTGCTGGACAAGCGACGTGGATCCAGTCGTAAGTATTATGTCGTAAGTATGAGGAAAACAAAAAATAAAGAATGACGTAGGTAAAAACAAAATAGGTTAAACCTGTTATGTTTAAGACCCATGGGGAGGCCTATCGCTATCCACCAGGCATACTTCCAGCTCCGTGCCGCTATTGTAAATTTCCTGACGGAATAATCCAAAATAATACTTTTGCCCGAGCTGGAAATCGAACCCAGTGAAAGGTGCATACGCTAACCAGTAGAAAAACGAGTCAATAATATAAAAAAAAAATATACTCAAGTATTCGGGTATGTATGACCAATTGATTCATGACCCAATTCAATGAGTACAATAAGGTTTGTGAAATGGGTCGTTTCTAAACGTTACAAAGACAAAGTACGTCAAAGTCAATAACGTAAGTAGCTGATTCCTTATAATGCAGTTAACAAAGTCCGAAAATTGTTATCAAGTTATGAGAGATGTAAATGGAGATTAATATCAACTAAGTTGGATCATGAATCAATTTTATCTAAATGTATAAAACGAACGACGTAAATATTATCTTATTCTTCACTGAGAACTGATTGATAACACGGAGGTACGACTATACAGGGTGTCCCACAGAAATGCCATATGAAGCTAGGTTCTAGTTGCCACCTATTCACAAAACGGTTTACAAATGAGTAGGCCTAATAAATAAAACTAAAGAGGTTCTATTTAATTTTTATTTATTTGAAGTCTCTACTTATTCCTAAAACTTGACGTCTTGAGTTGGCGTTTAGATAGTAAGTATAGAAACATCAACATTAATTAATATATTACATTAATGCGGATATACCCGAACGATACAATTATATATTATTATTTATTATATTTGTGAGCACATTTACACTGTCGTGTCAAACACACAGTACACACATTACCAAACATATAATAAAACGAACTACGTAAATATGTCCTAATAAATATATTAATAACTATAAACATCACAGTTTCTATCAAGTTATGACCGGAATACGATTAGCAATTTATTTATTTAACTTATAATTTAATTTAATAAATTAGTTCTTATGAACTGGCTTTCGAAGCTATTTGCAGACGTAATAAGTTATTTTTTTTGTAAATTTAATAAATATAATTATCAAAGACAGATATTTTATACTTTGTCTTTGATTTTTCTTTTTTTACAGATGTTTTCTGTCCCATTTGAAAGTGACCAATATTTTTTCCTAAAACACAGTTGATAAGTCAACAAAGAATACTCAAATAAATTAACAGACAGTCTTTAAAAAAAATATAATGCTATTTTTTTGGTTTGTAGTAAATAAATAAGTTATCTGTGACATGTGACAGTAAATGTCATGAGGCTCTCTGACAAAATGTCAATTATATTGGTCCGATGAATTACAGTCACAATAGATACATAATTCAAATAAATATGATTTATATTACTAATAGCAACAACTAAAATTCTGCTCATAATTAACTTGATCAGTTGATTCAATAATTTACTTGGACTTTAAGTAAAACATTTGATTACGTAAATCCGGTCACATTACAACCAAAATCATTTAAACCGGTAACAATTTCATTGAGGTGATGGTTTCATTATATTTTGTAATTTGATTCTAAAATAAACCGATTTATAAAATCGTAGTACTGAGGTTGTTATATGGACTGTTGACAGACAATTTAGTAAATAAATTGTCTGTCTATAAATAATATTAATCTGTCTACGACACTACAAAAGTAACTAAAGTAAAATATCACCAAGTTATACATTCACATTGAGAGGTCGGATGAAGCTGCATCGATGACGATGTATAAAATATTAAAAATATCATTAGTTCTATTGTTCATTAAATTTGATATCAAGAATTCTTATGTGACGGGCTTAATTCCAATTTCAATTAATTGTTAGTAATTGGTGTGGCTGATACTTTTTCAAGTAATGTAATAATTATTACTATCGCTGGAAGCTCAACAATTTACTAATAAATCTAAGGTAAAGGTCGTATTATGAACTCTCACAAAGAGGTCGTTTCTTCGTTAGTATTGACGTTTGCGTACCAAAAACAAAGGGAAGATCGATTGTTCATCGCAAATTAATAGCACAAAATATTATAGTTTGATGACCTCTGGTTGCCACGTTCACATATTGTGTAATTTCGACGCCTTAATCTAATTCTAATTACTTATAGCACAACTTAATAAAACAATGCTCCATTATGAAACATTCATTCGCTTTGATAATGATGTTATGTTTGCCGTTGAAAACAAAAATATTCTGAGTAAAATACAGCTCGCACATATTTTTCTTCGAAATATTTGAATAATTATTGTGTCGCCATTAAAATTGAACAGAAATCATGTTAATACTTTCAATACAATTCATAGTTAGCAGAAAGCACAGCTACTAATTTAAGCCGATAACACTGAATGCATGCTCTCTGCACTGAATCATTTAGAGTTGACATTTGAACTCGATCAAATGTCAACTCATTCAATCGGCGTTCCTTGACGTTTGAAGGCAATCCAATCGACATGAGCTTCAATCGTAATCCATAGACTAAATTGACGAATCCAGCTATCGTCAATATCGCGACTTCTATTATAACGTCCTTGGGCGACTCATACGGCGGCAAAAACACACAACATTCACAATGAGTAACTAACACCTACTTTGATTGTATGTACTTACTTTAAACTATTGAAATGCCATAATTGTAACATCAAATGACAATGACTCTCACAGCTTTTAAACACTTAACAGTTATGTAATATACTAACATTAACATCTTACTATTAGTAACAATTATTTGGCTGCGATGCTCTGAGCTGACAACTAAGGTACTGGGTTTTAACACTTATTAAATGCACAAAAAGATTTAGAGAGATTTAAAGGTGGTTAATTTATGCCAGAATGCTTAAACTTTGGTCTCATGTTATAAATAATAGAAGAGAATTTTTAATGAGAAGGTTGTAAGGATAAGACATTGCTTCGTAGCAGACGACGCGCTAAATAGTACAGTAAATATTTTGATTGAGTTGTCAGCTAGAACGCGCTTAAAATTGTTCTCCGCCGCGATATGGCAATATGAATTTCTATATTTCATAAAATATCTTTTTTTTAATAATTACTTATAACAACATTCAATCAATAATTTATGTCAATTTATAGAAAGACGTCACTGGCAGCAAAATAAAAAGTCTGGCGGATCGCATTTTTACAAATATGCGGCGACTATATTTTGCAAAATGAACATAATGTCCAAATAACTTGCAGCTGTATTGTACTGTAATTAAATTATTAAAAATACCATAACACTAAAATAAAGCTGTCTTAATATTAATATGAGTCAACAATTCATAATACATCTCTTATAAATTATAATTACGTTATATTCATCAAAAATACTTCCAAATCTATGATATACTAGGATGTACCCAACTTAATGTGTTGAAGAAGGTTCTTCAATGGCACCGGTTTTGGGTTCTATTTGAACATTAAGGGTTGATGGTGGCGTTGTGAAGGGTAGTGTTGTGACTCATCAGGTGCTCTTCGGGAGAGACTCCGAAAGTAAGAATGATGCGTTCGAGGGACGTCCAGGTTCCCACGACAAGACCGAGGACGCCGAAGACCACGACGATGGCATTCTTGATAATCATGCGGATCCTTTCGGAGCGGGACACGTAGTACCAGTAGGTGCAGCTCTGGATGAAGGCAGGGAAGGCCAGACCCAGGGCAGATAGGCACAGAGCGCCGAACAACGATATGAACAGCTCTAGAGCTGGCACGGCCGCTGCAATGCCGACTGTTGGCAAACAAGGTTTGTGTTATTTAAAATATTCGATAAACATTTTGGGTGAACAATCGAAACATTTTTTGGACTTGAAACGGGATTTGAACTCGCAACTAAAGGATTCCTGAGTATCGCTTTACCACTCAGCCATGACAAAAATATACTTACAAGTCAGAAGAACAATCAATGTACGGATGAGGTACTCCCAGATGAGACGGTGCTTGCTGTTGAGGAGACGAGCTCCGATGTAGTCGTTCCAGACGATGTCGATGGCCACGTAGCAGGCTAAGCCATGGGTGATGTATATAGCGAAGGCCAGCAGACACTGCACCACGTTAGCTAGACTGAAAATAAAGAACAATAAAATTATTACATAAAAAATTACCGACATCCAAATCCTTCGGTGCTAATCCATTTTCCCTAATTTGCATTCTAAGAGCACCAACATCAATTTATTTTTAATATCTTTAAATTTGCCTATTTTTTTGTGGTTAGTAAATTCAAATTCAAATTCAAAATATTTTATTTCATAGAATACAATTGATTACTTGAAAACGTCAAAATAATAATAAATAACATAACATAACATAATAATTTAAATTGGATTAAAATAATACAAAATAATGTCATAAAGCATAAAATAACAATGAGTGAGCAATAAATGTCACTGCCAGGCAGTCTTGTCCTCCATAAAGTCTTTTACACTGTAGTAGGCCTTACTATACAATTTAGTTTTAATAAATGTTTTAAATTTATGCAATGACAGATCAATTACATTATTTGGCAGTGTATTATACATTTTTGTACATTAACCTGCAAAAGATTTGCTAATTTTTTGGAGACTGAATTTGGGAATTTCTAACTTATTTTTATTTCTTAAATTTAAATTGTGACGGTCGCTATTTTTCCTGAATTTCACAATGTTTTTGTGGGTATACATGAGACTTTCAAAAATGTATTGTGAGTATACAGTCATTATATTAATATTTTTAAACTTATCCCTTAAGGACTCTCGGGATCCCATACTATAAATGGCACGGACAGCCCGTTTCTGCAGCACAAAAATGCATTCTATATCGGCAGCATTTCCCCACAGTAATAAGCCATATGTCATAATACTGTGGAAATAGCTGAAGTAAACCAGACGCGCTGTTTTAATATCCGTCAGTTGGCGGATCTTCTTTACGGCATATGCTGCAGAACTGAGTTTTCCGGATAACCTCTCGATATGAGGGCCCCATTGTAACTTAGAGTCTAGGGTTATGCCTAGAAATATAGTTTTATTGACCAGTTCTATCTCTTTGTCCCTGACCCTGACACTGGTTTTAACTAATTTAACATTAGGCAGAGTAAATCGCACACATTTAGTTTTGCTTTCGTTTAACAAAAGATTATTTACACTAAACCAGTGTACTATTCTAGAAAGCGCTCTGTTTACGTCATCCATCTCACACTGGCCTCGTCTAACCTTAAATATCAATGATGTATCATCAGCAAACAGAACTACCTCATGATTGTCTTTTATAAAATATGGGAGGTCGTTTATGTAGACAAGAAATAGAAATGGTCCCAATATTGAACCTTGTGGTACCCCCATTGTTACGATAGAGCCGGATGATTGTTTGTTGTTTATTACCACTCTTTGGATCCTATCACTCAAATAAGAGGCAATAAAATCCAGAGCGGTACCCTGGACTCCATAGTGGTGTAGCTTCCTGATTAGGGTATGATGCTCAACACAGTCAAAGGCCTTGGATAGATCACAAAAAACCCCGTATGCATCTTTACGTTCCCCCCAAGCATCATAAATATTTTCTAATAATTTAATACCCGCATCAGTAGTGGAACGTCCGCGAGTAAAACCAAATTGTTTATTATGTAACAAGTTATTGATGCTAAAATGATTTTGCAATTGGTCTAAAATAATTTTTTCAAAGACTTTACTAAAAGTCGGCAGAACTGATATTGGACGATAGTTAAAGGGGTCTGTAGTACTGCCCGATTTGAACAACGGAGTTATCTTGCTATGTTTCATCAAACAGGGAAACACACCACTATCTACACAGGCATTGAATAGCAATGCCAATTCGGGAGCAACAATTTCAATTAGAGAATTCACAAGATGTACAGATATGCCCCAAAGATCGGCTGTTTTTTTAATATTCAATGATTTAAATGTTTTCAGAATGCATTGTTTATTAATATGAATGAATTTAAAATCAGTAGTACATGGAGGAACATTTGATTTTAGCAATGATTCTGCAGTTGGGGTAGAAGAGCCTAGGGTTCTAGTCAAATCAACAGGAATGCGAGTGAAAAAGTTTTCAAATTCATTTGCAACATCGAGATCTGTAGTTAGTGGTTTACCATTAACATTAAGGTTTATAGTGTTATCGCGCGGGTTATTATTCCCCCTTTCAGCATTTATAATTTTCCACGTAGATTTAACTTTGTCTGTGCTGTTACGGATTTTTTCAATAATATAATTGGATTTAGCTGCTTGGCAAACAGTTTTAAATGTTTTAGAATATTTTCTAACATAATTCTGAAATTTAATTGTTTTATTGTACTGTCTTTCTGAATATAGTTCATACAATTTCTTTTTGCTTTTGTGTATACCCACTGTAGCCCATTCAGCAAAGATTGGGCTTTCACTAAATGTGACTTCCTTAGTTTTGAATATGGAGTTGAAGTCTTTACAAAAGGATGCAAAAAATGAATCATACTTTTCATTCACACTGAGTTCATTACTTAAAAAAGGCAAATTATTACATAATTGAACCCTCATACGCTCCAAGCGGTCAACAGTTACAGGTCTACACAAGATTTTACGTTTTTCAACAGATTTTTTACCAATTTTAAACTTAGCTAGTTGCCCACAGTGATCTGAATCAAATTTATTTATTATAGTCTTATTTACTGGTGTTATATCAGAGTATATATTATCTAAACAAGTAGAAGTGGTATCACAGTATCTAGTAGGCTCCAGAAATAAGTTAGACAAGTTATGTGACTTAAATAAACTCAAGACTTTGAGAGTTGATTGAGAATTCAAAAGTAAATTAATATTAAAATCGCCACACACAATTATGTTTTTACTAGATTTTCCTAATTTGATTAAGGCATCATCCATTATTTCGTCAAATTTACAATAGTCTGAAGAACCAGGTTTATACACACATACTATAAATAATTGCTCAAGTTCTACACATGAAATTTCTATTGTACATTCCACAGAGAGAGACACAATATCTTTTCTCTCTTTAAACTTTAAGTTATTATTTAACAAAATTAATGACCCCCCATGTATTGTATTTACTCTACAGAATGAACTACCAACTCGGTGGTTGGTGAAACTAAACATAAGTTCGCTCTCCTTACGCCAATGTTCTGTAATACATAAAATGTCGATTTGTTCCGAATTCATAAATAGTTCCATCTCTAATTCTTTGCCCTGTGTTAAACAATAAATATTTTGATGTACTAAGTTGATATATTTTTCTTTATTTAATTTTAATTTATTATTAGGACATTTATTTAAAGTTATATTTTTTGACTTTTTGTTATTAATTAAATTATTTGATTGTTGGCAAGAGGCAGTTGTCTCTATTGTCTCTAATTCTAGTTTAAATTATTTGGAACATTTTCCAAAGTCTGTATGTCAATAAAAGTATTCTGCTCAATAGAAGCAGGTTGTTTTGCCAAATTATTGGCTGTTATATATAAAAAATATGATAGAGAAGTTGCTATCTGTCTCTTATAGTGAAAAGGCAGGTAATATTTACCTTTAGTCATAGAACATATTTTATTTGTTTTAACAGATTTGTCTGTGTCAACAGAATTGTTATTGTATAACTTTGTGTTAAGTAGCGCATTTATGTCAACTAGTTCAATATTTTTAGAATATTTACTAATAATGTCTAAATGTAAATTTAACTTAAATCTAGTATCATTTTCTGCATCTGGCAAATTTTTTATGTAGGGGAATGTGAACATTACAATTTTGTTTATATTTTTTCTTTTTAGGTTTTCAAAGTGCATCATCAAATTATCTTTGTTAACATTACCTCTGTCTGCAATAAGAATAACTAAAGTACTATTGACATTAAATTTAAAACTATAAATTTTATTGATAATTTCATTAAAAGAAGCATTGCAATAACAATAATTCATAACAGTTTGCCCGTTAGTACCAATTTTAGTTTTTAATATTGAGCCCATGTCCTTCCCAATATTATCACTGAATATAATAATTTGAGAGGTACGGCTTTTCTGTAAACTGTCACACAAATTGTCCAACAATGAAGAAGATGAAGGCAAAGGTGTAGGAAAAGCTGGAGACTGAGACCCTGGTGACTGCTGAGAGTACACCAAGTCCTGAGTATCCCGCTCATCCAGCAACTGTGGAGGAATGCGGCACTTACATGACTCATTATTGACTAATGAGTCAAACCGCTCCTGGTTGTACTGTGATAATTTTATAACTTCATCCATAGCCACTGAACAATCCTTTATCTCCTTCTGGCACAAGTTATATTTATATGTCATACATTCCAGTTCATTTTGCAGACTTTTTATTTTGCTTTCAAGGTTTTGTGTGTCAGTTTCATACTTAATATGACTTTGTTCTAGTTTAAAAGTATATAATTCCATTTGTTCCTTTAAAACAATTTTGGATCTGATTGTTTTTGACTTTTTGATTAAAGTTTTATAGTAATATCGAACACAACTACTACATGGGTGAATTTCTCAAGCCTAAAATTTTGGCGGCGTAACTGAAAATCATACCTTAAAGTTAAGATACAATAATGCATTCTTTTTTGTAAAAAGGTATTATTTATCGCAATAGAGTCATGTACAGTATGTTATTGAAAACTATTTTTGTGGTTATACAGGGTGGCCCGTTTATAGTAGTCCAAAGAATTTTCACAGATGTAGGGCCGGCCAATGATTGATTTAAACGCAACATATGTTCCGCGAAAATCAATAGTTTAAAAGTTATGATTTTTTAAAGTTTTTTCGTAAAATCGCCACTTTGAGTCTTGTAAACCTCTCTAAATTGAAAATGATTAGAAAAAATTTAATCAATTTTGGTGAGTAAGTAGCTTCTTTAGACATGTAGCTAGCAGGAAATAAGCTATTTTAAGATTATTCTTTATTTATTTATTATTTATTGAAAAAACACTAAAGAAATATAAAGTTACATTAAATAAATTGAAAATATATACAAAGGTAAAAATAAGAAGGCAAATATTTACATTAAGTTAGGCGTCATAGTATTCCTCCGCATCGATCCCGGTTGTGAGGACCGTGTTCAGAAGGCTGACAGCACAGTTGCCACGTTGTATGGCAATGCTAATTCTTTGTGCTAAGTAAAAGCCAGCCTTCTGGTCACGGGAAGCGTCGATTAAGCGTTTGGAAAGATCTTTATATAATGAGCGCGCACTTGGACCCCACGGACCTAGCGTCTCGACCCCAAACGGCTCAAATATGTAATCCCCTGAAAGATTACTGTATTTGCGCCGCTTGAGAGTCTCCGCAGATGCAGCAGCAGTGCCGGCGCAGCCAGCTGTGCCTGGAAGGTGTGATGGCGCAAGGGTGTCGACACACGTTGCGTCCCACACCAAAGGCTTACCCATCTTCCATGGCAGTAATGACATACCGTCTGGTCTCTTACCATCGTCGCGCGCCAAACCATTAGGTTCCAGTATTATTCTTAAATGGTAATATGGTTTTATACCTTTTTAAAAGCTGTTTGTAATTTTCATATGTTGATAAATCCCCACTTGGCCAGATTGTCCCTGCAACGGCCGACCTGAGTCCGAAGTCTATTAAGGGACTTCCAGATCGGCCACTGCAACTCATTCCCAGGTGGCAGAATGATGTTCGGCCGGTTCAAGAAAGTTGGGAGCAATAGGATGGTTAGCCTTCCAAATTTCGCAGCGTAAATTGTCTGGACTTTGGTCCGCTGATTTCGTCGTTCTTATGAAGCTTTTGCGGCTTTTAAGGCGAACTGGTGGTACGACATGACTGTGGAGTGGGTGACGGTTATCATTCTCCTGTTTCCAATTTTCAACCCGGCATGAAATTTCGCGGCGAACAAAAGGTGGTGATATACCTGCTAATGGGTAGACCATGTTAAGGGGGGTAAATTTTAGGCAGCTGGTGATGGTTCTACAAGCATCTTTTAGCGCCACGTCTACTTGCTTGGCATGTGTAGAACGATGCCATACGGGGCATGCAAACTCCCCTGCAGAAAAGGAAAGTGCAAGACTCGTCGTCCTAAGAACTAGTGGGTAAGCGCCCCAGGTCTTACTTGTGAGTCGCCGTAGTATGCTATTTCGTGCACAGATTTTTTTCTTGGTCTTTTGGCAATGATTTCGAATCATGAGGGATCTGTCAAGCGTCACGCCCAGGTAGCGTGGGTAAGGACAATGTTTCACATTCACTCCTTTCGAAGTTATATGAAGGGTTCGGGCAGCATGGTGGTTCTTGTTGGTGGTTGTAAAAAGGTATTTTTATTTTATAATAATTTTGGTGTTATATAATCAATTTTGGTGTATTGACAATTTAGGTGTCGTTAATATATAACTAATTTTCAGAGTTAATTAGGCTCCTCTAGCAATTCAGGCAACCAAATAGATATTTCTACCTGAGCATAGAATAAGATTATCTAAGTATTTAGAAACAGAAAAAAATCACTAAAATTAGGTTAAAATTCATAGATGTTGAAATTCACCCACATACTACAGAATACTAATAACTACAGATAATTGATTGCTTTGTACGCGATTCATTAGCAGTTCGTTTTTGAAGAGTTATATTGTCTAACTCCAAAGATCTTCATCAGATCCTGATAAATTTAATATCTACTGAAACCTTCCTTGAAACACAAGAAAGTACGAGAAATACGCGTACATAAAAAGGTAACATACAAACATACATCCTTATATATATATCTTTATCTTTTACAGACAGTTAAAAAGACGACATACTTTATAATTGCATAACAACATCTCTATATTACCCAGAACGGTGTAAAAGAGGTGTAGAAACACTCACATTTCACCATTTATGTTTAGGTACTTTGTGATGAGGCTGAGCATATCACTATATTCTGGGCACAATTCTAGACTTCCTTGAGCTACTGTCAATATGCTGACGGAAAATACTAAATAACAGTTTTACTTGACTCGGGGATCGAACTCTAGATCTCACGATCAGTAGAAGTACGAGTAGGTCAGCAAAGTAGTCTTATTCGTTGCCCAGTTAGTTTAATAACAAAGAAAAAACAAAAACAGGGACTTACATCTCAGTATCAGAAGGAAGGTTAAGAGTAATGCTGCCCTCGGCACTGTCTCCGTACTTCAGGTATCCGAAAAGTCCCATGCCCACGTACATCACAATGATGCTGATCATGGCGCAGTTCAGCACGCCAAACTTGCCCACGAAGTCTCTGGGCGTCTTCATCTCATTCTCCAGAGGCAAAATCTAAAAAGAAATGGATATAAGCACTCCTGAAAGTTTGCCAGGTATATGATCACAATCACAATAGCCGCGAAGCATTTAGCTGTATGTGAGTACCTGTTACCACTTGCGTGCAAAACACCTACATTTATTTTTTTGTGATTCTCCTGGCAGAGTTGCTCAGATCCTACATACAGCAATTGAAGCCACTAAGTAGATTTCAGAAGCATTTCTCATCATATTAGATCAGCGCCTCTTGGCCTATGAATAAAAATTACTTAAATCGTTCATAAATGTATTAAAATATACTCACCACTCCAATAGCTTCAAGGGCGAACAAAACAGTTCCGAAGAAAAGTGGAAAATTGGCCAATTCTCCTGCAGGGGCTTTGCCTTCCAGCGTCGGGGTATCCCTGAACAGGTAGTAAAGGATGAAGCCGAAACTGATGATGGTGACTGCGTTGGCGATGGCTGAGAACGGCGCCAGGTACTTCAAGTCCCGGACATAGTTGATCAGGATTAACGGCAAGAGGACGTACAGCATCACTTGGTGGACTGATGTTGTGATTCCGAAGTACTTGGTGAGGACGAAATAGATGTTCTCGGAGACAAACACGACGTAAACGCAGCAGGTGCCGATCTGATAGATCAGCAGGAATACGTTTACAATGTGCCTGAAAACAAAATTTAGTTTTCAGCCATTTTTGACATCAGCAATTATTTGGAAAACTTACTATATTTCAAATAGATAAGAGGGCTTATCTTATAATAAAACCTTAACGACAATAATTATTTGAGGCGCTTGGAAAATTAATGGGACAGAAAGAGATCGATAGCTGTAGCTTAAGTTTAAAACGTTAGTAAAGTCAGCATTAAGATAACTTCAAATATTGGTTGGTCTCAAAGAGTCATAATAATTAATTATGTGTATAAGAGTCGCCACGCAAGCTTAGCTTACTTATTGCATAAATGCTTACTATTACACAAGAACAATTCAATGGCTAGGCAACGCACAGCATAATATGGACAAATTGTGCAAACAACTAAAGTATTTTAAATTAAACTTAAAACATTTGTCTCTTTTTTTTAAATCGTCGCCATCTTTCATATATTTGTAAAAATAATGATAACCGATGTAAAGTAATTTAACTATAAGCAGCATTTACAACAACATTTTCTAGGACACTAAAACAAAACTTTTTATTATTGATAAAAATTCGCTTAGCACGCTGACTACCTCTTTTTCAAAGCTTCTTATCCTACAAGTCCTATTAATTTTACTACGGCAAAAGTTCGTATAGATATTTATTACTCTTTCACGCAAATTCGACCTGGTAGTTTTGAAATTTGGCACACATGTAGCTACCGTACCCCTAGGCCGAGCCGCACAGGTGTAAGTTAGTATGGAATAACTTAAGCAATACTTACGCAGCATACGGTGCGCAGGCTTTGCACCAAGCCGGGCCTTCAGACAAAGCTGCCTCCGCCGCAGCCGT
Organism: Hypena proboscidalis; assembly: GCA_905147285.1. Classification (NCBI taxonomy): domain Eukaryota; kingdom Metazoa; phylum Arthropoda; class Insecta; order Lepidoptera; family Erebidae; genus Hypena; species Hypena proboscidalis. Next base: position 32,278,822 of record LR990126.1, read on the forward strand.
GTAAGACATGGAAGGCACCCGTCTCCGCTTGCACAGTACGTAGCAGGAGTCGATGAGGATGTGGATGCAGTAGGTGCACAGCACACCGATAATGATGGTGCCGATGGAGCCCACGATATAGCCGGCGTTGGCGAAGGCGCGGGGCATAGCGAGGATGCCGGTGCCTAGCGATCCTTTTAGCAAGTGGAGGAATGTCTCCAAGTTTCTGGGGGAAAATACATTTGATAAGTCTGTGATTAATGGAAAAATAACTAAAAATAAGCTTGTTAACTTATGTACCTCACGGTTTCTGCCGCGTTATCCATACTGCTCTGCTTAAGTGGTATTTAAATCAAAGAAATAAATTTGAAGTGTCTATTTAATATGAAAATAACAAGGATTTTTTAAGCTGGTAGAGTTATTTGCACAGACTTGACTGATCTTCTGCTGACTCTTAGGCGCGTAACATAGGCTACTTTTTATTAATGTACCTACCTACCAGGCAGACGAAACTGCGAAAATAAGTTATATTGTTTGTTTGATAGCGCTAATCTCTGGTCTACTGGTTGGGTTTTAATAGTCATTTTTGTGTTTGATAGTCTTATCTATACTTATAATAAATCTGTAGAAGTAAAATTTCTGTACATTGAAAATATCAAAAAAATAAATAGCACGGCGTGTTACTAGACCGACACCGAGCCCAAAAATGTAATTAAAAAAATTTTTGTCTGTCTGTCTGTTTGTTTGTTCAGGCATCACGCAAAAACTACAGGTTCAATTACGATGAAACTTGGTATAATTATTCTTTAATATCCTGGGCACCACACTGGGTACTTTTTATCCCGGAAAAGTACCCAGTATATTATATATATACAATAAAATATAAACCTAACTGCTCCCGAACCGCAAAGTTAAGTTTGTCGTAGGTTATAAATGACCTATGACAAACTTAATATTTGCGGTTTGACTTATAAAGATAAACCGAAAGGTTTATTTTTACAAGTCGTACTGTATAGATTTTCATTTTAAAGTATAGGTAGTATATTTGATATTGTACGTAGTGACCGTAGGTTATTTTATAATACTGTTAGGTAGGATAAGACATTCGTATAGATATTAGTATATAGGGATTTTGCTTATTTATTGAGTTTAGATTAGTTATTATCAGAAATAGGTTTATTTAGGTAGGTAGGTATTTTATTTTCTGTTATTGAGTTTTTTATTGATGTACCTACCACACAGATGAAATCGCGGGAGATTGTTGGTTTGAAAGCGCTAAGTTTAAAAACAACTGGGTGAATTTTGATATTTAACATTACGCTAAACGGATACACGTGTCGCAATTTCTATTATTTCGAAATTTGAAGTAGTTTCGAAATAGGTACATGAGTTGTACCTATTTGTCAGTTTTGATTTGTTTGAATATTATTTTCCTTGAGTTTTTGTCGTATATTTGTTTTGGTCGGTTTGGTAATAGATAGGTAAGTAAGTACATGAGTTTTACCTACTATTGTTATATTGACATTGTTACCTTTAGCATTTTTTGTTCATAAAACGACATCCACGCGGACGAAGTCGCGGGTAACAGCTAGTTCTCAATAAAGGTTTTGAGATTAAACTTCACGCTTAACTCCACGGGAGCGTGGCAATAAGCTATTTATCAAACTCCACGTGGATGAAGTCGCTGGCAAAAGCTAGTGTAAAAATAATAAAGACCTTACTTAAAAATTTGTACACTAAAAAATAATAACTTAAATCTAATCAGTAGTTTTAGAGATTAGCGTGATCAAACAAAAAAACTATTTTTCACCCGTGGTTTTAAGCATTTTCTTTTTTTTAATATGTTATAGACTGTGTTTATGCCTGATGATTCAGCTTTCTATAGGTAAAACAATTTTTCAAATCGGTCTAATACTTTTGTAGCCTTTTTGGTCAGAGTACTGACTACTGAGCGCCGTGTTTTCATACTTACGTAATATATACGGGGTGGATGCGACATAGCGACATTTATTGAAACCACAGCTTCTATACATGGTAAGTATCAATTTCCACCGGATAAAAATTCTCAGGCGAAAAAAAAAAATCACGTTCTCCGAACAATTTGAACATTGCGATCGTGCAATTTGTTCGGAAGACTTGGATTTTTTTTTTCCCCAGAGAATTTTTTATCCGGTGGAAATGCATGCTGGCCATGTATAGAAGCTGTGGTTTCAATAAATGTCGCTATGTCGCATCCACCCTGTATTATACTTAAATATTATTAAGTTTTATTTATTTACATAGACAAATCATATCTGAAACACTAAAATGCATGTTTGTTCGTAGCCATTTTGTCAAAATTGTTTCAATAATTTATTGAGTATGTACATAAAAAACTGAAAAATTATATTAATAATTTTGAAAAAGTGGGCGCCAACAAACATGCATTTTCGTATTTTAGATAAGGTTTGTCTATAATTAAAGATACAAACGTAATAATATTAAAGTTAAACACAAGTTGTATTACTTTTGTATAGAAACAGCTTAGCAATTTGTTCTCCCTATTTAATTATTCATTGACGTGTAGGTTTCTAATTCACATTCATAAGGTCCTGCTCGTGATCTAATAGGTACCTAATCATTACCAAGCACGTAAATGGTGACCATAACAACTACTAATACATTATTTTAATAAATTTTCTAACAGCAAACCTTTGAGACATAGAGGAAATAATGATGGAAAAGGTCAAGTCAAGTGTACAACGCAGAGAAAATAAATGATGGAAATGTATACCTATTACTACCTTAATTTTACCTTATTACCTACATAAGTATACATAATATGTATTATGTATACGGTCCATAAAAAAACACTAATTTCCGTCCGCAGCTCCGCCCGCGTGGTACCTACGGAGATTAAAACTTCCTTTGTTTTTCCTGGTTATACATCAATTTTCATCAAGAACGGTCGAGTAGTTTCGGAGCTAGATGGAGCAGTGTATGACTGCATGTATGTATGTAATGAAAGCGTAGATTTAATATCGGATGCTGGGTCTGTTTACCAATTTTATTGTTGAGTAAGAGATAGCTGTCAAATATATTATAACTTCAGATAAGAACTTGAAATAAGGTAGGCGTTTATTCTTTACAACATTTGTGCTGATTGTATCTTCACCATGATGATTTGTATCCTACTTAAGGTAGGAACAAATGTATGAACGTGACGTCACAAAATGACGTAACTTAAAGTAAAGAAATGTAGGGTCCTGGCAAGAGGCGACCGTAGCTGGTTGGTTAAAGCGGCTGCCCGGTGTGCAGAAGGTCGCAGGTTCAAAATATAACTTGGCGAAATATAAAAGTTATACAATTTAAACATAAAATTGAAATAGCACAGTTGCAACTTTAATTAGTTTGTGTTATATTTTATTCTTTGTGTAGCCTTTATTAGACAGATAAAAAATAAATGTAATTCTACCACTGTATTTCAATAGGTCACTTCTTAGAAAATAGGAACGCCAAGTACAAATTTGTTTAGTGGTTTTCCTTCAAATGATGTCAAAATGTGTGACCTGAGAATCAAACGACATTTAAATTATTTACCGTGTAAAAAAGTACGTACGATACCAGCTTGCGATTGAGGTACGTCTGAAGGTGTTTCCTTACTTCGGAACAAAATAAAATAAACCACTTAAAATTAAGACCTAATTATTATAAACCCAAATCCAACTGTTGTATAGTTGGATTTGGCCCATAAGAATTAAGTGTCTGATAATTATGAAATTTTATGTAATTTCTAGAGGAACTAATATAATATCTGCACTGCGCCAGCGATTAATAGGGAAATTCTGATTATATTTCTGCAAATTTATTGGTTCGAAATTTTTTGTGTCGTTAACGCAATTAACAGTTGCGTTTATTGTCAAGAAGCGGAAATGGCGATAGGCTGATCCCCAACGACATAACTGCTGAAAATGTGGGTAGTACAAATCTGCTAAGCCCAAACCCCCCTGCACCCTGCGCCTGCTTAAGGGTATAATCGCACACATATGAAGGTATTGTTGTCTCTATCGGCCTACGATATAAATGTGTAAGTGAAAATATGTGTTGATTTTCAATTTTTACTGAACGGGGCAATTATTCGGATCTGTTGTTTGATAAGTCGGACGATTTTCAACAAAATTTCGTTGCTGTGGTAACAATGACGAGATTTGTATGTGGAACAGCGATGTGTACTGTTCCGCAGTCAACTGCATTCTGCACAAGTCGACCGACAAGTCGACTAAAAATGACTAAATATAGATATTCTATATCTTAAATCTTATTATGATTTCCTGCTACGACAGTTTTATTATTCTTCGCATGCCGTTTCTAACCACATCAGCCTCCGATACCAGATCTCATTGTGAGTGGCAATTGGTACATGGTACGTGGTACGTGCCACGAGTGACCTGCACTGACAGTGCACACCTCTGACCACGTGACTGCACACATCACCGTTCTATTAATATTCACGCTTCGTTCACTGGTCGGGTTTCGGGATTTACTTCACCCGTAGATCGGTATTACGTACTAATGTTATAAATGCGAACATTTGAGAGGATGTTTGGATGTTTGTTACTCTTTCATGCAAAAACTGATAATACTTGGTAGAACCTATCATTAAAACACTTTTACGATATGCAGAAAGTGCAGCAAACTCAGATTACAGAATAAAGGCAGGTGGAGTATACCAGATACGATAAGTGAAGCCACCAAAGCAAATACAATTCATTTCGTATTCAGTAAACTCCATCTGGCTTTATTCTGTAATCAGAGGCAGCAAATATAAATCTCCCTAGACAGCACGATTCGCCAAAAACTTTGTTAATTTGATCGATAAATTGTTTGTATTGAAGATATCTCGGTCCATAAGAGATAGATAGATAGCACTGTTGACTTATTATATCTCTGATATGCCCGTGGTCGTGCTTGAACTATCTCCACACCAATTCGCATACAGATCGGTCCAATAGTTTCGGAGCAAGTTCGGTACAAACATAAAAAAACCTTTCCACCTACAGGTTAACGTCTAAATAAGGACTACTTACATTAGATATTGAGAACACCTACGCGTTTTGAAACAGGAAAAGTCCTTGCTATCAGTGACAAAAGTACCAGGAAATGGAATCAGGAAGTGGAACTAGATTGGCGGACGTGTATCATTCTTTAATAATCCTTACAAATTTTCCTTGCATACTGATGCTTCCCACACATCATATTGATCGGAGTCTTTAATAATGGGTTATAGTTCAATAGTCAGTAGACAAATGCTTAAGATTCGTCATTTAACTAAAAGCTGAAGGTACAGGGTAAACTTACAGAAATACCAATATGGAAAAAAAAGAAAGGTTATGCTTAAATATATCAGTATTATTTACAGACGAAATGGGTGGCTCTGATTGGTCAAGAAGATTACAAATGTATGGTGATGACGTCAATTGTCAGCTGGGGTACAAAGGTGACAGCGCTGTTAATACTATCTAGCTACAAAGGAAATATGTTAAAATTAAACTGTGATAATTGAACTAACATCCTCTAAAATTATAATAAAGGTGAGAGTAGGTTTATACAACACGGTTATAGAGATCGTCCCAGTTTAGGACGTCAAGCTGAAATCGGGTGAATTTTAAAATGTTTTACTAGAGTTTTTAAGTAACTGTATTCAGGATTACATAGCAAAAATAATTTATTAAATAAAGTAAATATATCCAGTACTAGGACAAAAAGTCCGTATCAAGGTGTAAATTTTCTCGATTTTTATTAAAATACACTATTATAATATTTAAAAATTTTAGCTTTTAGGAGATATATTATAATTTTTATTCATTTTCAAACATATTATGTACATTTAAATATTAAACTTAATCAAAAAAAACAAAATTAAATACCTAACTATGTACAGCTGTAAAAAAAATAGAACTAAAAAAAAAAAAAAAAAAAAAAAAAAAATGGCACTTGTTTTTTTTATATTAGAGTTGACGTCATAAAGTCGGACATCCCGTGTAACAATGTACCTACATAATATTTGTTTATTACTGTGCCGTCACCCATTTGATTAATTAAATATGACAGCGCAGGTAAATAATTTTAAAATGTATCTAATACCTATAATTGTCAGGTTAAATACGGCTTCTAGGCATATTGGAGATTATTATTGTTCTTTTACAATAGACTGCGTACTCTTTTGTGTATTTGTAGCTGTTTTGTTCTCAGAGGTACGTTATATTATATTATTATGTTAAAAAGTGGCATGGTTGGTATAGGCTAACCGTTTAACTGAGTCCTCGCCTGCGCGGTACAGGGCCGCGGGGGTATGACGACAAAGGGGACTGAAACAGGTGCGGGCGGTTCATTTCTTTCGCTACATGGGTAGCGATCGCATGTGTTGACTGTTGCAGACACCTTGTGAAAGGTACACATCGCACACCCGGTGCAACAACGTCATAAGTAACAAATTACGTTTTTTTCAGGAGATCGATTTAAAAGTTGTTGTTTTGATAAAATGAAATGCATTTACAATACTTTTATATATCGATTACCAAAATATTGTTTGTTCTCCATATTTTAAAATTAAGGATGTTTCAGAAAAAAAAATGTTATATAAGTGGTACATCTTTAATATTTTTTAAAACTATACCTACATTTATGACATTATTGTGCAGAAAATTAAATTAAAAGTAAAATTTTCTGTGCAATAACGTCATAAAGGCAGAACTAAACAAAAAATCTAAACTCTTAATGTCTTATAAAGGGACTTTCAAATAGAGCGGGTCGATGTTAATAATCTGCGGCGGCCATTTTGTTTTGGCGGCATCTGCCCAATATGTTTTTTCTTATTCAGTCGTAGTCAGTGCGTATTAGAGGAATGTCTACCGTGAAGCGGTGCCTCAGTGCCGTTTGTCTGGTAGTCCGATGGTGAAACGGGGACGGAGGGATAAGGTTGTGTAGATCCTCGGCACATTCGCCGAAATGTATCCTATAAAAAACCGATAGGCTGGCAACCTTGCGACGGTGCTCCAGACTTTGTTGTCGAGTATCCGTCAGATCGATATCGCAGATGATTCTCTTGGCCCTTCTCTCGACTGACTCGAGCGCCTCAAGCTGCTATTTGGCTGAACCGTCCCACAGATGAGAACAGTACTCCACACCTGGACCGGACTTGCGCTTGATAGAGGTCAAGTAACTGCCCCGGTGTAAAATACTGTCTCACCTTGTTGAGGATGCCCAGCTTTTTGGTGGCTAGTTGAGCTTTCGACTCAATGTGAAAGCCGAAATTAAATTTCGAAGTCAGCGAGATACTAGTAGCTCAAGACGATCGGTTATTGGAAGGGATACATCTCGGAAGGTAGGAGTCAGGATAAATAGACTCCGTTTTGTGGAGATAAGACACGCCGTCTTACTAGTATTGAACGTGACTAAGTTGTCTTCACCCCAATTGGAGACTGCCTTCAGAGACACGTTCATACGTTCGACCATTGCCTCTCTGAGCGACTGTATTTGTACACGACTAGCTCGTGAGTTGAGTATATAGCTTTCAACAACCGTTGTGTTGTCTGCGTATCCAAACGTACCTGTTATCAGTAGGTCGTTTATGTGAAGCAGGAAAAGCGTTGCTGCGAGCACGGATCCCTGAGGGACTCCGGCATTGATTGCCATTTGATCGGACGAGCTGCCATTAACGACAACCCGAATCGATCGGTCCCTCAAGAAGTCTTATACCCAATCACAGAGACTATAGTGGGTAGACCGAAGGACGGTAGCCTGCTAATAAGGACCTCGTGCCAAACCCTGTCAAAAGCCTTCGAGATATCGAGCGAGACTGCCAAAGCCTCTCCATTCTTCTCGATGACTTCACTTCAGATGTGCGTGGCATACGTTAGAAGGTCTCCAGTAGAGCGGCCTCGGCGTAACCCGTATTGCTGGTCACTGAGGAGGTCGTTCGCTTCTAGGTATGCCAGGAGTCTGTACACGTTCCATACTCTGTAAGAGTTCTGAAAAGTGACCGAAATCGGTCTATAGTTGGCAGGGTCGGCACGGCTTCCCTTTTTCGGCACTGGTTGCACATTAGCAAGCTGCCAGGATTTTGGGACTTGTCCAGAAGCCATGGAGAGGCAAAAGAGGCGCGTCAATATGGAAGACAGTTCAGGTGCGCAGGTTTTTAGAACCATGGCTGGAATACCGTCGGGACCACTTGCTTTGTTCACGTCTCGATTCCGCAATATCCTACCAATTCCAATATCCTAATAGAAGTCACGCAAACTAGTGGACGAGGGGGGGTATAGTGCCAGTCGTATCTAGCCGCGAAGATTCTGCGAAGATAGAAGCGAATAAGTTCGCTTTCTCCTCGGCAGTGTGGGCAAGTGACCCATCAGGTTTTAGCAGTGAAGGTAGTAAGGGGCGGCAGAAGTTCGATTCGACTGATTTCGCGAGTTTGTTCCCAATGCGGCGAATATGGTCAAATCGAGCCTTCCGTAGAGCGTTTTAATTGTAATTAAATTAAATTGTTAATTGTAATAAATGACAGAACTACTTACTGCTTTTAAAATAAATAGGACTACAAAGTCAGAAGTGTGAACTTATGACATTCTTACCCCAAAATTGTATGAAAATTTGTCATAATTCCCTTTATGACGTTGTTGCTCCTACTCACAAACATTTTCTGCGAGAGGCCGCGCGCAATCGTCCAATTAGGACGTTCTCGCACTAGAGTTCTCAAAATTCCGCCAAAACCACAACGACAGTTAGGCCCTCAGAGGGTCATTTTTGGAGTTACATTTATGATATTTTTGCACCGGATGTAGACGCATGTTTAACAGCATTTGTGATCAAAATCTCATTTTTGCAATTTTAGCACTTATGACGTTATTGCACCCGGTGTGCGACATGTAATAACAATCTCAAGATGAATCGAAATATCTTCAGACATATATCAGTAAACAGTCAATGCAAGCAAATGGCTTTTAACGTATACTTATATTTTAGAAAAAAGACGAGGCGAGGACTCAGTTAAACGGTCAGCTTATAGATGTTCGCTGTCGAGATAAAATTACATATCATCACGCCTGTATTACCAGATGGGTGTGACATAGGTGTTTTACTTAGTACTTAACAACCCACTTTTCGTCTAGTATGTTTAGGTCCCATGTGTTAAGAGGTGAGCCTATCGCCATCCACCGAGCACTCGGCATCGAACCACGTGATGAGAAGAGATTATCTCTCTATTAGTTATTTAGCCGTAATGATAATATTTTCTAGAACTTAATATTGGTAACAAATTAACACCATTGATAATAAAATAAACTTAGTTATAGGAAATTAACGGTAATGAACATAGCAATACAAATTATGAATTATTTGTTGTTAGATTTCACACATAGTATTGTTTGAATATTATTCAATGTTTTCTCAGACTAATATGTACCTACTAAATATTATTTTCTTAAATAGCTACGCTTTATCTTTAAAATTAACTCATTGCAATTTTCTTCATGACCGGTTCAGTACTAGTGACGTAACAGACAAAAAGACAATGTTACCTACATTTGAATTTATAATATTCGTTACAATCTTGATTTTTACCTTTTATTGATATTTTTACCAGGAACCTAAAACAGTTCGTTCAAAATCAGTAACTAAATCCATTCCAAAGTCCAAAAAAAGATCTTGATTGCCATAAAAAATTAACATTCTAAATAGTAATAATTTTACAAAATAAAAACCGACTTCAATTGACGAAAATGCACTAAAAAGCAAGAAATGTAAAAAAAAGAATACACGAAACGGCCTTAGGTGCCTATTTTAAAAGAATTATCCCCGTACTCCTAACCGTTGAGGAGTTGTTGTTGCCAGTATCAGCTCAGGAACATAAAATGCTGACTGCTAGATGCAAGTATCCGAGTAGCTTTAGGTAAAAATGCGACAAAAAATATAGAAGTCTTTAAAATTTGAGGGTTGCCCGCGATTTCTCTATATCAAAACGTGACCTGATAAAAATGGTACCACACGACGAGTATAGTCTTCACAAAAAAAGTATTTCTCAAATCGGTTCAGGCGTTTTGGGGTTATCGCCGAACTAACATAAAAAACAACAATCTAATTGAGAACCTCGACTTTTTTTTTAAGTCGGTTAAAAAGGTTCAAGATTCCAATCATTTATTTTCATTTCCCTCAGGAGGCGCTTGAACACGTCAAAACATTACAGACAATAATATAAAAAAGTATAACTAAATTTTACTAATTACAATGATTTGAATACCGGGGCTTAAATAAATTCAAAGCCAACTGTTAAGAATTAGATTAAAAATCCATCTAAGTACCGGCTCCGATGGGTATTGCATATTCAAATGATACATTTAACAATTAGTATTATGCATATTAAAAGTCACATAAGAAGAGCACAAGAAATAACTGTAAAAGTCCTTTTGTATCTGCAAGGTTTTGAACTTGTGGGTAAAAGACCTGACGCTTTTCGTGTAATAACTTAAAATTGTGTTTTTAACGTAATTATCCATACGGGCTCGAACCTGGGACGTCACTCGTCAATTATGCGACTGGGCCAACACACAGATAATTGTGAGTGCATTTAATTTTTTGTACTTGTATTTTTGGCAAATATGTAGAATATTTATTTTCTAGTGACTGATATAAGTTCAAAAATACGATGTTGTTGACTAAAAAACTAGTGCAATGAATTTTGATACTGATTCCAAACAGAATTTCGTGAGGATCTTAATAAAGTACCTAAAAATCATAGACATAATAAAAAAGACGAAAACAGGCTTGCTTGGGTCATGGCTTTTGGATTTGCCTTTATTTTATCTATCTGTTATACATTTCATTTATATTATCTTATTATAATTTAATATTTCCCCACAGAAAATATAAAATTTTCATCTTAAAATTGATTTTCCAAAGAAACATTTATCTAAAATATTTGTATTTTTGCATGAAGGCACTGAAAGTACAGGACTGATTTTAACCAAAAACATTTTTAACTTTTGAAGTAGCATAAGTTATTTGCAATGAATATACCACGGAAGCAGAGCAATCACGTTGAAACTGCGGGAATCAGTAAGTGTTACTTACGTGGTAGGATGGTCCACAACCCTGTTGTCATAAGGCTCGTAGTCCTCCTGTTCTTGGAGATCCTTCTGCTTCATGTTCACCAAGTAGATGCCATTGTCTCCTGGCCTCTTCTTCTCATCCTTTACTGGTGATAAGCTAAATGCAAGAAAAATCTCCAATTAGACAGGTCTTCCAAAGTAAAGCCAAACCAAGAAATAAAGAATCCTCGTTTTATGCTTTGAAATAAAAAAAAATATGACATAAAAATATTAATAGAACAATTGTTATATTTAGGTTTTTGGTCGTTAGGTTTGATACGAGAAAGATATTATAATTGGATTTTCGTTTACTATTGCATTTGAAAGAATAAAGCGAGGTGTTTTTAGTTCTAAGTAAGTACTTAAAGGTTTAATATATGGTCCCAAATATGATATATTTATCTTCAGTTTACCTATGTATTGGATCCACCTAAAATAAGTAACTGTAAGTTTTTCATCAGTTCATAGTTTCTATTAAGTTGGCAGATTCCTAATTAGCAATACATGAGAATTAACTGGCATAAAATAAGTAGAAAAATAGATAAATAAGTAAGTAAGTTTCAATGATCATTTACACAAATTTAAGCTCCGCAATTAGATATTTTTTATTAATTAACAACATTTATTGAACTTTAAATAGAGTTGACTTTTATCATCAGACGTGGTTTTAATCAATAAAATCTGCACCCAGATTGGTCTGTCAGCTGATCTTTTGTTACGATTTCTTGGGCTTCTGATGTACGTAATTGTTAATACATATTATATTCACCGGAACCTACGAAAGTTTACAGGATTCTCTAAGTCATAGCGGCAAAACTATCTCAGTTAAAAAAAAAGAAGAAAATATAGCTTTCAGACATTGATTACGTATGTCGTACACATCAGCAAACGAGCTGATCTAAACTTATCGATAAGGTTCGCTTTACTTACTGCACACAAAACTAAACACATTTAACAAACACGGTGACTAGAAACATACAAAAATAGTAAAAATAACTCAGTTGTTTATTAAATAGCGAAATAAAGAAGGATTTGTGTACACGTACCCCTCCATTTAACTTTTAGTTTGTAGCTAGGAGACGGCTCGTCGTCTTGTCCTAGCTATTGATTAACAGTAACTTCTCAATGTCTGCTCTATAACTTCATATACGGCTAATATTACAACCTATTACTTATTTGTAGTTCAAGACACAAGGACTAATGTGAAATGGCCACGTGTAACTCACAATATCGATTTACTGTTTCTTTCGATGCATTTTAAAGGCTACGACTTTGAAATAGGACTTTGTGTGTAAATGTGTTCATATTTTCATAACACAGTAATGTTTTTGTGCAAAAATTGCACATTTTCATAACAATTACGTAATTTACGCACGTGTGTGCATAACTAAAACTAATTATGTGTGACCATTGATCATCAATGTTTACGGATAATTTAATGTTATTTGTTCAATTTGTAAATATTAGTATAGTGTAGTTCCGAATGAACTTATAATGATTATTGTTAGGCCTGTAGTAGTAGAGATGTAAACGCAAATAATCTTACAGCGTTGCATTTTGATATGCTGTTAGGGTTCCTACTGGTAGTCTAAAACCAGATTTGCAACTTCCAAACACCTGCGCTCCAGAAGCCGTACTCCAAAAACTACGAAATTTTGGGTGTTTTTATACCTGCTAATAAAAGACCTTTATATAGGATCTACGAAAAAGTTGTTGTGTAAACTTTTAAAGAACACCAAATTTCCTTCTGTAAGGATGTAATTTCGTCTCGTCAAAAAAGAGTATTTTTTTCAAATAGGAATGAATTTTACGTTTATGCTGGCTTAGAGCATAATATTAGCTATAAAAAATATGCTAATAGAAAAGTTAATCATATAACAGTTAATTAGCTTTAATTTAAGCATAATAAGTACCATATTGGTTCTGTCTTTTATTACGCTGCATCCACACTGGCTTTACGAACGCCTAGAATTGGTTTCGATGGACCTTTCGAGATGATAACGACGGGTCCTACGTATACTAGTACAAGTGAAAAATCACAACTGTTCAGGAGAGTGGTTTAAAGGTTCTAAAGCTTGTAATTTTGTTATAAATCAATGGAAATATTTGAAATTTTGATATGTTATGTTTGAATATCTAAGGAAAAAGACTGCATTATTGTTTTTTCTTATTTTTTTTTAATTTGGAAAATAGCACCGCTTGCATTAATGTAGCTTGTTTTTTTTACTATAATAGAACCTGTAAACTGATACAAGTGGCCACTTATACCAGTTTAAAGTGTACTTGCTTGTTCTTCTAATAAAGGAAAATTTAAGGATTTTACTCTTTTAACATGTTATTTTAAATCAATTAATTAATATGCAGTTAAAAGTCCGCAGGGGGGTGTGTTATCACCTCTGCTATGGAACATGGTGGTCAATGAACTCATCACGGAGCTCAATGATCACAACCTCTACACGGTAGGTTATGCGGATGACATAGCAATATTAATATCAGGCCAATTTGAGGGCATCCTCTGCGATTTGATGAGAAAAGCCTTCAAATTAATCGAGAGATGGTGCTCGGAACATGAACTCTCGGTTAATCCAACTAAAACAGAACTCATCCTTTTCACTAACAGAAGAATACCTGGTCCATACAGGCTACCGAGACTCTTCAATACCGAACTTAAGCTCAAAGAGGAAGTCAAGTATTTGGGTGTAATACTAGACTGCAAACTACTCTGGAATAAGCACCTCGAGCACAAAATAAACAAAAGCACGATTGCTTTTTACCAATGCAAGAAAATGATAGGAATAAACTGGGGACCATCGCCAAAAATTACGTTATGGCTGTACACAGCCGTAATAAGACCGATGCTGACCTACGGTGCTCTAGTATGGTGGCCTAGGACAGTCCTAGCAACCGCTATATCAAAACTAAGAAGCTTCCAAAGGCTAGCTTGTGCTTCTATCTGCGGCTGTATGAAAACAACCCCCACGACAGCGATCGAGATGGCCCTACAAATATTACCCCTAGACCTCTACATACAGCAAGAAGCAGCAATAGCCGCTGTTCGGCTTATGCACCTAGGTCTATGGGGAAAAAACCACACGAGTCCACACACGAACATCCTGAACCAGGCAATCGAGTTACAACCACTCATTGCTGCTCCATGTGATAGGACTCTTCCTGTATACAACTTCAACAAAAATTACAACATAGAATTAATTGAGGAGGCAAAGGATCAATCAGGAGCCAACGAAGTACGCGTATATACAGATGGTTCCAAAACGGATAGTGGTTCAGGAGCTGGCGTACACTCCTTTGACCTCAATATAAACATCCACATTCCTCTGGGAAATCACAGCTCAATATTTCAATGTGAATGTGTTGCACTACACTCGCCGCAAAAGCCATTCACAAACGGCAAGTGGAGGGAATAGGCATCAGACTCATTTCTGATAGCGCAGCAGTTCTCAAAGCTCTTCTTAACAATAAAACCAACAACAAACTAATCATAGAATGTCACGATGCCCTAGAAAAAATTTGCTCCAGAAATCAGGTCACCCTGCAATGGATCAAAGGGCACAGTGGATCTCTTGGTAACGACATTGCAGATGAACTAGCGAGAAGGGGATCAGAGACGACAGTACAAGGCCCGCAACCTCTTCTTCCAATCCCCTTCACGCAATACCGGACCTGGATCCGCCAAAGATCGATAGAGACCCAAAACCAACGATGGTCAGATATCACTGAATGTCGGCAAGCCAAACTTACAATACCGCAAGCCAATCATCGACTCACAAAAAACCTCCTAAGACTAAACAGAACAAACCTAAAAATAATGATAGGGTCAATAACGGGTCATTGTCCCTTGAACAAACACCTATACACAATAAAGATCACTGACAGTCCTCTCTGTCGAGGATGTCTTGACGCCGAAGAAACGGTCTCCCACGTAGTCCTGGAATGTAGGGCCGTTGCTTCTCAACGGGAACAAATCCTCGGAACAGTGAGGTCACTCCGCGAAGCCTGTGAAGTCCCCAGGAAACTTCTGAGCTTCTGGGCGGAGTTAGGCTGGCTATGTTAGCCAGGACTCTCCACGCACAATGGACCAGTCTAAGTGCGGAAAAATGAGTCCACTTTCCATTCCATTCCATATGCAGTTAAAATATTAGCAATAACATCTTATTTTATCGACTTATAAACACTTATAACAGTTTACTCAGTACTGGAAAATTACTTGCAACAGTATTCCGCATTGTTATTAACCTTATATATTTGAATGGCTGTGGCAGGAAATAAAATAAAAACGTGGAAAATACAAAATAAAAGTTTTTTTCAAATAAATGACTTTGCCAGTCCTATGCTTAATAGGTGTATAATATTTTAATGTTAATGTTATGGCAATCTTAATGAAAAATAAAATCAGTGGCCTTGCCATCTTTAAAAAATAAAACTAAAAATTGTAATCTTCTCTAATTATATTAAATGTTTATTTATATTTTCATTAGTACTTCCTAATTAGTCTTACGTACTACTTAATCAGTCTTTCAGACATTGGCAATTAATCACATTTTTATTTATCGTAACAATAATCACAGTAGATAATGGTATAGAAAACCTAATAAAAGACGAAAAATTGAGTTACTTCTCGAACAATATATTTTCGCATTAGCTGTCGCCATTTTAAAAGCTAGAACCCACTGTTCAGGAGTATAAACTAAAATATTTCTGTTTTTCCTTTCAATACTGAGTGAATGCTGTCACCCTCATTTTGAGTATGACCAACAACAAAAAATCTATGGGTTATGTTCACGTTAAATTTCCAAGCGCAATACATATACATAAGGAATACATCCTATTTTGATTTTGGCCTCCAATTATCCGACCAGAAATAAAAGTTTTGACGACTTGCTCCACTTTCATACCAATAAAATCGAAAATACAGCTGGTTATTTCATTGGCCCCTTTTTAGCAGTCTGTTCGTCCCAACAATAACAATAACCCTGCAGATCAGCCATCAGCATTCGGAAGTGCTGTACAAATCTGACGCACAAAACGCCTGGCATTTAACTTGTCAGAGCACTGACTTGCCGACCAACCCGTTCTTCAAGAGGCAGTGGGATAGGCCGCTCTGCTGTAGTGTTAGAAACTATCTCCTTGATACTGCTACCAATGCGGCTGAGCGTGTTCGTTTGCTGGCTGCGGGCGAATGGGAGTCAGGAGCGTGGCTTCATGCACTTCCGTACCGCCGGCGTGCCTGCTGTGCTCGAACCAAACGGCTTGTCAAGGGACGATGGGCAGAGACCGGATAGTATGTCGCTACTGCCTTGGAAGATGGGTCGGCCCTTGGTGTGGGACGCAACCTGCGTCGACACCTTCGCGCCATCACATCTTCCAAATACAGCGGGCTGCGTCGGCACTGCTGCTGCCTCTGCGGAAACCCTCAAGCGGCGCAAATATAGTAATCTTGTTGGTGATTACATATTTAAGCCGTTTGGAGTCAAGACGCTAGGGTCAAGGGGCCCGAGTGCCCATTCTCTTTTTAAAAAGATTTAAAATCGACACTTCACGTGACCAGAAGGCTGGTTTTTACTTCGCTCAAAGGGTGAGAATTGAAAAACAAAGCAGCAATGCTGCCAGCCTTCTGGGCACGTCACCCGCATTTGACATTGATGCGTAAATATTTTTTGACGTATAACTTTTTTATATTTTTCTTCTAGTTTTACATAGTAAGGTATGATTTTAGTTTTAGAATTATTTAAGATTAAAGTTTGTAAATTAATTTAAGATTGTTTAATTGTAAATATTCTTCCCAAATTTTATTAATACATAAATATTATTTTTAAAATAGTGTAACTTATATCAGTTAACAAGATAACAAAACAAAAAAAAAGTCAGATGTGACTTTGTAAACTGATATAAGTGCAAAATTTATTGATAAAAACAACATGCATTATAAAATTATATTTGATTAATTTAGTTTAGTATGTTTACCTGACTTTTCTTTTAGACATTCATTTGTGAAGCAATTTTTTTCATTAAAATCGGTCAGTGCCGTGGTCCCGTTTCACACTTTGAAAGATTGGTCTAATTATTCACGTATCTCACGTGATGGTACTGCCGGCCGATCTAAAATAAATTAAAATTAATGTGTTAAATCAATTTTAATTATATTTACAAATAATCGTTAAAATTTACTAAAACCACTATTCAAAGCACGCTGGTAACCACTATGAACCTTGTATACTGGTATAAGTGAAAACAAAAATAAACAACACGTAATTATTACTGTTTTAAATTTAACATTCGATCAGACAGTACAAAGTATATCATTATACTATTTAATTAGTTAATTAATACTTACCTTCGTAATGTTCTGGAGTATTTATTTTTCTATTCTTATTTTCTAATAAATCTATCATTAATTGACCTCGTGAGCGCTTGATTGTTGTGACTTCTTACCAGTACTTACTCAAGACAAAAAAAAATCTGAATAGTTTGTAACAAATTAATACGTAATCTTAAACGCATCGCAGTTATACCAGTGTTTAACGTACTCTCGACTCCGCCGCCGCGCGCATACTGGAGTAAATGACACTTGTACGGCCGTGTCGCTGCGCACGCGACTACCTACACTGGTGCAAGTGACTTACATCAGTGTAGATGGTCGTGTGGCTAAAAATGATGTCACTTATATCAGTTTACACGTTTGTATCTTTGAAATTACTTGATAATTTAATATAATTTTTTCAGGATATAAAGTTAAAGTAATTTTAAGGCCTTTGGTGGAAAAAAACGTATTTTGCTGTTTTGCGGGTTACACCAGTATACGTAGGACCCGTATAAACGCCTAAGAATCCTTTGATATTATCGCCACGCTACGGACCGTTGGCATTCGCTAAGCCATAATAAGTACTTCAAATAGCACTAACAAAGCTTTTCGTTAGGCCGGTGTAGACACGTCATTAGATGAATTAAATTAATTAGGCAAACAATAGACTTCAACCTGAAATGTTCAATTTTTAAATATTTATATCTTGTCATCACCACAACTATAACAAAATTTGGTAAAACCGGTTCATAGCAACCGGCTGTATTAATAAATATTAGATTATACTTTGTCCATTCCTTTATTTTCTTTTTGACAGATCACGCCTATGAATTACCGTTTTTTTGTCAGATTAATGTACTACAATAATAATGTACTTTATTGACAAGCGACACTTTTTAGGGAAGTTCACTGTTTGTAACAAACAACCACAGACTATAAATCAAATCGTGAAATGAAATAAATCGATAATGTAAGTAGTGAAAATAATAAAAAATACAAATATATACACTACGATATAATGTATGTAGTATAATTATATATAGTAATGAAATACTAATCAATATTACACATCTTTTATTGAATAATTATATTTCAGAATGGCATATCAAAATGTAAACAAAGGTAACTAGGAAACCGTCATAGACTAAGTATGTGACATTATTATTATATTATTATTTTGTATATTTATTTCATCTAATAAAAACTACTAATAAACGAATAATTAATAATGAACTAAAACCATTTCGATGTAATTAATCGATTGAAAGTTCTTCTTAGACAACATCGATTATGATTTCAAATCGAATCAGTAACGTCTGAAGGCATCCCTAAGTGTAATCTGTCAAAAAGAAAATAAAGGAATGGACAGAGTATAATATAGGTCTGTTTCAAAAGTGCCATGTAACAGATAAAACAATGTCAGTAAAATTATAACTTGACATTAAAACATGAATCAAATTCAATCAGCTAGGCTGTCACTTTAATTTGCTTGTGTAGGTTTACTTGACGAGTAACGCTACTAATACATAACTAATAATTCTAAATATTATGTACCACGGGATATTTACCACGTATATACGTTGTAGCGAGTTATTCTGATATTTAGCAGCTTAATAAATATACACGGCAAATATCGCATGATATCTAATATTTCGTAAGAAAATAACCATGATTAGTCTCAAAACTTTTATAACTAATATTTATTTGTATTATATATATACGTTTAAAGTCTACTCCGTTGATCTCTACTGTTATGTCTGTTATACAAATGTTTGTGCTCATGTTGGCTCTATTCTGTGGTATTGGCACAGAATAAGATTTTAAACAAGCTTGGCCAAACATTATTAGTCGTGGTTAAAATACAATTTATTCTACATTTAATTGCCGAAGATAAAACGCGCCGGCCGAAAAAACAGTACTTCGATCATTATTTTTGCAAGTTTTGAGCACGCATGCGGCACAGTTTAAATATTGGCTGTGTTTGGGCCAAACTAAACAAGTTATACGCTCGCGTCCGGGATGCTCGTATATTTGCACGGACGGATCAAGCTAGGGCTCGGACAGACGGACGGGCGAAACTATAAAGGTTCCTGCCAGATACTGCGGCACCCTATAAAATGCAAGTCTTAACGATATATTAGTCGATGGTTATCTTCAAATGCGCACAAATTTCAAAAGACGTGCGTTGCGTTTAAATTTTTCTTCACTGGTACAAATACGTTTTATTGTATTGTTATTACTGTGTCTATAAGTAATTGCACAATGGGTAATTACGGTGTGACGTCATAGAGCCTGGCCGATCTAGTTCTCGGCACAGTACTCTATGATATTTAATTGTTTGTTCTTTTCTTGATCTGCGTCTATTTGCACGGCACATCAAGGTTATTAGGAATAACAACGTGACTGTTCTTGTCATCTTAAAATACTTTATTAATATCAATATTTTATTGGCACAAACTACTGACGTTTACACCATGGTTACGTAGTTCTCAACATGTGTTATCATAATCTAATATCCATTACAATAATATCTCTGGAGAGTTATTTGCAGAGGTTAAACTTGGATATAAATTAACTAGTAGTAGAAAATCACACAATTTTTATAAAACCTTTTTTTCTAAATAACTCCGTTATCACGGGGGTGTTCACAAACGTACATTTCACACACAAAGCACACCCATAGTCAGAACAAATCTTTGTGGATCACACACACACACACTCACACAAAGATTTGTCCTGAGTGGGGATCGAGCCCACAACACCAGCGTAGTTGAAAGCGGCGAAGCGACCGTTTAACCACTACGCCAACCGTGCCCATAATATTATATATCGTTGTACCTTGACAAATTGTACATATAGCTTCCTCATGAGGATTAACTCTATCAATAGAGCCAACCACTTTTGGCAAAAAGTCATAAAAATCCGTTCAGAGGTTTTTGAGTTTATCGAGAAAAAACAAACGCGGCAGGGGGCAAACTTTATTTTATATAAGTAATATGCTTAGTAGCCGTGAGTTATGTATGACTAAAATCTAAAAGAATCGCCCAAATGTCTCTTCAGCATTAGCTAATTTAGTCGAGTTGTCGAAATCCAATGCGGTCTAAAACATTTTTTTTTGTAATCGGCTGTAAGCCATAACTAGATGTGTTCCATGGTTGTAGTTGTTGTAGAGGTGGTGTTCCATTGAACCTCATCCCTCGTGGTCATGTCCCTTAGTTACTGTCTCTGATCCAGGTCCAGCACTTGCCATCTTTTTAGGCGCTTTGTTGTTTACGTTAATTAGTTTAGGCTAATTCGTTTATGTGCTTATGGAGCCTCTCCTTGTATCTCTTAGTTTTCATGTTTACTTCATCTTTGATGGTGGGCATTTCTAGGTTTTCATGCAGTTCTGAATTTCTCAAAAACCATGGTGCATTTGATAAAGTTCTCAAGGTGATGTTCTGGCATCGTTGTAGGATCTCTTGATAAGAGTTACTTGCTGTACCCCATAGTTCTATTCCATAAGTCAAAATCGGTTTATTATTATTTTGTAGATAAGTAGTTTGTTTCTGAGCGTAAGATTGCTTTGTCGACCTATCAACCACGAAAAAATTTTAAGTTGGATTGTTGCTTCCTTTTTTTAGTTTTAATGTGATGAGCCCACGTTAATTTTTTGTCAAGATGAAGTCCCAAATACTTTGCACAATCACCAGTCGGCAGTGATTTTCCTTCCAAGCTTACTGGTTTGCATTCACCTTTTCTGAGCGTATATGTGACTTGGATCGATTTTGTGACACTGGGTTTGATTCGCCACTTCTGCAGCCATTCGTCTAACTTGCTTAATTGAGACTGAAGTTTTCGAGAAGCTTTGTCAGGGTCGTTGTCACTAGCGAGACAAGCAGTGTCGTCGTACGTAAAACATTATTGATTTAAAAATTGAGAAGAAATCTGGGTATTGCCATGGTGCTCTGGCAAACAATAGCGACAATAATTAGCGATTCAATTTGGAGGTCAGACTTAATAAATTATTAAATCTACAACATGATAATAAAACCCATTCTACTATGACTGTTTTTTGACTAATCTCATTTTGGTTAGATTGATTTTTTAATGAGCCGTTAAGGTTGCGCACAAACTGTCAAATTTAAACGTAACGTTTGACAGATGGGTCATGAATCTATTGGTCAGATATTGACATAAGTAGGTTCAACAAAAAGTGGTTTTATCCAGTTATTAATGTAACGATTACTACCCCTTATTTTAGGTGTAAATAACGCCTTTTCACCTTCCTTACGTCATCAACAAGCAGCTAATATTACGTACGTATATTTTCATTGATTTACCTTTGTGGTAAGAAGTCGTCTGGTTCGAAGGAAGGGTTGACCATTGGCCCACTTTGCCGCCGCTTCCATTCTTCTGGTTCCTGAAACAATTATTTTATTTTTGTTAATTATTTTAAACGTTGAGCCAAAAGTTATTGCGTAATAAAATGGCAGTAATCAGGTTTTGAACTTTTGACTTGACATCTGTCTGTCTGTCTGTCTGTTACGCTTTCACGAGTAAACTATTGAATCGATCCGGACGAAAATTGGTATAGAGATAGTTCAAGATCTGAGGAATAACGTAGGCTACTTCGACATACCTAGCGGGCGTAACCGCTCGCGGAGGATAGTATCATAATATACACAATATACCTTATAAAGCAATGTTAGAATACAACATAATAAGCTTCTGACACTGTGGTGAGGTGACTCCGGCGCCGGCGTGACGCAAGGCCGTGATAGTAATGTGACAGTAATGTGACGTGATCATTCAATTAAAAATAGAAAAACCTTACAAAATGATTACGTCGGTGCTGACGTTTCAGAACAATAAAATACCTAAACTATATTTTCAATTTAATTACATTGCAAACAAGTAAGCGTACAAATCAAAGCAACGTAGTTGTGTCACGCCACATTCCTAGAATTACCACCGTGTAATAAAAAATGCCTATAGCGATATCGTACATAATGTAGTTTGCACTATTTTGTGCCGGCTTGAAGGTATGGTGATTTTAATAGCATTCGGTAGTGGCCCTCTGCTGGGCAATTAAACTCTTCATGATTTCCAGCTCTTTCTGACCTTGTCTCTTATCTCTGGCCAATCGTTCTGAAATGCGCCCAAGGCGTCTCACCCTTGCCATTGACCGACACAGTCAGGTGCTTTGGGGGCTCACATGTCTGGACTCTCACGGCAGACGTGGCCAGCCCAGGCCACAACGTTAGAATAGATCATTAAATTACTATTGGTAAATAGATGTATGTAATTGTTAAATAAATAGACGATGCCACGCAGGCGGAGTGGTGTTATATAAATAGGTTCTTAGGAATTTCTTATAAAAAGTTTTCTTTATGCAATAAATAATAGATACATAATTTAATTTATGGAATTTTAATTATGTTTCTATTTCTATGATGTATATGTCAATCAATATTATAAATATAAAACAGTTGTGGCGTGTTGCGTTCACTCGTAACAGTAACAGCCGGCGCTCTCAAGGTACTTTGATCTAAAATTCACCATTTTCCTCAAATCTGTTCTAAATATACGGATAATAACAATATTATGGTGATTTATACCGAAGTGCATACCGACCGGATGATTGAGATCATGCCTAATGACTTCTTATGAAAGTGAGTGACGCATACTTCGCATAGTTTGCCAACGTTTTCAGGGTGCAATTTAAATGACACCATCGTGTACCTTTTTAAAAGAAAGGAAAATTTGTCATCTCTTAATAGATAAGTAACATTCAATTGATAACTAATTTAATTTTTTATTAACTTCGATGTTTTTCATTAGATAGAACGCCAGAAGCAATTTTACACTATCCAATGGTCCCAACGACAAGGCCAAATTCACACATTCATTCACACAAGCACACTCAGTCTCAGACTCAGAACAGATCACACAAAGCTTTGTCCCATGTGGGGTTCGAACCCACAACATTTATATTCATATCGTTTCAATTGCATGTAAGGCTATCTTTATAGCCTTAAAAACCATTGAATTATTAATAGCAGCACAATAATTATATGCGACTAAATAACAATGGAGATTATTACTAAAATATCTATATTAGTCTTGAGGATATTTTTAGACTAAGCAACTAGCAAATGTTTCACTCTAGGACGAAAAACGAAATAATGAATTTTTGATTTTTATTTTTTTGATACATATATGTTTTTTTTAACGACGAACGTGAACGTGAACACCCCCGCGACACAGGAGTTATTCTTAGTGCGGGCACTAAGAATAACTCCTGTGTCGCGGGGGTGTTCACAGACATACATTTTAAACACACAAAGCACACCCAGAGTCAGAACAAGTCTTTGCGGATCACACAAAGATTTGTCCTGTGTGGGGATCGAACCCACAACACCAGCGCAGTTGAAAGCGGCGAGGCGGCCGCTTTAACCACCACGCCAACCGTGCACTGATATGATGTTATGTTATAAACATGACATCACATCACATCATATATATATATTTGATGCTACTTATATTTTCAATGCGAAAATTTGTGAGAATGTCACTCAAAAACGACTCGATGGATTTTGATAATAATTATATAGCATTCTCTTAGATTACAGCATAGTTTAACATAGAAGCAAATGCTTGTGCTTATTCGCAAGGTGTGAACATAGATCGTAGGATATTTTTATCACTAGTAGAAGCTAGGAATTCGTTGCATTAAGAAGTAGCTGCTCCCGCTTTGACCCGCGTTAAACCATTTTGATCTGCTTACGTGAAGTAAAGCGTAATGTAAAATATCTAAAGTCCTTTATTGAAAGTCAGACTATCAAACACAAAAATAATAATTAAAAATCGATCAGCAGGTCCCGAGATTAGCGCTATCAAACAAATAAACTAACTTTATCCGTGGTTTGTCTGCTTCGTAGGTACATTAATAAAATGCAGCCTTTGTTACGCGCTTGTAGTGAGTAAGTTGCAACGAAATTTTATCGAAATCGGTCTAGACGTTTAGAAGATTAGCCGATACAGACAGACAGAAAGTCAGACAAAGCTGTATTTTAGACTTAGGTATCGTGCATCTAACTATACTAGCCGAAAAAAACATTGCTATTTTGACATTAAAAACAGACACTTCCATTTTATTTATTTATATTGAGTGTTAATGGTAAATTCTTTTCCTCGTTATAAAGTAGGAGTAGGCAGACGTCACTTACCTATAGCATTTGCTAGCACGTCCCACAAGAGTGCAAAACTGCACGTGATATAGAATATAGACCTGAGTAACATCTTATAATAAATCGTGCAGTGATTACATTACTCTTATTACTCGTACAGAATTAGCGTTGTCGTTGTAATCGTTGCTCATAATATTGACAAACATGAGTTGGATGGAACCCAGCTGAGAACTATCCAGAAATATGAGATGAGATATATTATTACTTAGCTACTGTTCCGTTATAATATAATATTAAAGTTGAAAATTAAGAATCCAGCAGTACCCGAACCTGCACCCCCTGGGTATACGCCCTAAGTGCTTTGCTAATTCAGCTATGGATTCGTATGCTGCTAGACTCGAAATTTCTCAACTCTTTTTGTGCCAGCGTCATAGGTATATTTATGCCTTAGCTAGACGAACCTTACTTGGTTTTAAAAGGCAAAGCTAAAATTAGCTTTAAAATATTAGAAGTACTTTTCCGTTGTTTTCAGTTTAAGCGATAGGTTACACGTTCATTCGCGCCAAAGCTGATAATGAAAATGTTACATGTACATCGACGCTCCCAGCAACGGTGCCGCCCACGTGTTACTCATAAAAATAGCCTGATGTTATTTTTACTTAATGTGAAATATTTCATCTAATTTAACCCTGGCGTTTTGAAAAAGATCAAGGGAAGATTTATTTCTTTTATTTTATTGCTTATTTACTGAAGTTGTTTGATGATTATAGCCGTAAGACTGCTGACAGTCGTCGTGGAAGTTGTGGACGAAATCGCAAAGCAGCTAGCACTTGCGACTTTGTCCATCCTTGCTTACTGCATGTTTGCTACGCCTACTCGGTTAAACTACTGAACCGATCCTGGTGAAAGTTAGAACAAAATCGAAAAATAAAGTTCGTATATTTATTTATGTACCAAGTTTTGCCCGCGACTTCGTCCGCGTGGAATTCGTTGCATTCGTGGAGCTGCTTCCGCACTTTGACCCGCGGTCAGCCTTACCGCTCCGCTCCCGTAAAGTTTAGCGTAATGTTAAATTTTAATATTTGTTACCTTTACTGAGAGTTAGATCAAACCAATAAAATAACAAATACAAAAATAATTATCACAATTCGAACAGTAGTTCTTGAGGTTAGCGATATCAAAGAAACTATCTTTCACCCGCGGTTCGTCTGCGTAGTATGTACAGTCGCGACCAAAAGTCCATAAGCAATCTCAAAAGGCAATAGTTTGAAGTGTAGTTTGACTTACGACCTTCTATTTCCAAGAAATAGACACATGTTGTTAACAAATAATTGTAGTTCATAATTTCAACCACAAGGTTAGTGACAATATGGCCGAGCGGTTTAGGCATGCAGTTAGATGCGTTTAACATTTCACCGCAGGTTCAAATCTCACTTGGTTACTATTATACTTTTTGAAGTTTTTACTTGATTAGAAGGAATGGGACAGAAATTTATTATTCTTTATCTTGTTCACTTTGTTCACACATTTGTAAATACATATAGAAAATGTATGGGGTTTGATGGTGCAAAGGTGGGAGTCACGGGATGAAAGGTGTATACAACAGTTAAAAACCCATTGCATGGAAGTGTGGGAAAACTTAAGAGGAACCAGTATAAGTGATAATATTGTAGGGTCCATGCGCAAACGTCTACTTGACTGCATCGAAAATAATAGGGGTTATACGAAATATTAATAATGTTATAATTATTTATAATTTAAGATGTTTTGGTTTTACTAATAAGACGCTGTAACTGAATATTAGCACTTATGTAAATATTTAATGATCTTCAATGGAGGTTTAGTTTCCTTCTTCTTTTCGTCAAGACAAGCTGTAACCTCAATACATTTATTGTGACGTTACATTAAAAAAAACATCTTCATAAAGTGTAAATCATAATATTAGTCTTTAATAAACGCTGCTGTATACCAATACCTATTAATAAGTGGGTATCAACAATTATATTTTTGTTATTAGAACCTCCTGTCCTTGTTGTCATTGTGAATCAATTTAGTAATATTTGTACTATCAATGTTATGAATTGACTAAATGGGTTACAAAAAAAATTCTTATAAACGGTTACAAGGGAATTTTTATATTTAGGTAGGAATGTGACGTCACAATTCTCTTAAAAAGTATTAATTGTATAAATAAATAAAACAAATAAACATTTTTACCATCATTCAACTTGACTTTTTTATTTCTACCTTACAACAATAACAATAAAAAAAAACCTAAGTAGTTTAATAATAATAACATATTTAAATTATTAATTATTATATTAATCAAAAATCTTATAAACGGTTACAAGAGAACTATTTTTTATTTAGGTAGGAATGTGACGTCACAATGCTCTTAAAAGTTTATTAATTGTATAAATAAATAAAACGAATAAACATTGTTTTCATCATTCAGCGTGACTTTTTTTATTTCTACCTTACAACAATGAAAATAAAAATAAAAAATTACGTAAATAGTTAAATAATAAACATATTGATATAATAACTAATAAGTTAAATATATAACATATTAAACTTATTAGTTATTATATCAATATGTAACTATTTATGTATTGTATACATGTATTGTATCGCAATTTAAGCATGAATACCTAACAAGTTTGTGCTTAAAATGTTACAAATATTATTATGATTTCGTAAAAACAAAATACAACCACAAATCAACTAAGCTTCAAACTCAGATTTAGTTGATCGTGATCCCAATGTTTACCCGATATAGCTACCTGCTCATGATAGATAGATGCGAATTCATAGAACCGGTCGCCACTGTGACGCGTTTAGTACGAATGCGACAACATTTCATTAGTGTGTGTTATCTTATAAACTGCTAAACACGCACGCGACTTCGTTAGTGTGTGTACTGGCTGTATCGGGCTCGTACCGTTCATAGCAATGTAGTCCTTAGCCTGGCTATGGACTTATGAGCGTTTACTGTACATCGATAATAATCCGGTAAAAAAGAAGTTAATTATCCTATGTTACGCGCCTTGTAGTCTGTTACCTGCATTTAAAATTCATTGAAATCGGTTCAGCTGTTAAGAAGAGATATAAGATATAGCCAATACAAGCAGACCGACAGACAGGAAAACAAAAAAAAATTGAACTGTATTTTAAGCAAAGGTATCGTGCAAACAACTTTATCAGCTTGAAAACAGTATAATTTTGACATTCAAAACTGACTACAAGCCGCGCTACTTTTATATTGATGTACATACAGTTTTTGCCATGCATACCTAATTGCTTGGCCCAGTGTTCCTACGAAGCAGATGAAACCGCGGCAGAAAGTTAATTTGTTTATTTTATAGAACTAATCTCAGGATCTACTGATCGAATTGTAATTATTCCTTTTGTGTCTTTCTAGTCTAACTCTCAATAATGGTCTTTATATATTTACATTACGCTGCATGGATTTGTTAATTCATCTTTTCCTGTTCAATCAGTCCTTCTCTGGAATACCCTCCCTCTTGAGATCAGGACGGCTACGAGCCGTTATGCGTTTAAATTGAAAGTTCGCGAACTCTTAATTAAGAATAAGACAGAATAATTACCACATACTGTGATATAATTTGTATTTATGTATCGTTTCAAGTATATAAGTATATATATTTATATATTTATGTATGTATATTATAACTTGTAAATTCATAGTTAGGATTTATATTTTATGTTTTTAAAGTAATTTATTGTTTTTCTCTCTCTGCACTATGTCATGACTTCGCCTCGCCTACCTTGTTATCTCTGCACCACCTGAAGGTAGACTGGTAGAGAATGCCCTAGGCATTAAGTCCGCCAATATACACGTGTGTATGAAGTTTTATAAATATATAAATAAATAAATGGTACGGGAGCAAGCAGTAAGGTTGAAGCGCGGCAGAAGCTACTACTTAAATTTTCTTTATTTGTATTGATTACGTTTCGATCAACACGGACGTCAAAGATCAGAATTTTCCATCAGTCTTCAGAATTATTTTTAAAGTGGTTTATTTGTATAATGTGGAGTAACGCTATGTTATGTTTAGGTTATATGTATATACTTTTGTGGGTGTATGTTTAATTTTCATTCTAGATCTGAAGAAGGCGAAGAGCAACGTCTTTTATTATATTTAATCAACGTTTATATAGTTGCGCCATAACTGCATTTATAAATTGTTTTTTTTTAACAAACGTTTGTAGTGAACAGGTTCGTAATAGGGTGAGTCCGAGTCGTTAGAAGGTTGAAAGACGTAACCAGGGGGAGAGTTGACCCATTATTATGAAACGCAAATGCGATCAAAGGTCACATGCAATCGGCCAGTCACTTTCACCCTTCCATTTTGCATCATGGTCATTTTGCTTTTTGCTTTACTAGAAGAAAAAAATTGTGTTTTTATTTTAATATGGAAAGAGAGAAGCAGTACCATCGTTAACCAGAGTCTAAAGGCTAAAGTCCATTAATGAATACTTTTAGAAGAAAACAGTACCTACACACCAAAATTAATAATTTAACGTAATAACAAAATAAGTTTAACCATAGCCTTATGAATAATAGCCCCAGTTTCAGAGGTGTTAGATAAACCTTATTGGCAGGATAAGCATATAACACACATACCTACATGAAAATTACAGGCGTGTTCGTTTATTAGTGTGACATGTGTCACTTTTAATTTCGGTCAGGTTTTATTTTATTGGTCGGATTAGATTTATCCGGAACATCTGAAACTGGGCCTAAATATTTAAAATATGATTATAGTCTTACCAAGCAAAAGTTTTACCTTCATGTTTTTTATACTGAATGAAACCGTTCCTAGTGACACATTATTGCTACAACGAACAAATTAGACTTATTCTTATAATGCTCACAAAAAATATCCTTGAGATATAATTAACGTACTAACTAACTACATATCGCTCATATACCAAAAAGTGCCTGCTGTATTTTTTAAAAGTCATCAAATCAATTCGTAGAATCATAAAAAACCATCCCCATGCCATAGTGGTGGTCTTACACGTAACTGTTCTAGTGCTATAAATAAAAGCAGGATTGGGCAGGTCATTTGCAGGCAGACAGATATCAAAAACATAGACATTTGCTTATGGATTTACAACGATGAATGAAAAACCACAAAGCCGCAAAATGCCTATACTGCGTATGGAGTGGTAATTTTAGTATAAATATTAAATAAAATCTTCACGCGACCGGAAGGCTGGTTTCTACTTTAGACAAAGGATCAGCATTGCCATACAAATCGTGGTAATGCCGCCAGCCTTCTGGGCACGCTACCCACGGTCGACATCGATGCGGACGTATTTTTTGGCACAGACCTAAACTTTTAGTAGATATATTTTATTCAAATTCAAATTCAAATTCAAATATTTTATTTCATAGAATACAATTGATTACTTGAAAACGTCAAAATAATAATAAATAGCATAACATAACATAATAATTTAAATTGGATTTTCAATAAGTTTGTATTATTTTTTATTTGATGTTTATATAGTTAGGTTTATATTAAGTTTTAACGTGTTTAATAATTTAGTGTAATTTTAAATCGTTAGTTGTATCATATTAAAAATTAATATATTTATATATAGGGTACCTATATATAAATTAAATAAGAAAATTAAATAATATTATAATATACATAAACATCAATAATTAGCCACCCGTCCTTGAACTACAAAAATATTAAGTGTTTTAATTATTTTTAGAACTAAATATTGTTCAGTTTGGTGTGTAAAAGAGCCGCTTAAGAGGATATCAGTATTATGTATTGAATTTTACGTGTATCACGCTTTAAAAGGTGGTAACTTTAAATCGGAGGAGAGGGGGCATTATATGTCAAAATGAGCTTCCAAAATCCAAATAACTAAATGAAAAAATTCTTACAAAACAACTTAGTAGCTATTTTCGTCGTATTAATAGGAATTTTCCACTTCAATTTGCTTAGTTCATTAGCGGGAGGCATAGACACAAACACAGGCCCATAAATAGCCATGATGTCTACCGATAATATTTGTACTATCTGAATTTACACCTATGTACATTCAACTTCGTGATACGACAATTCACATTCTATTGCTACGTATATTTTTGCCGTACCTGTGATATATTCGTCTTTATTTAGCAGAAAGCCTATAAATATACTTGGTTTCGTTTTGTAAACAACATCGAAATATGAGTACTTTACTTACGTAATAACTAGTTTACCTACGAATTGTGTACTTTTCAATTCTTTTTACAAGAATGTTTTAGTAAATCTATTAAAATACATGATATATACTTGAATTAAATAAAAATAACATAACAAATGAAACTTTTGTGTTTATATTATTAAATATATTATACTTATTATGTATATTATTTTGTGTATCTATTTGTAGTCTATGTAATTCGAATGTAAATCTTACAACGTATTCATATTTTTATTTTTCTTCATAAAACTTATATTTATAAAATCTGTTCTACTTTCTCACTACACCTTTAACTTCATTTTCATCTCTCTGTCTTAATTGCCATCCAATGGTTGTCTGTAAGAGATTGCCTTGATTGCGATACGACCGCAATTTGTACTAAGCTTATTTACTTGTCTCATATTAGAATTTTCCTTGGTGTACAATAAAGGTTTTTATTATATTATTATGTTGCCATAACACGGGACTATGGAGTGCCGGTACTTTGGAAGGCGTACGCGGGACCGAAGCCAACAGCGCAGAGGTCTGATGAACATTTTAATCTTAACCTGAAATGGGACACCAACCGACGACCCTCCCTGTTAACACTATATAAATGCACCCAAGGACAGTCCCCGGTTCGTGTAGAACTAATGCAGAAAAACCGGCCAAGTGCGTGTCGGGCCACGCGCAGTAGGGTTCCGTAGAAAAATATTTTTAATTTTACTTTTTAACTAAATAGCGTCCTTCAGAAAGGAAATGTTTGTAGTACACGAGAAACCAGCTAGCACGTATGACGAGATGTATGAATGTTGAGGAAGCGAAAGAAGTATGTAAGGAGCGAAGCACATGGCGTTCCATCGTCTCTACCTACCCCCGTGGGATAAAGGCGTGATTTTATATATGTATTATGTATGTTTATTTATGTTTCAAGAATTTTGAATGAAATATTCTGAGTAACTGCATCTGACATTTCGGACCCCTATTCCTCTTGAACTAATGAAGTGAACTTATCCGCTATAGTTTTCCTTTAAAGTTCATTACATGTACTACCGACACAATTTTTTTCAGATTTTGGGATCCAGTAGTTTAGCTTTTAGAGGGGGGGGGACGCCCTACTCGAACAAAAATTTGCTCTTTAAAGTTACCTAGGGGAGCTACCTGAAAAAAAATATTTTTCCAAATTTTATTCTACGACTTTCTTTGTTTAGTTAACATACATGTTCATGCAAAATTTCAGATTTCTAGCACCAACGGTTTCGTCGCTATGCCTTGGACAGACGGACATGGCGAAACTATAAGGGTTCCTTGTAGGTACTACGGAACCCTAAAAATGGAGACTAAATAACCGGATCATTTGTAGTCAATTGCTAAATTAATTAAAACTGATACTATTTCACCCTAATAGCACATGTAAAACGTGTAAAATAAGTACACGTGACTTGCCGCCACTTGATCGACAGGGCGCCACATTGTCGTGAGCGGCTTGGGGTGTCGAGCGGTGGGCGCCGATTTCACCCCCGGTAAAACATCTAAGGTTTGCTCGTTGTTATGCCTTTGAAAATGATACCTCCTCCACCCCCAAACATTTCTGCTCTGGCGACCTCTATTTGATCTGCCGGTTGAATTATTATTACAATGATTCTGAAATAAAGTTTCAAAATTAGAATATGATTTTTAATCACGTTTTGTTTTTATTTTGATTGAATATTTTAGACCTTTTCTACTTTTATGACGCCACGTAGAGTGCAATAATAATTGCGCAACAATTTTTGATACGTCACTCTAATATTTTTACATAATCTAGTACCTTGGTGGAGGCTAGGTCATCGAATGTAGTCCTAGAAGTTAGCCTCGACTTGAAATATACATATAAAGTTTGTTTACCTCTAACATGTATGGAGATTATAATTATATTTGTTAAGTAGAACACGTAATAGTTCTGGCTTTATATATATATTCTTCTTCTTCGTCGTGTCGATGGCTGAGTCAAATTTGATTGGTCCAATAAGGGGTCACTGTTATAGCGCTCTCGTCGGCGTTAATGAGCGCCTCTCTTGTGCAGGTGGTAGGGCATTTTGGACAGTCAGTAAGGTGGTCAAGGTTTTGACTTGCCATCGCGGTGAAAGGATTAGCCAATTCGCTTTTAAGATCTCGCGAATTGCCCAGGGTGCGCCGGACGTAGGGAATTGTTGTGTACGTCACTCGGGGAGGCTCCTTTCATGCACCCCCGCATATATGTATATTAAGGCACTATTTCAGTATAAATTTCTAAGCCAAAGACAATATATGATACGTTATGGAATCCAATAAATAAAAAAGAAAATTTTCATCTAAATTAGTTCAGTTACTAGTTATTTTTTATTATTTTAAACGTACTAGTTAAAACTTCTGTGCCGCGGGGGTGTTCACAACATATATTTCACGCACTGAGCACACTCAGAGTCAGAACAAACCTTTGCGGATCACACCAAGATTTGTCCCTTGTGGCGATCGACCCCACAACACCGGCGCAGTTGAGATCGGCGAGGCGACCGATTTAACCACTACGCTAACAGTGCACTCAAAACGTAATAAACAGATTGGTCTGCAGATAATTTTAACCTAGACGAGAAGAGGCGGACGCAACTGGGGGTGGAAACTAGTTTGTGCAATATTTGTGCAAAAAATAAACATAGCAATAGTTAGACGTACTTACGTATGAATATCACCTCTGTAATAAAAATAGTTGTCAGAAATAACAGAAACGTGACTGTACTACAAAGTGGTCTGAAAATGTAGCATGTTTACCTACTGTCCGTCACTCTTCATAAAATACTGATGGACTTTACCCCTTCGTTGATTAATAACTCACTACCTAGTCTACCTACTCGTTAACTGTCGCCATAAACAACCTAATAGAATGTCTGAAACTAATAAGTTACCAAATTAATTTTATGATACATTAAGGGCCCATTCCACTATTTTCTGACAAAGTATCATGTTGTTAAGTTAAAGTTAAGTAACAAATTTTACATTTCATCTGTCAAATGGTGGCTAGTAACTCTGGTGGAACTCTGAATAGCCATCAGTGACGTATTTAGGATTTGTTGTTTTGCTATGCGCTCATTGAGTTTATAAATATCTATAGAGGCACAGATATTTAGGGCATTTTGAAGACAAACTTTCAACGAGCAACAGAGAGTGTACTTGTGCATTACTTGTGTACTTGTGCATTACTTGTGTACTTGTGCATTACTTGTGTACTTGTGCATTACTTGTGTACTTGTGCATTACTTGTGTACTTGTGCATTACTTGTGTACTTGTGCATTAGGCACGTAAAAGAGCTAGAGGGACGGACCTATTAATATTTCCACTTGAAATTTGAACTAAAAAGCCGTACTTCTTAGGAATTTTTGTAATAAAATGTTTGTCTTCAAAACGCCCTAATGAATTGTGTTTCTATAACAAGGTATAAACTCAATGGTTGGGATAAATCAATGTCTGTCAACAAACTTTGATAGACCTTACTCTACAGTTGCGCCACTTGGTGAGAAAAAAACGATAGCCCCTAATGTATAAGAGAGCTCTACAAAATGTCTCTCAATGGTTCGCTCACAATGGCAATCTAAAGCCAATTTAAATCGTGTATTTATTTTCGCACAAAGAAGTGTTAGTCAATGGACGACCTACGCCAGGCCGAGGATGTTAAGAATCACTCGCGTGCATACAATTGCCTCATTTGCCTCGCTTGCATACGGCAGGAAGGCGATCGTTACGGCTATACGACCAGACAGATTCAACTGACGGACTAACTTTAGACACTCTGACCTACCTAACATCGTGTTGCACAACTATGTACTCATATTATGTATGACAAATACCTAGTCTATTACATAATTTACACTAAATGCCCATGTTATTAACTGCTGACGTTCAAGACAACAGACAACCACAAGTATATTTTTTTTGTGTTACCATGATTCTGTCAAATAAGTACAGTATAATAAATTAGGATCAACCAGCGGCTCCGCCCGCGTGATAAGTCGATGAAAAAAAAAAACGAAAAAAAGAACCCTTTTTAAAAGGTTATAGCAACAAATAATTCATTATAAATTAAGAATAATCTTAATACTTACACGACTGACCGTGGTTTTTCCTGATATATTGAGTTTACATTAGAATGACCTTTGGATGTTATTTAAATACATTGCTTTTCTGGCTTAGGTTGACATGGGTTATGTTTGTAAGCAGGTACTATCAGTACATGTAATAAACGCATTTAAAAATCATTTTGATTGCATGACTTGGTTTATAACTTTGTAAACAGTCAGTTAGTACGAGAAAACACCATTTTTAAGAGTTGTCAAGAATACTCCCTTTAAGTTGAATTAAAGTCAATCTAAGCTCCGGTGTCAAATCATTTTATTACAATAAGTATTATAATTTAGTTAGCTAAGTTTTATTTTAATTTTATATTTTTTGTGTTTTGATGTTTGTTTTGACGTGTTCAAGCGCCCCTTGGGGCCCATGGAAATAAATGATTTGATTTGATTTGAAATAACACATGAAGGTGCAAAGAAAATTATAAGTGTTTATTTAGATAAACACAGTTTACACATTAAATTGTCTTCTGCCAAGCTGTACTGTAGCACAGTATGTTGGCAGAATTTGCGCTCCATTCTATTACAGTAGGTCTGTCGTCGGTAGACACGACACACTAGAAATGTGCTGACTGGTGGCCCACTTTTGAAGTCAAAAGCCATAGTCGGCAATCTCTAGTAGACACAAGACGTCAAAATATTGACGTTAGAGACTTTGAAGTGCCGAACTGCCGATAGCACTAGCGACACATCCTTCTGGGTAAAGCGTGATGTTATGTGGTTCAATCCATGTTTAGATTAGTCCATTGATGTATAATTGAATCCACGTATTGGTCTACAGTCCGATCGGAATTATGTCATGGAACATTATTTAATGACATGACTAATTTATTCGTAATTATCTTCTTACCAGTTAATTTGCAAAGAGGTTAAATAAATAAATGTACTTACATAGGCTATTTTAAGAGATCCTTATTAACCTTTCTGAGAAAAATGCAATTTATTTACAAAGAAACTATTCGACTTATTACTAGACTTAGTGATTCTTGGACAAAGGGATTTTATGAATTGAGGATCAATCGTTCTTTTTCAAGCTTTCTTAATTGCACGAATTCGAAAAGTAATTAAAAAAATAACATGGCGGCGTTACTAACTCAAACCGTAAAAAAGTGGACTTGGTGATTACTTGAATTGGAGCACCCAAATGTTAAGAAATCGGAAAATTGTAAATGTGTTTAGATTAGTAGTTAGTTTAGGTTAACGTAAAAAGTTAGAAAATAATCTTGTTTAAAAATATTTTTTTGCCGGTTACACTTTTTGCTTCCAAGGTTTTAAAATCATGTACCTACTG
This sequence comes from Hypena proboscidalis, assembly GCA_905147285.1. Taxonomy (NCBI): domain Eukaryota; kingdom Metazoa; phylum Arthropoda; class Insecta; order Lepidoptera; family Erebidae; genus Hypena; species Hypena proboscidalis. The sequence continues at coordinate 32,315,059 of LR990126.1, forward strand.
GCTCACTGGTAAGCAATTTCGTCTCGATGTTATTTAAACCCTTTATTATTGATAGATTAATTTATAAAGTATCGGACACGAGAATTGGCATGTTTTCCACATCGCATGACACAAATAATTTAGTGCAAAAGAAACGAGAGCAGAAGCTTGAGCTTGAGAAAGCTTATAAATTATAAAAATTCACCTTTATTAAAAACATTCCTGGAACTGGCAAAATGACGAGATAATCATAAGTTACCAATATAATCGGCAGCTGACGTTATTTTCTGCTTCGTTGTTCTAAGGGCTCAGCGTCTATGCGCGAGCGACACCTGGCACCCCGGCAAAGACTTGTAGACGAAACACACTGGGTTTTAGTCCGTGCAACCGGACATAACCACTGACTCTGTGCGGATCAGTGGTATGCGTCAGGCATTTCCTAGTATAAAAAAAAAGCGTAGGCCACTGCTGATCGTGCGTAAGATCTCGGATTCGATCCCCGGCTCGGGCTAATTTGTTATCTAGGATAATTTCTTTAACAATAGCAGCACGGAGCCTGGAGTTATGGTGTGTGGTAGATGATGATCTAGGCTCAATCCGGTCGCATGGTTTCAAAACATTACTGGAGAAATGTGTTTTTTATACACGTCTGTCACATTCTTTTGGGTAATACAAGCGTGATGCTATGTGCTGGGTTTTACTGCTACTAAGCCGAAATAATAAAACAGGCTGCATTCATAATTAGTTGCAGTCTTGTTTCTAATACATGTCCCACTGCTGGGCTCGGGCCTCTTCTTATGATGAGAAGGGTTAGGCTAGAGTACTTTTTAGGCACTTTAAGACACGCAGGTTTTTATAAGATGTTTTACTTCACCATTAGCAAGCGATAATTTTTTTTAATACACGCATATCTTCGAAAAGACAAATATTAACGATTTATTGACAGAGTATATTTTACAGACATGAAAAATTAAATAATAAAAAAACAAAATCATGCCTAACTATTTACAGCTGCAAGAGAAATAGACCTAAAAAAAAAATTAAAAAGTTATGCGTCAAAAAATACAGACAGAGTTGCAAGGAGTATTATAAAGGGTAGAGAGTTGTGTACCGTGGATGCATACACAATAAGGTATAATTAATTCATTTACTACCTGTTGTTTCTTATAATGAGGTATTTTTTCCTAAACTATATGAAATTTCCACTGTTTATTGAACTGATAAAAAATAGCTTTACACGTGCACTGTGGGAGCCCAAAACCGGTCTCAAAATTGTAGGGCGTAACGGGGCATGATACGCCCCGATATGTCCCGCTGAATTGTGCGTTTCGGGTATAAAAGTGCATTGCTTTAATTATGTATGTATGTACTAGCTTTTACCCGTGACGTCGTCCGCGCGGAGTTAGTTATATTAAGTAGTAGCTGCTCCCTTTGTCCCTCGCTAAACGTTACTGCCCCGCTTCCATAAAGTTCAGCAAAATGTAAAATATCAAAAAATCTTAATGGATAGTTAAACTATTAAACACAAAAATAATTATTAAAATATGATCATTAGTTCCTGAGATTAGCGGTAACAAACAAACAGACAAACTTTCGCCCGCGGTTGCGTCTGTGTGGAAGGTACATCAATCAAAAGTAGCCTTGTAGACAATTACTTGCATATAAAATTTTATCAAGCCGTTTAGAAGAATAGCCCATACAAACAGACAAACAGTCAGGAAAACGACCATATAAATCAAATGGAAATATCTAACCCAAACGGTGAAATCCATTACAGTAGTTAATAGGAAAAACTAACACATAACATAGCATCACGCCTATATTACCCAGAAGGGTCTGGCAGAGGTGAACACCACCCACGTCTCACCTGTTATGTTTTTAGGTCCCATGGAATAGAAATGTCTGAATTCAGTGGACAATACAAATATATATTTATCTCTGTTATAGATACCATTATAAACCTCAGAAATATGGGACCTGCACATTTTTGCGAGTAAACACATTTTTCTCCACTGAACTACGATAGCGTACGGGGTTCAAATATCCCAAGTGAACGTGTTAAGTGATTTGTTTTCTGCGCTGTACCTACTCTAAATTTTGTAGTCACGGTAATAATATTTTAGGTCATTATGTCGCTAGACAGCACGGCGACGCCGACGGTACGGCAAATTGCTTTGTTTTGATTTGTCGTCTATTGCAAAAACGCGCTATACAATTCCATATTATATCAAATTTTACGCGCTCCAACCGCAAAATCATAAATATAAATAAGATTCAAAAAGGTATAGCAAAGCTAAAATTTGCTTTAAAATATTATAAAAATAAGGACTACCGAATTATGCCTCATGTGCTAGTAATATCAGAGCTTAATGTCACCACTAGCAGCAGTGCAAGCAGTAGAATTTGGTGGCATGTTAAAGGTAAGACCGCCTTGAACTTTATCACAGTCAATAACTGTACCACGGTCTTAGATCTCACATAAATGTCATTAGAATACAAAACTACGAGGTCGTTTAAAAAACCTTTTACATATTGGATGCTAGCACGTCTCGGCTATAAACATAGGTATGTTAGTACTCCGATAGCTATCTTCTTGGCATTTGTATAGCTATTAAAATACACGCAAATAGCATGCAGATATAACAGATTTGTTATTCATATTTAACAAACTTAACAAGTTAACATAATTATGACAGTTTTTCCTGACATAGGTTTATCCTTGTCTAAAAAACTAATTTAATAGGTATCTACAAAAAGAAAATTATGTTTTTTTTTCAGAAAATCGTAACACTTACATTATTGAGTAGCTAAAATATCAGTTATTTACGACTTGACGACCTAAACAATCTAAAACTATATGTTTAGTTATATTAGAAAAGATTATATACATTTAATTCAATCAAAATTGTCAAGAAAGTAGATATAATAATAATAATATGTGTACTGTATACAACTTCTCTGAGGAGCTTGTGACTTAATCGAAGCCGCGCGGACCCTTCGATCGCGCAGGTTAAGCAATGCTAACCGCGCTCGGCCGTGGATGGGTGACCATCTTTAACATGACGAGTCTTCCTTCGTGCCTCGGTGAGCGCGATATAAGGCGTCGTCGGTCTCGGTTGCCATTTTAACATCTATGGCAATCGCAACGGGTAAGCCAGAAAGACTGAATTTTGAAGGTCTGATGGCAGTCGCTCCACTTAAAATACTTATATTCAGGTAAGTCCGTTAAACTACAAGTCGCCCCAATGTAATTTGACGTTTGCCATTTAATTTGTAATAGTGGTTGGTCACTTCATTTCCCATATTCACCTTAGTTGTTTTGTTTTATATACAAATCATATCAAGGCTAGCAATGTTTGTACTTTTATGGTGGCATTAAATATTCATGAGCTTTAACTACGTATTTACTTACAATTTATTTAAATCTAACCATCAGTGAGATTTTTATTTTATTTTAAACCAGAAATTAATACAATAGGTTAAAATATTTACACAACTAAAATAATAAAAGTATAATAATAATAATTTCAACAGATAATAAAAATAATAATAAGATTAGTATCACCATCAGTTATGATCGTGATTAAACGCATGTCTTTTTCCATAAAAAAACTACTACCGCCAATCCGACCCATTAAAAATATTGTAAAGAACTGCATCACTTGAATTTATTTGCCATTTTAAAGTGCTCTAAGACTAAGCATTCGCTTGTGTAATGAAACACACATAATCGATTATAACGAACCGAGCATTACAGAATAAGCACAGTGTAACACACTACAGTGTAACCTATAATTATATACTAAGAAACAGTTGAAAAAGATATGGGACCGGCAGGATTTGAACCTGCGACCTTACTGCACACCGGGCAGCCGCTTTAGCCATCCAGCTACGGTCGCCTTTTACCAGAACCCTAAATTTCTCAACTGTATGATACGTCATTTCGTGACGTCACGTTCATCCATTTGTTCCTATCTTAAGTACAGTAAGTGTGTGTAGTGTAATCTGCAGCGTTACATTACCGATGAATGCTCGTCAGTCTGGGAACCTTTTCTGTACTTACTGACCACTCATGACGATCAAAATAATATGACATTGTTGGCTAATTTGAGTCAATACTTTAATGATCCCATGCATTATATCTAGATAAGACCCAGCGCAGCCTGTGCTTCCGTGCAGAAACCAATCGACATTAGTATGTGGTCTATTAATATGAGATCTAGATAAATGAACTGTTTAATGTAGATTGACCCAGTAGCTACTCCTTTGGCCTTGCCTATAATGACTATTACTACCCACGGCCATCTTACTGGAGTGCATATCCCAGCGTAATTTTCTACGGGGGGGATGTCAGTATTCATTTCAACCGGTCAATATTTTATTTACGAAACTCGCTATATCGCATCCACCCTGTATACGACTTTTATCTTGCTTTTGTCGTACAAGTTTGAAGGTACCACTGTCTCACTTTTAACTTGTTGCCTAACAATAGTGCTTGCATTACTGTGTTTAAATATGGTGGTAATAAAGTTTAAAGATGACAATTATCATTCGAGATGTAGAAGACATCATATCTTACCTCTTAGCGAAAGGCGTAAAATTGCAGATATGACCACATAATATAAAAATAGCTCACTGTTTAATAGATTCTTCAGAACTCCTTTCTAAAATAAGTCTTGTTGTGCCAGCAAGAACCCGTCGGCATCCGAATGTTAATTATTTACACGTTTCCCACAGTGATACGAATTATAGACAAAACTCTTTTTTTAACAGAACTTCAAAACAGTTGAATGGTGTTGACTTGCCTGAATTTGATCTGTTTAACACAACCCCTAATCAACTGAGACAATTAATTTCTAAGAATTGGTTTGGCTGCGCTATAGAAACATAATTTTTTACTTTCAATGTTAATATTGAATTATTAGTTAATATTATTAACTTTACCTTAATTTTTGCACTGTAACATTATACTCTTAACGCTTGTTATATTACATAATTATAAGATCATCTTTGTACTTTTCAAACTCGCAGATATAGATATAATATGCGAAAACTGTTACATGGTCTTAAGATAGTATTTTAGTTATTAATTTAGTTTATAGAAAGACTGTTTGTTTTCCTAAGAAAATAAAATAAAAATAAAATAAAATAAAATAAAAAATAAAAATTTAGTCGAAGCATAACACTGTAATCTATGAAGACGTATTGGCTGCTGCTGCTGTGGCTTCTGGATGAGACTGAACCATAAGGTGGACTGTAAGCTAGTATTCTACATACGCTGCTAAAGAAAATAAGAATTGACGGGTAGACCCGACCCGATTGATCATTCATAAAATTAAAACTGCAGATGTCTCGCTATATTGACTTGGGACTTAAGGCTCGATGAACTATAGATAAATTCATTGTCTCAGATGGCTACGATGATAATAGGCATAATGGCTAATTTTATTTTCGTATTTAATTGAAACACCTCTCGATATTAAAAATATCATTCAAATAATTACTTTGTTTACACGTAAACTTCCTGAGGTTATACTATGTATTTTAAATTCACATTAATAATAGACTCGCCCAAACGCCCTAAAGAAACGGCTACATAAGCGTAACGTTCACGTTTATGCATTTTTAACCGACTTAAAAAAAAGAAGAGGTTCTTAATCCAATGGTATTTTTTTGATAAAATTATTTTTAATAATTTCGTACTTTGAATGATTATAAAATGAGTTAGATTTATAATATGTAATTAAAAGTTCTTGCATATGGTTTATGTTTATCTATATTTTGATAAAGTATACTATATTTTACTATCTATGGATCAGTCACCATGCCCATTATAGGAACTGAGCCAGCAATTCCAGGATTCAATCTCAATACTAGAGCGGCACACACCAAATTAATGTTAATGCCCTTCCATTTGGGGATAGATAATATTGAGACGGGTGTTCTCAATCACAAGAGCTTTACCAGAGCTCTGTTCCAGGGTATTTGAACGTCTATATACCACACTTGTCCTTAACAACTTTTCGCCTCAAATTATCCCAGTTCTCCCTTATATCTAAATCCACAAATCACGTTATCAGTACAGATAAGACTCAATATATTTTTTATTGCCGTAAGTTAAGTAATTTGTGAAGAAGGTAAAGGCTGAATGGTGCATTCATGCGGTCATTTGACTTGTGAACCCAACTCAGTACGATTCCACGCGGCCGGCCGGGCAATAAGCTGCGCCCTTACGACTTGCCACTCTTGACATTTAGATACGACATTGTCGTGGTTATAAATGAATAATAAATAATAAAAAAGATGCCTTTTATCTCTTACTAAAACTTAAATTAATTACAAAATACGTTAACTTACTATTCCTGTAACACTATTATAAACTATTTTATAAAACCTTTTGCATTATGCTGGTAGTTAGAACCCCTCATTGCTCGAAGGTGAAGGCCTCCTCTAGCGTCTCTATTTTTTGCTCTACTCATCTATTGTGGACCATTGTGCTATATGGTCTGCCTCTATAACTGGTGCCATTTGGACCAATCCAAGAGGTTAATCTGCGAGTCCATCGACCGTCTGTTAGCCTAGAAATGTGACGGCGATTGTCGAGGTTATCAACATAAAAACGTCAAAGATACAAGAGTGGATTAGTTATAATAATTTGTCAAGTACGACATACCACGCGGACGGATCCGCAGATGGAAGCTATTTACTTCGACGGTTATGGAATAATGACTCAATTAACATTTTACTGCCATTTTCGACGGCCAAAGCCAATCACTAAAGTGTTCGTATTGCGCTGGACATGTTGTTCAATCGATCGGTGCAACTTTTAAGGTTGACGCACACTTATTTAAACATTGATCTTAATTGCCAAATCCGTTAATTGAAATCTAATTAATCCTGTCCTTGTATTTCTCAAACGCAACCTTGCGTCGAGATGACTAGAGAAACCTTCGTTATCTCCTGCCCATAAGAAAAACCCTCGAAATTCTGAACGAATTCCAATGACGGCATCACATTTTGTAAATCAGAATGTAGTCGAATCGACCAATGCTCTTGCATTTCTTGTAAAATCAATGTGGAATAGAAACTTTTATTTCAGTGTGGATAGGTGGCTTTCTTATTCAATAAGGCCGCTCAGTTATGTATACGTCCACCTTTAGCCGCGCACCGCCATAAGCGATAGTTAAGTCCTTTTCCAATCGTCCTTCAAAAAAAGATAATTGCCCAAATTGAATTAGTTTATTATGCAACATGACGCTATTGGTGTCATTAGCTTTATAACAGTAAAATCCATAGGTTTATTATGCAAGCTTTATCTGTTTATGGCCTCAGGACATATTTGCTGAAATGTCGACACAGAGCTCTAATAGGAAATAAATTTGTGGTCTGTTTAAAAAACTAGTATTCTGCCTCGTTGTTGTAGTCACTAGTGGTTAGCGTACGCGACCTCTCACCGCGTTGTTTCAGATTCGGTGCCCGGTTCAAGTAAAGAGTTATGTTGGATTTTTCGTACCGGAAATTCTCAATGGCACACAGTTGGCATTGTACACGAAGGATGGCGATAGTCTATCTGTCTCACCCCACACATAACTGGTGAAATGTGAGTGTTATACACCTCTTCTACACCCTCCTGGGAAATATAGTCGTGATTAAGTTTCAGTACCAAGCACCGAATATTCGTTTATTAAAAGTTGTTCAAAGTTTTAATAGAAGCTAGAGGCTGGTATTTTAAAATTTCCCTGTACATGTACAAAATAAGATTGGTACTAAAACGTCCTTCACATGCACTGGCTAAGGAAAACGAAACTAAATAAATAAAAAAAATATTTAATACTAAATAAACTTATCACCGAATTAGATAAATAACGGAACGAATTATAATATTATAAACATTGAATTATACCAATTATAAATGGTAATTTATTTCATTATCCTTAAATTGGGCAAATGAATGCTAGTTTGTGTATATGGACCATAGGATTTTTGAACAGTTTCTGCTACCAAAAAGCAAAATTCTTCTGCAATATACGGGGTGGATGCGACATAGCGACATTTATTGAAACCACAGCTTCTATACATGGTAAGTATCCATTTCCACCGGATAAAAATTCTTTGGCGAAAAAAAAAAAATCACGTTCTCCGAACAATTTGAACATTGCGACTAACTACGAGGCTGACAGTGCGTTAGATTGTAGAGATGCCCGACTGGGTCTGGCCGCCAAAACGGCGTTCAACTGGGTGACTAGTCGGCAACAGCAAATGTGGCCGATTAGTCGGCGTTACGTTTAGGCCGATGAATAGATTTTATTTTGTATAGCTCGTTGCACCACCTCATGCACTGCATTTCAAACTTTCAATGCAGCACAGGTTATGTAGCGTTTAAATTTTATATTAGATCATTGGCATTAACAGTAAAGCCGACGAGTCGGCGACTACAACAGTGACCGACAAATCGACGGCAAATCTCTATTAACAGGCAAAAAAGAAATGATTTTACATTATTACTCAATAAAATAATGTTTACAATTCATAATAATGTTAGGTTTTATTTGACAGATTTGTGCATCGCATCGATGGTCATAAATAAGAAGTCGTTTAATGTTGTATCATCAAAAGATACTGTCCGTTTCTCATATTTTTTTAGTTGTATTTGTATACATAAAGGTTACGTAACGTTTTGACTCAGACTAAAAAAAGACTGTGGACACGAAATCAGCGCAAAAATGGCTGTGAAAACTCGCAGGGGAGCGAAGGGGTACATTGTGCCGCGATAGTGTGAAATCATAGGATTTGACAACTAGTTTTAATATATGACGTGCAAGAGCGGTGCTCTTCCACGTTTGGCATCGGAGGACGCTTGACAATGACGCCGCGCCGGTAAGCTTATTTCTCTGAGCGTTTCTAATTTCAATTTTGTTTCCGTAAGGAGTAAATTATTTTTAATATTTTGGACTCATTGTTGTTTTTATTTATTTTTTTATGTTTTAATGTAATATGCTAACATCTAGCTAGACAAACGAGGCTGTTGTCTATCATTGAATAAATAAAATAAACCGATGAGGCAGCCCTATTTTCATCCAAGTTGTGAATATAATAAACTGCACTGTATGCCGTATCAGTAGGGAATTCATACTGTTTATATCTATACTGTGTCATAAACTCACCGACAAACCAGATCCAACTGGATTCGGTCGAGAGTGCCACATTTTATTAGCGGCTCATTCTGCAATTTATGTAATAATTTATTTTTAAGCGATTTCGTATAAAATTACACAACAAAATATAGCAACGTAAACATTGTTGTCATACGTAAGTGTTGTGTTGCAAATCGAATTACAATCGACAGTTATGCTGGTCGATAAAAATACTTCTTATAATACTACTAATTCCATTCCAAAAAAATAGTTGAAAAATAAACTACAAAATAAGAACTTTAAGAAACTGCCTGTTTAAATTAGGGCCCGTGCACTCCTCAAAGTAACCAGTGGTCTTTAACTGAAATATAAAATCTGAATTATTTTTCAAATCACGTGTTTGCAACAGCCGTGTCGAGCCCGAGACTTACTCAATCTGTACCAACGAAGCCGTATATATAAATAGCAACTCGTTTAAAAGAAACCAAAAAAAACAAACTTTGACTATTGTTACAAAATTCAAAAGAAAACCAGCAAAGATCACTTTAACGACTTTATCAAATGACGTAATACTCATCTGAAAATAAAACGTCTTTATTTTTCTTAATCTTTCCTTGAAGATTTACGGTTAATTACTAACAACTATGTGACACGACGCGACAGAACTATTAAAACAGTCTCGGACTAATGAACAAATATTCAAAATGACTGAGTTTTCAAACTTGCATTTTCTCGGCATTCAGAATCACCCAACAACAAATTGCAATCATTCACGGCGCACGCAGCGCGAAAGTCAAGTACAGTAAATTTTTGGCAATGTACCTACATGTTTTAAAATTATAGTGTATTTAGAGACTGCCCCGTTGGGTGAGGTCTCAGGTTTGAGTCCTGGGTCGGTTAAAGTGTTATTTAAAATGTGTCGGCATGGATACGATCGTGCCTGTTTAAAAGCTTACCCCATATCACATTGGACTTTAAGATATCTGGTGAAGTGTGGGTGTTAGACACTTCGCCACACCCTTCTGCGTGATGTTATATTTACTATAAATATTTATTTTTTCGATAGTTTCGGTAACTTTGCACAATGATTTCGAGGCGCTATGGAAAGATGTATTTGCTATTGCTGCTACCATAAGTGGTTCAAGGTTTATCTTGAAACTAAAACAGTCTCCGTCTGTACAAAACCGTGCCCGCCTCTAATTATAGTACATATTCCACAATCTAAATTCGGACGCGAGAAATTCCTAATGTCCAATGGACGACCTTCACCAACTTCCGACAGTGTATGTATCTCCGGTTGTGTCGGTCAAGCGCAATGGCTAGACACACACACACGCGCAATAATATTGTATATATTATCAGTATTGACTAGTCACAGCATCATAAAAACCAATCAATACGCGAAATATTGTCAATATCGCGTGTGAGCGGTTAGCCAAATAAATAATTTAAAACATCAAATAAATTGAATCACATCATTACAGAATCTCCCATTGGCTTGCAAATTTAATAGCAATCATCATTCCACAATACTGCCAGTCAACGCGTAATGACATTTCATCATTCCTACGGGTGACCACTTTAACCTTTACATTGACAGATCGACGTGCATGTCCTTTACAAAACAATATTTGCATGACGACTTTTAAAAAATTACAATTACTTTTCTAAAGCCATAAAAACTTGAATATGAACATTTAATATCATCATATGACAGGTAAATCCAAAAGTTTTTGAAAATATGTTTATACCCTATTTGGTCATACTCATAATATTAAGTTAAAACTACCTAGAACTATATGAGCGTGGGAAACCAGGTCCTACATTGAAACAGATGTGGTTTTGAGAACTATTCCACCACTACAATGTCTTCATATAAATGGTTAAACTCGTCACTATATGTAAACCTTCATCACCAATTTGCAATCTTATACAAAGTTGCGTACTATCTCCTTAATAGCCTACAGATTCGGACCAAACCCGAGATGGCTCCAAAAATGTAATTTTCATAACAGGTTTCCAAAATCTTGGCTCGCTGCAAGTGTTGCAACTGATTGCAACTACAATTAGGTAATACTCCGTTTGGCATTGGCGATGATGATGCGATGAGGTATTATGTCGTTGGTACGTGTCATAATTTTTTTTTATTATTATTATTGTCCTTTTTATCTTATAGTCATTCAATTTAAGTGACCATAGGTAAAAAATACGTAACTAAAAGATAATCATATAACCACTTCTAAAGTGATCAATATTTCATGCTCACTTTTATAACAAATTGAGGGTATGATAACGCAACACAACACAATAGATAACAGTTTATACAACATAATAGTATTTATGGAATAAAAATTTTATATTTTTGACAAATTCTTTTTCGAGTTCAAGTTATTTAGTTACGAATTTTATAAAACTACACGAGGACGACGCACTATGATCTGAGAATTGCTAATAGATATTCTATGGTTTCAACTTTATTCTGGCGCCATATACCGAGTATAGTAGTGCGTTCACCACCTGCGTTACTGTATGAGATTTGGGCCTGAAATTGCACACATTTCAAAGTCTTTAGATATTCTGACTACTTACGACACATCTGGACTAAATAGAAGCTGAAATCCTCGAGCGATACGTCTGACTATATTTATTAATTCTGAGGTAGTTACTACTGTCGTTTGCAAGTTAAATGCCTTTTGAAGTTCTCCTTAAATTGTGCATTATTACTATGATTACTGTTGGTTGGAACTTAATACATAGGTACGAACATAAAAAAAAATAATTGCGTGATTATGCGCGTTTAAGATATTCATGGTTTCAAATATTTCAGCAAAAATATTATCAGGATGATATTTTCAGTCAGTTGATAGATATCACCTTTGTGTCTATCCTTTAAGGAAACCTATTATAATAATGGTCCGTTTTAGATTTTATGACCCTAAACTAAGAATTATTTATGAATTGGCCGAAGCCGTACCACAAGATATACGACCAAGTGAACTAGGCACCTCGTCAGACAGGAAATGTTCAAAACGTGGTTCCTAGTGGGCGTGGTGGAGTAGAACAATCAATCAGTCACAATGGTCTTCCTGGCATCACGAAAACGTCTCCGTAGTGTATTTACAGCTGAATATAAATACACTGAGTGGCACTTTACTTCGATAGTATCTTATACTCTAGGTCCACGTGTTGTGGTCATTGCCGGCATAGGCGGGGTGTCCCACACACGCTATGCCATCATTAAGGAGAGTTAAATACATTGCACACGAGTGCGGATTGCTTCTAGCATGATTAAATTTCTTAGGTCTGCTTCACGACGAATGAAGAAATGAACGAAATTGAACGAGAGCTGGATTTTGGCAGAATTTTAAAGATACAAACGATGTTAATATTAAAGATTTTGTCTACTAGTCTGCCAGTCTTGAATCCATAGTCGACTTTACACCTCTGCTGCCATATACATAAATGGTTCAATTACCTTCAACTTATGATAAAATAACAATAATAAACTAATAACAATATAAAATAACAAAAAAAAAACCGGTTAAGTGCGTGTCGGGCCACGTGCAATAATAGGGTTCCTTAGTTAGTCGTTACATACAACATATTTTGAGTTAAGAGGGATTTACTAGCTGTATTAAACAAGTAACATCTTCACACAAGACATTATTTTTGAAGGTATTATTACAAGAGATTTTTTTATTTTTATTTTTGCATGAGCAAGAGCGAGATATGCGTAAAGCGTGAACCCTACACGAGTGACAGAGACAGTGCATTTTACGACCCGTCAAGATCTTTGATTTTACCAATACGCTCACCAAGGGTGCGGACCAGTAACGTATATATTTATTACGCGGGTAAATCCATGGTTCATAAAATGAATTCTGCGCAGATGAAGTCGCAGGCATCAGCTAGAATCTCATATTATGTGTCTATATCCTTATTGGTGTTATAATCATAAACACTGGTATGACAGTGCAACGCAAACATGAGTTACACAGCCTGTAATTACTTGCTAAGTATTTGCTGCTAATGTGACCGAGAGTTACTCTAATACGCCTTTGCGTAATTCTTGACAATTATCCACCGGCAGGCTAATCGGACTATGGGCGAAGTCATTTTACATACCTACGTGCGTATCATCATGACTGTTTACCGTAGGGTAGGCAGAGACAATGTTACGCCGTTATACTATGTTTGCACAACTTTATTACTTCTTCAACATCATCTCTTATTCTTTTAGATAACCGCTTACAAATCTATTCCACCACACGCCACATCATGAAATTAAAGACTGCCTCGATAAACTAAAAGTAGGCGTATGCATCCACTCACGGCGAGGGCTTGGGTTTGAGTCCCGGGTCGGGAAGAACGGTATTTGGGATGTAGGCGTCAGGAAATTCTCATTAGCAGCATTGTGCCCGTGGATGGCCATAGACTCACAGATGGACAGATAGACATAGCAGGTGAAGTGTGGATGTTATTCACCACTTGCCGACCCTTTCTATGTTAGTATGTAATCATTAATCAGTCCGGGCGCCCGGCTGCTTTTTAAGGAAATATCAAAAAGACTTATCGATGCGACTCGTGACCAGAGGGCTGGTTTTATTTGTCTCAAAGAATAAGCATTGCCATACAACGTGGCAATGCTGCCAGCCTTCTGGCACGATGTCGCCCTTTGACATCGATGCGGAGGAGTTTTTTGATGCTCTTTAAAGTTTTGTAAATATCATATTATAAGTTATTGTAGGTATGTATTTTAATGTATTATAGTAGGTAATTTAGTTATAAATCTATAATTTAAAAAAGAAATATGATGTGTATAAGTTAAATAGAAAATAGAAAGTATTATAAATATATATATCATGAAATGAATAATCTAATAACAACTATAGTTCCTCTTTACTACCATTATGAGAAACCTATTGTTCCATTTAACCAAGAATATTATTGAATAATAAAACTCCCCGACGAATTGTTAACCTTCTCCTGTTGAAGTAGGTTCAATGAAATAAACATTGGCTAGCTGAGTTGCCAATTTTACACCTGAACAGCTGTTTTGAGAAAGTTAAAGGTCAGAGTACAATTTATAAATAAATGTTGTCTGCCCAATTTATTGATGGGGCAAATATACCGCAACTGTGCAAACTCTATCGAACAAAATATGACCATATTGGCCCATATTTGTGCAGTGATTCTATATTAGGCTTATTTTTGTTATGTTATTTCCAATTGCAACATGTGTACTTAGTGGAGGAATGTTCGCTATAACATAACATATCCTTTTATTTTAACTCAATATTCCGAACCAAATCGTCATAATAACATCTTCATTTGATTTTAACTGTGCCTCAATAAGAAGTTTTTATACGAGAGTCAGTCGACTCGAGGGTAATCAGTTTAGTCAAGCTGGTTGAACTTATCGATCAATAAGATTTACCGTACCCTGTAATGAAAGAAAAGAAAGAAAGAAAGTAAGAAAATACATTTATTTGGAAGTAGAATTATACATATTGCTAAGAAACGATACAGATAATAGAATGTTTGAAATAACAGATAAGAGGTTTCTTATAATATACATGAACAAGTCAATATCACTAAAAATTACAGTGTTTCGGGCTTACTACCAAATGGGTAACCAGCATATTGCTAAACACACAGGTGCCTGGCGCTGGTTTTCAACTGGTACCTGATTATTTTATAAATAAATAAATACAATAATGGTGGGTACACCCAGTGATATATTTATATTTATAGCTGCAAAGATTTGCATTGTGCCAGTGCACTGCAAAATTGAGAGATCGATTATTTAACTAATGATTGAATTGCCTCTATGGTCAAGTGGTTAGCGTATGCGCTCTTCACCGCGAGGTCTCGTGTTCGATTCCCGGGTCAGACAAAGTGTTATTTGTGTCCTTTCCATCAGAAAATTCACAATTGCAACACGGAGTTGGAATTGTGCCCGGTGGATGACAATAAGCTCACCCCTTATCACACGGGACCAAAAAATAATAAGTTAAAATTGGGTGCTGTACACCTCTGCCACACCCTTCTGGGTAATATAGGCGTGATGTTATAAATTGCGTATTGGTGTACCGGATAAGAACATCATCATATTATACGGATGGATTCGTGAGAAACAGCAAGTGAGAAATTGGATAACTTCAAAGGTTGCAAAAAGGTTTCATACAGTAACTTCATTTTGTTGTCGGGCAGGAAATGTTAATTCTATACACAATACTATTTTTCTTTATCCATGCCAACACATTAACTAATGCAATTTAATTTTGGCGCCATGTTTCCATGAAAAAATCTGAAAAGGTCATAAATATTGTTAGAGAAAGTCAGTAATCACGTGCGAGTACACCGGGCACGGCTCCAACTGCACATTACTTGACTGCTGATATCTCAACAAAACACGTGTTTTCCTCTAATAGATCTGACGTTTATTGTACATTTACAGTACAGACACTAGATTCATAAATATTGTGACATAATCATGAATAAATAGAAGTATGTACGTATAGTGTTTGTGGCGCGGTGTGGACCAACCGAGATGAGAGCGACTGCATCATTGAAGATAAATGAAAAGAGTGAACACATTCTATATCGAATTAGAAAAAAATCTTCTTAATACTGTCTCCGAAAACAGTCTTTTGTTTGAATGTGAATAACTTCAAACTGTATAAACCTCCATTTTTGTCGATGTTAAAAAATAATGACTTTGCATTGTTAAAAAGAATGTTTAAAATCGATATCTTCGTCAGGCGCCAAGATATTGCACTCATTTTGGCTAAGCCACCTAAAATTTTCGTGTTCCAGCAGAAAAGCAATTTATCCAGTTACGTAAAGTGCTCACTGAAAACATATTTCATGCCCGTGGATTTTATCATCATGTTAAATATAAAAGAACCTTTATTGAGAGTAAATCATAAGTAGATTTTTAATTTAAAAAAAAATATCTCGAATTATTGCATTGTCATCGGTCTTTGACAGGTGTGCAAAATTTGAAAAAATCTGAACGTTTAAATTGGGTCAAAATAGCGTCCAAAGGAGTCGGTTACATACAAACATATCTAGAAGTGAAGCTAGTATAAAGCGTGTAAAATTTAATTAAAATCGGTGCAGCTGTTTAAGATTAAGATTAGGTGCTACAGTGAAACGGACACACAGACAGACAAACATCTTTTAAATCCTGTTTTTTAGGCATAGGTATCGTTCAATTAAAAGTAACAGCTTAAAAAAATAATATTTTGATATTAAAAACAGACGCTTCAATTTTATATCTTTGTATTGATAATCTACACGAATTTATTTTTTGCTCAAACCTTGGACTTGAAACAATTGCTTTGCCGTCGTTATTACGCAAAACTTCACATTATTTGCAAAACTTGGCAGTGATTACATTTTTTATTTAGTCCGGTCCTAGTGTGATGCCTTGCAAAACGGCGAACGATTGACGCCAAGCGAATGAAATAATAAATACGGAAATAGTAAGGGTTATAAATTATGATATTTATTTATTGGCACCATAAGCGAGGAAAGTAGTCAGTGCAGTAACTGCGCAGTTCTTCTCTAGCCAAATGATATTGACAGATTCATAGCTCATGTCTTTCTCCGTAGATTATAATTTTGAGTTAAGCTATGTTTATTTGTATTGTCGTTTCAATATGAGACGGTGAGTCAGAGGGAAGTGCAGTGTCTTTGATTGGCCTTGAACTTCAGACGTTTTAAATGAGCTGAGCAGCATTTTCCGTGTGTGAGATGCCAAGAGTCGGTGGCGGGCGCCTGGCGCGTTGGCTTGGCACGCGACCATCCACCATCTGGCACGGCTGCCACCTGCCATGTACCACACACCGCTCATTCAGCTTCGGACAACTCCCGACTATTCTAAAACATCGCAAACTTGCCAACGATTCCTCTTCATCATAGTTGGGACATTTTTCAAGTTTGTCTACAAAAATAGCGCATTCTTGCGGGGACGTACTGTCGGTTGCGAATTTTATCTCATCACCTAACGTGGAAAACTATCTAAGAGATTTTTGTGAAACTCATTTAATTTAATTAAGTAGTTTTCTTAACTCTAACAAAATCTCATACACTGCATTCGTCAGTTCGAGGACTACTGACTTTTTTGCTTCATACTATAAACCAAGCAGATGCAATATAAACATTGGCCAAAACCAGTGAGAACCAGTTACTTGGTAAAAACTCCAAAATCTCCGTACAGCAATAATTGAAGCTGCTTCCTTATAAGTGGCCGCCGGCGGATCCTCAGACGCAATCTGCAATCAACGAGTTCCCTTGGTTGATTGTCGTGGGACACGTCTGGCGAAATTATGCTGCTGATTTTCGGCTGAATTTAAGATTATTAATAAAAATAAAATTCAGCCTTGTAACTTATTCTTTTATGTAATGTATGTACAAGTAAATATATATTTGTAATAACAATAGTAAAACCAGCTAAGTGCGTCGGGAACAGTAGAAAGCCTAGAAATATTGAATTTTACAAAGGTGTAGCTCGCTGAGCAAAAGCGGCCATCAAATTGTGAGTAGAGTAGACACTCCATTACTTTCTGTAGATTTAAACGAAATAAAATCATTGCAAATCGCTGAATAGGGTCACAAAATTGCGTCAGGTGCGTCGCCGGACTAAGAGGAAAGCATGGAAAATCCCCACTCACCGGTTCCACGCGCCGACCGGTCTGGGACACACTGCATTTTCTACTCACGCGGACGAGGCCAACTCAATATTCGTCTTTACATCGAAGTTTTAATAAACAAGTTCACCGCAAGCTGCATCGTCTCACTCTTAACCTGTCGCCAATTAGCAAGCACAACTATTTGGCGGTAGGTTCAGGGTTTGCTCTTCTGGTTCGATGCCTTAAATTTCTAGGACTGCAGCATTGACCCATAAAGTTACCTATAGATACTTTTTAAATGTATATCAATGGACAGCAGGCAACCATAGTTTTTAGATGTGGAGCTCTGGAGACGCATTTGCAATCTTTTGTGGATATTCATACCGTGTGGTAAGTGCTGATATATAAAGTACCAGCCTGTTCGCTATAGTATACCATATAAATAGTATAAAACCTAGGTCCTTGCTTCAGATTGACTGCTTATTTTCCCACATCCGTTCATGGCATTCCTCATACTTATTTCTCACGTGTAATACCTACACTACTTGTGAATTCAATTCCGCGTTCCAATTCACCGCAGCAACCTCGTCCTTAAGGTCATTTCTACAGGGTGTCACAATTTTAAGGACGTTTTTATGTTAAGTAAAAATTGAAGTGCGCTCTTAAAACACTTCATAAGATAATGGTGTGTGTCAATCTTTAAGATGGTGGCACCACCGTCTCACCTTTAACCTGGCACCAAATATTAGTGTTTAAATAACTGAGATCAGGCCCTGAAATTACTGGTACATGAGGCATAACTCTGTAGTCCTCAAATAAAAGGACGCCTTCACGTTCTGCTTTTGGGAATTGTTGATATTCATGTGCTGTAGCTATGCATACATTCTCTGGACGATATTTGCAGCACGCATTATGTCAATGTTATGTCAAACCCCATTTTATAAAGGTACATTCAAAAAGTTCATATTATTGTCAAAAGCGCTAAGGTTACTAAAATGGCTATTAAAATATAAGGGTTGGTGATAAAAGGGTAATAATTTAGGGTTGTATGTATTTTTAATGCCACATTATAAAAAAATCAAAACAAAAATGTTGTCCATAAATTTAAAAAAAAATGTTAAGCGTGAACAACCCTTATCACTTAAGGGTATGAAAAATAGATAGTAGCCGATTCTCTTACCTTTTTTTTTTTTTTTTTTTTTTTTTCTTTTTTTTTTTTTTTTTTTCTGCGCGGTGAAATGCATTTACGCATACCACCCCGGTGGGTAGGGTGGGTATGTGGGACTCGCTCGTGCCTAAAGATGGTAAACGGCACGAGAATACCCACTAAAACCCCGCGGTGCTCCTGCACTCGCCGTGATGGGGGGGGTCATGGGAAACCGACATAGCCATTCATCCACGACCCCCCCGGCGATGCCCGCCTAGGCAGGCCCCTCATGGCCCCCAAAAAGTGGGGGGACCGACACCGTCGTCAGACACCCCCGTATCTGACGGCCCGGTCCTCCGCGGCGAAACAGATATTCGTCCCGCCGCCCACCGCGTTTCGGTCGCAGAGGATAGGGAGAGCGGCAACGTAACACCGACACTCCTCTTCCCCTGCGACCCCACCACGCCGCAGTACTAACGGCTGCGGCCCCGCCGGGGCCGCGGAAGGCAGGGAAAGCGGCAACGATACACCGACAGTCCTCTCCCGCCGCGGCCCCGCAACTCCTCGGCCGCAGTGCCGACTCACAGCACGCCAACACCGCAGGCCCTCCTGTTGCAGTGCCTCCCCATATAGGCCCTGCAACATGGGCTGCTCCCACATGGGCTTGACGCCAAAAGCCCAAAGAGCAGCCCCCTCCTCGGGGTCCACTTAGCTTCACCGTGGCTCTCCCAACCACGGTTACTAAGCCCCACCGCGACGACAACGCGGGACACCCGGATGGTGGGGAGCCGATTCTCTTACCTTTTTTTTTTTTTTTTTTTTTTTTTACGTGGGGAAATGCATTTACGCATACCACCCCACCCCGGGGAAGGGCAGAGTGGTTATGTGGGACTCGCCCGTGCCTGAAGATGGTAAACGGCACGGGAATACCCACTAAAACCCCACGGTGCTCCCGCACTCGCCTTGATGGGGGGGTCATGGGAATCTGGCACAGCCTTTACATCCACAACCCCCCCTGGCGATGCCCGCCGAAGCAGGCCCCTCATGGCCCCCAAAATGTGGGGGGACCGGCGCCGAGGACCGCGTGCAAAGCCCATTCCCAGACATTCCCCATGTCCGACGGCGGTCCCGCCGCCCACCACGCCGCAGTTCAACGGCTGCGGCCCCGCCGGGACCGCGGAAGGTAGGGAAAGTGGCAACGAAACACCAACAGTCCTCTCCCGCCGCGGCCCCGTAAACCACCGGGCCACAGTGCCAGCTTGCGCCGACACCGCAGCCCGGCTCTCGCCCGCCTAGGCAGGCCCCTCATGGCCCCCAAAATATGGGGGGACCGGCACCAAGGACCGCGTGCAAAGCCGTCAGACACTTTCGTATCTGACGGCCTGGCCCTCCGCGGTGAGACAGATGTTCGTCCCACCGCCCACCACGCCGCAGTACTAACGGCTGCGGCCCCGCCGGGACCGCGGAAGGTAGGGAAAGCGGCAACGAAACACCGACAGTCCTCTCCCGCCGCGGCCCCGCAACTCCTCGGCCGCAGTGCCGACTACCTCACGCCAGCACTGCAGGCCCACCTGTTGCAGAGCCCCCCCATAAGGGCCCTGCAACATGGGCTGCTCCCACATGGGCTTCGCGTCCAAAGCCCGAAGAGCAGCCCCCCTCTGGGGTCCACTTGGCTTCGCCGTGGCGTGGAGGGCGCCACGGGTACTAAGCCCCACCGCGACGACAACGCGGGACACCCGTTGGTGGGGGATTCTCTTACCTGAATCAACCTCAGTGAATATGCATAATATATAAAATTTGGTAAAAATCAGTAAAGTAAAGGAGGAGTAAGGTAACTAACATTGTGACACGAGAATTTGATATTTAAGATATCACTTTTTTAATAAAATAAAACGAAGCCTGTATCAAAGGAGTTTTTGTTTATGTTGGCTTTACATCCAGGGATGCAGTCACTGTTTATGTATAAAAAATTGTTTGCCATTAAACTAACATCGTATTAATTAGTTTTTCAATTTTTCATTAATCGATTTATGTAACAGACTTGAATACGATGGCTATCATTTTTTCACATTATCTATACTTATACTATATACATAACTTGATACTATGATAGCTTGTCATATTATTGACTTTGATTCAATAATTTTAGTTTAGACCCTGATATTTTTGGCATTTTCTCGAAATTACTTTTGCTGGTTACCACCACCACATTTTGAAAGTTTGTGGGATCTAACCGTTAGTGTATTCAGTTCAATTCATCACAAAAACCTAGTATTTCAAATTAATTAATTTCGCTTTTATATGACTATATTTTTATAATTTATACTACTTTTTTATTTTTAGGGTTCCGTACCTCAAAAGGTAAAAACGGAACCCTTATAGGATCACTTTGTTGTCCGTCTGTCTGTCTGTCTGTGTGTCTGTCTGTCTGTTAAGACCTTTTTTCTCAGGAACGCGTGGAGGTATCAAGCTGAAATTCATATCAAATACTCAAGTCTATGGTCTCTTGGAGCTGTGAAAAAATCAAACTTCTAAGTCAACGCGATCAAAAGATACATTTCATTTCATTTCATTTCATTTCATTTCATTTCATTTATTTCATAACAATATAATATTGTGTTGAAAATATAATACAAATTATCTTAATCTAGGTATGTCTAAAATTAAATTAAATTAAAACATTAAATAAAAAGGAATAAAATAAAAAAATAGCAATATAAAAAATAAAAAGTCATGCATAATTAACAGAAATAAAATGTCATTTTAAATATTCTTCCATTGAGTAGAAACACCCACTGACAAGAAAAACCCTAAGTTTTGATTCAAACTCTTTATTGTACACAATACTCTTTAATTCTAGAGGAAGTTTATTGAATACTCTGACCGAGTTATAACAAGAGCTATGTTTCACCACATTCAGAACAGGTGCTATCATGGACGGCATATCTTTTCTACGCGTACTTTCACGTTGTGATCTTTGCTCGCTGTTTTCATAATTGTAAATATTTTTTGAAAAATTTGTTAATAAGACCATAATATACAAACTGGGTACCGTTAAAATATTTAATTCTTTAAAATAATTTATGCAGGATTCTTGTTGATCTATGCCACAAATTGTTCTAATAGCCCTTTTTTGTGCTATAAAAGCCCTTTGGATAATGCAGTTATAGCTGCCTCCCCAAAAAAGAATGCTGTATCTTAGTTTAGACTCTACCAAGGCAAAGTATACAGCTTTTAGTTGTTTCAGATTCACAACATCTCTAAGACTTCTTAGCACAAAGCAAGCAGAGTGAATACTAGCTTCAATTTTACTTATTTCACTTTTCCAATTTAAAAAACGGTCTAAATGCACTCCCAAAAATTTTACTACCTCGACTTGGGCTACATCTTCACCTTTAAGACTGCATACCAACGTATCAAAGTTCTTGTTGGTAGACTTAAATAAAATTATGTTTGATTTCGTAGCATTAATTTTCAAACAGTTAAATTCGAACCATCTGTCAAAATGACCCAAAGCTTCGTTTACTTTTACATTTAAACTGCTTAAATTATTAGCTGATACAACGGCATTGGTATCATCGGCAAAAACAGTAATGTTTAAATGTTCAGGCATCTGATTTACTACACTACATACAAGGTCATTGATAAAAATGATAAAAAATATTGGACCGAGAGTAGATCCTTGAGGAACACCTGTTTTAATTTTGGCAAGCCCAGATTTAACAATATTCTCGCTCTTGGTTCTAATGGTTCCAGTCTGCTCGTAGGTTTGAGTACTGATTTCAACAAACATTTGCCTGTTCTGTAGGTAGGATGTAAATAATTGCTTAGCACGACCTCTTACTCCATAAAAATCAAGTTTCGCAATTAATAAGTCGTGATTGACCGCATCAAAGGCAGAACTTAGATCTAGGAAGATCCCTGCAACCTTTTTCTTGGCATTTAAGTTGCGAACAATATCACAAATTAACGTATCGATAGCGTCTACTGTCCCGACTCTTTTTTGATACGCAAACTGTCTTAGGTTTATGATTTTGTTCAAACTCAGATGCCTAAGTAGTCTATTTTTTAACAAAAGTTCAAAAATTTTAGATTTTGTGGGTAGTAGAGAAATCGGTCTATACATTTTGGGATCAAGTACAGAGCCTTTTTTATGTATTGGTACAATTTTAGCTATTTTTAACTGGTCCGGAAAAATACCATCCAATATACATCTGTTGTAAAAGTAACATAAGGGTTCTGCTAGAATGTCTATATTATCTTTAATAATTGTAATAGGTATATCATCATAACCACATGAGAGTTTGCATTTCATTTTATTTACAACATCAAAGACTTCTTTAGGCGTGACCATGTCAATTTTCATTTCATTTTCAACTCTATCAGTATTTTCTTGAAGTATCTTTAAGGCTGCGTTAATATTAAAATTATTAGAAGTTAAATTGTAGTCAAAAACTTTAGCAAACAGATTAACAATTTCAGAAGGATCCGAGGTGATTAAGTCACCCTTCATAAGAGAAATATTTTGTTTTTCTCTTGGTTTAATATTTCTATGTTTATTTACTATTTGCCAAACATCCCTAGAAACATTGTCTGATTTCGACAAAGCGAACTGAACAGCCATTTTCTTAGCATTTCTAATCACTCGCCTGTAAATGCTGATGTATTTGTTTCTGTAGTTAGTCAAAGAATTGTGACAATTACTTCTTGTACACAAAAACCTTTTCATTTTACTGGACGTTTTGATTCCCTTTGAAAGCCAATTAAGACCAGAAGTATGTCTTGAATATAGTTTGATCTTTGTTTTCTTAAAACTGCTACGAAAAATTGAATTAAATGTCATAATAAATTTGTTTGGCCCCATAGTGTTTAAATCATTAGCTAATAATAATTCTCTAAATCTTATTTTATTAGTGTCATTGTATTTTCTTTTAAAAATGATCCTGTACTTATTATATTTATTTTTGAATTTATTGTCATTATGTATTGAATTGCATATTAATCCCGCATGGCCATCCGCTAGGTGATTGTGGTCAACTACGCAGTCCACGACATTTTCATTTTCCAAGTTAGTAATAATGTTATCCAAGCAAGATGACGAGTTATTACGTATATAAGTAGTCGTATCTATCAGTGCTCTAAAATTATAGCTAGTCAGAATATTCATAAAATCAGTCTTCTTCTTAGAGTCAACCAGAAGATCTATATTAAAATCACCACATATAAAGCATTTCTTATCAAATAGGTATTCCAATAGTTTTTCGAACATGTTCATAAAAACTTCCAGATTTTGGTCGTAAGGACTACGATAACAACAGCATATTGAGACCCCAGTCTCTATATCTTTAATACCATACTCCCGTTTATGCCGCAAATTTTCGACACTCGCAAGGGAATCAAAACCTACAGGGTACTTCCCGTGAACTCAGAATCTTGAAATTTGGTACGAAGCAACGTCTTATAACACAGATAAAGGAAAAATTGCGGAAAGCATAAATTTTTAGTTACATCATATAATAAAAATATATTTAATAATTTTAAACTTATTACCCCTTTACTCATGAACGCGTAGTGGTATTATATTGAAATTCTTAACAAATACTCAAGTCTATAATATCTTTAAGCTGTAACAAAATCAAACTTCTACGTCAACGCAATCAAAAGATACAGCAATTAAAGCCGCATATTTTGAAACTCGCAACTACTCGCAAGGGAATCAAAACCTAAAGGATACTTCCAGACGACCTGGAATCTTGAAATTTGGCATGAAGCAACGTTATAAAGTACACATATAGGAAAAATTCCGAAAATCTTAAATTTTTAGTTACATCACATAGTATATTTTTTTTAATAATCATAAACTTACTAGCTGACCCAGCAAACGGTGTTCAGCGATTAAAAAAAAAAACAGATGTTGGCCGATTCTCAGACCTACCCGATATGCACACAAAATTTCATGCAAATCGGTTCAGCCGTTTCGGAGGAGTTTGGAAACAAACACCGCAACACGAGAATTTTATATATTAGACTTGCTGACCCAGCAAACGTTGTTATGAGATTAACAAAAAAAAATAAAAAAATAGATTTTGGCCGATTCTCAGACCTACCCGATATGCACACAAAATTTCATGCAAATTGGTTCAGCCATTTCGGAGGAGTTTGGAAACAAACACCGCGACACGAGAATTTTGATAATGTTTTCATATATGTATTGACAAGGTACCGTCAGCTTTCCACATTGTTATGTTATGGATTTCATTTAGCAATAAAAATACCATAACTTTTACTTATATACCTACAGGTTTGTACGGAACCCTCGGTGCGCGAGTCTGACTCGCACTTGGCCGGTTTTTTTTATTATGGCTTCGCTTTAGCTTAGATATTATATAGTAAGTATGATATTTATTTTATTAATATTTTGTTTGTATTCATTTCCTAATTGTTAATTTTATTATATTCTATTTGTGTTTATTTTTTGTAATAATATGTGTTAATTTCAATTTTCTTATTGTTAAAAATGATTTATTTAATTTATTTATTTATTTCAGGTCATTCCGACAGTGTGTAATAATTTTGAAGAAGTTTGTTCGTTTGAAGCTTTTATTTTCTAAGCATTATAATTATTAACGTGGTTAGTGTGGAAACTAAAAACTAACAGCGAGCCGACAACTTAATTTATCTAACAGGTCGGTCGAGACTCTATTGAAGGAGGTGAGAAATAGTGACACAGTGAGCTGGCAAGGCCGCCGGGTAATTGATGAGATGCAGTAGCTAACACGGCGAGTCCGCGATGTCTACGACACCATGACGACTACGACACGACACCAGCTGTACAAGCATACGAGCGCGACAAAGAGTAAGTAGCAAGTAAGTAATCTTTATTTGGATGAATATGGTTATCATTACAAAGTATTATCATATTCTGCCAATCAAGGCGTGCAAATATTAGTATATAAAATTTAAATTATTATAATCAGCTGCTTATCACAAGCTCAGCCTCGTACACATGCAGTTTATCCTTACGTAACAAAATTTAAATTCAATAGTTCAGTGGTTCCCAATTAGTTTTTTCTACGTACCACTTTAAGAAAGACCTCCAACTTGCGTACCCCTTTATAGACCAGTGTCGATAATTTTTAAAACCAAAAAAAATTATAGTAGGATGAAACCCATTAGAAAAGGAGAATATTATTAAAATGAAAGGAAAAATAATTTACGGGCGATCTGAGGTCGGGAAGGGAATGGGGGGGAGGGGTTTTAAGGGTAAAAACGTTTTATTTCCGATTGCCGGCAAAACTAAAAGTCCTATGGGCAAAAGTCGAATGGCAAAGTTGTTTGTAATAAAAAGATCTAAAACTTAGAAATAGAGATTCTTTATTTGTCAATGTATATTGAATTATTGTTTTTTAAGGATTTTAGTTAAGAGATTGCTGCGCGTACCCCTTGATGCAATCTCGCGTAACCCTGGGGGTACGCGTACCACTAATTGGGAACCACTGCAATAGTTCAATTCATTTTATTCCAGAATTACAAGTCAATTATTTATATCAATGTCAAAATTTAAAATTATATAATCATAATGTCAATGTTATAATTCAAAATTGGATATCTTAATATAGTCAACATAATGGTTATAATGTGTCATTGAAATAATCAGTTATTCCATTCTAATAACATTTGCCACAATAGGCATCAAAACAAATAGATCAAATGAAAATATGACAAAAACGTGACTAAATCTATCTCGCGCTTGTATGCGTGTCCCCCAGGACGCTTGCGCCGCAGCTTTTAGGCATTTCGTCTTTTACTGCCTCGATTGTCTAGTGGTTAGCGTATGCGCCTCTCACTGCAAGGTTTAGGGTTCGATTCCCGGGTTGGGCAAAGTGTTATTCTTGCTTTCTGTCACAAAATTCACAGTAGCAGCACGGAGTTGTAACTGTGCCTGGTGGATGGCGATAGGCTCTCCCGCTATCTATATAACAGGTGACCTTTGCCACACCCTTCTGGGTAATATAGACGTGATGTTATGTATGTATATAACAACTTAAGTAATTTATTGGCGGTTTTTACATTGTGATGCCATTTGTTTGAGAATCGCAAGACGCGTCGTTTTGTCGAACTAGAATCAAGGTAAGACGAATAAAAACCTTTGAAGTTACGGCAAATGTAACATCACGAAAGCCACTGTCTTATGGAAAAAGTACGTAAGTCAGTTTAGAAATAATCGACTCCTTGTCTCTCCCTGAGATGGTGATAAAACTTAAACGACGCGGCGACGATTTGCAACCAGTACCCTTATTACGATTAATTAAATTAAATTTTGACACATGGATCTAATTCAATCTGGGCTGAGGAGGCTTGAGGCTGGGTGATTTCGTAACATTAAGAAAAAGTGTAATTGTCTCTGCCTACCCCCGTTATAAAAGCGTAATTTTATATATTATGAAAGTAATAAAATAACAGTCGTAGGAGCCCACCGATACCTGACTCTTGAAACAAAGAGCACTCGCGCCGCTAATGGCATAAAATTGATTGACCCATTTACTATAACTATTTTTGAAAGCCAATCATTGCATTGTTTCGTGTCGGTTGAAACTTGAAAATAATTATTTAAACATAACATAACAGTACAGCACCCCAGAAGGGTGTGGCAGAGGTGTGACCAACACTTCACCTGTTCTCATGGGATAAAGGGTGAGCCTATCGCCATCCACCAGGCACAATACCAACTATGTGCCGCTATTGCGAATTTCCTGACGGAGAGTTCACAAATATCACTTTGCCCGACCTGGAAATCGAACCTGAGACGCATACGCTAACCACTAGACCATCGAAGCAGTAATAATTTAAAGATGTGAAAAATTTTTCGGCATATCTATTGTCGTGTTTGATTTTAGTAGATTTGTTTATCCATTTAAACACTTGGAATAACTTTTAAATTCTAGAGTCGATATTTGCCACAATAATTGTTTTCACCTTGTGAGTAACACCCGTATTTCATAATTTGAATAACAAATTATTTAATACGGGTGTTACTCACGTAATGTTTTATATTTAGTCGACCGCGGTTTCGCCTATACGTCTAGGCATTATCAAGAGAGTGCGATACGTCGCGCCTGAGTCGCAGTTTTAATAAAAAACCCTGTATGTTGTGTATCTGTTAACAGGATTACGGTGTCGCAACTAAATTTACGAAATCGTAACTAAAATTAATTCATAGATAAAGTCAAACTAATAAACTAATTTCTTGAGGACCAGTCAAATAGGTAAATGTCATGGCTCAAATAATATCGATTTATTGATGATGCATATTATTGATTTATTTATACTAATTTAATTTGTTATATTATTCATAATGTATCATGCATTGATTGACAAGCTGCAAATGTTTCCAAATAATATTCCTTTATATCGATATACAGATACAGGATGTTGCTGTACAAATAATAAAATCTTACGAGCCTTTCAATCAATATCAGTATTTTACGTGGAGCGACTGCCATCAGACCGCCACAACCCCAGTGATATGATACTCTTTGCCACACTAGTTGTTCGACTTTCTGGCATTTGACTGTCCAAGATGTTCAAATGGCAACCGGGACCGACGGCTAAACGTGCTCTTCTCTTCTCTCCGTTATGTTAAGATGGTCACCCATCCACGGCTGACCGCGTTTAGCATTACTTAACCTGCAAGATCGATCGGTCCGCTTCGAGTTAATCACGAGATTTGCTGCTATGGAAAGTTTTAAAAATATGTTGATACTTATGCCGTAGGCCACTTTAGTAAATGATTGTTTTTCTATTGTATATAAGTACCAAATTACCAGTACTTTGTGTTAAGTTAGGTATGAGCTCGCTCGTTCGAAGGCATAAACAAAATCAACTCAACCTTGGCTTTGACTTTTACTTCAACGATACAGTAATCTATACATTTGCGTCGCAAGTATACTAAACGTCAAACTTCTTAGCTGCTCGCGAGAACGAGAGCGAGGTATACGTAAAGCGTTACCCTACACGAGTGACTGAGACAGTGCATTTCACGACCTGGCTAAATCTTTGATTTTAATTAGCGTACTGTGCAATATCACACGCACATCACCGTAATAATTTAGTGTATTAATCGTAAAAATTCCGTAGTGGCAATGACTCTGATAAAAGGCTAATATAATTAATTATATGTTTATAAATAGGTATATAAATAATAATAAATTAGATATAATTCTCCAACAAAACCTAGCCGTATACTATGTTATTATACAGCCGAATCTTAAAAACAAACCGAAACCCAATGCGAGCTCTTCTCATAATGCAATACCCATCGGAGCTGGTACTTAGCTTGATTTTAATTTGATTCTCAACAGTTGGATTAAAATTAATCTAAGCCCCGGTTATTCAAATCATTATTATAATTTAGTTTTACTTATAATTTATTTTTATATCATTTGTTTGTAATATTTTGACGTGTTCAAGCGTCTCCTGGGGCCTATGAAAATAAATGATTTGAATTTTGAGCACTATATGATATACATATTAAAACATATACTATAATTACTATACAAGTATATACAATACCTATTACATTACATATTAAATTTACAACTGCCTCGATCGTCTAGTGGTTAGCGTGTGCGCTTCTCGCCGCGATGTCTCGGTTTCGATTCCCGGATCGGGCAAAGTGTTATTTGTGAACTTTCCATCAGGCAATTCACAATAGCAGCAAGGAGTTGGAATTATGCACGGTGGATGGCGATAGGCTCACCCAATATCCCATGGGACCTGAACATAACAGGTAACACCTCTGCCACACCCTTTTGGGTAATATAGGCGTGATGTTATGTTATGTGTTATATTCAACTTAGCGGCAGGTAAAAACATGACACATTAATTTTTCCTTCGAAATATCAATGACTGAACATACTGCTGAGTGAGAGGTATTGAGGAGAGAGCAGTAGAAACACATCGCCTTTTTTTTTTAAATGCCTGACGCATACCGAGACCGACGAGACCCCTAAGCGGCACTCGCTACTGAGAGCACCGCGATAATCGCTTAGGGGTCTCGTCGGTGTGCATGTTTATGTGTGCGTGCCGTTTCGCACGTTTGTAGGCAGTTGCCGTACTGTTTGTACATATTTATACTGTGGTCCCGGGCAGTCGCTGGTTATGTCCGAGTTGCACGGACTAAAACCCAGTGTGTTCCGTCAACGTGATTTGACCGGGGTGCCGGGTATCGCTCGCGCATGGACGCTAGCAACGAACACATCGCCTACTTTATTGATCTGTTACAACCTTTGTCCACCCTTGATGTTACGAAGAACGCATGCGTTAATTAGTCGATAGGGTGCCTATACCTAGGGTTTATCCCGATCCCGACAAGCTCCTGGTCTAAATCCAGACACCTTACACACACTGACACATTACAATTGTGTGTGTGAGAAGACTGCGGTATCAAATCGATCGACATTATAGACGTTGTGAAAATAGACGCTAAAACTAAATTTTGAGAGTTGGCTTAGACTACCTTAGATCGTAATCACCTATCATCATATTGATACAATTACATAGAGAAGAAGTACTAAGGTAGGGATGTTATGGATATGTAATTTCGGATACGGATTGGTTACGGATATAAGATTGGTTATTATACCGGATACGGATTCGGATGCGGATATTAATTTATTTCGGATCTCTGTTAGTTTCAGAAAATTTCGGTTACGGATGTTAGATTTTTAAGAAGATTTTTAAGAAGATGGTTTTATTTATATGTCACCATTTGGAATTAGGCTCCACCCCACAGATATAAATCTACATAGATAACGCAAGTATCACGATTTGTATTGAAACCAAGCGTGCCGACTTTTTAATACCTTTTGTGACGTCACAGCCGAAATTTAGTGACGGGAAATCCAAACCGATTCAAAGACACCGATGCCGCCGATGCCCATCCGCCCAGTACGATTCAAACGGCCGTCCGCTATGATTTTCTCTAACAAAAGACGCGCGTGGACTGAAGTTAGCGGCGACCAACCTTGACGCTTGGTCGGGGTTCAGACACGCGAAGTACATGCATTTGCGTTATCTATGTAGATCTATATCTGTGCTCCACCCCTATCCAATATTATCCGAAACTTTTTATTTCTGATTCGGTTACGGTTACGGATATTTTTTTATGTCGTATATCCGATAGTTTCGGTTACGGAGCTCCTTAACATCCCTGTACTAAGGTGTACATGTATAAAGAAATTATTGCCAATAAATAGCATTAGCAATAGCGCACTTGATTAAACAAAAAATTTAACTGTTTGGCATGCAGCGTGTATGCAAAAAGTAATGTAAATGAGTGTTTGCCAATTAGCCGACAATATCGATGGCATCACTAATTTACATATTTCAGAGCAATTAGCACTTGTTTCAAAAATGTGCTAAATTATTATCAGAATTCAATTAAGCGTATTTTTCTGAGGCCAAAGACCACATTACAAATACTACTTTATATATATTTTCTTGTTAGGTTTATGTTTGTAATTTAATATTTAACATAAATGACAGAATTATTATTTAGCAATTTTATAGTTTTATTATTACTTTCATTTAAAAAGTAATGCATTATTATTATTTATTATGTACTTACCTACTTATTTATTTCATTTAAAATGTTTTTTTTTTTTAATTTGTAAACAATTTTCATTTATTTATATATGGAGTATCCTTTTTAGGGTTCCGTAGCCGAATGGCAAAAAACGGAACCCTTATGGAATCGTCATGTCTGTCCGTCCGTCCGTATGTCACAGCCACTTTTTTTCGTAGGTAACTATAAGAGCTATACTGTGGAATCTTGGTAAGTAGATGTATTCGGAACCGCATTAAGATTTTCATACAAAAATATAAAAAAACTATATTTTTTTTGGGTTCCCCATACTTAGAACTGAAACTTATTTTTTTTTTCATCGAACCCATACATGTGGGATATCTATGGATTAGGTCTTCACAAATGATATTGAGGGTTTTAATATATTTTTTTCTAAACTGAATAGTTCGCGCGAGAGACGCTTCCAAAGTGGAAAAATGTGAGTCCCCCTCCGCCGTAACTTCTAAAATAAGGGAATGATAAATGTAAAAATAATATATGATATACATTACCATGCAAACTTTCCCCGAAAAATGGTTTGAACGAGATCTATTTTTTTTAATACGTTATAAATCGTATACCGCATTTTACCTTTCATTCTCCAATATAATAAGATAACTCTTTTTGTGTTTAATAGTCTTTTTCTCAATAAAGGTCTCAATATTAGACATTACAACGCGGATCAAAGCGCGGGAGCAGCTACTTCTGAATACAAGAGATACCACGCCGACGAAGTCGCGGGAAAAACTTGTTAATTAATCAATTAATCAGAAGATTCAAAGTATATAAATACGAACACATTCCTGAGGAAATACGCCTCCTGATATTATTATGTTAAATAATTAACGTAATAAAACAATATAAAAACAATTTAAACGATATAGCCTTAATCTAGAGCGGAAAGATAATTCAATTTAAATATATGCATTGTTTATAATTATTTTGTATATTTGATACAGTATAATAATTGTATTTTTATTATTTTCATACTTAAACAAAACAAGTGTATCAAGAACTCAGTAATTCCAAATATGGAACAATGTTCATAACTTGTGAAATAATGTTGTAGAGAGAACGCGCCATACATCGTTTGGTTGTTATTTTAAAATTATTAAAAGCCAATTTCACAGGTGTTAGATAAACTTTATTGGCAGGATAAGCATATAATACATTTAAATGACAATGACCACTGTGTTTTTTTTTCAAGTGTTACTTGCGTTACTTTTAAATTTGGTCAGGTTATATTTTATGTGTCGTATAAGATCTATCCGGAACCTCAGAAACTTGGCCTAAGTCTTTATCTATGTTTATAGACATGTCATATTTAAATCACTATTTGACAAAGACTCTTTATTCGTACCAATTTTGACAAATTTTGCCACATAGCCACAAATAAATACGTAGTAGTAATAGTGTATCAAATTATTATAATTAGTGACAAAAATAATAACCCAACTCCGTTTGTATGAAAAAAAAACGGCGTTGAGATTGTACAAGACGCTGAATCAATTTTTGAAATAGCAAGTATGGCTGTTAGTCACATCTTAACCACTAACCAACGACCAGACGATCTAGGTACTCTACCGGAGACCTAATGACCTAAGGTAAGTGACACTGGTGATGACGAGTTAGGAATGCTTTGAATTAACTAGATTTATTTAGTTAGGGCCCTCTGTCTCTATGACCACATTTCATCTTATCCTACAGATATTATAAATGTTAAAAACTGTCCGGTTGTTTGTTAATTCAATGAAATTCTGCACAAATTAAGGTTATTAATAGGGTGGATTTACAAAATATAGGCTTTTTTTATCGACTGGGCTTTGTATGTAAGGTAGTAAATTATAGATTTTGGATGTAAGGTAGTTATTTTGTAGGCAGTAGAACAGTTTATGTTGTACCTATAACATGATAAAATAATATAATGGAGGTGGCCGTCTACCATCTTTATTTTCCTTATAGGTAGTATAGAAAGTAAACAAATTATATTTTACCCAATATTATTTCATTCAATCAATTGAACAAAGCACGACTGTAAAATAAAACTAGATGGAACCATCTCACAATATGAGTGATGCAGGAGCAGGAGCAGATCGATTGTAGTTGGAATCGTAGTAAGAAAATAATAAATAATGATTACTCGAGTCAAGTATTGAACGCGGAATCGAACTGGATATCCTTCAAACACTACATTATTGCACTGTGTGCGTTCTCATTGCGCCGAGAAGAATTGTTGGAATACGTGATTTGTATGATGTACCTACATACGGATTCACATCAGCTAATCATTTCCAATTCAAGATGATCTCGCATTGTTAAGGCTTCTCATGCAATGCGAGACTATGTTAAACTGGAAATTTATTACTTGATATAAAACTAAAAAAAAAAAAGATTTATGTTTGTATGTATATTTATGTTAAATGACATCAAGTTGCCAAAAAACGAAGCAACGGTTTCGTCGTTCGGTCAAGAGAAAACACGGCAAACATTTAATTATAATAAAATAACTACTTTTTATATGTATTTATCATATAAATTATCGTACGCTAACGGTGAAGGAAACATCGTGAGGAAACTTGCATGCTTGAGAGAACTAAAAAAGTGCTCGGGGTGAAGTCTACCAATCTCCACTTGGCCATCGTGGTGGAATATGGTCTGTCCCGTCTCACCATGAAAAGAGCCCTGAGCCCAGCAGTGAGATATGTATTAGATACAAGGCTGCTCTTATTAAAACTACTTAGTAGTAATTTTTGTTAATTATTTTTATGATAATTGTAAGTTTTAAAAATCTTCTCATTGCGACAACGTGACAATAAAATTCCGAGCGTGACTTCATTAATGTATTAAAACATTGTGTAACGAAATACATTGTAGATCGATCTTTGTATCGTGGTATAGTGGAGCCATATTGCCTTTGCCTACCAATCACGTATAAAGCACATGCATGCTCTCAATACAATTAATCGCTCGTACCATTCTTTTATAGTTCCGTGACTATGTACATACGTATTACTGATTTGTATACGGCTACCGCTCAACCGATACATTGCCATTATAAGCTGGTCTTGCATTGCACGCGGCATCTATAAAACGCGAGATCATCTTACACTGGAAATGTATAGGTTGGGCTCAGTCTCTCTGTCGGTGCCAGGTTTATTTTTCGTTTTAGTAAAGTTATCAATTTCTTTTTTAAAACGTAAAACTAGATATATATTGTAGACGCGACTCTTAATCGCGTAAATATTTTTACAAGCATAAAAACCTTTTTTGCTCGACAGTTTCGATCGAATCGCACTGATCGTGGTCACAAGCTGACTGGTGAAGGCCCATCGTCGTTTCCAAGATGCGAGAGTTTTTTCCACCACAAATTGTCGTCACTATTTTTTTCTCCTAATTGTCGGTATTTTTACACACAACACTAACGACGTCTTCACACTGATGCGTTTAATTTCGGCGGCGATTGCACTTGTTGTAAGGATTCCAGGCTGTTTAGAGTTTGTATCCACCTTTTCTTAAGACCCGTGTCTACAATATATAATTATATGTACAAATCGCGAAAAAAAGCGCGAGTAAAATCTTTAAAACTGAAGTAATCTTACAGAAAAATATTAAGATGCAATCGTATAAGTTGTGTTATGCTGGGTACACACGCACCTAAAAAACGAAGGCCAACGAACGAACTATTAAATACTATTTTAGATGCTGAAGGTGCTGGTATAGCATAGGATTTCCTGTTTTAAGTACCAGCAGAACATTATATTAATATTTCTTTTGTACCTATACTAAGAGTCCTACTATGTACCTACTGTTTTATTTTGTGTGCCAAATAAATAATTTAATATCGTCTATTATAGATGGCTTTGCGAACGCTAACGAATACTTTGATGTTACCGCCACGCTTTGGATTGCAAGCGAACGCCAACGAACGATCGATGGCGTCCGCTTAGGGTCTACCCACATTTATCGAAGCGGAAATGGCTAACGCCGGTCAAAAAAATCTTTATGCCGATGGATTAAGTGTGTTTACCTTTCGCATCGGCTCGGTCCGGCCGACGCGACGCGCCACCGGCCGACGGCGAAAGGAGCCGTTTGTCGATTAGCTGATCGCATCCGTACGGCGCTGTCGAGTAGTGTGGTGATACGCACTCGGCTTAAGCCGATTCCGCGTCGATAAATGTGGGTAGACCCTAAGCCGTCCAAAGACCTAAACAGGATCAAACGAACGCATTTGTTGGCCTTCGTTTGTCAGGTGTGTAGCCGACATTGTATTACAGATTTTATCAGGAACTAGTGAATATCATTGTAAATAATAATCGAGCTGAAACAACGAGCGGTCCGCGGTTTAATGTAGCCAAGCGTCACTCATAATGAATTAATGAATTTAACAAAAAATAAGGCATAATTAAAATTAGTATTCCGAGGTGAGCCTTCATAAATATTTATAATACAATGTTTTATAAATCAACTGCTTCGTTGGTGTAGTGGTTAGGGTATTAGCATATCACCGCGATGTCTCGGGTTCGATTCCCGGATCGGGCAAAAGTGTTATTTGGGATTTTTCTGTAAAGAAATTCTGAATAGCAGCACGGAGTATGACTTGTGCCCGGTGGATGGGACCTAAACATAACAGGTGAAGTGTGGGTGTTATACACCTCTGCCACACCCTTCTGGGTAATTTAGGCGTGATGTTATGTTCTGTTACATAACAATGTGTTGTTATTGTCATGGAAGCTTTATGGAAAAATCAATACCTAGAGGTCGATGACCTATGACCGATTAATTCAGAGATAGGCTTACAGGGAAACAACAGTAAGCACCTAAAGCACTAAGTAAATGACGATGTAACAGGATGTAACACCTCGAGGTGACTAATCGAAATAATCAATAAAAATATATATATATTTTTTTTTTTCAAATATTTACTCAAGGAGAAAGAACTAAACATTTAGAAAATAAGTGAAAATTTTAAGTTTTGGGTATTAAGCTAAGTTATACAAACTAAAAATTATTATATTTACTAATTTTAAGTCGCCGCCAAACAATTAACTAATTAAAACTTGTAATTGGAAGCAAGTGCCTACAAATTTTCATACAAAAAAGATGGTCACGCAGACATGACGACACGACACGTTAAACTTCTCCCGGAATAGCTAAATCCAAAGCGAAAAACTCTTGTATACTCGTAACATGTCAAAAATGACAAGGTTAAATCAGTAGAGGTCATTCATAGGAGAAGAGTTATGAATAAGCGGGTCGGAAAATTTGACCAGCTTGAAGCGAACTTACTTGTTGCGTACAGAGCCTCGATTATTCTTACAGAGGCAGTCAGCAACAGAAACACAAACAAATTTTATAAGCCATTTGTTTCTTTAAATCGTAATTATTTAATGAATGATGAATTTAAACTTATAGTAATCGATAAAAAGTGCATTATTTTATTTTAGGGATGGATTTAATGTAAAAAATGAAAAATTCACAGGTCACCCATCCACGGCCGACCACGGGAAGTGTAGCTTAGCTAACACTTACTCTCTTACGTAAGCATACGTGGATCAATAAGCATCTATTTAATAGCTTGGATTGACGTACCACATGCTGAACCACGGCTGGCTGGCGGCTGCTACTTATATATAAACGTACATATCAATTTGCGCATGCTCTTAGATGGTTAGTTTAATAACAGTAGATATTAAACGACTAACATGCTAATAATGAAAACTATGGACATAATTCTGTAATCATATAAAATTGATATAATAATAATAATTAAAGCGATTCGTTAGGCGATGTTGACTACAGATAAATTCACAATTAAAAGCATCTATTTAGTATAATTTTAAACCTTAGTAATTAGTATTACATGTATGCATAATGTACCTAATTGAATTACAAGTAATTTCTGTAATGAAATTTATCCTCGCTTAAAGTCTTGTTATCCTTTTAATTAAAAATAAAACAGGGTGTAAATAAAATCGTGAAGAAGCTGTCTACCAGGAACACGCTAATTAATTTTGAGACCATAATATGTGAAAATTACCCGAAAATACAGCTTTTTTTATTTTTCATTATCTTGACTATCCCAAAACATTTTAATTGAAATCTTGTACATATTAAATCACAAGTAAGCGGCTTAGTCACGATGTCAGTTGCACCCGTAACATATATTCATAGTATCTCAGGTGCTTTAAAATTCTGTAAAATGAAGTAGTTCTAAAACCGCATGCCCAAAATCACATACAGATTTCATATTATTATATTATTCGAACTCAAATTGTCTTCATAGACCTTATTTGCGCTAACACTTGTGACAAAAATGTTGATCACGAAAATATTCTTTTTTGCTGGCTACACGCTCATTCTTGCCGCACCGCTCGACACCCAAACCGCTTACGGCAATGTTTCGCCCTGTCGCATGGCTTGGCCTTAGGTGAACGATTAGGCCTTAGGGGGCCCATATATTATAGTAAATTAGCGAATCATAGTCTGCCCATTTTTGCGTGTAAAACATGTGTTTTAGGGCACGCGTCAGTTTTTTTCATAGTTTCTATTACCCAGTCTATAAGCAACTCAATACAATTGACCGTATTATTTAGTTCCCATTCTTAGCAATTGTCCTATACTAACCGGGGGCTGTCCTTGGGTGCATTTCAATAGTGTAAACCGGGATAGTCGTCGGTTTGTGTCCCATAACATTTTTATAAATCGGGCCATTACATTTAGATTAAATGGTTTTGGTCTCTTCACGCATGCCGTCTAAAGGTCCGGGACTCCATTACCTCGATATATGGAACCGTATAACAAAAAAAACGAAGAAAAACTTACAACAATGTATTACAAACTTAATTGCACGTGTAAATCCCACCGTATTATGGAATTTATAGGTACTTTACCTACTCCCTATTTCTACTGGTCAGCACTAGTTACGAGAACTACATAGATACAGTCAGGTTAATATGTTGGCAGTTTTGAACTAACTACAGACATATTAATAAACTCGACTATACGCATGTTTGTGGTCAAATGTGCGGTTTGTGGTCACAAGTGAGATTCAGATTTGTTACATTGCATACCTTCATATTTTGTATTATTATTTATGTTTAGTTAAAAAGGCTTTTTAAAATATAATAATAAGGTTTTCCTTGCATCGACCGAAATGACTAATTTAAGTGATTAGCCGCTGCATTGTTTTATACTTCAAGAAAATGCCATGTATATTTTAATATTGCCTACAAGGTGCTTGAACACAATTGTTATTATAATATCTATAAGAAAATACCATTAAAATTACCAAAAGTTACAAAACTGACCACTGCGTTATTTACATTTTGTCACTGGCTGATATACTATTTAAATATTCTAATTATAACAGGATGTTTAAATTGCTATTGAAATATTTATATCTATCTGCTAAAAATCCTCAGATAACCACCCGCCTTTAAGATTCTTTGCATAAGATAAGTAAATCGTCAAAAATCGCATAAAGGCAAAGCGTTTTAACCACAAACAAGAACAAAAAATATTGTGTTTGTCCTTCTAACCATTCTTGTGTGTGTACATAAACTGTTAAATAAATAAATAAAAAAAAGGTTTTTGGAATATTTTTCCTGCATTTCAAAATTCATTATATTTATGAATAAAACTTGTAACGAGCTGGGTTTTTGTCAGGAATGCTGCAAACCTAACAATTATCCGCAACAGGAAAAACTAAACCCAATAACGTATGCAGCAATTAAGACCAGATTTCACCAAAGTATAAGACCGACGTTTTGTTGAACCGATCGTTCGCTCTCTCTCTCTTCCATTCAAAGTTTGAAAGGGATGGAGAGATCGATAGCCTTAACTTAACCGTGGATTAAGAAATTGGTGAAATCGGCACCATGATATCCAACATCTTATGATATCATACGTACTTTGGCCAATTATGATGTGCATTTATAAAACATTCTAAGGCTTCTGCATGGTACGCTTCCCTGCTATAACCTGCTATCCATTGAAACTATCAAAAGTATTCATATGAACTATAATCATCATGAAACAAATATTGTATGTTCTGAAATGTTTAGTTCTAAGGCCCAATTTACATTACGAAACTAATGGCATAAAAATAATGCATGCTTTGTAACATCTGATGTTTAGGGTGAGGTGTCCAACAATGAGCCAGTAGTACACATTGAGCCAACGCTGTATTTTGAATTTGCGACGTTGCCCAACCGTGCTATTTTCAAAAATATGCTCCAATATAGTCCCCCCCCGCGCTCCCCAATCGACGGTTAGCTCGCGCCAGAAGCGCACGTGTGGTGACGTGTTTAACAGTTTTCGACACCAAAACAACAAAAAAGGTAAGTTTTGTGTTATTTAATATTGCTAGCTTTTTATCACTTATAACACATGAAATTAATTCATTTTGAAGAATGGCTACTTGGCTATAATTGCCGAATATCAATTTGCCGCCATATTGTTCTGTTATTTTTTTAACATAACCTAAAACCTCTAAAATGGAAGTTGGTTCACAATGAGCCACAAAGACGTGGTACACAATGAACCGCATGAATCCACATTTTCTTTTTAATTTGTTTTTCTCTTATTGGCAGAAACAGTTAGCTAAGCTGTTGTAATTGCTCAAACTTATAAAAAATAATGTTCTTTTTAGAATGGGGCGATCGAAGGTCGAGAAAAGGAAGAAAGGAAAGCGAGCGCCATCTGCATTGCTTCTTTGGTATGCCCATACCAAAGAAGCAATGCAGATGGCACTCGCTCTTGTGAAACACGGCGTAAGCATTCGCAAAGCTGCTAAAGACTGCCATGGTTATAATATATACAAAATAATAGCAATAAAATTGATATGCTAGTGTGTTTCTATTTAAAATTACGATGTTCGAGACTGATTTTTGCGTTTATAACAGAATATTAAGTAAAATATAACATTGGCTTCAGAAATTAAAGTAAAATATTTTTTTTACATCATAACGATAGGAAGGTAAATAAAACAATATGTGTTTTATTTACCTTCCTATCGTTATGCTGCATGACTTTACAGCCAGATATGTTATTTAA
The DNA here is from genome assembly GCA_905147285.1 of Hypena proboscidalis. Lineage (NCBI taxonomy): Eukaryota > Metazoa > Arthropoda > Insecta > Lepidoptera > Erebidae > Hypena > Hypena proboscidalis. Next base: position 32,355,637 of record LR990126.1, read on the forward strand.
ATAAAATTAATTTAATGGTTCACTGTGTACACGGCCGGTTCATTGTAGACCTAACGCTGGTTCACTGTATACCGGTGTTGGTACACAGTTAACCATTTCTTGGTTTTGCTTGGAAATCAAATAACATATTTTTTGTTAGATTTTAGACTATAATTTTAACGCCAAATTAAAGCTTGATAACCAGGGTATGATCACACAAAATTATGTTGAGATACATTCACATAAATCCGACTTATGAAGTAACAAATTTTTGGTGGTTCATTGTTGGACACCTCACCCTACTCGTAAAATTGTTGATATATTATAGGTACACATTATTATCTGGCAGCCGCGTAGTTTAGAAGATCCTAGATTTATAGCTCCTGCGTTCATAATGTAATTCAGATGCATTTAAAGGAGATTTGATTCTTCGCTGCTCACTGCTATAGTTTGGGCAGTTTTTAATAGATGTTGATTATTATCTTATTTTGTCAAGAATTATGAAAGAAGATTTTGGAATTTCAAGCTCTTAAAATTGTTTAAAAATGTTGTCAAGGAATAATGCATTGAATTGATTTCGTTGGAGGAAAGTGGGTGTGGATCGACGTCAGCTTCCTTCCTCGACGTCCTCTAAGCGTTCGCGTGGCAACGACACGACGACGTGACGACACGCCACGACCTTTAACATCATTAATAACTGCTGGCGCCGCGCAAACGCTAGCGCATCGCTCGGTCAGCGTCGCGCCCGTAGCGCATGCGCTAACGCCTCCGAATGGAGAGTACCCACCTCTGAGGCCAGTGCGTTGATGTCTTAGATAGGGGCACGTAGCAACACTGCTGTTTCTCATTTACAGAATGCTAAGAACTTTCTAAGCATCTCATCACATTTTAATACACTTACCCTTAAGTACGTGTAATGTACGTGTCGTACCTAATGTATGGAATGTCAGGCATGTGCCAAAGCAATCATAAATCACAAACGGCACGATTTAGTGACAGTCTTTCACAAAAAAATGTGCAAAAATAAATAAACCTAATTGTTTAACAAAGGTCACTTTCAATAACGACTTTTTTACCTAAAACTTTTTGCTAAGAAATTTTGCCAGAAAACATTCAAATGTTATTCTCAGCTCTCAAAATTAACACGTTACAGAATAATATGCAGAGTGCTAATTCTTAGCTTTTTATACAATGTCAAGTCATCGGCCTCCGTCTTTCAAGTAATATTTACTGAACTGCTCCAAACGATACATTTGTATTTACAATTCAATTAATGTAAAAAAATGCCGAAGTCTGGTGACCAATTCATATTAAATCATTCAACGGATCTCTACGTAATGCTGAAAAATTTACCTTAGGCTCACCTATTGAAAGATTAACCTTTGTAAGTGATTTTATATAATACTGCACTTTTGTAAAGCAGATAAACTACCTTCTATTTCCAATATCTGTCGGCACAAGACTTATTAAGTACATATTTAATAAATAACCCATAATATTATGTTCTCAAAAGTTTAATTAAATAACAGATAATGAAAGAGTGAGCAATGTAGCTGCTTGCAACCTCCTTGAGACACTTCTCTACCAACAAGAGTTTACCACAAATCTAATATTCTTTTTTAGGGTTCCGTAGCCGAATGGCAAAAAACGGAACCCTCAATGAGTCGTCATGTCTATCCGCCTGTCCGTCCGTATGTCACAGCCACTTTTTGCCGTAACTATAAGAGCTATACTGTGGAAACTTGGTAAGTAGATGAATTCGGTGAACCGCATTAAGATTTTTATACAAAAATAGAAAAAAAACATTTTTGGTGTTCCCCTTACTTAGAACTGAAACTTATTTTTTTTTTTCATCAAACCCATACGTGTGGGTTCAAAAATTAAATTGAGGTTTCTAATAATATATAATTCTTTCTAAACTGAATAGTTTGCTCGAGGGACGCTTCCAAAGTGGAAAAATGTCTGTCCCCGTAACTTCTAAAATAAGGGAATGATAAATGTAAAAATAATATATGATATACATTACCATGCAAACTTACACACTAAAAATTGGTTTGAACGAGATCTAATAATTAGTTTTTTTTTAATACGTAGATAATAAATCGTAAACCGCATTTTACCTTTCATTCAATCAACTCCAATATAATAAAGAATAAAGAAAACATTTATTTAGATGTATAGTGGTACGGAACCCTACGTGCGCGAGTCCGGCTCGCACTTGGCCGGTTTTTTTTAATTCGTTTTATTGTTATCATTGTAAGAAGTTTGCCCATACTCGCCAAATAAGCAAATTGTATTGCAAAAGCAAGACAGTGAATACTATACGGGCTGTTGTTTGGTTAAAATATTTATATTATATTATCACACATGTAATATTATATTGAAATTGAGTAAGATTCGCCATGGCTAATTCGCAACGCTCACATTCGCTATGCTTTACAATGCAAATAAATAAATCTTTAGAAATGTAATGAAGACATTACGAAAACATTGCAAAAACCGAACAGCTACCAACGCAAATTTTAATTTTTCCATTATACATTTAAATAAGATTTTGGAGTCCCTACAATAGGCTAAACTTTATCGGTGAATTAACAATAGTTTCGGTAATTGAAATGATATTATTTTGTTTAGTATAATTTTAATTTATTTAATTCTTAAGATTATTTTTATTTGCGCTGTAATTATAATGTTTGTTGACGTGTTCAAGCGCCCCTTGCGGTTTATGAAAATAAATTCTTTTGACTTTGACTTTGTTTAACATTTTATCTTTTTACCATAAAGCATGCTGGTATTGCCTAATATTAAAATATTTTTGAACACTGGCACTTAAAATTAAGATTAAATTCAGATTATTTAATCAGACTTGTTTAAGTTAAGAACTAAATGACAGAACCACAATGATTAGCACTGTGGTTAGTTAAAAATAACTGTGACATTATCTATTTAACATGCCTATATTACGTAGAAGGGTGTGGCAAAAAGTACTACATCCACACTTCACCTGTTATGTATAGGTCGCATGCTATAGAGGGTGAGCCCATCGCCATCCACCGGGCACAATCTCCGTGCTGCAATATTTATTTACCGGCTTGATATTTTTTTAAATTCACTTATAAATTCGGTTAACTGTTACGTAACTATTAAAGTATCGTAAAATAAATGCAAGAAATGAATGTCACGAAATTAATTACAAGAAACTAGTTGCGTAATGTAAAGTCAGCTTTAAACATGACGTTGAAATATAAAATATATAATTATATACCTGTATAATATGTACCTATACTGATGTATATAATAAATGGGTATGGATATATGGGTGGAGGCTTTTTAAAAGCAATATTATCTCAAATTTATGTATCTTTATATTCACATTTTGTTATTAGACTGTACCTAAACCTTCCTAAAAACAAAAAAAAAAGTTTTGGTTACTTTTGGACTTCTTAATCTAGAATCTTCGAATTGAAACAATCTGATCACATTTATTTTTCTTAATTAGTTATCAATTATGCGCCTAATCGCCTAATTGGTATCATTGTTGTAGTTGAATTTAGTTTTTAGTAGTGTACATACAATAAGGCTTATTGTCTGTCCATTCCTTTATTTTCTTTTTGACAGATTACATTTAGGGATGCCTTCACACGTTACTGATTCGATTTGAAATCATAATCGATGTTGTCTAAGAAGAACTTTCAATCGATTAATTACATCAAAATGGTTTTAGTTCATTATTAATTATTCGTTTATTAGTAGTTTTTATTAGATGAAAAAAATATACAAAATAATAATATAATAATAATGTCACATACTTAGTCTATGACGGTTTCCTAGTTACCTTTGTTTACATTTTGATATGTCATTCTGAAATATAATTATTCAATTAAAGATGTGTAATATTGATTAGTATCATCAATATTTAATAAATAATATAATATATATTATAATATAGACAAAATGAAAAAAAATAATATAAAAATACAGACAATACACAAAAATAGTCAAATTATTCTTTTTCATAATGATCGATTTATTTCATTTCACGATTTGATTTATAGTCTGTGGTTGTTTGTTAACAACAGTGAACTTCCCTAAAAAGTGTCGTTTGTCAAGAAAGTACATTATTATTGTAGTACATTAATCTGACAAAAAAAACAGTAATTCATAGGCGTGATCTGTCAAAAAGAAAAAAACCGACTTCAAAAAGTAGGTAAAACTAAAAAGCAAAAAATTCATTTACTTTGCACAAAATAATACGTTTTTTCATTTAGTTAAATATAAATTATTAAATAATTATTTTATAATTCTGAAGTCGGTGCCAAGTAAAAGCTATAACAACCTTTCTACAATATCAAATTACAGAACACACAATAAAGGTAGGCGTAGTTGTGCTAGTGCGCGGTCGCCCAGTATTGGTACTTACCACAGAAATATAACTAATATTCAGTCAGAAAATAGTTGTTAGAAAGATTAATATTATCTATACAGAGTAATTGTTTTCTTGGCACCGACTTCAGAATTATAAAATAATTATTTAATAATTTATATTTAACTAAATGAAAAAACGTATTATTTTGTGCAAAGTAAATGAATTTTTTGCTTTTTAGTTTTACCTACTTTTTCAAGTCGGTTTTTTTTTTGTTAAAAATTATTTTTTTTACGATTTTAAGTGATGGGTAGACCGAGCAAGAATGTTTCTCGAATAAGGAGACGACGGTTACTTGAGACGGAAAACTTATTAAAGCCTATTTTAAAAGAATTATCCTCGTACTCCTAACCGTTGAGGAGTTGTACCTTCCAGCATCAGCTCAGCAACTTAAAATGCAAATTTCCTAGTAGTTTTAGATAATTTACGAAAAACAATATAGAAGTCTTTGAAATTTGAGAGTTACCCATGATTTCTCTAGGATCCCATCATCAAATCATGACCTCATATTATTTATTTATTTAAGTAGGTAATATTCAACGTCTCGCCTCATCTGTGTATAATTTGAAAGAATACAGTAAACGGCCTCAAGGAGCCTATATTTAAAGAATTATCCCCGTACTCCTAACCGTTGAGGAGTAGTACCTTCCAGCATCAGATCAGCAACATAAAATGCTGACTACTAAATGCAAATATCCGAGAAGCTTTAGATCAGTGGTTCTTAACCTTTTAGTCATGAGGGACCATTTTACCAAATGTTTGTCTTGCTGGGGACCACCCAGTTGGTTTTCCTAAATTAAGGATTGTTTGATAAAGAAAATAAGCACAATTTTATAATTAGCACTCATTTATTTATTATTTAGCAAAAATGTAGTTACAGATTTTAATTCAATGTGATTTTTGTGACTACATACTCTTTACTAACTTCTGAATTCTTGGTTCAGTGCTACTCAAAGCTAAACGCATGTCGGCAGTGGCATCCAACCGATTTCGATGCTTGTTTTTAATCATCAGAAGCGGCGAAATCCCCTGCTCGCATAGATACGTCGATGAAAATAAAATATTAAAAACTTTGTACACAGTACCTAATAAGAAACCTAGCAGATTTACAATGTGACGAAAATAGTAATAACTTACCTACGTAGTATTTATATCTGGAGTAGTTATTTACTATAACTGGGTGGATTTCCCAAACTACTTTTATTTCTGTCCTCGTTGAAATTCGTATTTGAAAAGAAGAATATTGTATTGAATTGATTTTTTTAGTATTCTATAGGTAGATATAGGGTGGGGGCAAAAATATTAATGGGCTAGGATGAAATTTAAAGGTAGAAATAAATTCCTAAAGTCCAAATTTTCGCTTGTCGGTGCTGTCCCAGTACTTTTTTTAACAAACAAAATGGCTTATAAGTTAATGAATATTAGTAAATTAAGGTTACAACCTACCCTATTTCGAAGGATATTAGTTTCATCATTAATAAGTAGCATATTCTATTATTTAACTAATCATATTTATGAATGAGAGGTACAAACGTACTTGTCCCCGAAATTCTTGGCTTTTCGGTGCCAAAAAGTAATTTAGACATAACTTTACATAGGCAAGTCCGACAGTGTCGCCTCCCTGATTATTATTTCATGCTAGTACCGCCCTAATGCGCAGTGAAGACGGACGCGTTTTACATCGCTGCATTTTCCCGCAAAAAACTTAAGTACACCATGAAAATTGCTGGGTGACAAATATTTTATCTTATTGGTGAAGGATTTTTTATATTGTAATAGGTTGTTATTTTATATTTGTTTGATTCTTACAGGGATAGTAACTGAATTAGCTTTATTGGCTGTAGTTTAATTTGTCCTAGTTATTATGGTTTCTTTGAAATTTTAAATAAAGGATGCAATTTATCTCGTCGCTGTACCGTTATCGGTGGAATCGGTGGTCATTTTACCCACCGATACGATAATATTCCACCTGATAGGTGAAAAAAGTTATCGGTGTATAATTTATCTGCTCAGTGTATAAATTTTTTGTGTATTAACAGTTTTAAGACATCGGTGGATTGCTTAATTGTATCGGTGGATCATTTTATCGAGTCGGTGGGTCGGTTCATCGGATCGGTGGACCCTTTGTCATTTATTTTGCTCCTAAAACATTTTATTGATATCAGTAACTTCGTTAGGTATAGAAAATATGAGGTTTCGAAAGTTGCGATTTTTACAATACCGAACACACTGTGTCAATATTCAGGTAGCCTATCGCAAAAATATACGCAAATTTAAAAAGTTGCAGAATATTGTCTACATTAAACATAGTATTTAAAAAAAAGTCATATTATAATTGTATTAGAAACAAACAGTAAATTTTGAAGATTATACTATATACTATCGCATAAAGCATTGATGGTAAAAGCATCGCACAATTGAACTTTCGACACATTGAGGTCGGTACTTTTTGTCTTTGTACTGTAAGGGGGCCCGTCTTAAATATTTATTTTATTTAGTTTTAAGTATTTGTTGTTATAGTGGCAACAATTATACATCATCTGTGAAAATTTCAACGTCCTAGCTATCACGGTTCTTGAGATACAGCCTGGTGACAGACGGACGTTCGGACGGACGGACGGACAGCGAAGTCTCATTAATAGGGTTCCATTTCCTTTGGGTAAGGAACCCTATAACCAGTGGCGGCTGGTAGGTAATCGAACTGGTGGTTCACTTTACTTGCTCACTTAGTACTAGGATTAGGAAATGCTTTGGATATTGCTTCTTTAAAAACATAATCAATGTTTAAACTCATATTCAATCACAACGCACACTGTATTCACAGTACAGATTAGAACAAAAACAAAAAACAATTACCGCGTCACAGATACAGATAAATGAATGATAACGCGAGAGAGTGTCAAATCAAAATGTCACCGTCGTTTCCCGCCGAACGGACGAGGCCGGCCGCGCGGCCGGCCTGCGGTTTTTGGCGATCCTCGGTGGCTCTCGGCAATCTTCGGTTCGCTCGTACGGCGCTCGAAAACCGACTTATTACTCGGTACTTTTCTATGAACTATCTTTTATTTCACGCGTCGAGCGTATTAGCTCACAGTTCATACAAGTTGTATTGGCAGTCCTCGTGCGCTCGCCGTAGCGCACGAGCTTATTTTTCCAGGTAAAAGAAGTCAGTAAAGTAAGGCGCTTTTATTTTTTCGTCAATCGTTATAATCGGATTTTTTCTTTTGTTATATTATGTTTTAGTAGGTATGTATGTTTAAGAAAAAATATTAAAATGGTAATTTTAAACAAAAAGATGAAGAATTATTATGTAATTTTTAAATCTTTGAAATTGGTGGTTCAGCGCACGAGCGCACTTAAGGTACAGCCGCCACTGCCTATAACATAAATTTTTCATAAGCTTTCAAGTAAGGTATAAAACTCTGATGTAACTGGAATATAACAAAGTTATTGACGAAACAATGGTGCAAAGGTGGTCAGATTTACCATATCGGTGGATAAGCACACCTTTTCGGTGGATAGGCATAATATTTCGGTGGATAAACTTAACATTTCGGTGTTCAAGCATTTCATATCGGTGTACAGAAAACTAATCGGTGGTCAGCTTATCGTATCGGTGACAACCCGAATTCAAACTCAAATTTCTCCTCAGTCTTAAATTATACATTCATGTGCGTAAAATTGAGGACATTTATTACAATTATAGATTACAATAAATCTAAAAAATATCCAAAAAAGCTATAAATAAAAAAGGTTCACCGATAAGGTACAAAAAACACCACTAGTTGAAATTGACCCAACTACCTTCGAAGACTAAGGATATTTGCTTTTTGCTGTCGAACTTTAAAAATTCGCCTTCGGACTCGTGCCGCGCGCGCTTTGCGCTCGCGGCTCGCGTTGTTTCGACTCGACTCATTACGTCACGCCACATATTATTAGGATGGCTTCGCGGACCACTTGGAATGCCTCCAGGGACCACTAGTGGTCCGCGGACCACCGGTTAAGAACCACTGCTTTAGATAATATACAAAAAACAATATAGAAACCTTTTAAATTTGAGGGTTGCCCTCGATTTCTCTAGGATCCCATCATCAGAACGTGACTTAAAAAAAATGGGACCACATGACATGTATATCCTTTCAAACAAAAAAAGAATTTCTCAAATCGGTCTAGGCGTTTTCAAATAATCGGTGAACAAACATAAAAAAAAAAAATACAACCGAATTGAGAACCTCCTCCTTTTTTTTTGAAGTCGGTTAAAAATAAAGGAATGGTCAAAGTATAATAGCAGGGTCAACAACCTTCCAGCTACGGGTAGTGATTCGTACATAATAAGTAAATAACCTTCGAAGTTACGAACACCGGATACAATCACTTGCAGTACTGCACTTGATTCATCGTCCGATCGCTAACAACATTAACATTGTACGCCGTATAACCAAAGTAAGTATAAGATTATCTTAATAATCTATAAAAAATTAACATTTAAATATACAATTAAATTGCATTACATTACAAATAAAACATTCCTTTTAAATACATAATTATATTATTTGTCTTTTTTCAATTTCAATATTTTTGTAATTATTAATGTAATATATACTTCTTGTTATTCTGGTTGTATTTATTTTATGATTATACAGGCCTTTTTTAAATTATTCACTTTGTGAAACCCAACTGAAACTCCAAGAAGTGGTAAAAAAGTGCTTAAGGCCAGGCAGTTCCACGAAATTTATTCTTATTGAATTTTAACGCTTGCTACTCCTGTATCTAATACATGTCCTACTGCTGGGCTTAGGCCTCTTCTCATGGTAAGAAAGGGTAGGCCACAGTCCACCACACTGGCCAATGGCGGTTTGGTAGACTTCACACACCCTTTTTTAGCACCCAGCAATTTTAGGCACTCTCAGGCATTCAGGTATCCTCACGATGATTGCCTTTACCGTTAGCGAGCGATAATTGATATGATAAATACACACATATCTGCGAAAAGACGAATCTTAATGTTTTATTAACAGAGGTGTGTGCAGTGGGTTAGAACCCGCAGCCTTTGACTGCGCAATCCTACGGTCTCCCACTCGGCTATCGCTGCGCTTTGTAAATTTTTGTTTCGGTTGATTATTCAAATATACGTGATTTTCGTTCACGACCTCAGTTTACGAGCAAATTCGTCACTTTTTCTGTACAATTTAATTTATTTTTGGAAAATTGTGTAATTTATTATGAATTTGATTGTTTATTGTTTTAGTACCATAAATAAGCTCTATTGCTCATATAAAAGTATTATATATCTCCCTAAAAAATACAAAATAAGTTAAATATAAATTAATTTTGATGATGAAATTTAGGATTTCTGATAGAATTACTGAGCCATTTTTAATTTTTCTATTCGATTAATGTTTTTTACTTCTTCTGTTTACAGTATTTTTCTGTTTTAACATTCTTCATTGTTTTCTTCTCACTGAAAGCTAAAAAAACTGTCTACTTCTTCTTTCAACTGGTTTCGAACTGCCTGGCCTTAACAAAAAATTTAACATTTATAATAATATTTACATCTTAGAATATATTATATTTAGTATTATCATGCAAATGCACCCGTCCTTAACAATACATAGAAACATACATAAACACTCAGTAATACAAAATAAGCGAGTGTGAACAATTCAGCCTCTGTTAAAACTGGTTTGTTTGTGTATAAAGTAACCTCGATACAGTATCGCAAATGTTAATGGTAAGTCTTTGTTCTACAAAAATACAGCCATAGAAAAAACATTAGTCTATCACACCTACTAAATACTTTTCAATGTCAATACGCGACAAATTTGCGTGGTAACCCTTAAACAAGGAAGTTAATTGCCATGCCCTTAAAATACAACCATAGAAAAAAAAAGTATGCTGTCTATGCTACACCAGATTTTCAGTTCTTTTTATCGAACAAAAACAGGTCAAACACAACTGTGTCATAGAATATTATTATGTCTGTGCTGACTTAACGATCATGAATTAAGACGCGTAAGAACATTGCTTAATAAACATATTAACTTAATTGCATGCTGCCTTAGCCCTGTTATCGCTAGCAAAGTAGATAAATAGTATCTATAAAATAATACTGTATAAATATATAATATAATGTAATATAATATTATTAGTATATATTATAAGTAATATAGTATAATGTACTATAATAAATGTATAAATACAACTGTGTATCGTACCTTGCGAACGGCAGAGCTGATTATCAAACACTTCATTGGACAGACTAGCTATTTTTCAAATATAACGTACCAGTAAGTGCGCAGACAATTAGTGCAAACGGGTCGTGCAAATTTCAAATGGTTTGAATTACAATTTGCACAAGTAACATTGAGCGTTTAGTCGGCCAAACTATCTGTATGCAAAAGCTGATTGTGGGAGTAAGAGGAGCGTATGCCGGTACCATGGAGTTATTAAAATATCCACGACATAGCTACAACTAATTGTACTTACTATACAAACAACTTCGATTTATTCTTAAAAAATATCCTTTATGTTACTAAAAGTAGGGGAAAACAAAAAGAACTGCTACAATACCCTCAAAGCTTAAATAATAATTCAATAAAATTAAATAATAAATCAATACAAATGAACGAGATAATCTGATAAGCCTGTTTATTTCTCATTGTGTGTTCTAATCATTTTCCTTGGTTCGTTTACCTTTAGCTCAATATATTTGTATACGGCATGCCAAAGTACACTCATTGAAAGATACTCCAGAATTTCCACAGCTGATTGCGAAACGATTATCACCTAGATCCGCTAATCGATACCTAAGTGTAATTTTTGCCTCGATTGCACCAAATATGTAATCTACAGTTTTATCAAATCCGTATTCGTATATCTCTTTTATTCGATGTTTGTACGGGACACAAAGATAGAAAGCTATAGCTTAGCTTTAAACTTGAGTTTAACAAGCTGGTGAAGTTGGCAGAAAGACGAATGTATCAACAAACTCAAGTGCCTATATGTGTGCAGATATCATTATGCCTACTTCATGAGTTTACGTCAACAACATTAAATATAGCAATAATTTCAGTATTGAAGTGAAATCAATGAGGACTTTAAATTATTGTGTCACCAGGTGGCGCCACTGGAAGGACTGTCAAAGTTTGTTGACAGACATTGATTTATCCCACCCATTCGTATTTATACGTTTTATAGAGGCACAGTTCTTTAGAGCGTTTTGAAGACAAACATTTTGGTACAAAAAATATTAAGATGTGCGATTTTTTTGTTCAGTTTTAAATGCAGACATTAATACGGCCGTCTCACTTGCTCTTATTCGTGCCCTATGCATTAGTACGTGCTCTTTCACTGGTGAATAAATTGTCTTCATAACGCCCAAAAGAACTGTGCCTCTATAGACACTTATAAAATCAATGACCGCATAGCCAACCCGCAAATAGTAACATTTTTCATTTCGGAGACCTCGCAAGTAACCCTAGCGGCGAATTCCTACGCGATAGCCCTTATTGACAGAATTTGATTTAGACGGAAACATCAATCATAATGATATTACCTTTATCCAAACACTAATTTTGAATCTGATTAACCAAGGGGTTACGTTGATTAATAGTGTTGAACTGTCTAAATATATGAGGTGGTTAGTTATTTGACTCCTATAGCCCCCCAGCAGCTATATGTGGACCGTAACATTCGGAACGTAACCATGTATTTGCCAAGCGTTCAACCCTGAACTGTCAATAAATGTACTTGAAATGTTCCTGAGCTTTTGAGTGTTTCTTTTGGCAAAGGTGCTTGGATTTATGTCTGATCTGCATCTTATCGTAACACGTTCTTACGATGTATACGGTTTGTAATAGTATAAATACCAGAAGATACGTGACTAAAAACGTGACCGTTTCTAGTGGTATTGTCGTGAAACCATTTACCGCTGTCCATCAATTTTAATTGTTATTTTAAGTAATTTGGCATCGTTTGCCGACGTTTGACAGTATGTAAATTAAGGTATGAAAATAACTCAGTTTAATCTTTAGTTCTCTGAAGGTCAGAGTATGAATTATAAAAATGCGTTTTGTGGCATGTAGCATTGATCCTCTTAGATGGAAAAGCGCGCGCGCGTATTCACTTTGCACTTTTCAGTAACATTAGATTGCCCATATAAATAGATTACCTGGTATTATCAATCACTACTTCTCTACTAGGTATGTAGTAAATATATTGAAATAAATATTACAAGTTATAATGTTCCTAAAATAGCTAATTTCCTATAAAACATTTCACGTGATTTGGAGCCAAATGGATGTTCTCGGGTAGCGGTCAACAAGCGCCCAGACATTCAGAGTGACGCGAATCACGATGTTTAGCGCGGACGCTGTTAGCGCCTGCGCCTGCGCATCATCCGCGCTGATGCTACTCGTTATCACCTCCTATACATTCAGTGTAACACTCACATTTGCGCACTGAATGTTAATTAATCAAAATTTTGCAGACCGAAGAATCTAGGACTTGTCTAACCTAGACCTAGTATTTTAATCGACTGCCTCGTTGGTCTAGTGGAGAGTATAAACGGCTTCTTACTGTAAGGTCTCGGGTTCGATACCCGGGTCAGGAAAAGTGATATTTGTGAACTTTCCGTGAGGCAATTCTCAATAGCAGCACGGAGTTGGCATAGTGCCTGGTAGATAGCGATTGGCACTACTATCCCAGAGGACCTAAACATAACAGGTGAAATGTAGGTGTTGTTCACCTTTGCCAAACCCATCTGGGTAATATAGGCGTGATGTTATGTATGATAAGTCCACAAAAGCTTATAAGACAAGTATGGTCGTATAAATGTTTGTTACTTTTTACGCAAAAACCACAAATCATAAATAATAGCCCAGGCTATAAGCTACTAAGCAGCATAAAAGGCTTTACGAGCGGACACTAGTATAATTTTATTGGGAAACCTAGTATAAATAATTCCAGATTTTATAATTTTACGACATTGCAGATACGTCATGTTGTTTTATTAGAATGAAATTAACAGCACCGTCATACATATTATCGAGTAATTAGTAATATGCGCAATGCTCTGTTGTGGTTTTACAGGTATGATCATACACAAAGGAAGCTGATTGATAGTTATGATGGTTACTTTATTTGTGCAAAACGAGACACCTATCAAGCTAGCCGAACAGTTGCAATTTATTTATATTTGTCGCCTCGCCGCTCTCCACTGCACTGGTGTTGTGGGTTCGATCCCCACATGGGACAAATCTTTGTGTGATTCGCAAAGATTTGTTCTAAGACTGGGTGTGCTTGTGTTAGTGAATGTGTGTATTTGGCCTTGTCATTGGGACCATTGGATAGTGTTATTGCTGCCGGCGTTCTATCTAATGTAAAAATCTAAATTTATTTTATTTTATGAATTGTAAAAACTGAGTTCTGCCAGCGGGTCCACCCGCATAGCAAATAATTGTAAAAATTTGTGAAAACTTTAACCTTCCATTATATTAAGACTAGCTTCTGTGTGTATTACCAGCCGCTTGATAGGAACATGCATTTTGGTGTTTAGGTTATGATAACAAATATTAAATTATATTATATTGATGACTACTTAATAAAATTAAAGTTAAACCCATATAAAGGTAGTATGAAAACACGGCGTTCGGGACATCTCTAGTCCACCCTTAAAGTAAATCGATACGACCGAAATATGGCACCATGTAGTCCCTGGCAGTAGCATGGTTCGAGTTCAAACTGAATTGTAGTCCACCACCGATGGACATGTGTAGATGTAATTGTAATTATTACGTGTCACATCTACTTGTACAAACTTACCTACTGGGTGGATAAATATTCACCGAAAAAATCAAGATTTTATCGAAATTAATTTAAAAATAGTCAATGGTTTTTATTTGTAATTTGCTTAGACCAAATCGTAAATTTTGCAGTCAATATTTTTGCACTAAAATATAAATTTACCTAGCCACTTTTGATAGTCCGATAAAGGCCTTTTTCACCAGTTTCTTCATTGATAAGTCTATTCGGATATTTTCTGAGAAATAAAATGTCATGTACACTGGCAGTTGTTTGCATGAAGGTCCAGTTTTAGATAAACTTAAAAATACATAATTTATTAAGGAGTAGCTCCGTTAAACCTTCTGCTCCGGTAGATATATATTTTGTAGTAGTTGAGATTAGCGCTATCAAACAAACAAACTAACTTTCTTCCGCGGATTCTTCTGCGTTGTAGGTACATCAATAAAAAGTAGTCTACTTTTTATTAATGTACCCACAACGCAGAAGAATCCGCGGATATATCTACGGGGTCGAAGCAGAAGGTTTAACGCAGCTACTACTTAATAAATTATGTATTTTTAAGTTGTTTACATTAAGGTTACACGCCCTAGTCAGTTACTTCCATCTAAAATTTTATCAAAAGACAGACAGACAAAAAATCAAAACTGTGTTTTAGCTTTTTGTATCGTGCAATAACTATATCAGCTGAAAATAACCTAGTTATTTTGACATTAAAATTAGACACTTCTATTTGATTTATTTGTATGATGTATTGATAAGAATAAAAACTATATTAGGTTAGCAAAAACACAAGGAAGTAAACGTTGTAATCCAACTACTTTTTTAACAAAAGAAACAACAAAACTGTGATTTTAAACATAACCTATTTACATAAAGTACGTTAGTTGTCAATATAAGAGAGCTTGTAATCCATCAGATGGAGCTGATGATAAGTGTCCAAAAAGTTACCGTACTAACAGGTGTATGCAGCCCAGAAGGAAATAATTCGAAATAATTGTTCTCTAATAGTAGCCGATCATGACAATTTATTGGCAAATTATGAGTAAAATAAGGAGGTTGCATTTTAAAAGAGCTGGTCAACAAAAGTATAAAATAATCCCGTTCGACAAATATTATTTATCCTATCTTAGCATCTGCAGAAACTCTTCACTAAACCTTCTCTGTTATTTTTTAATATTTGAAGGATGCGGACAGTTCAAAATTTATATATTTTCAAATTTTATAATGCAGCTGTTTCAATGAATACCTAATATTTTTGTTTAAATATTCAGCTCAATTTATAAATTAATAGCAAATTATATTACTAAATTGTATTTAACTCTTTGGATTCCTAAACAGAAGAAAAGAGTTGCAACAGATTTCTTCGCGAGCGACGTCAAGCAGAAGCAAATGCTTGCATTTATTCGATTGACACTAGCGATCGTAAACAAACGAGCACGATATTTAAATATTTTACAACTAAACATAAATTGACGCTCGGGCATGCGAAAAGTATTAAATAACTATGAAAACATTGTAATATACGAAAATTCTGGCTGACGTCCAGTTTCAGCGCTATTTCATGTTTGTCGGACACTGGAAGTGTGATTTCTTTTTGCGTGAAACTTTTAGCTTTCGTAATAAAAGCTATCTTTTTACTCCCTCAAAATTAGCGATATTTACTATCATTGAAAAAAAAATGGTATTCGATACCTGCTATCAAAATTAAGATTTTCCTATCTTTACTCAAAATGAATAATATTACGGCAGCTGAAATTCAATTTCACGAATTTTAATTTCGCTTTTTATGTCTTGCTCTTAATTTCAACGTATTTAAATTTAAATAAAATGAGAGGTGTGGTAATTTGACAGATGCGGATATATTCGTGTTTAACGGCGAGGGTACGCGGTATTGACATTGTATGAGAGCATGACGTCGGGAGGGTTATTTCGGGCCGGCCGTGAGCTTCGGCTAGCAATTCATTCGTCTCGAATATCTCCGTATACCTATGAGATCGAATACCCCAAAATGTATCCACAAAAATTCGCAATTTTTTAAACAAACGCACTAGCAGTTATGCTTAATAAAAATTATTGCACTTACCTTATTGGTCTGAGCGTTTCGGGGGGTCAGTCCCACTTGGGACCCCATTTCTGCTAAAATATTTCTGGGCATTTTGTCACAGATTTTCCGTCAGTTCACAATAAAATGTAAGTTCGCGCGCAGTTGCACTTTTCGTGGTCCAGGTAACGCGAGGGCGCGGCATGCGCGCAGTCGAGCGAATGAGCGCGCGGTTCCGCTGGCGCGCGGTTATAGCGGCGCGTGCGCATGTGACGTCACGCCGACCTGCGCCATGCACAGCCTGCAGCCTGCGACATGTCACGGGACAGGAGACATTCGGACAGACATGCACCCGTGCTTCATTCGTTCCTATCATAGCATACAAGTTTCCTAATAAAAGAAACCAGTAATTCAGTTCGGTCCAAAATGTTTATAAATTCAATGGTACCAATTTCATCGATTCTTTGCTTTTTTCTTGAAACATAAGATCCTGAAATTCTTCCTTATAACATACGCCACCTGCAAGTGAATGTTTTATCTAAATCGGTCCAGCCATATTGGAGATTAATTGATAAATGCCGTTACGTTTTGTATTATGTACGAACTTTTCCAAGTAACTGATTAGTACTTCACATTATACCTAGTAGGCACCAATTATTAGTTAATATAGCATGAACTGATATATAAAGCGTTATATAATGCATTTAGGCGTGTTAACAAACAAACACATCATTATTTTGCATCTAAGTATCATACATTATACTTTAATATTTTCCCTGTAATTCCAAGCACCTAACGCCATTATATTCATTTTTTATTAGGGTATACTTAAAAACCAAGTTCCATTACAATGAAAATGTTGTGATATCCTCATTTACGAGGTCATTGACCCAATATTATCCTAAAACGAATGGTTAAAACGATTTTCTCTTCAAATGTTTAACTAAAGTACGTGCCAGATAAACGTGCACAAAAGGTCATTTACCCGGCTTGTAACGTATCGCTCTCCGTACAAATACAAAATAGCGACAATACCGACTTTTCACTGATATCATAATACCGCGGCCTGCCCGAGAATGAGACAACTCAAAAACACCAAAATTCAAGGATTAAATTGCACTTTTTGTCATGTTTTTAATAAAACACAGTTTTAATGATTAAAAACAACTTTCTTTTTAATAATGTGTTACAAAAACTCATAAAGCAGTTTCTTGGTTTTAATTTAAAAACTCAGTTATTGGACTTTTTTTTGGCACAAATAGGTATAAACTTAATTATTGGAAATTACATTTGTTCCTTATAGAATTAAAATTAGTTGACCATTTATTGATATTTATCATTATTTAACTTTCACCCCAAAAAACGATAAATAAGTTATTACAGTTCGCCGTTAGTGGTTTGAGACGTCAGAGGTGTTAAACCCACTACGGTATACCGTATAGCTGTCCGCCATTGTGTAATGAATGGCTCGCCCGGCGCGCGTCATTCCGTGGTAACCCTTAGTTTAGGAATTATAACGAGTCAAATTCACTGACCGATCATCAAAAGTCTAAGGCACTTCTAGTAGACATAGAAGCTTTTTTAAAATTTAGAATACATTTAGTATTTAGTATATGAATTAAGGAAAAACTAAAACATATTTCAATTTCAAGTCCAGTTTTCAAGATACATCAACTGCATAAATAACTCTGTACTCTCATATAAATTATAGGATTACAAAGTTACATTTGCAGTTATCTGCATATGCATAATTATGCATTGTAGACTGCCTCGATGGTCTAGTCAGTCTAGTGGTTAGATAATTACGTAACAACTAAAGACAGAAGGTCCCTCAAGCAGGGACTGAATAAATTAATAACCGACTTGGATTACATGGATCTCACATCTTTTACGGTAGAACTGAGTTGCGAGACTTGGTTTTTTGACATGATTGTATTATTTTTTATGGGATTTGTATTTTATTTTACACTGTTTAAAGAGCGTAAGTAAATTATAAAAACCCATTTTTGAAAACCGCATCCTAATCTATGATCATAGTAGTTATGGTTTTGTACAAACAAATATTTATTACAGCGCCCCCTGGTGAGTAGTCACCGTAAAGCCTGTCCAAGAACATTGTTGCTCCTGCGATAAAAATGCACGTTATAGAAAATACTTAATTTAATAAAATAATGATGACAATATTTTTATCTCATTGTAATACAGAAGCCAAATATTTGTAATACATGACAATTTCTCGGACTATGATCGCCTCGTACCAATAAACGTTTGTTTGCACCGACTTCTATCGCCCTTTGGGCCCTTATTACTACCTTATAATGTACACATAGCCGGTTCATACTTCATGTTTAAATTGAAATACTGTTTTGTTTATTAAATCTCGCCTAAGTTGTCTGATGTCTCTTATTACTAGATAATCGTCAATCACAAAACAATAAAGTATTTACCATCTTATATTCGTGACACAAGGTTGGCCATACAGTTTTAGGGAATTGCCAAAAAATGATTTTATTTAAGTCGTCAAAGATTCCAGAATAAAGTATTAAGGGCAATCGTGAATGCACCCTGGTACATCAGAAATGAGGACCTCCATCGTGACCTGAAGGTGAACCTTGTCGCCAGTGTAATACAACAGTATGCTGAAGCTCATGAACGACGACTTCTTCAACACGTGAATATCGAGGCCATCCAGCTTCTTGACACCACAGACATAGTTAGAAGACTCAAAAGGACGAAACCTTTTGAGCTAGTTCAGTGAAGTGAGTGCTTCAAGTGGTTTAGTGCTACTTTAAAAGAACACAAGAACAAAGTGTCAGTTTCGATAATAGAGACAATAAGATAGGTGTTAATGGACACATTCTTAGTATAAATTAAATTAATTTAGTAACTTAGGTCAAAATTACTCATTAGTCTCTAATTTTATATTTAGACTAGATTGTAATCTTGATGAAGTATCTAATTAAAAGAATTTAGATACATCATGAAAAAAAACAAAAAAAACAAGAATAAAAAAAAAAAAAAAAAAAAAAAGAATGCACGCCACTGGTTGTGTTTATTGATGAATCGTATTCGTATTGAATCAATGTAATTGTGACTTATGTAAACACAACACTATCAATGATAATGTTGTCCACTCATTAATTGAAAGTGCATGTAGCAGGGTCATATAATCAATCGCCGGCACGCAACACAAATAAAAATACATTCATTGCCATGAAAATATCTTTAACAGATCTTTATCTGTTCTAAACACTGTAGATACTTCAGATTATTCATCTTTTGAAGAATCTTCAGTTAGCTTGCCAAAAAAATTGTTCACTTCTTTAAAAAAAATACACGTAGGTATCATGGTGATCAATAGTAGTGATCAATAGATAATAAAGGATACCTTATCAAAGTATAAATAAACATAAACCAAATGCAAGAACTTTTAGTTGCTTTCCTATAAATCTAACTCGTTTTATGATCATTCAAAGTTTAGGACTAGTCCAATTTAAAAGTACAAAATTATTAAAAAATCATTTAATTATTTCATTTACACAACTTTTCATAAACACAATAATATTTCGTATAGCTATCAAACAAAATTCAAGAACTTCCCAAACAAGCTACAAAACGATGAAGTCACGTCTATGTAGTCGTTTGTTTAGTGCGTTTGGGCGAGTCTATTATTAATATGAATTACGTAATCACGTGATCGGAAGGCTGGCTTTTACTTGGCTCAAAGAATCAGCATTGCCATTCAAAGTGGCAATGCTGTCAGCCTTCTGAACACGTTCCCTGCAGTCGAGGTCGATGCGGAGGAATTCTATGATTACCTGTAAATTTCTAAATAGTTATTTGTTATTTTTAGGGTTCGGAACGGAAAAACGGAACCCATAAAGATTCTTCATGTCTGTCCGTCTGTTCGTCCGTATGTCACAGCCACTTTTTCCCGTAACTATACGAGCTATACTGTGGAAACTTGGTAAGTAGATGTATTCGGTGAACCGCATTAAGATTTTCATACAAAAATAGAAAAAAAAACAATACATTTTTGGGGTTCCCCATACTTAGAACTGAAACTCAATTTATTTTTTTTTATCATACCCATACGCGTGGGGTATCTATGGATAGGTCTTTAAAAATGATATTGAGGTTTCTAATATATTTTTTTTCTAAATTGAATAGTTTGCGCGAGAGAGGCTTTCAAAGTGCGCTACAAAGTCGAAGAAAGTTGTATTTGGCTGTTCACTGTCGGTACACGATTCCTTCAGCCCCTCGAAATTTTATCTGGACAGTGGAGCGTCGAACCACATGAGTTTTCAGAAGCACTGGTTTAGAGACTTTATAATAACTGATAAGAATGTTGTGACATGTGCGAATGATGACAAAATGTCAGAAAGTCAGAAAGGGTGGAAGGTGATATTTGATTCTGATGGTTGTAGGATGTTTCACCAGTCGATAGGTCAAATTACGGGTAAGCTTGTGGTGACTGCGAGTGAAGTCTCAGGTATCTATAAATTGGATGACTGTTTTCCTGTTGTAGAAGGGGCTTTGGCTACAGTTCAAGCTGAGGACTCGTTGGCGCTTTGGCATCGGAGGCTTGGGCATATGTAAATCTGGCTGATTTACAAAAGCTTCCACAGATCGAACTTGAAGGTAAAAGTGTAATGGACCCTTGTATCGCTTGTATAAGAGGTAAGGCACATAGATTACGTTTTCCGAAGGGTGAAGCAGGGCGAGCTACTTACAAACTCGGCTTATTACACGCCGATTTGTGTGGTCCAATGTCGGAACGTTTTTATAGGGGTGCTCGTTATATGTTTATCATCGTGAGGTCACTAGGAAAATGTTTGTTTTATTTTCTTAGGGAGAAGTCACAAACTTTGAATTTCTTCAAGGTGTTTGTGAGGCATATGGAGAATGAGACCGGATTGACAGTCAAACGACTGAGAACGGACAATGGGACAGAATTTGTTAGTAAAGCTTTTAATGTATTTTTTACATTTTGATTTACACGTTCAGAGTTAGATAGTTGTTTATATTTAAAAGATGATATTTTTATTTGCTTGTATGTTGATGATTTTAATATATTTTTTGAAAATATGGCAAGTAAACAGAAGCTATTGACAGGACTGCGGAATTACTTTAAAGTGAAGGATTTAGAGGAAGCTCGGCAGTGTTTAGGCAGGAGTTTAGAACGAGGTAAAGAAGGTACGTTTTTCTTACATCAGAAGAAATTTCTTGATATTGTTCTAAAGGATCATGGTATGAATCAATGCAAACCAGCGAAAACTCCGCTAGAACTGGATCTGCATAAGGTTTTGGCAGATGGGGGTGGAGAGGAGTTAAATCGCCAATTACGATACCAGTCGTTGGTTGGTGCATTGAATTACCTAGCCTGTAACACGAGGCCCGACATCTCAGCAGCTGTGAGCTTCTTAGCTCAGTATAATTCATGTTGCCGATCGATACACATGAAGGCGGCTAAGCGAGTTCTACGCTATTTACAGAGCACTCGGAACTTAGGCCTTGTGTTTCGGAAATCGAAAGATAAATGTAATGGTAGACATTATATTACAGGTTACGTAGATGCAGACTAGGGAGGAGACATTAAAGACAGGAAGTCTTATTCGGGATACATATTTAAGGTTAGAGCGAATATGATCTCTTGGGAATGCAGAAAACAAAACTGCGTGTCACTTTCATCAAGTAAGTCTGAATACGTTAGTTTTTCTGAAGCATCCAAGGAAGCTGTGTACCCCCAGAGGTTGGTGAGTCATGTGATTAAGAACATGAACTCGAAAAGTGTCAAGTTGTTTGTAGACAACCAGAGCGCCATAACGATGGCGAACAATCCTGTTGCTTACCGGCGGACGAAACATATAGACATAAGGTATCATTTCGTTCGTCATTGTGTTAACGAGGGTTTAATTCGGTTGGAGTACATCCCGACTGAAGATAATTTAGCCGATGCTTTAACAAAGCCATTGCCTCGCGTTAAATTTGAGAGGTAATAATAATAATAATAAATCTTTATTGGTACAAAAGAGGGTATTTTAAAAAATATACAAGCGCTGGCCACCGCGATAGTATTTACCGTGTTGCGGGTGCCAGTGTCTTCTCTAACAGGTACTGCATAACATGCCACAAGCGAAAGCGATTTAAATTAAAAAATTTGAATTCATCTCAAATATCAATTACAAAATTGCATGGCAATATATTAAATAATATATGTATCATTAAATTTTAATTAAATTAATTATTAATCATAAATTACATATATGCGTGGGGATAAAAATCTCCTTTTAAGCAATGATTATGCCTGTATAAGGAGAAGTCTATACTTCCGTGCATTACAAATTAAAATTATACAAAAATTAAGTAAAATTAAAATCTTAAATTAAAATCATAAATTAAAACTTTGAATTTTAAAACCATGTTCAAAGGAACAATAAAATCACAACAGAGATTAAAATCCAAATTCTATTTAGAATTCAATCGATGTTATTGTACAATAAAATATTTAACTTAGGGTAGTATTTAAACGCAAATCATAAAATATCCTTTTTCTATGCAATTAAATACCGAATTCCCATTAAAATTACTGATTGCACAACAAAATATTCAACTCAAAATATCACTAAACGCCAGTACTGTCGTCTGTTACGATCTATGATAATAAGAAATTGGTTGGTAGTATAATATTATTTTATTTAGTGGGTGGATTCAAAAAGGGGTCGGAGTATCACACAGATTGATTCTAGCAACTACAGCTAGCACTGGTAAAGAATGCCTCTGGCATTAAGACCGTCAATGTACGCGTTTTATGTATATGAAGATAAAATAATAAAAAAAATATATTTTCCAACTTTGCCTTAATTTTGAATCATTAAAAATTGGAGCGTAATTCTTGTAAAAACTCAAGGTGCTGAAGTCAAAATGTCAGGTCACTATGCGGTTAAGCAGTCAGGTAGCACCGCCGTGATCGGTGATTACATTCGCCAAAGGTAGAAGTTATCATATAAGTTAGCGGGTCATAGAATGCACTGTCTTCATTTCTGATTCAAGCTTCAAGTATATTCTGCTCTCACTCTCGCGAGCCGTCTAGAAGTCTGACGTTTTATTTATCATTAAAATTTTAGGATTCTAATTCTAACAACTATAGGGGTTCTAAGGACATAATGAGTGCGGGGTCCCCCAAATAATACTTCAACTCAAGATCTCGCGGAGAATGGCAGCACACGCTAACCAGTCTAGACCACCAAGGCAGTCTAGTCTAACCAACACTGCAGTTGGTAGGCCCACCATTTTAATGGACTGATATTGCATGAGAACCGATTACCTACAACATTATACGATTCTTGCATACGCTTCATTTGCAGCGTCGACGACGTGTGCGCTATGAAGATAATAATTACCACGAGCAGTTGTTGACTAATCGATGAATTAGGAAATTAACAGAAACAACGATAATGATCACCATTAGCAATCCAGCGTTGGAAAAACACCAAAATGGGGTCCATGGAACATTTTATCCTACATTCTTCGTGATGAGGATGACAGTAGCAGTAATAATTGCAATTTAAGTATTTTAGCACAATTTTAAAGACCTTTGGAACCGAATATGTTATTATGAAATTTAAATTGATTTATTGAATTTTAAACCAAAATTAACTTTTTACTTTAAAGTATTGTTCGATATAAATTGCATGCATTGAATATATTAATTCAATAATTTAATTAGAATAACAAGCTTCCGAAATATTTTGACAGAATCTGATCCCCATAACACAGGGTAAACTAGTGTGTGGCTCAGTGTTACTGTAACTCCAGATACACGTAATTTTAATATATCTAGTTAGTTCAATTACATTATTGGTGGCGCCTTGCTGATGAAAGTTTCCAATCCAATATGTACCTAAATTTGGTAAAATTCTTATAGTCTGAGATCTGACCGTTTGATTTTCCTGGTATATAGAAAACATACAATGTATTTCTCCCATGCTGCCCAGGCCCAGGCTTTGACTTAGTTTTAGTTACGTTTTTGTGAGCGCGCGGCATTTATTCAGAATTTGTTACATACATATTTAATTACTTACCCCACAGACTGGTAGCAGTTACGCTGCTTTGATTTAACACCTGTCACTGGAGCTGAAATCTTGAAATTTGGAACAAAGGATCCTAACATAACGATAGATAGCACTAAGATATGTTTTTGAGAAATTCCACCTTTTAAATTTGAAAGTGCTATAATTTGAAAAAAATAAAAAATATTGCACGCCTACGTCATTAAGCGGATCTCTTAGGGTAATTAAGATTTTAGCTTAAACTTTTAGAATTAAACTTTATAGATAAATGATCACTACTACCGGTAAAGTTTAATTAGTTACAACGTAATAATTTAAACCTAAATAAAGTATAAAGTAAAGAAACTACCAAAACTACCGTCACTTATGGTGGACTACTTTTTTTTTTAATGGAAATGCCTGACGCGTACCACTAATCTGGGCAGAGTCAGTGGTTATGTCCGAGTTGCTCGGACTATAACCAGTGTATTCGGTCAACAAGACTTTGCGGGGATGTCAGGTATCGCTCGATGATTAATTAATAATAATTTACCGGTAGATCTCTAACTGTGACTGATAAGATATTTTCTAACACCTAAATCCGAGAATTTCATTTTTCATCCTCAAAAAATTCCATCATTATCGACAAGCCAAGTAGTGTTCTACCTCTCTGTGTGACAGAGCTAAGTATTTCGGGGCCACCCGACCAATTGACTCTAATTGACATACGATTCTATATACCGGTTATTTGCGGTATACGAAAAACTTTTTGCTCGTATCTATAGTACCTACCATAGTCAGTTGGGATATTTACGTTGTGAAACTACAAGAATGTCCAACGATGTACAGTCGACTTCGTTTATGATTGTGCTGACAGTTTTGAACCTTGTTTTAAAGGTAAAAATACAAAATCCTTCTGAAGTTATGTCTCTTATTACTAGATAATCGTTATACTTACACAAAACTAACTATATTAGGGACACAAGGTTGGTGGCGCGCCACAGGCGATACAGTTTTTGGGTATTGCCATTTGGTTTTTTTTAACGTACACACTAGGTTTAAAAGACTTATTTGGTGGTGATATAGGTAGGAAACTGTCACCACCAACAGCCAGTTTCAATAGCATTGTTTAAGAAAACAGAAAATTACGTATGCCTTCTAATAAATTCTAATAAATAAAATACACTTACCTCAAATGAATGAAACATGTAAACATTCATATAGGTGAATAGTTTAAATGAATTACTGACATCAATTACGAATGATCAATATATGTCGTCAATGCAGTATAAACGAGATATTAGTGGCCAAGAACAAATAATGGAGAAAATGTTTGGTTATGTTATGAGTCACAAAATAAAACCCAAACTAAATAAATGTTATCGAAGGATATTACAATACTAATACTTTAGTAATGTAACAAACAATTTATTAATTAGGTATTAAAACCACAATAAAGAATTTTATGCACTATTATAGACCGATTGAGGACGGAATGTATTTATTTTGGTCAGAGTCAACCTTTAAAATGTATGTATTGTATTTTTTTATTTATCACAACTGTTTACAGTTCAGATACAATCTGCTTTCTTCCTCTAATCTTCAACTCAACTCAATTCAACCCTCAACTTCCAAGACATTGTTTTTATTTACAGAAAATAATGTATATTTTCTGTTAGATCTCAAATTAAACTAGTCTAATAATTTAATCTAAACTCAATAAGTCACTGTCAGAAGGTATCGTATCCAAAATGCTGCCAGCATTACCACGTATTATAAATTATTTTAATTGTTTTAATTATGTTTTAAACGTGGTGTTTTATTTTTGTCGTATTTTATTCAGTGTTCTAAACATACTCATATATTTAAAACATTGCCAGCCCTGGCGTTGAGCTTCAGTTTGACAGCTGGCGAATAGAATGAATGAGGATATTTTGTTTATGCCTCCTTCCATTGGTCCTTCAAATTTAACTCCGGCTATTGCCGTCGGGGATGAGTGCTGTCGAGGAGTCTAATATGCGACGCTGTCAGTCAGTGAATGAGCCCATCCTCAGGACGCATCCACTTCAAGAAGGGCATCCGCCGAGCACCGACTATTTTTAGTCGATTTCAAAAAAGGAGGTCGATATCTATTTCAATACTACCTGTCGCCCGCGGCTTTATCCGTGTGAACTACAAAATTGAGGATCTGCCCTAATACACTTTCATCACCAAATTTACCCCCTTAGGGAGTGGAATTGCCAAAATAATATCTTATTGTTTATTTACTCAATACTCATACTCAATTTTTTATTACATTCCACAATGTTTTCTTAGGTGGTAAACATATTTCATAGTATCAATTATGGACCCTGTCGGGCACAGCAAAAGTGTACGAGAGAGGATGAAGGGCGATTAATTTATTTTAAAATCTATTAAATTTAAATATATTTGTTTAAACTAGATGGTAACTAACATTTTTAAACTTTCAAAACTTACATAACTGTCTAGGTGTGATGTGTTATGAATTATGATAGTTAATTATAACAGTTATGAATTATGATTTATGCCGTGGGAACCTACAAAATTTCGTCGTCGTCGTCGTTCTTCAAAATTGACTAACTTCACATTTAAACTACCAAATCCATTATTCACGCACTGGGGTGATATGTCCTAAAAATCTATCTAACAGTTCATTTATGACATGTATGAAACCTATGTACAGAATTTCATTGATTTTCTGTAAAATTGATGATCTTTCCATATAAGTTTACTACCCCTAATTTACGAGCTATACGGCGGGTAGCTTCCGCTACACATCTGTGAAACCCGCATCCATTTTCATGCAGTAGTTTTTGCGTGATACGCGTACGAACATACACAAAATATTTTTTGGCTTCTACTGCCATTATAAAGCACACTCATATTATTTTTCTTATATATCTTCAATGTACAGAAATAGCAAATTTTCATTTTATTATAATGTAATTATAATGTAGGAATTGAATAAGAAGTCCGAGAGATTTGACTATCGCGTTGTCCAAAATTGTATTCCAAATTTGTGCTAATGATGAGATTTCATTTGCGCAAATTTGAAATACAATTTTGTGATCAATGGTCTAAGCTAAGGCAAGTGGCCAATCACTTATATCCTTCCAGTGGTGTTGCGGAGTGTTTTTTTTACTTAATATTAATTGTGATTATTGAGGAATGGATTAAATTTTCTAAAATTATGCTACCAGATAAATGTTGTCTGTGGTTGGCTAGCTGGTGATTATCTACTGCTAACTACTATCAGAGATTTTTTATGGCATAAGCAAAATGTAGAATTGATGAAAGCTGAAACAGCGTAGAAGCGGGAGATATGACCCCGCTTCTTTATAGGAGTTGCATCTTTGGTTTTTGTATCAGTATTAATTTTATATATATACTTACGTGATGCCAAATCAATATATGTAACGTAGTTCGAAAATGCCTTAAATAAAATGAAACGAGGTGTTTTCAGTTATTTTAATAAATATTGCTAATTTTGTTAACGTTTTCTTAAGCTTTTTATTTAGTGGGAGTAAGATCGTTAGGTCCTGTAGATTCGAAGATTTTTGCGTACTAACAATTATAAAGTGAGACTCGAAAAGCACCCAAACCAGTTAGCGGTACAACTTACTATACCGGAAGCAATACGCCGATTTAAAAAACGACGGGATATCTGTGACCAGAACAAATAAGGGAAAAAATAAAAAAAAAAAAAAACAATATAAAGAAAAGGCTTTCTCCGCTGGGAGCAGTGGCTTACACGCCAAACAGCACACACCCGATCTGCTTATAGTCTGAAAGACTGATTGCAAGATAAGAAAAGGAAAAAAAAAAAAATTTTGCTAACGTTTTCTTAAGCTTTTTATTTAGTGGGAGTAAGATCGTTAGGTCCTGTAGATTTGAAGATTTTTGCGTACGAACAATAAAAAAGATCGTTCTTCTTCATACAGAGTGTTTGGTAAGTAGGGACAACGATTGCCAAATCGAATGCCCTATGTATTATCGTAAGTTGTTGAAGCGATTATTACTACATCGAACACATTGTGTCGATAGTTCGATGTTTTATACCATCGATGCTTTATTAGTGCTACTGTACCAAAAAATCTTACAGCGATTGCTCATTACTTTGATTATTTATTGGTTCAATTCCCGGGTTGGACAAAAGTGATATTTGGGATTCTCAATGGTAGCACGGAGTTCGGATTGTGCCTGGTGTATGCCGTTAGGCTAAATTTCCTATCACATGGGACCAAAAAATGACAGGTTAAGAGTCGGCATCATACATCTCTGCCACAGCCTTCCAGGTAATATAGGTGTGATTCTGATATATAAATGGCTTAAAGACGACCGGATGGCGGAGTGGGTAGTGTACCTGCCTGCGACGCCGAGGTCGTGGGCTCGATTCCCACTTAAGACAAATCTTTGTGTGCATGAACATGGGGGTTTGTCTTAGTCTGGGTGTTTCTATGTACAATAATATGTATTTACAAAAGAAAAGTATATATGTATTAGTATCAGTTATTCTAGTACCCATATAACGAGCTCTGCTTAGTTTGGGACTAGACGGCGTTGTGTGTGAGTTGTGGAATTGTGGAATATTTATTTTAACGCAAGGATAACAGTTTTTCTTAAAGTTGCCGAAGACATCAATAAATTGCAGCACGGCACAGTTAAGTCCCGTGTTGGGCGCCATTTAAAACACGTATTTTAATTGTTTAACCAGCCAATTAATACGTGTCTTACAGCTATATATAATATTAACTGTTGGCCGCGACTTCGTCCGCGTGGATTTCGTTATAATGGACAAATACTGCCTCGTGGATCCCAGTGGTTAGCGTGTCTCTCATCGCGAATTCTCGGATTCGATTTTTAGGTAAAAGTGTTGTTCTGGAGTTTTCTGACGGGAAATTCTTAAATAGTAGCACGGAGTTGGCATTTTCCCCGCTGGATGCCTATAGGCTCACTCCCTTTCACTTTCACTTTTATGTCTAGCATAAAAGATAAAAAGTGGGTGATATTCACCTCTGCCACTCCTTCTGGATAATGTAAGCGTGATGTCATTATGCTGGCTGCTCCCCACGGTTTAACCAGAATTATAGTTAACTAACTTAACTACTGCTCCGCTCACGACGCCCGTTTTTGCAACTTATTTCTCTGCTGTTTCGTTCCTATTAATTATATAATTGTATATTTATAAATTAACCTTCATCGATAAATGGGCTATCTAACACAAAAATAATTAAGGAACTTCGACTAACTAACTGTCCGCGGTTCCGCCTGTGTGGGTAATTTCGGGATAAAAGTTTGCTTATAGATTTTACAACATAGTGAGGTTAGTTAGAGATTCGGCATGAGATTACATAGTGATTACTTTGTATTCTCATGCCGAATCTCACTCTAATCCGTGCAAAATACAAACTAACAGAATGACAGGAAAAAAACTATTTTTTTCTTCAGCACTGATTAAATTGTAATCCAATACAAAACCAATATATCTTCAATGTCCAGAAGTGGACCCTCAACAGTCTTAATATACCCATAGATAGATAACATGCTATTTTATTAAATATAATAATGGACATTTTCATACATTGGTAGCTCTACCGCAGGTCGCTTATGCTAGTCTACACACTCAGGCCATGCGCAGTAGACCAACCATTACCTTACACTGTGTATGGGAAGGTTAAAATGAAGTTTTAGATGCAACTTTCTAAATTAAATATACTGGGCATAACCAATGATCTATGGATACATACCAAGCCTACACATAACCATATAGTCAGGTCCTCTCTGAACCTAAACTTATTCTGATGACGTCATTAACAGCTACTACGTAAATACACAAGTACGTAGGTACAGTCGGACCACGAGCTCGCTGTGCAGGCCACACTACTATATAAGCTTGTGTGAGTAACGTATAAGTAGTGTATTATTACTTACTTACACGCATAAATACTCCATCTATTACACATTTCTACACTCACAAAATTGCATTCTATTCCAAAACATGCATTATTAGAATTGTAATTGAACAAGCAGGTATATTTTGCAAATTTTACGCACAAATAGCCGAGTCGTTAAAGAGGTGGATATACAACATAACGTGAATGCGTTGAATTGAGTTCTAATCCAAGTGGAAACAATATTCTTTTTGTTAATTTTATTTTTTTGTATCTGATTTATTTTACTTGTAGATTATTTGTTAAGGATATTTCTCCTAATAGTAATGAAATAAGGAAATAATTGCAATGCATAGTTAATAAGCAGCAAATACAAAAAAAGTTATTAATAAGACAAAAACAAAAAATAAAACAATTTCCTGTGTCAACTATATTTAATAATATAAACACCATCTGACGCTTTATTGCCATATAATACTAAGTAAGTAGGTAAACGATAAGTAATATTAATCAACATGTTTGTTGGTTAGAAATCATTAAGGTATCATAATTTATTATCTCATTAACAATAAATGATAATATGTATTTAATAATCCTGTTTATAATAAGTATGATATGGATGGACGGTTTATTGCCATACCAAGTAAGTATGTATAGGTGATATGAATAAACATGTTAGTTAGTTAAAAATTATTGAGGTATCATAATTTCTAATCTCATTAACAATAACATCAATCACTTATTGGTTCCTTACTTGGTATTAAAATAATTACACACATTACCTCTTTTAAATTGTCTATGTAACCTTGACTGGTATTATACAGGGTGTATTTTTGAAACGGGGCAGTAAGGGCAAGTACCTTAACCGTTGCAGTTACAGCAAAACGTTCTTAAAAGACCTTCCCTAACTTTTTGGGACATTTTGAACTGCATTCACAGATTTTGTAAAAATCTTACAGTTAGCAAAAAAAATGCAAAAAGTTCAAAATTTTTTTTTTATGCCAATCGATTCTATTTCATGTGGGGATCAAAAAACTCTATGGGACCATTTTAGCTTTCAGTACTAAAAAGACAGAAATCGCCAAAAACGTTTCCCATACATTTCGGCAACAGAAACGAATTTCTACGATGGTCTAACTTTTTGTTATGGCCTGGAAGTGGGTAGAATTGACTGTAAAGTAAATAAAAAGAATTTTTACCCTCAAATTTCGAATTTGATTCGAAAATCTGTGTGTTATACTTAGTTTCAGCTGAGAAACTTCGTATGAGTTATTAATTAAGGATTTTCGCTAAAATGTCTTCTAATCGTGAAAAAATTGACTTATTAGAAGCGTATTTTGTCAATAATCGAAATGCGGGAGCTGCATTAGTGTGGTACCGCAATAAGTATCCGTTGCGGCATGTGCCAACAAGAAAGGTTAATACAAATCTTTTGAAAAACCTGGAATTGCAGGGTTCTTTCAAAATACGCTTCTAATAAGTCAATTTTTTCACGATTAGAAGACATTTTAGCGAAAATCCTTAATTAATAACTCATACGAAGTTTCTCAGCTGAAACTAAGTATAACACACAGATTTTCGAATCAAATTCGAAATTTGAGGGTAAAAATTCTTTTTATTTACTTTACAGTCAATTCTACCCACTTCCAGGCCATAACAAAAAGTTAGACCATCGTAGAAATTCGTTTCTGTTGCCGAAATGTATGGGAAACGTTTTTGGCGATTTCTGTCTTTTCTAGTACTGAAAGCTAAAATGGTCCCATAGAGTTTTTTGATCCCCACATGAAATAGAATCGATTGGCATAAAAAAAAAAATTTGAACTTTTTGCATTTTTTTTGCTAACTATAAGTTTTTTACAAAATCTGTGAATGCAGTTAAAAATGTCCCAAAAAGTTAGGGAAGGTCTTTTAAGAACGTTTTGCTGTAACTGCAACGGTTAAGGTACTTGCCCTTACTGCCCCGTTTCAAAAATACACCCTGTATATTACCCTTATTTCAATGAGCTCACCGGGGCAACTACTACAATTATTTACAATCAATACAATACAATATACAAAATAGTTAATACAATTGTCCTACCACTTGATGACACTATGAGGGCTTTTTTTTATGTACTCTATGCTGTGAGGTATAAAATTATGTATTTTGTCATTTAAAAATTTGTTCAAGATATAGTAGCATTTTTTTATCAAAAAGGTCCTTAGATGTTTCTTAAATAGAACAATATTCATGGCCCTGATTTCATGAGGTAATTTTTCACTATAATGCTCACCTGGCTTTCTCCACAAAATGCTGTGTCCATCCTTATCAAACTTAAAACAGTTTTAATCACTTAATTCAATATAAACTTATAATTACTACATTTAAGACCAGTCAAAATCCAAAAAATCCCTCAAAGCTTATTCTATGTTGGCGATGACGATTAGACAGTAAAATCTTCTTTGCTGGTTTGGAACATCTTAATCCCGCAGCACGCAAATGGTTTCGGACAGTTCGAAGACAAACACCATAGTGTAGTCGCAGTAGACCGGGCAAGCAAATGAATTAGCCATATGGGTGGCCACCACATCTTTGTGCCACGAATTCGCATCGATATAGGCAATAGCCTGTGGGCCAGGCCGACGAGGATCTGTGTCCAAAGTTTGCATACCGGTGGATTCACAACTGCACAGTTCTCCTCTGTAAACAATAATTTGAAGATAAATAACTAAATCCACTTTATAAAAATATAATACATACTTGAAATTAAAATATAAATTTGGATCACTTACCGAAATGTTTAGACGTCTCGCAAATTCACTAATTGAAATATTTTGTTCATGCAGAACAATATTTCCGCTCTCAATAGCGTAGTCAGGTGACTATTATTTATATTGTATAAGTAATTAAACAAAAAAACGAGTAGGTAATCTATAAGATCTAAGGAATGGCACAACAATCCGTAGTTAATAAGTTTCGTCAGTAGATGCAATTTTATTACCAATGACAAACTAAAATAATTAATCATAATGAGGGTAGATTCAAACACTATCCTAACGCGATAAAAGTTTCGGTCGCGATTTACAACAACTGTGGCAAAATAGTTGCTTACGTTTTGTATGAGAGTAGAAACCGGAAAAAAATAGGTAAATTATATATTTGCGAATATAAGCTTTAATGAGCACGATATAAAGACTCAAATGAATTATTTACATAAAATCTGTCGACCAAAGGGGCGACTGTTGTGTTTTGTGTGAGTGTAGAAATGAGTAACGGTAGACAATAATGTGTGTAGGTAAGCATTAAAAGAACAAAAAATGTGAGAACAAAAAGTGCAAAAATAAACTTTAAATCAAATTTAATAAAGATTACTTTACATTGCAATTAATGTAACTCAAAATGAATCACAATAATATCTTTATTTTGTTTCCATTAGAGTTTACTTTCGCATATATAATTTACCTACTATATTTTTTACACTATTTATACGTCCACACAAATTTGTGTAGAAGTGTGCCCTGCACAGCGAGCTCGTGGTCCGACTGTACATAGGTACATAAGCAAAACCAACATTTTACGCTCAATCGGAACTGACCAGCTATAAATAAACGTTATTCTAGTTACGTACATAAATAAGGTTAATGGTTAGATATTTAGCTTTCCATTGTTTCCTAAGAAATTGGCTAGATGACTGATTAATGTAATTGAAACACCTCTCGATATAAGAAACATCAATAAAATTAATTTCACAATAATAATAAACTTGCCCAAACGCGTCAAACAAATGGCTACAAAGACGTCACTGCCTTGTAGCTTGTAAGCGAATTATACATTTTGTTTCATACTATACGAAATATTGCGGTTATGATTATGGTTTTATAACGAAAGTTGTTCAAAATTGTGTGGGTTGTTTCATAAAAACTTAAAAAGTACTTAAAAATGGACGTGCCCATAAAACTTTCAATGATAATAAAATGAAGACTGACTTAAAGTATGGAACTAAACATTGTTGTATTTGGTTTCTGTTTACCTAAATTTTGATAGGGTATTCATATTTATTACTATTGGGGCACCAGTCATTTATATGCCCCATTCTTCGCACTGTGCTTAAGCATTATAAAACATTCAGAAACAAGATGTTGCCAGATGGCCGGGACTTTTACGAGTTCCCCTGTTATGTTTAGGACCCATGGTATAGGTGTGAGCCTATCTCCATCCACCGTGCATAATTCCAACTCCGTGCTGCTGTTGTGAATTGCCTGATGGAAAGTTAACAAATAACACTTTGCCCGATCCGGGAATCGAAACCGAGACATCGCGGCGAGAAGCGCACACGCTAACCACTAGACGATCGAGGCAGTTGTAAATTTAATATGTAATGTAATAGGTATTGTATATACTTGTATAGTAATTATAGTATATGTTTTAATATGTATATCATAAAGTGCTCGCATTGGGTTTCGGTTTGTTTTTATGATTAGGCTGTATAATAACATAATATACGGCTAGTTTTTGTAGGAGTCACAAATAACACAAAAGGCACTATGATCAAACAGAACAATTCCTTACACGACTGGAATTGAAAGTATGATTTTAGTTTTAAGTTCTAGTTTTAATAAATAGTTGTGATCTCATTGTTACTCTTAGTTAATATTAGATATTATATCAGACTAGATTAGATAAAAACCTTCTGCAGGACAGGCCAAGCCTAGTGCAGGAGATTTTTAGTACATTATCTAATAGATATTACTGTTATTAATATTATAAACACTGTAAGATAATAAGCATAATAGTAAAGAAAATTTTAAATGGTACTGAATATTTTTTTTTTATGCGCACGAGACCCCTGAGGCAGCATAGAGGTACCTAATGATAATAAATAAATAAACATAGCAGGTGAAGTGTGGCTGTCGTACACCTCTGCCCACCATAAGAGTGATAAATTGTCGTGATGTACGTAGCATTGCATTTGCTTATGGCCCACAATAAGTACTTCATGTTAGGGCATTTTTAGCAATAACCAATCACCTGCACGCGTTGCGGCGAGTGTGAGTGCCGAGAATAACTCCAACTGGCTCGTGCCGGTTAAGGCCGGTTCGATGGCAATAAGGGGCTAGCAGGCCAACGAGGAGACCAGCGTCCCATCGACAGCGGGGACTTATTCGCGATATTGAATAAAAAAATAAAATTTACTTATCTAAATAGTAGTTTAGTAATATTTTGATCGTTTTGTAAACTATTATATTTTACGTAAAAAATGGATAAAACCAACTAAATAACGATGATGATATTATGTATGTAGTCATTAGTAGTTTATTTTCTTCTCTATAATTATCACTTTATTGTACATTTTTATTTACCCTCAAAAAGTATCTCTTTCCTCTAGCATTTAAAGGTGTGCTGGCAGAAAACCCATTTTAGTGGTTAAGCTCGCCTTGTCCAAATTGTACCTAATATTATTGTATTGTATTTCATGTATTTTGTTATTAAGAATTAATATGCGAAAATCGTGAAAAAAAATAAAATAGTAAAACCGTGCATATTACTAAAATTACTGAGATTACTGAATGCTTAGCCACCAGATGACACTTAGATGATGATTAGAAATAGGCGGCTCTGATTGGACGATAATCAAACTCAGCCAGCTATACATAACAGATGTCGGTAGGATGATAAGCCAAAGAAGGAGTACCTACCTGAAATTAACGATAGCTACAGGGTCTTTCAACAAGGACGGGACGATGTTAAAATTGAATAAAACAAGATGTGTGTGAGATATTAACAAAATTTATTTTTTATTTGAATGGCCCATTTTTGCCATTATGGATGGAATATGACATCGTTCAAATGTCCGCCGCGGCTTCGTATGGTGGCACGAATCCGAGAGGTCAATTTTCAATGACTCTGCTGCATATATCCGGCTGAATCTGAGCGATAGCCTACGTTATGTTGGCTTTCAGGGCAACGGTCGATTGTGGCTTATTGGCATAGACCTGCGACTTAAGAAAACCCCACAAGAGAAAGTCTAGCGGAGTCAAATCACACGATCTTGGTGGCCAATTCACGACACCTCTGCGAGAGATAACCCTACCCTCAAACCGTTCATGCAGAATGTCCATTGTATCGTTCGCTGTGTGGTAAGTAGCGCCATCTTGCTGGAACCACATCTCGTTCACGTCCATATTGTTCAATACAAGCCAAAAGAAATTGTTTATCATTGATCTGTGACGCTCGCCGTTGACGGTGATGGCCTCGCCAAGGTCGTTTCCGAAGAAGTACGGACCAATGACGCCGCCAGACCAAAATCCGCACCAAACAGTAACTTTTAGTGGATGCATTGCCACCTAGTGAACCTCATGTGGGATGTGGTCATCCCATATACGGCAATTTTGCTTATTAACAAAACCATTCATCCAAAAATGTGCCTCGTCGCAAAAGATTATTTTTCTGAAAAGTCGGGATCCTCTTTCAATCAATCCAATTAAATTTTGATAATAAAGTTTTAGCATTTGCACATGCTGCTCAACCGTGTAACTTGCCATGGTGATTTGACATCAGTTACTGAATAAGAAAAAACATATTTGACAAATGCTGCCAAAACGAAATGGCCGCCACAGATTATTAACATCGACCCGCTCTATTTTAAAGACCCTTTATATATCTTGTTTCTTCACACTTATGGCCTTAATATTTTGGAGAAAGGGATAAACATAACAATTAAATAAAAAGATTAAAAAAGTCCCCCAAAGAAAAAAAAAAAGTTGATATTTAAAAAGCAATAAATAATACCTTCCTCTTATTGAGCCATCAAATTGGATCGAGTAACACCTTTTTATGCATATTTTAATAATTATAGACATAAATACATAAATGGCTAGCACGATATATCTAAATAATGTTTTCGTTATAAAATGGTAATATAATGTCACGGCGGGGCTTGAGATTTTTTGCACAGTGAATTTTTATATTTTAAATTTTATTTAAATCTTTTAAAACTGAGTTTAGTTTAGTTAACGATTGTGAGCAGTTTTGCGATGTACACTTTTTGTTCAGCCATTTTTTATCCCACTCGGGTATATTTGAAAATATTCGATTCTTTATCCCCACTATTACCCCCATTTCTTGTAATTGGCTGAACTGATAAATAAGCCTTTAACTTTTAAACTTAAAGTCAAACATAGCTAAGAACCACCGCAAGGCAACTGACGCTCGAAAGAAAAAAACCGGAAAAAAAAGACGTGCGAATATAAGGTTGTTGCACTGACATATTTTGTTACTGTAAGGCAACTATTGCGTAGTGCTTGGCTGCAACTAGGTTGCCTTTTCAAATGATTCTTAACAACAGGTGAATGAAGCCTTTACAAATGACACACTGCGTATTATTCTAGGATATTTAACGAAAGAGTCCACGCTGATGTCCAATCCGCTGTCTGTTGGACCGCAGATGGCTAATTGACAGAGATTCCGTATAGAACCGCTTTATTTATGGTGATGAAACTTCGCAGATTTATTATTGGTCGATACGACGGCTAATAACAATGCCGTCCTTATTAATATTTATAGGTATGCCTCTTTAATAACATTTTATTTGTTATAAAACATATGAATAGTTCACTTTGTTAGTGATATTAACTGTCGCGTCGTACAGGGAAGTTAGAACATAATAAAGCCTAGTAAGCCTACATTACGTTTTACTATTTCTTGGCGGTATGTACGCGTCCAATAATTGCGTCGATCAAAGTTTTTAAAATTAGATACCCACCGCTTTTAGTGCTGTACAACTCATACACTTCATTGTTATCAAGCAAAAATGACACGCACTTCAATAAAAAATACTATGAGAACTCGAGATGAAAACATTTGCATTGTACTTCACCCTTCAAGCTTGTTCACAATTGAAGGTCAAAATAATTCTCGATCAACTATCTCAAGATGAATCGCCTCCAGGAATAAATCAGAACAGCTACAATGCAACGAACATAAGTGATTTCAACTACACTTCCTGTATAACAACAGCAAATTGCACACTCCAATGCAGGCAATTGATCCTGCACATTGATTGTGTGATAAAATATAGTGCAGGTACCCAAACTGCGCCGCAGCACCCTCGTGCGCGTTAGAATGTAAAGAGGAGAAGGGGACAGAAAAGAAAAAAAAAATCTTCCTAACGACACACCTAGAACGACTTTTATTTCTCGTACAAATACATAATCACTACACCACTACTTCATTTATAAAAGTTCATAATAATGGTTTAGTCCTTTCAACTTTTCTAACAATGTGGTGTCAAGGAGGTGGATGTAATAAGTTAGTACAATGTTAAAAATATATATTATATATTTTTAACATTGTAAAAAATATACATACAATAAATATATACAAATGTTAAAAATATATAATATATATTTTTAACATTGTACTAACTTATTACATCCACCTCCTTGACACCACATTGTTAGAAAAGTTGAAAGGACTAAACCATTATTATGAACTTTTATAAATGAAGTAGTGGTGTAGTGAGACTACTTTTAAAGAACACAAGATCAAAGTA
Source organism: Hypena proboscidalis (assembly GCA_905147285.1). Taxonomy (NCBI): domain Eukaryota; kingdom Metazoa; phylum Arthropoda; class Insecta; order Lepidoptera; family Erebidae; genus Hypena; species Hypena proboscidalis. The sequence goes on from LR990126.1 coordinate 32,394,378, forward strand.
TAATTTTCGATAATAGCGACAATAAGATAGATGTTAATGGACATAGGTATTCGTAGCATAAATTAATTTAGTTTGTCAATATCAAATTTCTCATTCATTCATTAGTCTCTAATTTTATATCTAAGTGTTGATAGTAGTCAAAATATATTCAATGTACAGAATTTTACCCTCAACAGTTACTTTACCCCCTTAGGAATTGAATTCCCAAATATCTCCGGTATAGGCTCTGCGTTGATGGTTCAGTCAGTCGGACGAACAATATTATATATGAATAGATTGATAAAAAAGATTAGATGTCTGATCTAAATGGCAATAATTATTTTGAATATTGATTACACGGGTAAGGCACGCTAAGGGCACGTTCCTTAGGCGTCGGGCGCGCCAAAAAAAACATGGAAATGTTTAGTGCGTTTATGGAGAGGCGGGTTGGCCCGCTTATGTTCAGGTAGCCCGGCAAGCTGTGCGCTCTGCTTGATCGTGGATGTGCCCTAAGCCGCAGTAGTACTAACATTGCAGCTAGCAACCAGTAGCGTCAAGTTGCCGTGGCCACCAGCGCATTTTTTGCCTATCTACCTATATACATTATTGTAGTTGTAACGGAAGGGGTGTCAACTAGCGCTATTGTACTAAAAGTAAGTGTGAGGCGAACATAACTTTGGGAACCCTCGATACAGTGGATTACTTGGCCTTGGGCAAACGAGGGGCTTCCTGTTGATGCCCCACATCGCTATCACCTTGGCTCCAATCACGGCCCGTGACAATGGCAGCTCCGATGCCTGATTTATTACTATTGCACTCTTCACGTAATTGTCTGGGAGCGCGCGTTCGAAAGACGTTATTCAATCCTATATGCAGAGTGGAATCAAAGAGCACTTACTATCAATATAGAGAGGAAATTAAAGCAATTCTGCCAAAACTCGCGGAGGAGTGAGGGGGTACATTGTGCCGCGCAAATATGATTTGACACTAGTTTTATATAACCTGCGAGAGCTCTATCACATTTGGCTGGCAGCGGGGGGTCCGCCTGACAATGACTAGTCCTTTTGGTTTAATTGTCTAAGGGTGGATTATTATTTGAGAAAAGTGCATAATAATGGTGCCTCTGCGAATAAAATGCAACTCGTTAAGGTTCTTACATTCAAATCTAGGTTAGACTTGAACGAATGGACAGCCTTAAGCACCTTATTTTAATTAAAAAAAATCGCATTCAATTACCCATGTTTATAGTATAACTCAAATAAAAAGCTTTTAAATACCTAATCACGTCATTTAATAAAAAAAACAGTTATTTTTTTAATATTTATTCTAACATTTCACAAATAGAGAAATGAACATAGACATTTGTTTATTTAAAGAACACAATTCCTTCATGCCCTTTATTTAAATTCCCAATTTTTTACTAAACAAGTAATTTTAAATAAATATTTAAAATACTGTAGTTTACAAGACGACCTCAGCAACTTCTTTAATATTAAATACAGTTACAAAATTATACAGCATGAGGGTAATTCTTCGAAGACAATCGTGGCGTCGTTTCCGTGGCGCGATATTTTAAAAGATGCTTGCTGCCTTTTTTGTTTGGTGATAGGATTTGATGTTTTTATGTCAGTTACAAAACTGAAGAATAAACCTTGCCACGAAAATGATGCTAACAGTGTAACGAAAATTCACATATTTATGAACACATTTTTACAAATTGGTATAATTACCTGTAAATAAAATCATTTCACCGCCTTAAATAATATAATATTGGCAATCAAATATAATTTAGGTGTCGATTATTTACATAAATAATTTACATAAAAAGACAATAAAGCCCAATTTAACTAGTTCCTGATAAGGTTTCGAAGTTTAGAGCTGGTTAATTCTGTAAATTTCTAAACACATTTGATATTTCATACGTCAAAAAAGTTCCGTAAGGTACCATGGACTTATACGGCATTTGCGAAACTGGCCCTGAGGACGTATCTAGTATTTAATTAGTACAAATTCTTACATGTACTACAAGTAAGTCATCAATAAAGTTGATAGACTGCAGATGTTATTTCAATTATACTACTTTTAAGGTACAATGCCTTATAGTAGGTAACATAACATTTTGAAAATTCAATTTTTTTTTTAATTTTTACGACTGATACCAAACGAAGGTACTTTTAAGCCGCTTTTATCTACATATAATAATAAAAGTCATAGGGGTTAATCTTTAACTTCTATCTAATCATATATTAATATGCAAATTAATCAAACAATTTTTTAATGAACACTCTTTTCTGGAGCAGTTGCTTTCGGCCTTAGCTAGACATTTATAGAAACATTCGTACTTATAATAATAAATTTGGCATCTACACTTGGTACAAAATTAATTCCTCATATTAAAAAACGGAATTCCTTAACGGCAATTAACTAACTAGAATAAATGAAAATAAATATTTATCCTGAATATAATCTATGTAACGTTATGATAGAGACACTTAACTTTAAACAACGTACTATTGGAAATGGAATCTCGAAAAACAAATGCATTTCAATATGAATAACATAATTAAGATCAAATAATTAGGATAATTATAAAAGAAAAGCAGGATTTAAATAGGTACAATTTATATAGAAAATATTATTATTAAACATTTATAAATATATATTTGTCCATATTGAACATTGCCCTCGATCACGCTACTAAATATCTTGTGACTGTGTCCACTAGCAAAAGGACTAGTAAAGAGTCGAGGTGACTACTTACTGGACAAATACAATATATAATAATATATTAATCATCGACTCGTAAGAAGAAGAAGATTACAAGAAATAGTCTTGTTTTTAAAAACATACATTATATACAATTTATACAATAAAACAAATAAATATAAATTAAATATTGCTATTGTGACAATATGGGAATACTCCAGATATTGAACACAAATTCATGACTCCACAAAAATTATACACACAGCTGAATTTTGGCCTACAGCTTCATAAAGATTTTCAATAAGAATCATTCGGTCCGAGAGACATCATAATTCGCGAGTTCTCCAGAGCGAATTGGCTAATCCTTTCACCACGATGGCAAGTCAAAATAAAATTTGACTCAGCCATCGACACGACGAAGAAGAAGAGACATCATAAAATGCTAGGTCAAAGCTCGGTAAGCAATGTGTTTTTTTCATATCAACATTATATTATATCACAAAAGTAGCTATTATCAAAACGTTTATATCAAAACTTTTACATTTCGCACTTTCTGACTCATGCTAAAATGTGAAATCTCTTGCGACTTGACCACGTCGCGTAGACTTGATAATTAAACACTGTTTCATATTAGACATATAATATATCCTTAATATCTTACCAGTGTATTATATGGAATGTATGACTATTTTGTGCTGCCAAAAATTACGTAAATATCCTTTTTTAAAAGAGGTTATTTGGCATTGTTTTAAATCCACACGTGCAACGATTTAAAACTAGTAGTCCATTTAGTGTAAATTATAAATTATCCCAGTTTCTATGTAGCCATTGCAGATATTTACAAAATCATGTTTGTGTACAGTGGCATACCTTCATTGATACGATAAGTTATTTTTTGAGCTAACTTCTTTAACATGTTGCAGTTATCTGATTATAAAATCGTTTTAGTGGAACTTCACATTATTTATTCAATCAGATCAATCAGCAAATGTTGAAAGCTATAGAAGTAAGCTATATAATAACAAAATGGAACATTTAAATTTTGAAAGTATCCAAAGTTTACATGCTTTATTAATAAAACGGACATGTGAAGTTAATAAAGGTTTAAAAACAAATGAAACCTTTGTTAGTTTAGTTTGTTTTTAAGAACATGTTTTATATTTTACCCAGTATACAGATTATAAACTTTTACTTTACAATAGATATGAATAATCGCCAAAAAGGTATACTATGAATGACACTATGTATTTCTAACAACATTGAAGATTGTTATATCAATATTGAGTTACTAAACTTCTTATAATAGTTTCAACCTACTTCTAAAAAGATATAATAACTCAGCAACTTAATATTACTCATGATGAGTCGAAATGTATGTTAATGAGCATGTTTGTCTGTGAAACTTTTTGTTGACCTTGTCCATAGACTCCGAGCCAACACTTATCCCTGACGGCAATAACCGGAACTAAATATAAATGACTAATTGGCGGCGGAATAGAAAAAATTATCCTCATTCCTCATTGACAATCGGCAGCCTATGAGTAATGAATACCACAAACACATTAGCTATCCAGTATCACATAAAAAGAGACGACACTGTGCTATTATAAATGCACAATAATTCCATCAGTGATGCTTTCACAGCTAAACCGTTATATATATTTCTATGACATTTGGTACGGATATAACAGTAAAGTTTGAAAAGAACATAAGCTACTAGTAATATAAATACCATGGGGGACAAAACATAATATTTCATACGTCTAATCCTTACGATAATTTTATAAAAAAGGACAGTAGTATTAAGGAAATTTTCTCAAATCAGTCTTATGTACAGAGGTACAGTATAGTTAAATTATGTTATATTACAAAAGTCATGTTCTTAATTTACAAATATGACATATATAAATATGACATGTATAGATTATGTGTCAAGGATTTGAATTATAGGAATGTCTTATTTGGTTTTCAGACTGCGTATCCATCAGAGTTGCGCGTAGCTGCGTTGCTGATATTTTTTTTTTTTAAACCCAGCTCTGAGCTGTAGCTAGTTTTTTGATGATGAAATCAACACAGACTGTCGCAGCTCTGATGTATACGTAGCCTATTAAAGTGAGTTATTTATCACGTGCCGTATATCATTTATACTGGGTGGCGCAAAAGTAAAGACCCTATTTGGTTCAGCTATAACATTTTTTCTAAATTAGAAAACTAGATTTAGATTTTTTTAAATGTATATTTGTGCCATTAAATTTCGTACCATTAGGATTTAAAGATGATGTCTTTTAAATGGTGACCTCCAGAGTTGATACACCTTGAAGAGGATGATTTTCCTTCAAAATTGGTTATGAGTGACGAAGCGCATTTCCATCTCTCAGGGCATGTCAATAAGCAGAATACTCGGTTCTGGGGCACTGATAATCCGCGCATTATTCAAGAAACACCTCTACACCCACTAAAAGTTACTGTATGGTGTGGCATCTGTGTTGACAGAGTGATCGGACCCTATTTTTTCGAAGACGCTGGAGGCAATGCGATAACTGTCACTGGAGAACGCTACAGAACCATGTTACGTGAGTTTTTGATACCCAGTTTGGACGAATTGGGGCTGGAGCACATCTGGTTTCAACAAGACGGCGCTACGGCACACACAGCGCGCGACACTATGGACTTAGTGAGGGACGCTTTTCCAGACCGAGTTATCTCTCGTTTTGGCGATTTGCCTTGGCCTGCAAGATCACCCGATCTGACCAGTCCAGACTTCTTTCTTTGGGGTTTTTTGAAATCTCGGGTGTATGTGAACAAGCCACAGACTCTCGCAGCTCTAAAAGAAAACATTCGTCAAGAAATAACGAACATATCGCAGGAAGTGTTACGGCAAGTTATGCAAAATGTCATAAATAGGGCTCAAATGTGTATCAACTCTGGAGGTCACCATTTAAAAGACATCATCTTTAAATCCTAATGGTACGAAATTTAATGGCACAAATATACATTTAAAAAAATCTAAATCTAGTTTTCTAATTTAGAAAAAATGTTATAGCTGAACCAAATAGGGTCTTTACTTTTGCGCCACCCGTTAATACTAACTAATACTATAGGTAATTATTTGACAATGGAGTGTATAAATAATAAATCCTAATATTTCACTTGCACGCTATACTACTGACAGTGTGCGTATACTATTATATTAGCCTTTTAATTTGGTTTTGTTGACTATTATATCACATTAAATACATAGTTGTTATGCGTCCGCATAGTTACTATCTTTTGAGCCTTAGTATCAATTACATTATAATGTTGGGATTTAAGTGAATATTAATATTTAACGTGAAGCGGCTGCCATCAGACCTCCGGTCCGCGCGGCTGCGACTTAGCCACAAGCTCATCATATATATTCGGTACTGGTCATGGTGTATCTTGTTGTATTTGACGGATTGCTCGAGCCGTTAATATTATGTTTATAGGAAGAGCGCCTACTAACGTTTATACCTTGATTACATGTACCTAGTAGCGGGTACGTACGGACGGACCCTCGCCCGCGCGATCACGACCATTTATTCAGTCCTTATACACAGAGTTATTTTAATTATCGTAGACGTTAAGTAAAAAGCTCAGATAGACAATATGACTAAGCAATGAGGTAGTATACGCACGCTGCCGACGGTAAGAAATGGCATTATAGCACGCAATGCGGCGCCACTGTTGCTCTTGTTGGTTGTCACAGCAGTGAGATGTGCGTGTCCGCGTTGTGATGCAGCACGGCGGCCAGCGCGGCGTGCAGCGACAGCGAGCGGCCCGGCGCGGGCAGCAGGGACAGCACGCGCTCTTCTGACTGCGTGGACCCGTTCTCCGCGCCCGTGTACCGGGCCACGCGCGCCATTGCTGCTGCACTTATCTGAAATACGACATGTGTATTACAATACATATTATTATTGTTGGGACGAGGCTTGGGTGTTCACGTCGACCTCCGTGAATATTGTGATTGTAGCCTCATTATAGGCTCTCCTTTAGGCCAACAGCCTCCATAAATTGGAGCAGTCGGCCGATCGGGAGTGACTTGACATCATCCGGATCCAAGATATGGCGTCCCAGGATGATGCTTCGTCTATGGATCAGTGGCTCGCAGTCGCAAAAGAGGTGCAGCGGTGTTTCCACACTACACGTATGTTTTACAATACATATACTCGTATTACTTCGTGGACCCCTATGAGATACTATTGCTTCAATGAGTTGATGACTTACACTGGACGTTCCACACCTTAACAGTTTGCATTCGTACTTTTTTGTGAAGTGTCTGCCATATCCGATGTAAAATTGAAACGCGGCAATTAACTCGCAAGGCTCTCCGAAATGCATTATCAGCAAAACTAATTCATGACCCATTTAACAAATATTTCCTTCAAAATTCTCAAAGCGGTAATTTTTTTTTTTTGACAAAACGCGCGAATTTAGACTTTAGTGTTTTAAGATGAGAATCATAAATCTACTTTGTTGATAGTACACTATAAAAACCAAAAAGCTGACAACCTTGCGACAATGCTGACTTTGAAGACGAGCGTTTGTCAGATAGTTGTCGTTAATGATTATAAGAATGATCCTCCGCCGTTCTCTAAATTGTCTCTAATGCTTCAAATTTATATTTTTTATATTATTTTTTTATATTTTTCAAATAATATGTGAACAATATTCAACACACGACCGGACTTGTGCTTGATGAAGATCGAGCAGCTGTCAACGTGTAAAATAATGCCTAACCTTGTGGTGATTTTCGTATATTACCTAAAGCTACTCGGATATTTGCATCTCGCAGTCAACATTTCATGATGCTGAGCTGATGCTGAAAGGTACAACTCCTTAACGGTTACAATACGGGAATAATTATTTAAATAGCTAGAGATAGCGGATAGACAAGGCCGTTTACTGTATTCTTTTAAATTATACATCGATGAGGCGAGACGTTGAATTTGAAGATGATTTTTTTGTAAATATTACGTATTAAATATTACAAACCTGATATTCATCGTCATCATCAGCGCCGCGCGTCGCCTCAGACTTTGACGCTTTACGCTGTTTCGTCACCACGTGCAACTGAAAGGGGAATGATCGCAATCAGTATCGCCACTAAACAAGTTATGTCATAACTTTAACATTATAAGAAAATAAAACGATAAGAAACTTTAATGGAAATTGAATAAATATCTGAAAGAAGTAATAATTAAAAACTGCTTCGTTCGTCTAGTGGCAGTCCTCGCGAGGTCTCGGGTTCGATGTTGGAAAATTCTTAATAGCAGGAGTTGGATTTGTGCCCGGTGAATGGCGAAGGACTTAACCCCTATCACATGGGGACTAAATATAACAGGTGAGTGTGGGTGTTACACACTTTGCTACACCCGCCTGGGTAATATAGGCGTGATGCATTGTTATATAATAAAATCAAAATCTTATTATAATGAATTAAGGCAAGAAGAATTCATTTTGAAATAAGACGTTTTAAATTATCTTTGTATTGAGATATGACCTGTTTAGTAATACAGTTAAGGTTGAAATTATTTATCAAAAAATATTATAAAATTTGTTATTTCGAACGAAATGAAGTTTATACTAAGAAACAGTTGAAAAAGATATGGGACCGGCAGGATTTGAACCTGCGACCTTACTGCACACCGGGCAGTCGCTCTTAGCCATCCAGCTACGGTCGCCTCTTACCGACACCCTAAATTATCCTATTATAGTATCCTACCTAAGATAGGAACAAATGGATGAACGTGACGTCACGAAATGACGTATCATACAGTTGAGAAATTTAGGGTGCCGGTAAGAGGCGACCGTAGCTGGATGGCTAAGAGCGACTGCCCGGTGTGCAGTAAGGTCGCAGGTTCAAATCCTGCCGGTCCCATATCTTTTTCAACTGTTTCTTAGTATAATTTGCTAAGCATAGCTAAATGCTATAAAAATAATCGAAATGAAGTTTTATGTATGACGATTATATCTATGCGGAGTTTTGGCACAATACTTATTATCATTATTTGTCAATAATTGGGGCAATATAAGACAAACATAAATATATCTCACCTCAATGATCTGCCCTTGGTAGGGACCCAGCGAGCACGACTTTAGATCAATCATTTCTACCACACGTTCTGTTTCCGGATCCGTCACGACTAGGAACTGAAATTCAAAACACTCTCATTACTTTGGGACGCAACAATATACATTAGGAAACAATACAGGGTGTTATTGAGATAATGACGAAGCTTACCAGTAACTCAGTACATGATTCTGAGACTGAAAAATTGGTTTTTACTGATAATTCATAACATTTCCGAAGATTTTTTTCGTTTTACGCGATTTTTTACAGATTGATTATGGAAGAGTGACGTTATTCAAAACTACCTCAATACATTTACAATTTCCCCGTTCGAATCCAGATTAAAATGTGGCATGTTTTGTAGAATTTTCCGAATAAACATTTTTCATGTAGTGGTTTAGTCACGATGTCATTTACACCTTGTTTAAAGCGGAATAGGAAAAGCGTTTCAGTGTTGGATAGCCCATATCGAGAAAGGCTAAAGACTCTAACATCACGCTAAGAGCTACGAGAGCGGCGCTGCAATGTTTTAAACGGAAAAACATTGTTGAGCAGCCTTATCTACACGTTCATATTTTTTTTGTAATCGCGTATGTATTTTGTTGTGAAAAGTGTAATTTACTACTCAAGCATTTGTACCAAATTTGTAACAATGTATTATTTATACAAGATTTGTTAACATCAGCATGCGTATTAAATGGAATCACAAGAAATTTGAATTTATGTCAATCGTATATTGACCGTATTTATATCGAGGATAAGGGCCAGTTTCTGAAGTGCCGGATAGATCCTATCCGACCTATAAAATATTACATGACTGAATTCAGACACAAGTTACACATGATAAAAGAACCCAGCTGTCACTTTCATTTATGTGTGTTATATGCTTATCGTGCCAAGAAAGTTGATCTAACACCTGTGAAATTGGGGCTACGGATGCTAAATTTTCAAAACCGACAGTTCCTCTTACAGAATCACGCCACCGGCTTGACGGACCAAAAAGGTGTGTACAATAGGGATGATGGTGACGGTGGATTTATTTTCTTATTTTATACGACTTAAGTAGCGAATAGACGTGTAGTTAGTAGTATAGTTAACCAGATAGTAAATGATATCTACAGCCCATGGATGCTAACAATCTACAAAAGCAGATTGTAGATGCGTCGCTTCATCTGAGGTATCTATGTATCATGTGCAAGGAATTTCAGGGCCTGATCTCACCATCAAATCGAGCACTGCTATTTAGCAGTAAGTTAAAAGGGAGACGGCGGTGCTTTCTCCGTTTGGGCCTAATTTTGACTCTATAAAACAGTAAATTCCTCTATAGCACGATTATCTTGGTGTACTAGATAGTGGAGTGGGTAGTGTACCTGCCTGCTATGCTGAGGTTTGATTACCGTTCAAGACAAATCTTTGTGTGCATGAACTGTTTTCTATGTATAATAAGTATGTATTTACAAAACACAAGTATATATATGTATTAGTATCAGTTATTTTAATACCCAGAGTAAAGGTCTGCTTAGTTTGGGACTAGGTGACGTTGTGTGTATATTGTGTGATATTTATTTATTATAATACCTTGTGCGTGACGAGCAGCTGCAGCGGCGCGTTGTCGAGCATGACGTCGAAGCCGACGAGCGCGTGCAGCTCGGCCAGGCGGAACATCCAGCGCACGCAGTCACGCCGCCAGCCCAGCGGCGCGCGCGATTCTTCCAGCGACCACGCTGAGCGAGGCTGGAAGGGAATCTTTGTATGAATATTTTGACTATAGACCTCTGATAATACTCTGATTAGTCCATAAGCTACCGTGTGTGCCAAATTTCATCAATAGAGACCCGTAGTTCCTAAATGAAAAACTAACCAACATACACTCATGAATCTACACATCTTTACTTCTTCGCATCTTCTTCCTATGTGTCAATGGCATTATGGTTTCTCATTTTTTGTTTATATTGTTTTTGCTCAGTAGGTAGCAACTTCTACTCCCTTGCTTGTGGCTTGCATTAGGTCTTCACGGGCACATGCAAAGGGAGACAACGGGCACGAAAGCAGAGGAGCCATGTTTTGAATGGGGAAACCACAATTGCACGAGATGTCATTGGTGTTTGTGATTCCCCATTTGGCTAGGTTCTCCCTGCAGCGACCAACTTGTGTCCGAAGGCGGTTGAGAGACTTCCAGATCGACAGACGTCTTTACTAACTTTTGCATTTATATTTCTTTTTCTCTATAATCCGTCTCACCACAGCGCAATATATATTAAGATTTAATTCATTATTTAATCGCATTATTATAAAATACAAGCTTCCTTACATCGATCAAAAGAAGCATAATGTCCTTCCTGAGTCTTGAACTACATCCATACCAAATTTCATCAAAATTAATTCATTCAAAATTTTGGCCCAGCCATTTAGATATGAAAGCATAACAAACAAACAGAATTAAGCCCGGATTTATAATAAAATTTTGGCAGGATTGTTTCATACCTCTGGCACGGGATCCCATCCAGTCTGACGCAGTAGGCCGTGCCCGGCATAGGCCACTAGATCAGCGGTGGCACTGAGCGGCTTGGTGAGAGCTCCCAGCAGGCCTCGGCGTAAAGCCACCGCGCTGCTCTCAGTCTCTCCCACCGCCACTCCGACTAATGGGTGGTGAGCTAGGCCACCTACGGCACCTGGAAATGAATTATACATCGTTACAAAACAATTTTCTTCAAGCATAATACCATGATAAACAGCCAAGTGGAAGACCGTAGGACTGCGAAGTCAAAAGTTTTGGATTCGAACCTACCCACAGCTTTGTCAATAAACCATTTAGATTTGTCTTTTCGGAGATATGTGCTTATTTCTATCTATCTTGAAAATTATACGCGAAGGAAAACATTGAGAGAAGACCTGTATACCTGAATGTACCTAAAAAGTGCTCGAAGATATGGAAAGCCGCACTTGGCCAGCGTGGTGGACTAAGGCCTCACCCTTCTCATTGATAAGAGGCCTGTACCCAGCAGTGGGACATGAATTAGTTACAGGACTGCCATAGTAACATAACATAAATTACGCATGGCAACTCCTATCATTACCACTATGCATACGAAAAAAAAACATAAATAAACTAGTTTGACATAAACTAGCCTTCATAAGGTAATTTCAAAAACTTACCAAGTATATTAACAGCAAAATTGGTAATTCCAGCAAGTAATCCAGCGAGGAAGCTGTCAGGCGGCCGTCTTCTAAGAGCAGCGGCCCTTCTGGCATGTTCCTCATCTCCTGCTAGAATGTCCAGGTTCCTTGCTAAGGAGCCTGCCCATGCGCTGAGCGAGCGGAGCAATGCCGCCGCTGTTGCTGACACCACGCCCTTCACCCCGCCTGTGGCTCCTCCTAGACGGCTCGCTATCGCACCTGGAGCGCCTAACAGCTCTAGACCGCCGACGACCCACCCTGTAAATAATTAAATCATTGCTTCAAGCTAATTACCTTCTTAAACGAAGGCGGTGCTACTCTTAAATATCAAATAACCGATCCTAGCAACATTTATTGAAAAATTAATAGAAACAAAGCCTCTATAAGATTTTACAAATCAGAAAGACGTACAGGTTCGTAAAGAGCATGGCGTGGATAGTAATAGCCAGTAGCGTCAGGAATAATTAAACCGCTGCGAGTCCATAAACTCATAATGAACATGACGGCGGTTGAGCTCATGTGAACGAGCTCGACGGCAGATGCACCAGTGTCTCACCTTCAAACTGGCACCAAATTGTAGTGCTTGCACTGAATTCTAGTTTGGTGGTGAGAATAGGCCCTTAAATTACTGACACATGAGGCGTATCGCCGTAATAAATAAATAATAAATAAATTGTTTATTCTCTCTTCACAAAATCAAATAAAATTAAATCCTATATCAATGTAATGCTCAGATAAAGTAACGCATCTACAATGAAAAAGATATGGGACCGGCAGGATTTCCACCTGCGACCTTCTGCACACCAGGCAGTCGCTTTACCAACCAGCTACGGTCGCCTCTTGCCAGGACCCTAAATTTCTCAACTGTATGTTACGTCATGTTCATCCATCTTTTTCTATCTTAAGGGTAGACTCTGCACACATATAAAGGTATTGCTGTCTCTATCGGTCTTATATATAAATGTGTGAGTGAAAATACATGTTGATGTTCAGTTGTTACTCAACGGTTCAATACCTAGGATTTGTTGTTTGATAAGTCTGCCGATATTCAACAAAATTTTGTTGCTATGGTAACAATGGCGAGATTTGTATGTGGAACAGGGATGTTTATTGTTCCACAGTCAGTTGCATTATGCACTAGTCGACCAACTAGTCGACTAAAAATCTACTAAATATAGATAGATATTCTATACCTTTAGGCATAATTCAGACTAAGAACTTACGACGCTGTTTTAACAGGCGGGCAGGCAACTAAAAGAGATAAAAAAAAACCGACTTAAAAAAGTAGGTAAACTAAAAAGCAAAAAATAAATTTACTTCGCACAAAATAATACGTTTTTTCATTTAGTTAAATAGAAATTATTAAATATTTATTTTATAATTCTGAAGTCGGTGCCAAGTAATAACAACCTTTCTACAATATCAAATTACAGTTCACACAAAAAGGGAGGCGTAGGTGTTCTAGTGCGCGGTCGCCCAGTACTGGTACTTACCACAGAAATATAACTAATATTCAGTCAGAAAAAGTTGTTAGAACGATTGATATTATCTATACAGAGTTATTAATTGTTTACTTGGCACCGACTTCAGAATTATAAAATAAATATTTAATAATTTCTATTTAACTAAATGAAAAAACGTATTATTTTGTGCGAAGTAAATTTATTTTTTGCTTTTTAGTATACCTACTTTTTGAAGTCGGTTTTTTTTTGTTAAAAATTATTTTATTTTACGATTTTAAGTGATGGGTAGACCGAGCAAGAATGTTTCTCAAATGAGGAGGCGACGGTTACTTGAGACGGAAAACTTATTAATAATAGACAAGAATTAAATTCTTTCGCCTGACTATTGAGGGTCACGACCTTCCATCATCAGCTCATTTGACACAATAACTAGCAGTAGGAATACGCGTACAGTAGTGAAAGAATTATCCTTAACCTCCTAACTATTGAGGAGTTGACCTTCCATCATCAGCTCAACTACATAAAATTATTGCGACCAAGCGTAAATCCTGGCCTCGATTAATAAAATATGAGGGTTGCCCCCGATTTCTCTGGGATCCCATCATCAGATCATGACATGCTGACAATGGTACCACCTTTGAAATATCTGCGTTCCAACAGCTCACTTGACATCATAACTAGCAGTCTGAATATTATGTGTACAGTAGTGAAAGAATTATCTTTTAACTCCAAACCATTGAGGAGTTGACCTTCCATCATCAGCTCATTCACATAAAAATACGTAAATACTGCTGCAGCTTTGAAAAACACACTAAAAACATTACATGTGCCTATAAAATTCGAGGGTTGCCCTCGATTTCTCTGAGATTCCATCATCAGATCACGACATGCTGACGATGGGACCATTTTGGAATCATCTCCTGTCTAACAAAAAAAGAATCATCAAAATCAGTTCATAAACGACGGAGATATCCGTGAACAAACATAAAAAAAAGCAACATATATACGAATCGAATTGAGAACCTCCTCCTTTTTTAGAAGTCGGTTAAAAAGATTTCACGTCGCGTTTTACGCCATCGGTTTTTTTTACATAATAATATTTATATTTATACATATCTTCATTATGTGGGCCTGCTGGAAATATATTAAAGATTAGCCCAGCAATTTAAAATAATCATGATTATAATGAACTTAAAAAGCTGATCTGTTTATGTTGTTGCTTTTCAGGTTCATTTGCATTTATCCATACAATTTGTCTACATCTATCTTGGGCTATATAAACTGGACGCAACGCGACGACGCGACGCGCGACGCAGTGCTTCTGTGTCTATGTCACAGAATACAGATAAATATGAAGCTAGCTAGTCGATGTGAGTTGAGCCTAAGGATATAGCGCGTCCTTATTCTGTAACATGATTTAATTTTGGCGTCCGTATTCAGTTTGATTTTGATGATGATGTACAGTCGAGTTCAAAATTGCCATGAGGTTTACAGCAAGGGTAATTATTGTCGCTTTCGCAATACGTCCAATTTGAGTTCGCGTCAAGGCGTCAAGCCTTGCCCGACGCCCACGCATGAAAATAGAGGCTATAGACACAAATTTGATATCAATAAAACTTTGCGTGTTTTTTTTTTTTTTTTTTGAAAAGCTTACTAGCAATTTGCAAATACAAATTACTAGTATTCTTGTTAACCCCCTGCAGCTAAGCTTAATTCGCTTGTGATAAGAGGAAGTTTTACGTCCGTGGTGTAATGCCCAGGATTCGAACCCACGACCTCTCGATCGTAAGACCGATGCCTTATCCATTGCGTCACGGCCGCTTAATTAAGCGGGCTTTGTCAACAAAAAAAACATTAACACTCATCAAGATCGATTAAACGATTTTATTTTGCAGGAACAACAGACCGACAGACATTCAAAGTTACTTTGGGATTTATAATATCACTAGTTTCTTCTGCGACTGCACCCACGTAGTATGTCGATAGTATGTAATTGCATCAAAACATTAGTACTATAATATAATAGTGATAGTACCGTTTAACTCTTGATTCTGAGTGTTTTCTTTATTTAAATAATAAAACAAAGTTTAGAAATGATACTGTATTATTTAGGGTATATAATAATAATATTTAATAATATTGCTCTAATATTTAGCACATTGCGTTTCTCTTGAGACAGTGATAAAAGAATTGCATTATTCTGCAACATGGCATTCGTTATTTATCTAATAATTCTTACTTTCTTCAGCTCTATTTTACGTTTAATCTTATTCATTTTTCGCTCTCGTGAAGTATAAGCTGACAAATAGGCCAAGTCTCTTCTTTTCATTCTGCGGTTCACTAAAAATACAGAAATGTAAATAATTTACCTCAGCACAAACTCAAATGACAAAAATCTTTATTACTATGCGGTTTATATGCTGTAAATATATTTATCTTATTTTTGTTCAAATTTGCTGAAACGGTTATGTATTTGATTGTACATATGAAAGAACAAAAATGACATGCACGATATAATGACATTACAATTTAAGTATTTGTAGATATAATGATATATTTACTATGTAAATAATTAACAAAACACAATGTAAAGATTGTTTACCCATATTTAAGTCCAGAGAAACCATTTAAATATTATAATCAACATTATAAAATACAAGTGTGACATATGATATGACACAAGCGAATTGCAATGAATGACACTGTAATTAGGCCAAGAGCTATGCATTTTAAATGAATATTGTATCTGCATAGTTATTAATATGCATGTAGAAGGTTTTAGGTTTCGAAAGCATTTAACGATTATTATTATTACTCCAACTCAATGATAAATTAACAAGACAATTAAACGTTGTCTTTTCAAAGATAATGTGACATGTTTCTATAGATACTAATACTCTGCTCGGCATATATAGCTGACTATTAATTTATAACAGCCCTTGAAAGTATGGGGTGATTAGGGACGTGATAAAAATAAAAAAACAGACTATGATCAGCCTCATCATTTACACATTTTAACAGTCAATCGTTTTAACATTTACACTTTGTCACAATAGTACAATTGTATACAATTGTCTTTTGAAATAATATATAAATAACTATTAATAAGTTATTCATGCAAAAAACAATCATTGTTTTCAACTAACTGTTTTATTTCTGTTATTCGTTTAGACTTTGGTACTTTTAACCCATATGCCATGTATACAGCTCAGTCCCTAAATGATTATTTACATAAAAATATAATTCAATTATGTTTATAAAGAACGAAAAGATTCTGCAGCTAGATCTCGGACTATAACTTGTTGCAGTCGTGAATGTCAAAAAAGGTTCAATGCAGTTCATTGCATACTCTCTGGTCGGTAGACTATGGTATGTCATATCTCGGCTTGGTTCGGTATCTCACTGGCACCCCTCCTTCACTTCCGAGTAGCTAACGAATGGCTGCCTCACCCCCTTCAATGAGTTGAGATAGATATTGTAATTTTCTTTAATTTGTAATATGGTATTTGATGAATGAAAATGAGGTATTTTGATGATAATTATTGATAAAATAGAAAGTACATTATATTTACGAGGGTCCTTCGTTTCGAAAACTTGTAATAATCTGTTGTATAATACTAAAAAAGTCGCATTTGTTAGGGCGTTCAAAACTACGGATGTTTGGATGCCTATAATTTTTAAAATAGACAGACTAAAGATAATTTGAAATCGAAGGAACATAGATAATCATGTTTTAAATTTACTGTGCAAAAATTATAACATTGTGATGAAAAATGTAAAAGATACAACCAGACTCATTTTGTATGAGAATTCCTTACCGGGAGTTCCCTCTTAAGTAGGATACAAACCAACAGGGCGAAGATACATTCAGCACAAATGTTGTAAAGAATGAATGCGTAAGTTATTTCCACTTCATATTGATTATTTTGAACTGTTTGTTAGTATAATTTGCTAAGCATAGCTAAATGCTATAAAAATAATTAACAAGAAGCATCTACAATGCTTTTGTTAAATCTGATTGTTGATGTTAATGGGCTAAAGTTATAATTTTATCTAGATTGTAGCAAAGTTTACCTGCTCCCAAGATGGCGGCGGAAAGGTAGTGCACAGTGAGTGCGTGCGTGAGTCGGTCGGTTGACGTCATCATGTCGTGCAGCTTGAACGCACTCAATCGTAGCGGGCTCTGGTCTAACGCGATGTACATCCGTACCTAGCAACAATATGACAATTAATAAATAAACTAGGGTATATGGAAGGGTAGCGGCAGTAGGATTCAGGCTCACTAGGCTGCTTGCTTCGCGCCGCAAGCCTAGTGAGCCATTAAGCGAAAACAACTGTTTTAGAATTTTTGCACTGCGCCCTTGTTGTCTAACTAAGGCAGTTGTCCCACCAACGACGAGAAAACGACTAACTATCGGCTATTTTCTCGCTCAAGAAACGTACAATAGATATACTTTCCGTGTGAACAAAAGAGATGCATATACAAACAGTTGATCGCTGACTGTTCACACTGCCGGCAAGCACTCGCTTCACTAGTTTGTCGCTGAGCGACAAGAGCTATGAGGGATAACACTCGCTCGGCGATACTCGCCAAGCGATTAGAACTCACGCCGAGAGATCAACCAGTGGTCATTTCTCTACAGTGCGTATCTGTATCCACCTCACTCGCACACTCGCTTATAGTCGAGCTACACAAATATCGGAACTACGCACTCGCTCACCCGTGTCTCGCTAACTCGTTTCTAGTTCTAGCTCTACTCGTTACTCGTTTATCGTTGCCGGTGAGACAAATGCCTAACAATGCAAGCCACTATGCCCTGGTCACTAAGCAAGCTACCCGGCTGTCCGGCTAATATCCAAGGTATTCGACGCTATCAACGGTGGCTCCAGGAAGTCACAAATATTGACAGTGAATGACGGATATAACTTTACAATTTTTTTGGAAATAGACTTAATAATAATAATAATAATGCCGGTCGGAGTGGAAACCCAAGAGCGCCCGCAGGACTCTCAGCTCTGTTCTTGCCTTAACCGGCCGGTCAGAGAGGGGTCGCCAGAGCAGAGATGCTCGGGGGTGGAAGTGTCATTTTCAAGGGCATAACTACGAGGAAACCCGCTCCGGGTTATTGGGCTAGAACCTAGGCTCGCGATGGTGAAATCGGCGCCGCACCGCTCGACACCCCAAGCCGCTCACGACAATGTTGCGCCCTGTCGCCTGAATGGCTTTGCCTTGGGTGAACGATTGGGGGGCCCATGATAGTGAGTTGGCGAGTCACCGCCTGCTTATTTTTCCGTGTTTTACATGTGCTATTAGGGCAGGCGACATAGGAAATCCATAGAACCAGTTTTAATTAAATTAGCAATTCACTACCATAGATCCAATTATTTAGTCTCCATTATTCTGCAATAGTTCTGCACAAACCGGGGACTGTCCTTGGGCGCATTTATATAGTGTGAACAGGGATAGTCGTCGGTTTGTGTCCCATTTCACTTTAGATTAAAATGTTTATTAGGCCTCTGCGCTGTTGGCTTCGGCCCCACGCATGCCTTCCAAAGTACCGGGACTCCATAGTCCCGTGTTATGGAAACATAAACTACATAATAATAATATAAAGAGCATACAAACCGCAGGGCAGCTTGTGGCGAGCTGAATGTGAGTGGCGACACTGCGGTCCTGATTCCCCAGAGAGTCGGTCAGGGACTCGTCTCCGGCTTGCCTTCATTGGCCGGTCGGAGTGGAAACCCAAGAGCGCCCGCAGGACTCTCAGCTCTGTTCTTGCCTTGGTTGGCTTGTCAGAGAAGGGTCGCCAGAGCAGAGATGCTCGGGGGTGGAAGTGTCATTTTCAAGGGCATAACTACGAGGAAACCCGCTCTTGGTTATTGGGCTAGTAATAAGGTATTAGCCCAATAACCTCGATGGTGAAATCGGCGCCGCACCGCTCGACACCCCAAGCCGCTCACGGCAATGTTGCGCCCTGTCGCCCGTATGGCTTTGCCTCAAGTGATAGTTTGGGGGGCCCATATAGTGAGTTGGCGAGTCACCGTCTGCTCATTTATCCGTGTTCATTCATGTGTTTCAGGGCAGGCGTTAGTTTTTTAATCCATAGTCTGAGACTTCCGGTCCATAAGCATCTCACTACAATAGACCAGATTTTTAGTTACCATAGTTTGCAATAGTATAACACAAACCGGGGGTTGTCCTTGGGTGCATTTCTATAGTGTAAACAGGGATGATCGTCGGGTTGTGCCCCATCACATTTAGATTAACGCGTTAATCGGGCCTCTGCGCTGTTGGCTTCGGCCCCACGCATGCCTTCCAAAGGTCCGGGAATCCATATTCCCGAGATACGGAAACGTTAACCACATAATAATAATAATAATAATATATTTATTTCCAAAAATTACAGCTAATTTACAAACTAAAACATTTACACAGAAATTTTCACACAAAGTTTATGAACACTGATACCCATGGTAAAATCTAACTTGTGTTATGGGTATCAGGCCACAGCAAGTTATAGAACACAATAAGTTTTGCACTTACATAGTAATTATACAGTAGTTATACAATTCATACTCGTACCTATATTAGTAGTGAATGTCTGTGTGTGTGAGTGTGTATGTGTTTGTGTGTGTGTGTGTGTGTGTGTGTGTGTGTGTGTGTGTGTGTGTGTGTGTGTAAAAGATGTCCATGAGATTAAATAATGGATAATTTAAGAAGACCCTCAGTCTCTTCATATTATACATATGTTTTACATAAAAGCCAGTCTGTAACTCTTTTCTTGCAATCGGGTCTGAGAAGTGAATATATAGAACAATATCCATTTAAGGTATTATATAAATGGGAGCTTATCACACTATAATGTCTTGCAGCTAATGAGGTATTACATTTCTTATTTTGGCAGACTTTATATGAACGACGTTTTTTGAAGATGTTAGGATCGTAAACTAGTGAAGCATGTCTTTTCGTGACTGTATCTAGTACGAATAACTTTCTAACAGTAAGTACTTTGCAGTCACTGTATAGTTGAATGGTAGAGTACCGAAATGGTCTAAAAGTCATAACCTTTAAGACAGCTCTCTGTGCACGCTCCAACGGCAACATGTGCGTTTTTGCTGCTCCGCCCCAAGACTTGCATCAAGACCATAATGTATAACATATGTATAATATATATAATGTAACAACTTAAGGCGCAGTGATATCCACACATCTTTACAAACTATTGCAGGTATAATGTTTCGGCCATAGTCCGCGATATACCTCGCTAAAAAGTATATTGACTTATCATATGTTAATATAGAACATTTGGCAATAAGCCTAATGTGTGCAAAATTTTATCAGAATCTACCCCGTAGTTGAGTGAAAGTATTAAAACCATCCAGACATTCAGATACATACAATCATTGGCATTTATAGCATTAATAGGATAATGCGCTTCACCCATAGCAGCTATAATAGTTATTTGTGCAACAAGAAAGCAAAATTCGTATTTTCTTCGAGTGCTAAATTAGAGTAGGATCACGAGCGAAGTGAGAGACTCAAAAGCAAATGTGAATTACCTCGATCTCGGGTCGCACACACAACTTTTCACATCAGCAGCTCAAAAAGGTAAGCAGTGAGCAAAACACAACTTTGCTTCGACCGCGAGAAAAACTCGCAGCAAAATCGAGTTTTGCTCACTGAAAGGTCCCGAAATAAAATCAAATTTTGCTTACTGTTTTCTCACAACAAGAAAACCTTTTCGAGCTGCTGAGGTGAATACATTATTTCATTATAGCTGCCGAGTGTGAACTGCGTAATTTGTATATTACGTCATCAAGTCTCAACTCACAGCAGTATGTAGAGTCAGCGTAAGGTCCAAGGGATGCACATAAAGCAGTCGCAGCCGCAGAGGGCGTTGTACTGCTCGCTCTTCGGCCAGCAGGGCTGCGTCAAGCGGCGCTGCGCTGCCGCTGCCCGTCGTCGCTAAGCGGGAAAGCCCTAGCAGCGCGCTCACGTACGCGTCCTCGATGTACAAAGACAGGCTGCCAATGGATAGCTCCAGCTCTGTTATTTCTGGAATATTCACATTTTTTTTAATACTACCGACCCGCCCTTTCGTCTGTGTTACTCTGTAGAACTATAATATGCATAGTGTAGGGTACGTTACCTACGCTGCTAATGCTGCTGGATGCTAAATTAAACACTTTAATAACCCGGTAAATCCGTTTATTACGATAAAAGTGATTTAATGCTAATTTATGCTAATGACGATGGAAGATATGAGCTTTGCTAATAAGTAGGTACAAATGCACCCGGTTGTTGTCCGAATATGCACCGAGGTCGCCGCGCACTTGAGGCGACCGTATTAAAATAGCTTGATCAGCAATAAGGTGTTCGATCTTAAATATTGCATCGAACACATGGTTTAAACATAAAAAAAATCGTTATTAAACATTTTATCTTTTAAAAAAAACCTATCAAAAACCGTTGCGTAGTTTTAAAGATCTAAACAGAAAAACAGCGAGCAGCAATTTTGTTTTTAACCAAATAGTGACTAGCATCGCGTCTTCTCGATTTATACTATAGCCTATGTTGCTAAGTAATATGCAATACTGAAGAACTTTCTGAAATCAGTTCTGTAGTTGTAGAGTTAAATCGTAACAAACAAACAAAATATCAAATCTTTCCTATTATAACATTCGTTTCAATCATCAAGCCTTGCTCGATGATTTTTTGTTATTAAATAGGTGAGCAGGTTATCAAAGTTCGTTCCATATTGCTACCTTAACAAGTTATAAATGTTTAAAAAAATGGTAAAAAAGTAGTAAATTTATATGTATATGTATATATATATATAATATATATATATATATATTTGTAACCATATTTATGTATTCGAATTGCTGATATAATATTACTCTATGTATGTATACACATTTTCAGCACATAACTTTTTTTCAACTCTTATGTTCTTATGCACCTACCTTTGTTTTTTCTGCATCACCTTAAGGTTGACTGGTAGAAAATGCCTATGGCATTAAGTCCGCCGTTGTACTATATATTAAGTGCAAGAAGTTTTAAAATAAAATAAATAAATAACGCGACTGCGGGCAGAAAATCGACTACTCCTATTGTTGAAGTCGGATAAAATATAGCCGACGTTACCCGAACAATAATAACGAATCGATTGATAGATACATTACTAATCAAAAGCCGGATGAATAGTATAGGCACTAAATACTTGCAAATATTTTGGATTCCTTCTATCGTGGTTCTGCATTTGATCAAATCGATTTAAACAAGGCTCAAGCACATATGGTCTTTATCCTGTATTCGTTTATACGGGATAATGACCATGTGTGGTCAACCACACATGGTCATTATCCCGTATAAACGAAAAAATCTTGGACTTATGGCTCAAGCCATAAGTCCAAGATCAAAGGCAGAACCACGACAGAAGGAAGGTAATCCAAAATATTTGCAAGTATTTAGTGCCTAAAACTTTTTAGTGCCTATGGAATTTGTACAAACCTCTAAGTGTACATGAACAGGGTCGAGTACGTCGTTTTTAATACCCGACTCTGTTCCAAAACGAAAACGATATAAACATTGCATTTGAGCCATAAGAATGAAGAGTTACAAAACCAAGTTTCGCAGTACTAACCTTTGTATATCTGACTTAGTACAATCCACTTCTCCTGGTTGAGCTTGAGCACCAGGCTGGCGCTTCTATGATTGGTGGCGAACTGCTGTTTTCCCGCGAACATATTCCATATAGCGGGCCAAGGGTCCGGCTGCAGCGGCGCCGCGCGGGTTGACGCTATCACCGCGAAGTCGTACTGACCCGATTCGTATTCGAGATTGTCGATTTGGAGGTCTGCTATTGACACCATCAGTTTTGTATTCTGGAATTAATATATTTTCTTAATATACTATTGATATTGTTCTCTGTATTGCTAGTTAGTTTTAAATGAACGCGTCGATTTTAAATCTTTCATTTTGCTGAGTAGTCTACAGATAGCCAATATTCATAACATAAATATTGAACTTTTTTTAGTTTCGGCGCCCGTTTGATAAGTATAGAAGCGTCGCAACAAAAATAAACAGAAAAGACAAGGCAAGGACGAGATGTGAACACGACACTTTGACGACTGCGCCCTATTCGGAGTAATACAGTAGAAGCAAGTTTCCTTTTAGCACGTAACACTAGCGCGCCCGTTCTATTATTCGTGCACTTCACATCAGATGCGTCGCAGTTAAAGTATGCAACCGTGACGTATCTGCGCTGTCTTTAAAGCGTCCCAGTCTAACGTCTTTTCATATTGTCCTGCTCCCAAAGTTATACCAGCAATAAGATTTTCAGTTATTTAATTTACATTATAGATACCTTGTCACTAGCCATGACGAGCATTGCCGTGCGGTCCAAGTGCAGTGCGAACAGCGGCGGCACGTCGGCCGAGGCCGCCGCTTCGATGGCCACGCCCGCGATCACTATGCGCACTCGCTCGCTCTCCGACCACAGCGTGGACGAACCCACCAAGTCTACAACAAATATATTCGGTTTTCTTACTATGTTTAGACAAAAGGCAATCATTTTTGGAGTAGAAGTAAACAATAGTTAACATGGTTCCAATTTTGTCTTATATGTATTGTTTTATATAAGATGGTTTTTGGTAGTTAGTAAAGGTATGGAATTTATATTGGAGCGGGTCCTTGCGAAGCAGTGGCACGTATGTACTTGTTAAACATACATATTAATAGATTTTTGATGTCTTGTGATTTTAATGTTAATAAAAAGCACATACATACATAGTTACAATAATCCTCGCCTTAGTTTAAGCTTGGGTTTCCTGAGATAGCGGTGTGGCAAAATGTAGCCGTAATATTATAACCACTCTCTAAAGCTTCGATTTCCTAGGAAAGCGGTGTGGAATAAGGCGACCGTAATATTATGGCCGTAACACGATTAGTACGTAATACGTTATGTCGATCACCGCTCTTTAGGAAACCACTACATTTATTTTACATGGGCAACGTTCTAGTGACGTCATTCAACCGTTATCTTTACGTTCATTCCATCATTCCACACCACTATGCTAGAAAACCGAAGCTTAAGAAAGTACTACATTTAGTTTCCATAGGCAACGCTCTAGTGACGTCTTTTCCACCGTTATCGTTACGGCCGCATTATTCCACACCGCCTTACTGGGTAAAGCTTCGGTTTCCTAGGCAAGCGCTGTGAAATAATACAACCGTAAAGATAACGGTAGAATGACGTCACAAGAACGTTACCTATGTAAAGTAAATGTAGTGTTTTCCTAGAGAGCGGTGATCGACATAACGTAACACGTACTAATCGTGTTACGGCCATAATATTACGGCCGCATTATTTCACACCACTTTCCTAGGAAACTGAAGCTTAACCGAAGCTCAAGGGTGTTACTACAAGATATAGAACCGGTCACATAAAAACAACAGAGGACTCGTCTGCCACGTGATTGGTTAGTCAGTTGACACATGATTCCCATTCGGCAACTATTTCACTTAGAAAATAATAGCCGAACCTCCCCCTCCCCTTCACATTAATAGAGCACAGTTCAGTAAGCTGACCGTTGGTTGCCGGGCGTTAAACAATCATCAATATCAACAATACACTTTTTTTTTAAAGACGCCCGCACTAGGAATAAATCCTGTGTCGCGGGGGCGTTCACAAACATACATTTCACACACACAAAGCACACCCAGAGTCAGAACAAATCTTTTTGCGAATCACACAAAGATTTGTCCCATGTGGGGATCGAACCCACAACACCAGCATAGTTGAAAGCGGCGAGGCGACCACTTTAACCGCTACGCCAACCGTGCACTCGTATACTGCTTCGATGGTCTAGTGGTTGGCGTATGCGCCTCTCACCGCGAGTCTCAGGTTCGATTCCCAAGTCGGGCAGTGTTATTTGTAAACATTCCGTCAGTAAATTTACAATAGCAGCACGGAGTTAAAATTGTGCGCGGTGGATGGCGATAGACTCACCACTTATCTCATGGGACCTAAACATAACAGGTGTCATGTGGGTCTTGTACACCTCTGCCATACCCTACTGGGTAATATTGGCGTGATGTTATGTTATATTAGTATAACGATCTCACCGCTAGGCTTGGAGTGGAACGCCAGGCTGGGCTGTGACAGGTTGAGGTCACTGCGCTCCGGCCTCTTGTACTTCAGTCTAGTGTCCGTGTCTGGAATGCATAACAAAACTATATTAACAAATAACTTTGACTGAATCGTCATTGTTGATTTAATCTTAAAATACCTATATACTTCAGAAAATATTTACATAGAAGAATACTGTCAAATGGTTCCATAAACAAAGATAAATAATAAATAAATAAATATCTCACAACTTACACACAACGCCATCTAGTCCCAAACTAAGCAGAGCTTTTACTATGGGTACTAGAATAAAATATACTAATACTAAGTAGCTAGATGTATGTAGACCATAGAATAAGAACTTACAGCATAGAATACGCGTTCAAAATGCAAGTCAACCCAATATAGTAGCTGTTTCTTTCTAACTTATGGATCTTTTAACGTGGCAAAAAGGGATATCTCTATATTAGGACATTTGGAAATTTCGAACGTTGTGTGTAGTTGTCTACGCATTATATTCATTATTCAATCATTTATTTAGCAAATTACACAGATTCATACACTTATATATAGTTATATTATATTTATTTGTTATCAATTATATGTCATACTAGCTGCCCCGCGCGGCTTCACCCTCGATAAAATTTTGGCCTCGAAAATATTTTAAAAGTATCCTATGTCCTTCTCCCGGTTCTAAGCTACCTCCCCACCAATTTTCAGCCAAATCGGTTCAGCCGTTCTTGAGTTTTAAATGGTGTAACTAACACGACTTTCTTTTATATATATATAAATAGATTGTATGGAGAATATGACATTTGACATTTTTAATGCGGTTTCTATGCTTTAGGTAATTTTCCTATGATGTAGACTCTGCACCATCAGTAATTATCCCCGACGGCAATAGCTACTAAATATAAATGACCAATGAATGCTCATTCTATTGGCCAGCTGTCAAACTGATGCTTGACACTAATCGATAAACAATGAGGGCTGGCGGCCACTCCAATAATTTCCGCCTTACACGACCGATATGTCCATGAGACCAAATATCCTTTGATCTCTCAACGTCTCCAACATAACAACTACGAGTACAATATACAATACCTAATTCAACTGCTGTAGTAATTAGGAAAATTTACTTTGAACACTAATGCGCACACTTTAAAGTCCCATTTACACGATGCAAGCGATTCTAAGCTCTAATTTAACAGGTTTTAGATAAAGCTTATTGGTAGGATAAGCATATAACACACATAATTGAAAAAAGAACACAGTTGTAAACTGTGTTCTTTTTTCAAGTGTAACTTGTGTCACTTTTAAATTTTGTTCAGGTTATATTAAGAAACTGGCCCTGATTATTGCTTTGTTTATAGCGATATAAAAAGACAGTGATGGCGAATCTTGCATCGGAAAAAGGGCCTTTACGTTCAACGGCGGTTTTGGTCCTAGACCATTCGAAAATAATATACATTTTAAAATTACTTTCCAAATATAGTACAAATTTACAGTACGTACAATAGAAAATGGACCACTTCTACTTATAATTAATTTGCCAATGATGACGACAGCTAGTAAAAGATAATGCAAAATCTCAGTACATTTTAAATATGATGGGCACTAACTATATTATTTGTATTGGAGGTAATCGAATATACCTCTGAAGTTAACAGAATCGGCGAATGCGACTCCTTGTAGACTCAGTCTGACTTTGTACTGTGACTTTTGATGTCGACGCACCGGCGTCAGATCTATGGAGGGATCAATTCGTAATCTGCTTTCACTACCAGAAGAGTCCTTTTGATGTTTCATTGCACTAAGAATAGGTGTGGCTTCTTCCCGAGACTCCCGGGACTGGAGCGACGGCACTGAGTCAATAGAAGACCTGTCTTGTTGCAACTGAATAGAGTCAGGCATAGAGATGGCTTCATCTTCAGATGACGGTGGGTCAGCCACGTCAATCATTGATTGCACTTCTAGAGTAGCCGTTAGTGGTTGACCGGAGGTTATCGTAGAGGAGACTTCTTGTGCAGACGGTGTAGATTGAACAGTGTCAAGCGTAGATGTGGCGTCTTGCCGTGCTAGCGGCGATCGAACCGACTCAACAGCAGATGGGACATCTTGTCTAGAAGGGTCATCTTGTATCGATGACAACAATCGAACCGTATCAACAGTCGACTTGGCCTCTTGTTCAGATGCAGGCGGTAGAACCAAGTCAATAGCAGATGTAAGTTCTTGCTGTGACGATATCGATAGAACGGGATCATCAGTAGATTTGATTTCTTGTTGAGAGGAAGGCGGTCGAACCAAGTCAATAGCAGAGGTTTCTTCACGTGGTGGCAACGATCGACCCATTTCAGGTGCTGATCTAGACTCTCGCTGGGAGGGTAGCGAATCTGCCGAAGAGATGTCTTGGGGCATGTGATCCTGAAGCGACGGAGTCGAGTCAATCGACACTCCACGCCTGGTTACCACTTCCTTCGACCACCGATGCTTCGGTACTCGAGGAGCTGTAGTAGCATATGACAATATGAATGTGTTTGTTCTATCTCTACTTATTGTGGTACTTTACTAAAATTCTGTTAGATTCATTCATGAAGGTGTCTAATAGGGGCGAATATATGAGGCGATACATTTGCTATTTCAACAATAACATCACTATAGTTTTATTTCTTTGAGTCAATATTAAAACAATCTTGCCTTTTTTTCGTATCCAATATTGTTAGCAATATACTTATAGGATCATATAGTAATAATTGTTGTATTCTCAGCATTGCGTTTA
The DNA here is from genome assembly GCA_905147285.1 of Hypena proboscidalis. Taxonomy (NCBI): domain Eukaryota; kingdom Metazoa; phylum Arthropoda; class Insecta; order Lepidoptera; family Erebidae; genus Hypena; species Hypena proboscidalis. Next base: position 32,422,707 of record LR990126.1, read on the forward strand.
CCTTAACCAGATACTCTCTAGATATACAGTAAAATAGGCGGTACTTACGATCACTTTGGACTCTCTCATCGAACCATGTACTGTCGGCCGTCACAGCAGGGCTCTGCAAATTGAAAAAATAATGCGTCTAAATGTAAGTGTATAGGTAAAATGCTCTGTTTCAGTCACTCGTGTAGGGTTCACGCTTTACATATATCTCGCCACTCAGAAGTTTGACGTTTGGTATAATTTCTTACGGATTATTTTTATAGCATTTAGCTATGCTTAGCAAATTATACTAAGAAACAGTTGAAAAAATTAGGGTCCTGGCAAGAGGCGTCCGTAGCTGGTTGGTTAAAGCGGCTGCCCGGAGTGCAGAAGGTCGCAGGTCCAAATCCTATCGGTCCCATAAATTTTTCAACTGTTTCTTAGTATAGTTTGGTATATATATAATATTTAGTAAGTTATAACCACAGTCGTGCTGATAGGACGGTTTCCACCACGATAAGTAGTTTTGTTCTATATTTACGATTCCGTCCATACATACGTTTCTGTATAATTTATTTGAGAACTGAAACATTGTGTCGATAATCTTTGCAGATGATATTATTTTTCTGGCGCAAGCTACAGAAATTTCACTATATCGGTCGTACGACAATCATAGGCTTGTGCTGAATTAAAATAACATATATTATTATATTATTATAATACTCACGGAAAGTAACGAGTTAGAAATGGCCGAGGGCGAGGAGACGGCGCCGAGCAAGCGACGCCTGATGTCACTCGCCGACATGTCGTGCTGAAACATACGAGTTAACGGTTACAGTCTTTCAAAGGTTCTTTGTGGTTTTCTGCTTATATATCTATTTTCTTCGGGTCCCAAAACTATAAGGACCAATCATGGAGAGCATCTAAAACTATTTAAATTTTCTGGTTCATGGGCGCACGCGCAAACGTGGCGTCTCAAGGACGGGGTCAGACCTTGCTTTTTTTCTAAATAAAATTGTATACATCTTCTATGAATTAGATTACTCAAGTCCATGCCCGTGCGAGCCACAGTCATCAGTGACGTAGCTAGCATGGGTGGCACTCAGGGCGGACGCTGACGTAACCCCAAAAGTGAAGCAATGCACTGAAGCGTCTTTGTTGTCAACAGTCAAGAAATGCCAACGCCTCGAGCCACGGTGTACGGAAAGCGACGAGTCTTAGAATATTTCCTTAAATCTAAAAAGTGGTACCAAACCGTCTTTATAGTCAAGAGTCAGCGGCGCCGAATTTCTTGATTAGAAATTGAATAGACTTGATGTTTTTTTACTACTTTGTTTGGGTGTCAACCCAGAGTGTGTGATACCCGGAGCGGGCCGCGCCCGCTGCTTCCCCTTTCCCTCTCCCTTTAAAAGAAATTAGCTAGAAACTAAACGTGTCAATAGATACGTTTTTAATAAGATAGCGAAAATGTTGTCTCTTTGTCTCCATTTTGGTCATTAACAACTAGATCTAGCTGTTGTCGTTGGAAATGAGTGGCGACGCGATCTTTATTATACTCGAGCCCGGCCCGTCCCTGATACGTCTCAGATCAGTGGATCACTATTATACAGTGGAATCGAATTGGCTAATGCTTTCACCACGATGGCGAGTCAAATAAAATTTGACTCAGCCATCGACACGATGAAGAAGAAGAAGAAGAAAAAAAGTGTCAGTTCTCACATGGTCGGTCTCCCTTAGCTCGAGCAGCGTGGAATGCGGGTGGTTCAGCACGCGCAGCTTCACGGTGAGCCCGCCGTAGAACTGCAGCAGTTGCTCGCCGTCCGTCACGGCTATGGGCGAGCACCACTCGTATATCGCCTCGTCTAAACGGATAAAAAAGAAAATGATCTCTCGGTTAAATTTCTAAGCTATGCTTACTAGTTATTTGCAAACACAAATTACTAGTATAAAATTGTTAGACTCCTCAGGCTAAGCTTAATTTGCTTGTGTTAGGAGAAAGTTCAAGTCCGTGGTGTTAACAATAAATACAATATTAAAATATCAGATCAATACAAATTAATTAAATTGAAGTCTCTGTTTTTAATGTAGCAATGATTTTTTAAGCTGGTATAATTTTTTGCACGATACCTACTATACCTAAAATCCAGTTTTTTTTTTTCATTTTTAGCTATCCGTTTGTATCGGCTAATCTTATAAACGGCTGAGCAGATTCGAATAAAATTTGAGGGGCAGGTAACTAACTACAATGAACGTAACATAGGCTACTTTTTATCAATGTACCTACCACTCAGTAAGTTAGTTAGTTTGTTTGATAGCGCTAATCTCGAAAACTACTGGTCGGATTTAAATATTCTTTTTGGGTTTGATAGTCATACGTGTCTTTGGATATTTAACATTACGCAAACTCGACGGGAGCGGTGCAGTAGTGATGAACGCGGGTCAAAGCACGGGAGCCGCTTTTAGTAAATACAACGAATTCCACGCGGACGAAGCCGCGGGAAAAAGCTTTGTACAGTGTGAACCCTGTACATTTACATTTTGCTGACGCTGCAGCCTACCGGGCGCACGTCATTTACTCAATCATAACAAAACTGACTCAGTGCGAACTGTGCAACCGTACAGGTAACATAAAGAGAGTTGATTAGTCACCCTTTACTTGTATCGTAATAATTATCAATACACGTGATTATTTAGTGTAAGCAGTGTTTACTTCTTCTCTCCGCACTCACAACCCAAGTGTAGGACACCCTACAAGCTTGTTAGTAGAATAATGCTATGATCGAGTGATGAGCATGCCGGGTTATCTTGTGCCATTGAATTTGTATTTGTTTTAATCTGCTATTATTCTGTAATCTGAGGTTAAAATCATAACTCTCTTTTTGGCTTCGCCGTTGCCCGCAGTGAGCCAACGGCGATGCACCGATGCACGTTTACAAACTTATAATATGGTATAATTATATGTACAATTGGTTATCGTATGCGGCCTCTCAGAGCAAAGTCTCAGGTAATATTCCCGTGTAGTGCAAAAGAGTTATTAAGGATTATGTCATCAGGAAATTCTATGTGGTATACTATGAGGATCTCGTATCGAACAGAATAATTTTCCGTGCATTTAGCCGTTTCTGCCATACCTATTATTAGCAATCAAATTTAGGCGCCTTAGTTTTGTCACTGTCCGTGGTGTCTACACTCTTTCCATATAGACACTTTGTCTATATTTGGCATAACTCAGTCTTCCGCTTTGATTTGGAAGGAAGTAAAGATACATACTTTCCAAATCCAACTATATACTTCTGATTAAATTCGTTGCGGGTTCCAAGGCAATTTTAACTCTCCCTGGGATTGCCCGTGTGTCATGCACGGTGCCTTTCAGTTGGCTACCGCTGTAGATCCTGGCGTCACAGGCGTCACAGAGGTGGGCGTGTGGGTGGGATTATATGCCGTAAAACAAGAAATTCTCAATATCTCAGAGTTGGTATTGCGTCCGGTGGATGGCGATAGGGTACACTCCTCTACCATGCCCTTCTGGGTGATATAATATAACGTGTCATGTGTTACCCAACAATCTGCAGAAGGACAGCATGGGCAGCGCGGCGGTGGCGGGGGTCGCGGGGGCGGGGTTCTGCGGCAGCGGGTACCGCGCGCAGTGAGCCGGCGTCGAGTAGTGAATAGCGGCGTTCGATGCCACGGTGCAGAACCAAGTCGCACCCAGGCATTCTGGACTCATCTATAAAAAAACAAGAATTGAGTTAAAACTATAACCCGACTATAGTTCAGACAACGAAACGAGATAATTTTCATGATTTACAATTATAAACCTAATTCACAGGGCATAAAGTTTAATTTATATTACAATTGAGATTGTTTAGGACATTTTTAACAGTTTTATTTAGAAAATCAACTTAAATAACAAAGCAATAGAATTTATATTCGTGTGATTTGTAATAACATAAATTTATCTTTTTTCGTTGGCTTTAGTAAACGTAATAATATTGTACTTAATCTTTGTTTGCTACATAGAGAGGACCGCGACAACTGTACGTCTGTATTTAAACCATAGATTTTAACTTAAACAATATGATAAGTATATATATTTCTAACGTGCTCGCCAAGGCCTTTTATTTGATATAAAACACGTCATGATTATGTCACTATTTTATTTTTTCACGGTAGAATCTGACGTTTAAATTCCGTTATATAAAATTTTAATAATATGTTTGTAGCCTATGCCACCCGGCATATTCTTAGGAATCTAATAACACCTCATTAATAAAAATTCGGCCCAGTAGTTTAGGCACTACGGTGGAACATACAAACATATAAACATACATCCATAGACTGCCAAAATCATTACCAGATTAGAAGAAATAATTATGTTTTGTGATAAAACAGGCGACATTCACCCTTTTTTATTACCCGACTGCGTCAGAAGGAGGGTTATGATTTTTTGGATAATGTCGAAACAGTCCAGGTCCAGTCCAGGTTGACTTCCTCTGGCGCTGTAATCGCTCTATGTATCTATATCTGTCTCAGAATATCGATATAATTTCGTCATTTGTAAAACAGATGTATTCATTTCTCGGTTAATCCGCGGGACAACCTTGACTGCATCAGTGTTAGGTTTTCATTTTCAAATTTTTATGGAAACTTCAAGATTAATATGTAAAAAATATGCTTTTTGATAAGTCGAGCGGTGTCGAGACGGAAAAAATTAGTAAACTTGCTAATGATTTGTACATTTTTATTAGTTTGATGCATTATTTGAACTATAGCGGATCTGGGGGCTTAATACGATTTTGACAGATTTTTTAATTATGTCGTCGTTATTTAATGGTTATTTACATACTATATTTTAGATTGAGCAAGGAACACTAGTGTGTATTGCATGGAAAATATTTCTGTACCCTGCGCATTATGAACATGCGAACGATGACATCGGAACTCTCGCTTGTAGTAACGACTTTCGTAGCATGTGGCATCCATTTCGGATCGCACGTTTATAATCTGTGGAGTATAATTTACTCAAACGACATTTTTATGATGGCTAATGGCTATTTTACTTACTACAACATGCGAGGTGGAGGGTTGGTCTTGCGCCACAGGCATCGGCTGTCCGATGTACAGCGCCATGCGCGTGTGGTTGTGCACCACGAACTGCGGACACGGGTCGTGCGCCACGATCACCAACCATCGCCCTTCGTGCTTTAGCTGAGTTACCGTTGTTGGTATCTGTTAAACATACAGAATAAATTATACTGGTTATTGAGCCTAAAGCTACATAATACATACGGTTTTATTCGGTCGAGCAAAATTAAGGTACGACATTTCGTCTATTCGTTACACAAACACAAATCTTGCCTCTTTATAATATTAGTACTGATAGTATAAATTCTAGACTACGAAGCTCCAATATAATTACAGCGAATGAACTACTAACTACTGAGACATGAACTCAGTTGCAACTTACAAGTCTGTAAATTCAATATCTTAATATAATTAGCCTTTATTTAATTCTTTGTTCCTAGTTTCGATTTTATTTTAAATCTAATTTTAATAATATTTTTTTTAGTACTGATATTTTTTATTTGATGGTGTTCTAATAAATAATTGTTACTTTTACAATGTATGGAATGTCAAAGCCCGATTACGATGCATAGAATATAGTAGGTTAAGTACGTAGTATAGCATGTATAGTTCGTTACCGATTTGCCGTCATTATCGACGAGAGCTATAGCCCGTCGTACGGGCGCCTCCCCAAGACGGACAGGCACGGTGGCGTTCGTGTTGTTCGGCAAAGCCAGGCACACGAATTTCTTCAGTTCAGATGGGTCTCCGCCCCTCCAGCGACCGCGCAGCCAGAATCGACATAAAGGAGTGCCGTTGATGCTGAAAATTCAGTTATAAATTATTAAACTTAAGAAGGTAGGTAGTAGCCTAATGAAATATTTCATTTTCATTCCAATAAACGATTTAGCTGCTTATGAAAAACTTTATTTTGGCATACCAAAATCACAATACTCGGTTACGACTCATATCAAATTTTAAGGTCAAAGTATTGAATAATCATTTTTTGGTGTCAAAATAAAACCTTTAGAATCCATTTAGTTATAAGGAAAGATTTCAAGAAGGATAAACATTATTCGAAAAAAAACAATTAGAAATATAGATAGTAGTTGAGTAAACTTGAGTAAATTGTAACACTAGAGAGCAGAAGAATAACAATAGCGACAGTGACAAGCTACAGTTAATACAAAGCATACATTATATATGCTTTAGCTGTGTATATAGACACAATAAGCACTGAAATAAATAAATCGAAGAAAATTGCTTTTTAGTGCTCGAAAACTAGGACTTGATTGTATTTGGTAATTTTTTACTAAACATTACTTGATAAAACGTCACAATTTTGTCTAAGGAGGTGTTATAACTTAATTGACCATATAAAAGCAAAACAGACACATAGTGTACATCAGAAAGTATTAGACAACTTCATAATGCATAAAAAAGAAATCGTCAGTGAGACAACAAATAAACAACACTCATTAGGCGGTTATCACACTGCATCGTACTACGGTTTCAGCTATTGATTTTATTTCGTTTAGTAATAACGCATTGTCCAAAACACACAAAACGCATTGGTGTTCACGTTTTTTTGTATATAATGGCGTGTCAACTGTCACCATATTCGTACCTCTGTATCACGGCAAGTATTGGACGCCTTAACAATAACTACTTATAAAACATAATGCCAATCGATTTGACATGGCTTGGGCCGTACCCCAGCGGCGTATCAAGACAAACGTCCAAATTGGCAATCATGACACGCCTTTAAAATCTGCCCCACGCGCTACTACTACTACTACGCAATGGAATAACCGCCTTATTATTATCAAGGTCACTCACCGCCCCTTCAAGTTACACTTATGTGTGGGCAATAAAAATAACATGTAAGTTTTTCTGATCAAACTGAGAATTCCTTAAAAGCCGACGACTCCTACAGCTACTTCAAGGTCATCTGATTTAATATCGGGAGCCAGCTTATTGCTTCATCTAGATACTTTAGTCTGCTAGAGTAACCACTGCTATATATTCAATTTGCGTTGAACATATCCTGGGCGTCAAGAGCGAGATGCAAGGCGATGCGCTTTCACCCCATACGAAATGAAAAAGGCATTTTACTTGTCTATATAGCGTTGGTACTATCTAAAGGTAAGCAATAAGTACCGGAATGGTCCTGAAAGTTTAAAAATATAAATATTTATAGCAATTCGTACCTTCCGGCGTTGGTCGGCACCACGATTTTGTATGCTTTCGGCAATAAGCTGCAGTTGGTCCCATCATCCGGAATAGCTATTGGTGATACCTGTCGACATTACCAATGTATAGTCATAAGAGTACAAAGCAGACTATCGTGGTTCTTTAATAAATGCTGCTAGCCATATACGGACAGATTGAGCATTTAGCTTGTGATTAAAGTATGCAAATTATATACGCAGCCAAAATGAGGGTGTTAATGCAAATTTAAGCCAGCAAGTTGGACCACTATGGCAAGAGATCTCACTACCATGCTGACTGTCTAGAGCCATGCGAAGTATCCAACAACATATCATGACACGGTGTCGTAGCATACGTCGAAAGGCTCGAGCAAACAAAATAATATAATTTTTAAAGCGTTTAAGGGGGGGGGGGGTGGTAAGCGATCAAAAGAAAGCAGGTAGGGATGTGAAGTCGTTACCAGCACGTTTGTGTCGAGTCTGTTGATGAGCATAAAGGTGGACGTGACGCCCAGCACGTTGATGTCTTGGTGGATCTCGTAATGCATCGTCAGCAGCGCGACCTGCATCAAATACGTATAGTAAAAAAAAAATTACAAACACTTTCAAGAGTCGAAACAGTCGCCGTCATTCATACCCCAAGGCAATGCCGGCACTAAATGTAAATAACAAATAAGATAAGGAATAGATACAATTATTTGTCGTCCTATTGGTCAAAGCTCGGCGCTGATCGGAAATGAGTGACGGCAGCCACTATTCCCCTCTAGCGCTGTATTTGCTCTATGGATATATTATATTGTTTCAGATTATCGACATACAATTTAGTCATTAACGTGATATATTTCTGGGAAATTCAGGGGACTACCTGGACTGCGTTAGATTTTTCGTAATTCAAAAACGATTTCCATCGATGTCTGGTAGTGTCACCTACCCTTTTGTATGTTCAAGCAAGAACAGATCTCACTCTCGCGATTACCTTCTGGTTGCAGAGTATGCCGAAGCAGGTGGCATGCTGCAGCGCCAGGTGTCCGCAAGGCAGCGCGCCGTAGCGGCCCGGCTCTTTGGAGGTGACGCACAGCTGCTCGCTCACGAACGTCTCGCGGCCCATCTCCACTGACATGAAGAACGGTTTCTGCAATCCAACATTCATATATGAAATTACTTTATTGAACATGTAAAATCCGTATTGACATGTGGAATGCTAATTCTCATTTACAAAATAACACAAATGTAAAATTTTAGAGATATATCATTTCCTTACCAGGTTTTAGAAAACCTCATCGTTATTGCAATAGAACTATTTGGTTGCAAAGGTGAAATTAAAACGCATTGTTTATTTAATTCCTGGTAAGGTTTTAAATAGTTAAATCAGTACTCCGCGTGATCTCCTTCTCCTCATCGTTTATCTCCATCCAATGGTTGTCTGATAGAAATTGGCGCCGAGCAATAAGATCGTCAATTGTACATTATGGTGTACAATAACCAGTTATGTTATGTTATGGTTTCTACATCTTTATGCGGTTGTTAATAAAGCGACAACTGGCAAGCGACATCTTGATCATCTTTAAGCTACCGTTACTACTCATCATCATCTTATGACTCTTATGGTTGTGATATGAAGATGTATAACATTTAGTAATATGTAATCAAAAAATATTAAAAGAGTAATACTCGGCACTGGGTTATAGAATTTGTATAGCTCACATGAAAATTTCCCTGCAATATATGAAATAAGAGTAAGTTAAATGCAAACTAACTCTATACAAATTAACAGTTCATGTGTAAAATAAGTTTTGAATAGGCTTATCTCTTCAGAAACTTGTGAAATAAGGCTTTATAATTGGAAATAGGTTAGAGACTTTTTTTTTAAGGTAGGTAGGTTTTCTTTTTTAAGGTACTTTTACCCATGGGATTTTAAGAAACTTTTTACCCATGGGTAGGAAGATGATAATGACTACGACGAAGATATTACTTTAAGGATGGCGGAAGGCGGTGCGATGGCGGTGCCAGCCTCCAGCTTACAGAGCGGCGCGGCATCATGGGCCCTCAGAGTAAGGGCTATGGCGCTGGCGTTACACAGCAGCACAATCGGGCACAGCTGGATCTCAAGACAACAGCCGCCCCCTGCACGAACCGCCGTGTAACGTACCTGAAGAAAATATTAAAATTATAGTATAGCCAACACATATGGCTTAATTAAGCTGTCACCTGCTATTCAAACACCTATCAAAAGGGTACCAGTTAATTCTGACGGAGGTAAAAAAATATTAAGCAATTAAAACAAGGCTAGTGTACTCACAGTGACGTCACATCGTGGCTGCAGCAGCGCCGCTCGCCAAGGCTCAGTCCAATGCTTGGCGACGATGGAGTACGGCCATGACGACTTGCTGGTACGACTCGAGCGCTTCAACCTGTCACATAAAAATATACGACACTGAAAGGATGTTATTACTCTAATCGAATAATAGTAAAATGAAGACAACTCAACGCTGAACCCTGCGGATTCATCCGTGGATAAGAAATAGCCTATGTCTTGCCCAAGATCCTAAATGACAATGGGTAATTTTGGCGTTATATTTGTTTTTCTTGCGGTCATTAATTAAACGTTATGGGTTTTGTAGATAAATTATTGTCCTATAATAATATAAACAATAATTATTTTAGGCAGGAACGTTTCAGAGGTAATTATTATTTTTATTAAAAACTTCTAGTTCATTTTTTGTAGTGTAAAAATGGAATTATTTCTATTGCATCAGATCATCAGTATCAGAGTAACTATTTTTTTATCACATTGCTTTTTAGTGATAAAGCTGCCCATTGCACTTTTTGTATTTATGTTGCAAGATTATTCTATCTATATATCTATCGCCAAAACGCGACGATGTTCCATTTTTGCATTCATTCAATTAAAAAACTGCATAATATTATGATAAGACAATAGTAGAGATAAGTGTCCAAATGGTTATGGATGCCCATAACCATTTGGACACTGGTCGCTAAAAGAAGAAACGACGGCAAAGTTCCATTCAAGACTACTCATTTACCTATTATCTAAGTCGATCTTACCGTTAAGGCTTGTAAGTGTAACAGACACTGATTCACTTTCGTATTTATAAGATGGGATTAAGAAAAGAAGTTTTTGAAATGTTTAAAGTATAAAATGTGGTACCACATGTCGATCTCGTGAATGACTTCCTCGATGCAGTTGATGGGCGTTCGCTTGTCAAACACGGACACGTCCGTCACGCCGTAGTGCAGCGGCACCGCCTCGCGCGTCACCGGGCACTCGATGTGCCTGAAGATTAAGAAAATAAAAATAAAAATAAATAAGCATATAAAAATAATTAAACATAAAATAATATAAATTTAAATTTATTAATTATTGAAGTCAGCATGATTCGAACCTGCATCTTCTGGGTAAACACCCCAGGTGCTTTGAAATTTCAGCTATAGATTTTTATGGCATAGCAAAGCCATAACTTAATGTAAAATATTGCACTTATTTACAAATACTAGACATGGAACGCTTATTCGTATTAGACGAATATCAACGAATAGTGTTATTTTAAATTGATCGATATTTTTAAATATTGTAGGTTTTAGTTACTAAGAACCAGTTTTAGCAGTTCTATATAAGTCTCTGGAGGCCTACCCAAGTAGCACGTAAGTGTCGTCAGCATCAATAATACAGCCAATATAGAACTTAAAGTGGTATAAGAGCGGTATAAGAGAGTCAGGAAAGGTTATAAGCGTTATAAGAGTGTTACAATCCGCTATTATACAGCTCAGCTGTATATAGTCTTTATAATGGTATCTGCGTACACTTAAGGTGTTATATCGGAATATTACAACTCTACTATACAGCTTTAATAATTGTGTAACACTCCAAGCGTATTTCTACGGCTAAAGCTGTATAAAGGCTGTATTATAGTACTATTCACTCGCTTATTACAGCTTTAAGCTGTATTATAGTGTTACTTGACACTTGTTGCTGTACAAAGGCATATGCTAACTCCATTATAACACTAGTTTTTATGGTGTAATTTAACACTCTTATAAGTATTAAAGCTGTAATAGTTACTTCTAAGAGAGTATTATAGAACTAAAAAGATAAATGGCAGCTATAGTACAGCTTTAGTCTGTATTATTGACGGAGACGTCAAATCAATGTCGCAGTCAGGAGATGGATTGAGAAGGAATATTTGAATATAAGGAATTACAACTTAAATAACAGTAATGATAGTGAACCAATATTGACTGAAAGAAAAAACCATTCAACCACACCGACAATCCATAGCTCCAATGAGGGTTCCGTACGAAAAAAAAAAAAAAAAAAAAAAAAAAAAAAGGAGATAAAAATAACATTATTAATTGCTTCCTTCGCCATCATAACACCCCTTTTGATTACCAGGAACTTGGCACTATGCAAAGTTTTTTTGACATTTTTCTTATCTTGAAAGACATATTATTCTGAAAAATAAAGAAAATACCTTAATAAATAATCGTCAAAATGGTTTTAAAGATTTTAATTCTTTATACGTATCTCTAAAGAGGTTATTAGTTATTATCTAAATGAAGAGCATAATACAGCCTATTGAATAAAAATATTCTATAATTACTCTAATTAGAAGTTAAAAGCTGTACAATACACTTCATTTATTCCATAGTACAGCTACTGGCGCTATATTGCTCTTCAAATAGTGTTAGGGCTGTTTAAAATTGACGCCATTTTCTAATAAACAAAAACATAGATGATTCTAAAAACAATAAGAATTGACATTATTTTGCATTATCTTTAGCCGTATCATGTTTACTAGCTTAAATAACGTTAACTTGGCCTTTTCCTTATTACTTGAAATTAAAATGTTGTTATTCTAACCTTAAAATACAAAAACTTACTTACCGATATTCAGTATTTATTTTGTTTTTCTTGATTTTTATGCTGGCGCGCGAATATTTTACCGAAAACCATATACAGGTTTACAATAAATATTGGTTTGCACGTTATTTTCACCAAACCAATAAGTTCAAGATCATTTATATGTTTTTCTTAGCAAGTAATTTGCCATTATAATAATATGCATAATGTAGATAAAAAATATGATGTACATTAAAATATCTATACTTTTGTAATTCTTTTATAACACTATTGTAGAACTTTAACTCTTACAAGATACGTTTAGGATACCATCTGGAGAGTTGTAGTTTCTTTTTACACCAAATAACAGCTCTAATACAGCCTTTATACAGCTACTATACAGCTCTTATAACACCAAACGCTGTATAATTTGTGCCCATTTTACACTTATAAGGGCTGTATAAGCGCTTATGCAGCCTTTATACAGCTACTATACAGCTTTAAGTATAAAATTACGCTCTAGTACAGCTTTTATACAGCTTGTAATGCTACTTGGGTATTCAGTAATTATTGACAGATGGAATCGAAATTTGTTAGGAAATTTATAGAATTAACTAGCACTTAAATTAAACCGAAACCTTATCAGGAACTGGTAAGCCTAGCTCCAAATTCCTGATAGGGTTAACGTATAAGGTATGCATACAAACAAAGTAAGCCCTATTATTATTGTAATGATCGCTCGTTAACGGTGAAGGAAAACATCGCGAGGAAACCTGCATGCCTGAGAGTTTATTTATTTATTTATTTAACACTTTATTGTACACAAAAGATTACAGAAAATAAACATATTACAGTAAGAGTATACAAAAGGCGAGCTTAACTCAGTGCTTGAGTTCTCTTGCAGCAAACCTAGAGCAATAGAGGAGACGATGATGCCATAGAGGGCAAGATAAGTGTACAACTTAAGTAGAAAATACAAAATATAAATATAACAACATATACATACATAATATTATTCATGAATAATATATATTATAAATATATATATATATATATATATATATATATATACACGACTACCTACATATATAATCATTTAATAATAATAATAATACTTATAGAAATAAAAATCAAATAAAAATATAAATATCATGTCAAATTGGTTTGATTTAACAAGGAAAGAAAGTGCTCTTTAACTTTTTTCTTAAAAACATTTATTGATGGACTATCGCGTATTCTATGAGGAAGACTATTCCATAACCGCACTGCTTGAATGGAAAAGGATCCGTCATAACAGCTAGAATAGTTCCTAAAAATTGCTCGAGTTTGTGTGAAGTCTAGCAATCCGCACTTAACCAGCATGGTGGACTATGGCCTAAACCTTCTCATCATGAGAAGAGGCCCGAGGCCAGCAGTGGGACATGTATAAGATACAGGGCTGCTACTACTTAGCATTATGCTGAGCTGCTGGCCTATTGGTAAAACTAACTATTGGTAACTATTACCTTATTTCACTGTATTTGCCTATATGGTTTCTTTTTTGTTTGGTGCCAATATTTTTCTTTTCTTTTTCTTTTATTTAGTATAATGCTAACTGTAATACCTGTATTGAAATGACAGACTGTGTCTGTTGGCAGTGGTGCCGGGCGCCAGTATGTGCGTGCTGGTGCCGCGCCCCGACGACGACTGGATCAAAGGAGGGAAGTTCTCTTCAGACTCCGAAGCGTTTGCACTCTTCTCTGATGATATTAGTATCTGTAAGAAGTTTAACTTCGGTTAATATACATCTATGGTCTAGTGGTTAGCGTATCTAAACGGGTTACTTTATTTTAGAAATGATGTCAATTCACGTAAGAAAATTGCACCAGTAACTTTTTTTATAATTAAACGAGAAGTATCCTAAATAAGTAAATAACATAACATAACATCACGCCTATATTACGCAGAAGGGTGGGCATAGCTATACAAAACCTACATTTCACTTGTAATGTTTAGGTCCCATTGGATAGGGGGTAGAACCCATCGACATCCACCAGTCACAGCTCCGTGCTGCTATTGTGAATCGCCTGTTGGGAATTTCACAAATAACAGTTTGCCCGACCCGGGAATCAAGTCCTCGCGGTGAGAGGCGCATACGGTAACCACTAGTCCAACGAGGCAGTACCAAATAAGTAAATATTGACAGCTAACAATCCCATATTTGCACCTCTAGTATTATTTTTTAGGTATCGTACTTTTGTTATAAAATAACAGTTCTTAATATCTCTAATAGTTATGGAATAATCACTTAAACGTAAGCTACACTTAAACGTTGTCCTACGTGAGCGACCACCGCGACGCGCTATGGTATGCGACAGTAAATACGTAAACAGAGGCGTTTATATTTAATCATGTCATATCGCGTCGCGTCTCACTTGTCGCTTACATAGGACAACGGCTTAGCGATTACAACCTGTACACTGGTTATTGTGCTTAAGGTGACTCACGTCAGTGTCGAGCGGTAGATGCGAGTGAAGCACGTAGAGCGGCCATATGGTGGCGATGACGCGGCCGTCGGAGCGCGCCCGCACCACGCGGCACCACACCGCTATGTACGAGATCTCGCCCGCACTCGGCACTGGAATTGACCACGTTTATAAATAAAAGTAACTGTGTCTGTTTTACTTTTTTAAAAGCTAAATTATTGAATCAATCATAAAAAAAATCGGTATGGAGACATTTCAAGAGCAACATTGCCATCTAACCTGGCAATACTGCCAGTATTTTGGGAACGTTGCCCACTGGCTACACACAATGATACAAACTGGCGGTCTTATGGCAACTAGGCAATCTTTTACAGACTACCCTTACCACACCAGCTAAGAATTTTCTTACATTCGATCTATCTTTTTTCGATCTTCCTCATCCCATATAGCCTTCAACATTAATTCCTTCGAATTTTATTAAAGGTATTATTACACTGCCATCGATTGACGTCGATCTATGGCAGTGGTAAGCTCTTATTGACTCTATACGCCATACGCATCGATCGACGTCGAAGCGTCGTTCCTGTGTCGTTTTACATGGTTTAGCTGTATGTTATGCGACGCTTTTACAAATTTTGTAAGAAAAATAATCCCCAACTGTTTATCACGCCCCTATGGAACTATAGACAGTTCTCCATTTCTCGCCATAAAAATGAAGTGTTGAATTACCTTTGACAAGCCACGGAACGTTTTCTTTCGGGCATTCCTTCAACGGAATATCGCCAGACCATCCAGATTCGTTTGTCATCATTTTTATCCTAAAATAAACAACACGTATATATTTTATAGGCAGGTAATACATTACACAAAACTTTGTTGTTGTTTTAGTTAACTAAATATTTATTTTTAAATGTTTTCCAGCTTGGAGTCAAGAATATTCATATGTTTGCTTTGGAAAGAAGTATTTTCATGGAAAGAAAACAGAGAATTTAATTACTTCGTAATATTGGCACAGACCGACACTGTCAAATACAGTACGTTTGTTTCGCGATTAACTCGAAAACTACAATGTAATTCACGATGAAGATTTTTATAATACAACTTGCCAATATACCACAGGCTTATATAAGACAAAATAACAGTAAGCGATAATTACTTGAGCACCATGTCAAAGTCGGCGGCGCACACGACGCTCTTGCCCAGGCTCTCCGCTGACAGCTCGTCCGATATAACGGTGCGCCATTGCTCGCTCTCAGTGCCGAGGGACCGCACCTGTTATGGCATAATGTGAAAATAATCTTTATTATTTGTCAATACATAGTATAAAACAAAGTCGCTTCTCGTCTGGCCCTATATATGCTTAGATCTTTAAAACTACGCAACGGAATTTGATGCGGTTCTTTTAATTAGATAGAATGATTCTTAACAAAGGTTTTTATGTGTAAAACATGCATAGTACTACACGGTACCTGGAACGAAGCCTTGTATTAAATAAGCCGAAACCCATTTAATATAATAGAGTGCAGACGCCAGGTGTAATTTTAAATATACTCAGATGGACTAAGTTTTCCTACTCAGCTATAATAGGCCAGCAGTACAAGATTTGTTTGACAAATACTTAACCAGCTCTTCCAGACGAAAAATTCCTTCAAAAATATTTGCATCTCAGTTCAGATATGACTCACGTTCCGTTTGAAATTGTCACTTCCGAAAAGATAGCTATTACTTTGTTTTAACTTTGACACTTACCACCATTTTCAAATGAAGTCCAAAATTAGTTATCAAGCTAATTTAGACTTTAAGCTTAGTTTTTTTTTTTGTAAATTCATGTTAAGATGGACCATAAATCTATAGGTCTGCTAGAACTTTATGCGTTATTAGATGCCTTGCGCGGTTACACCCGCGTCAAACGTTATTTTGGCCGGTGCCCGCAAGTTAAAAAATATTAACAACGCCATCTATAAATTTACTGGAAAACCCTAATTTTCCCCTCTTGGTAATAAAATTTAAAAAACCCCGGTACAGAAATTAATTTATTTTTATTCAAGGCTAACTATACGAAATATCATGCTTGTATCTTCAAAAATGACGGACTTCCATACAAACTTTCACCACTTTTCACCCTGTTAGAGGCCGAATTTCCAAAAATCCCTTCTTAGTGTAAAATTTCAAGTTCCTAGGCCTAGTGGTTTAGGCCCTGCGTTGATGAATCAGTCAGTCGGGCGTACAATTATATAAATATAGATTACCTTATACAGCAGATTGAATCGCAGCATGTTGGCCAGCACGAGCCGTCCGCTGAGGTACATGCAGCGTTTGGACCCGCATTGCTCCACCTTTACGTACACGAAGTAGCCTTTGCTTTGGAGCGGTCTTTTCTCAGTGGCTGGCAACGGCTCCTCCAGACGCAAGCTGGTCGATCCAGCCGTAAAGGGTAGACCTGCAACGTCAACCCTTTATTAAAATGAGTAAACATGGTAGATATGTCATCGGCAATCGCTAGTTCTACGAACATACAACTGCCTGCATAGATGATCCCATGGATGGCAATATAATTAACTTACTCGGGGACCAATGCCAGTTCGCCGTAGGGTTGGCGAGTGCCAGACGTAACTTTTTTGGAGCTGAGGGGGACCGCCACCTGTAATGTAAAATGTAAGAAAATGTTATTGTACAGGGTGAACAATAAATCGTTGACCTAACCAAACGAAGCAGAGCAAAAGATCGAGGTTATTTTTTGCTTTAAACAATTTTCTGTAGGCTAGTATGTATATTTTATAGGTTTAGTTTCAACAGAAAAATAAATTAAACATGACATTTTTGAGCGTGATTCACAATATTTTCCGAAAAGAAACTGCGCCGAGAATAAATCAGAAGGCAAATAAGTACACAATGTGTACTTATTTGCCTGATATTATATCACTTATGTAAGACTGACCTATAGGCAAGAGTGGCTCCAGGTCCTAACGGCACCACTTCGTCCGTCCCCTCTTGCCCCACCCTCAAGGCTGCGGCGCACGTGTTATGAATCCACAGCGACACTCGGCCGGCCAGCACCCGCTCCGTGTCGTCTGCCACGTCGGAATGACTGCGTTCGTCCATTACCGACTCCACGGAATCAACCGTCGTTTTGCTTAATGTTTTAAAGTACTGGAAATAAATAACTATTATAGTCACTTTCAAGTCATGTTTAGTTTGACAAACTTCAGTGAACTGGTAAAGGAGTCACTTGTATCTTCAATTTTATACTTGATGTATACTGGCATTGATATGTTATCAAGTTGGTATTTGAAATGGTATGTTTTGAGTCACGCAGATAGAGCATTCAAAACAAAACTAAACAAACACAATAATGATTTCGAAATGGGTGCATGAAAAAATTCTCCTCGAGCGACTTAAACTTGTTTTTGCCCTGACGACCGGCGCACCCTGAATACCTAGGAATCGGTAACGTAGAGTTAGAGTTAGAAGGTAGAAAGGTACGAAGTAGTTGTCCTCCCCTATTTAAAGAATCATCGTGTAATTACCGGTTGCAAAGCATCCACCCAGTCATCCGCCAGCGTGTTAAGCGTGCACACCTTGGGCACGTGCATCGCCACGCGCACGTTACCAGCGGCTGCGCGAACGCGTGCATTGTTGGCCTGCCACGAGCTGGCCGATATGGCCGCCTGGAGTGCGAACTCGCCAACTAGCTGCTCCATGGTGCCCGTCGCGCAGTCTAGGATGTCCAAACTGGAATCATTATAAGGATTGTTATTTATGTACCAACATACATTATTTCACAAATCGAAAATGTTATCAATGAAAGCCAGTATATTTTTACTGCGTGAGTATAAAATATGAATTGTATCAATGAGGGCTATCGTTTTTTGTCTCACCAGGTGGCACCACTGTACAGTAAGGTCTGTCAAAATTTGTGGACAGACATTGATTTATCCCATCCACTTAATTAGGCCTTTTGAAGACAGACATTTTGAAACAAAAATTATTATGAAGTAGGGATGTTTGTTCCAATTTCAAGTGAGGACAATAAAACGTCCGTTTTTCTTGCTCGTATACGTGCCTTATGTACAAGTGCGTTCTCTGTCACTCGTAAAAAGTTTGTCTTCAGAACGCCCTAAAGTACTGTGTTTCTATGGACGCTTATAAACTCAATGACCGCATGGCGAACCTGCAAATAGTAACATTTGACATTTCGGAGACTTCACACTACACAAGCATCCGTAGTATATTCCTCACAAAAGTAAAACTTAGCCATTTACTGAATCATTTCTTACTTTAATATTTGGAGCAGTAAATAAACTGATAGTACTTACGATATGTTGGTACTAAACGCGGACAATAGTCCAGCAGGCGAGCCGATACGCGCGTGCACCTTAGTATTACGAGTAACGAAGCTGAGCACGCGGTGACTACGCATCAGCGGCCGGGACACGTAGTAACCCTCCAGCGAGGTCGCTTGACTGTAACAAATCATTTTAATATGCATTAATTTGGGTACACAAAGAATCGTGGAGAGATGCCTTCAAATCCCAGTTTTCACCAAAGTGGAGATTGGAAGGGAAGTGACTTTTTTTCTCTCCTCTCCCCTTGACCCATTTCCACCAAAATACTCCACTTGTTGAGATGTGAAAATAACAAAATCTGATTGGTTCTTTAAGTAAATTAAGCTCCTTTCCGGTTTGGTGGCAACCAGGCCTAATACGCAGACTCATATTTAGGGCTAGTTCCACCAGAGCCTGATGAAAATTTCTATACAAATTTCACATTTCAACAAACAAAGTCAAGTATATTGGCCGGAACAGTTGAAACAGTCGCACTGATCGTTGCATCTTCTCCGACCATTCACTGTGAGTTATTTTTTCGCATGTTTCTTTGTTTGTATAGTTCCACATGCTTATTTAGCCCTGTACCAGCATCGCTTTATTTCCAACGCCTCACTTTAATCTAATCATTCGCCGAATATTTTTACAATTAAATTACATTAGGGTCGGCTTCTAGTCTAACGGATTCAGCTGAATAACAGTATTTTACATGTAACATCTGCCATCAGACCTCCATCATTGATCTTTAAATGGCAACCGATGCCGACGGCTTAAAGTGCTATCCGAAGCACGGAAGAAAACTCGTTACGTTAAGATAATCACCCATCTAACGGCCGTCCGCGGTTAATATTGCTTAACCTGCAGATCGGTCGTTTCGACAGAGTGAGAGAGTCCCCCCTCAATCTAATATATAATAAATATGCTGGGAATGTTACCTGGACAGCAGCGGCATAGAGTTGTGCAGATGCAGCTCCCCTTCAGCCACCCTCACAATGACCTTGGTCCTGGGCAGCAGTCGAGGGGCGAAGTACGAGTCCACCCGAAGCACACCCGATAGCTGCTCGGCGGTTACTTCGCATCTGGGCTTCGGATCATCCCACTTCGCTGATAAGTCTATCATCTAATAAAATACACATATATTGAATAACGTAGAAAACGATATTTTTTTACAAAAGTGTTCCTCCTTTAGGCGAAAAGAAAAATATTACAGATGAATAAATGAGAAGAATGCAAATATAATGAGATGGCTGAATTTTGACATTTCAGTTAATGGACTGCCCGAGGGATTGCTAGCTTTTACTCCTACAGCAGAACCATTCGCGCCGTCGGCGTCGTTGATGGTAGCTGCCTGTTTCTGCTGCATGTCAATGACATGATGTTCATTGACAACATTCATTGTTATGCGGACAACAGTACTGGGGACACATATAATACGGGTCATGCGAATATACCCCTAAATCCCTCGGTTTGCTGTTGAGGTTCGTCGAGTAAAATTTCTTCGATCGGGAGAACTCTAGCTAAAGTCACTGATTGGGGACGACTAAACTTGTCCAATTTAACCCCACTAAGAAACAGGAAAACTATAATATTTGCTGGGGCTCCACAGTTTCAGAACACGGCCCTCTACATCGCTAAGAGAATTGGGATTCTCGGTGTCGATATATCCTGTGATGTCCAGTTCCGCAGACACTTATAGGACAAGGTCAAGCTGGATTCTAAAAAAGAGTCTGCTCAATAGAGCTAAGTGGTACTTCATCTCGGGGCAAAGAATCATGCTTTACAAAGGACAAGTCAGGCGCTACATGGAGTTCTGTTGCCACGTTAAGGCTGGAACACCTGAGTGCCAGCTTTGGCTTTTTGACTCGGTCCAAAGACGAGCTATTAGGATAGTCGACGAACCCAAGCTCACAGACTGTATCGAACCTCTCAGTATGAAGGGTGAACTCAAAATCTCAGTATGATGAGCCTCGTGTTCATCATATTGAGATTATGTTTTGGTCTTACAATTATTGTTTAATGACCGAAAATAAAATGCATTATGTATTTTATTTTCGGCCTTTAAACAAAAATTTACTTATAACTTAAAAATTATTATGCGAATGGTCATAAAAAAACATTATAGTATGCTTTTTGGCACAATATTAGCGAGATATCTAAAAGCAAAACTAACCAGCGGGTCGTTTCGTGGCATGAACTTCTTGATATCCACTTCAAAGGGCGGTGGGTTTGCATCCGGCGAGGTGTACGCACGGAATCGCCAGGTCGAAGCAAATACCGCATCTGCAACAAATTCTTATCTCAACATCTTCAGGAATAAGTAGTGGTAATTCATTTATAAATTAATTTAAGAACATTCATACGCGTACATACGTATTTGTTCGGTTATTATTTATTTCCCATCAGAGCTATGTTTGTCAATGTTGCCCATTTTTTTCATTTATCTGTAGCAAATGAGTACAAAATATTTGAAGAGTTGATGATTTTTTTATAACTGCAAGGCAAGGCTATATTGGGGCAAATTGATTAATGGTATGGAACTATGTCATAGTTCAATGTCATACAATTTTTTGCACGACCATTTTTGGGGAATGTCAAAAGTTGTCAAAAGGATGAAAATTTTATTTAGAAAATATGAGAGCAAATGCAATAATATTCTCTCAATATATTCGGTTCAATGCCATCCAGTCATTGAACAAAAACAGCGGTCAATGAGATTAATTATAATTGTACCTGGTGCAGGCACATATAGCTCCATTTCCCTCGGTTCGCTGACGGGTATTTTAAAATAGGTGTGAGGTTCCCAATCCTGCAGCAAAGGTGTGAACAACTCCAGCACCACGTTTGTCTCTTCGTCCTAAAACAAAATATCATCACCATCAACATCATGATTATTTAGCCTGACCGGTGGACTAGTAACGAAAAATTACTATGTTAGTTTTAATACGTATGCTAGAAATAAAAATCGTTTGCTGAAATACCAATATAATAAAATACCATATATAATATAAAATATAAAGACCTATTTACCTACCTACAGTTTTTTTTAATTAAAAACAGCATTTTTATTTATTATAAAATTTTGCTGCCTCCAAATAGTGGGCTGTACTTTTAAGAAACAAATTAATATAGTTACGTAGACAGTTACATTCTAGCGCACGGCAATCTGCATAATATTGTACTGTATAATTACCATTCCAGGCAAGGGGTAGGCTATGATGTGTGTGATGGCGCGAGGGTGGGGATATCGCCACGACACCGTGTTCCTGTGCAGGTTCACTTGATATGCCATCGGCATCTGCGCACCTTCCAGGATCTTGAATGCTCCACTCCTGCAACAAAAATATTGGGAAATGGTAACCTAAAGAAAATATGTTCTGTTTTAATACAGTAAAAGGTGATGGCTAACCTTTGGCATGCGTGCCACAGATGGCACGCAGCATAAACATTTTGGTACGCGAAAGCCACGAATTCCTTGAATTGGGCTCGTTGTGGCCTCATAATTCTTTGTTTTTATAAAATAATGGCACGTGCATCAATAAAGTTTCGCCATCCCTGGTCTAGGCGGTAGTAAAGTTTGCTACAGATAGCTATTAGTATAAAGTAAGTCTATTTTTTTTATAGAAAAAAAATAGACTTACTTTTGTGGGACAACATTAATAATTTCGCATCATACCAGCTACAAAACGATCACGTCACGTCTATGTAGCCGTTTGTTTAGAGCGTTTGGGCGAGTCTATTAATGAATTTTAAATACTGTTATCTTTGGCAGGTTATGTGATGTCAAAGAAATTCTTTTAATAACGTTTCTAATATGAAGAGGTGTTTCAATAACATACAAAAATAAAAATTAGTCATTATGCCTATTATGCCGTACAAGTGGTACCAGCTAGGTTGACAAAATCATGGCAAATAGAATGTAATCAAAAAAAATAAGTTTTGCTTATGATTTATTTTTATATCATTGTTCGTAATGTTTTGTATGTGTTCAAGCGTCTCCTGGGGCATATGAAAATAAATGATTTGAATTTAAATTTGAATTTGAAATTTTTATCGATGTTAGCACAGATATAGATCTACATAGATAACGCAAATGCATGTACTTCGCGTGTCTGAACCCCGACCAAGCGTCAAGGTTGGTCGCCGCTAACTTCAGCCCACGCGCGTCTTTTGTTAGAGAAAATCATAGCGGACGGCCATTTGAATCGTACTGGGCGGATGGGCATCGGCGGCATTGGTGTCTTTGAATCGGTTTGGATTTCCCGTCACTAAATTTCGGCTGTGACGTCACAATAGGTATTAAAAAGTCGGCACGCTTGGTTTCAATACAAATCGTGATACTTGCGTTATCTATGTAGATCTATATCTGTGGATGTTAGTTTCTCTTTCATGCAAAAATCTCAGGTTACTTTTGAATGATTATGAAATTGTGAAGCGCGGATATTGTCCACTACCTTCACTTGATCGTCATCATTTTTATTTTATTCCGTCCGGCATCTTCGGTAGTTCGATAGAGGGTATCGGTTGGTTTACACGTGACATTGGTTCGACGAACACTGCACTTGCTTAGTACCGGATCCCAAGATGTCGATAAGCGGTATCCATCGTGGTTGAAATTTTTTTTTTTATTTCAACGGCTATCCTGGAATAATTGCGCCGATCCGCGGATAAAACTTTTGGCTGATATAGTTCGATCCAGTGATTAGAGCCGGCCTCCAACAAATATATAGGCTACTATTATAGGCATACCACGCAGGTGAAATCTAATTTCAGTCGGCATTACCTCAAGTCATCCTTGTAGTAGTGGTTGTATTGGTCCTGATCTGCGAACTCAGGCTCCGTCGCGACCTGCGACAAGTGAGGCTTCAGCACCGATCGCCGCACCTCGCTGTTCTTGTTACTATGGAAGCACTCGATAATCTCCTGGTAACACAAATCATATTTTAATTACAGTCTACAACTATTCGTGAACTATTACACTAAGGGAATACTGCTTTAATGGTCTAGTGGTTAGCGTATGCGGCTCTCACCGCGAGGTCTCGGGTTGATTCCCGGGTCGGGCAAAGTGTTATTTGTGAACTTTTCACACACAATAGCAGCACGGAGTTGGAATTGTGCCCGGTGGATGGCGACAGGCTTACCCTCTATCCGATAGGACCTAAACATAACAGAGGAAGTGTGTTGGTGGCGTTGTACACCTCTGCCACACCCTTCTGGGTAATATCGACGTGATGTTATGTTAATTTAGGTTTTGCCATCTAACCGGTCACCGGTTCTTCGTCATATTTTTCACGGTCAGTTTGTGCAAGTAGGTCGTTTTGCCGGCTACACGACGTTCAATCTTACTTGTGCAAATTGAAATTTTCATAACATTTGTAATTTATTTAAACTGTTTATGTAAGTAAGGTGGAGCGTGTAGTCAGTATTTTAGACATCGAGACTGCCGAGAAATTGGTGACAACTATAAAATAATAGGAATGATGCCTCGTTGGTGTAATGATTAGAGTATGCACCTCTTACCGGGGGTCTAAGGTTCAATTATCGCGTCGAATAAAATGTTATTTGTGTTTTTTCGGATATTTTGAATAACAACACGGAGTTGGATATATGCCCAGTGGATGATGAAAGGCTTACCTCCTATCACACACACGCCACAACAAACAAGTGAAGTGTGGGTGCTTTACACTTCTGCCACAGGCTTCTGGGTAATATATATGTCATGATAAAGAATCATAATATAACTAAGCAGTACCTCTTCATCATTTTTGAAGATGTCCTGAAGGTTCTGATGTAATCGGTGGTAGATCTGCAGGTCGGCGGGTCGCACGTCGACCACGACGCGGTCGAGCTCCAAGCTCACGGTCACGACGGGCTGGCGCGCCAACGGACCGCCTTCCGCGCGGATCCAAGACTCCCAAGTCGCGGAAGCCTCCACGCTATAAATAGTTACATCTTCTTTACATGGTACAAGAGAAAACGCTCCTCCTGTTTGTGTTCTTAGATCTTTTAAACATCGCAACGTTTGCAGTGCGACGATTCATAAATTCAAATTCAAATCATTTATTTTCATAGGCCCCGGGAGGCGCTTGAACACGTCAAATCAGTACAAAAAATGATATAAAATAAATAATAAATAATACTAAATTATACTAATTACAATGATTAGAATAACCGGGGCTCAGATTAATTTTAATCAAACTGTTTAGAATCGAATTAAAATCAATCCAAGTACCAGCTCCGATGGGTATTGCATTATGAGAAGAGCTGGTGAGAAACTCATGTGCATGGTGCACATGTGTTTTAAAATGAAAAATATAACAATATAAAAGTACATAAAAAATCACATAAGAAGAGCAATTCATTTCCAAATACTATTATCATTTATGTAGTCTGAAATACTATAGTAAGCTTTTTGACATAATCTAATTTTAACATATTTTTTAAATTTACCTATCGATAATTGACAACATTTTAAAATTTGAAAGTGTCTAAAAAAAAAATACCGTTTCTTTATTATCCTATCCGGAGTACAAAAACATTTTTTTTATTTTTTTTGGATCAGTAGTTTTGGAGAAAAAAAATAAAAACTAAAAAATGCGTCGTGACGTCACATATACGGCTTAATAAAGTATGACCTTTGCCCATGCTATGACAGAAAGAAAAGTAATCGAAAATGACAGCTGTAATGTCAGTATTGTCAGTTGCCTGTCAACAACGATAAACACATATTTTGCAATAATAAAAATATTTGCATTATTTATTGATTGCAACTATGATTCTTTCTAAATCGAACTGAATCCAAGTGAGGCACATATACCTACGATGGATTTAAAATATTGTTTTGTACGAACATGTAAAAACAAATCTAAAGACGGCAACTCAAACAAGAAAGGATAGTGGACTGCAGTGGATGTAGTTCGTTCGAAACGAGTTCTAAATGTATATGAAGAAGCTATATATTATAGACTATATAGACTAATAACATTACACTACAACTTAAAGGAACGGAGCAGTAATGAAATAAGTAGCAAAAACTGGGAACATTTCAGAAACGGGACTGGAAAAGTAAAACCTTGGGGATCAGTTTAATGATATACCTAATGTTATTAAAATAATTTAATTTACTTTTATGTTCTCATCAGTAATGTTTAGATGTGGACAACACCTGGGCCATATGAAAATAAATGATTTAAAATATTGTACAAGTATCTTTTTATTTATGATTGCTGTTTCATATTTTGTTTATAAAAACTAAAACACATGTAATATAACATAACATCAACTCCATATCACCCAGAATGAAAAAAGAAGTATTAAACACCCACACTTCTTCTGTTATGTTACATCTGATGTGATAAGGGGTCAGCCTATCACTGGATTGGATGTACTGGACTGATTGGAATAAAAGTATTTATTTGTTTTTAACATGAGAGAAAAAGTTATAACATGTGTAAGCGAAGCAGTTACATAGCTCCACATACACTGTATAACTAAAATACAATTGTGTGCATTAAAGCACACAAAAATAAACATAAATAAATAATCAAAATTTATTTAGCACTTTCTAAAATATTTTCAAATATAAATTGCTTTCAAACTTTTCAGCTTCTTGCACAATCTCAGCTGTATAATATTTATTGTACTCAACCTAGTATTTGTGGATTAGCTTGTTCTTCTCATAATCTGGATCAGCAATACAAAATAAGACCATAGGTTTGTTTGCAGCATGCATTTGTACCATTATTTGAGCTTTACATTTTTCTTTAAGTTTGCCATCCTTGATGTAATGTTTGATAGTGATTTTGCTAATAGGGCATTTTATTTCTATAACAAAGTCTGCACAAAGCCCATCTCGTGAAACACCAATAATAGGGGGTATAAGAATTAGACCTGTGCTTTCAATAACTCCAAAATCTTTTTCTAAAATATAAATGATTTGTTTTTTAACGTTTTACCCCGTCTTATGGCTTTTGTTTCAGGCACCTTGTAACCACCTAAAATGCTTTGCACTTATACACCTTGTTCTGTTTTGCAATGGACAGCTTCATGTATTCTAGACCCTGTCACTCAACCTTGACACATTGAATGCCAAGGTTTGGAATGCGCTTGATTTGTTGTAGCTTTAGCGACACTGTTAATTACTTCTTCACTGAGCTTTCCAGGCAGAATCATATAAAATTATTGTAAGTATTGTCCTGTTGGATGTGAACAAACTGCAGCATTAAGTTCAAAGTAGGTTGACGTTTACCACAGTACCTCATTTCCTGTGCTCATCTTCTGCCTCTTACACTCTTCAGAAAAAATGGATAAACTAATATTCACATTTACATTGTCAGGGGTAATTTTCCTTTTCCCTATATTTTTTGCTGGTGTCCTGCACTAGCTTCTCTTGGTTTACCAGATTAACACTCAGTAGATGTGACAGAAGGTTCATCTGACCGTTTTATCAGCCACATGGCAAAGCAGATAGCGTGTTTGCACCCTCCTACAGACGCAGCACAATCATGACACTGAACAGAAATGATATTTTCCTTAGACTCGCCAATTTCAGCAGTTACCATGTACAACTTGGCTCTTACTTTAAGTTCAGGTGTCACCCTACATTTAACGGTGCACGAGGAATCAAGTGGGATCAAGCTTTACTTCCACACATATCCTACAGCTGTGTCTACGTAAACATCGCTGGAAGCTAATAATGCTTTGGCACTACGCGTTTCGGCGGCATTGTAGCAGTCGTTTTCTATCATATATTCCAAAAGCATAACGTAGTTAACTTTTGGCAAATTCTTGCTATCAGCAACTTGAAATCCATCCGATACCTTCATGATTGATGAATGAAGTAGCAGAATAGAGAGAATAATACGATTTTTATGCAAGAAAATAAATGTAAACAAACAAAATCACAATTGACGCTAAGTTGTAGACAAGTATGGCAATTATGACATTTGTCACTTTAAAAAAAATAAAAATAAGCAAAGGCATATCATTATTCCACCGTATATGTGACGTCATTTGGCGCTTACGTCTATTTAGAATTCACTAACTTTCAAAAAGGAAATAATGAATGAAAATAATAAAATTTCGCAAGAAGAAAAAATACGGGTCCGTTTATTTTACATCTAGTTTCAATTAAAATAATAATTTATATATGTTAAAAAAATGAAATGTTGTCAATTCTATTGCGTCTAAAGGAAGTTTATTGTAAAAGCGTATACATTTACCTGGAAACGAGTTAGAGATTTTATGGAGCCTAGTAGTGGGCACAGCGAGTTTGTTTTTGTTGGATGGTAAGGATGGTGTATGTGTGTTCGTTGATCCGGTTATAAACGTTTTGTTCTTCTCCCGTGGCGCTATTTATGGCGGTTGGATGTTAACTTTTATTTAAAAACTCTATATTCAATTCATTGTTATACAAAAGAAAGTGACAAAATTGACTCCACGGAGTCTCTTTATGGCCT
The DNA here is from genome assembly GCA_905147285.1 of Hypena proboscidalis. NCBI lineage: Eukaryota > Metazoa > Arthropoda > Insecta > Lepidoptera > Erebidae > Hypena > Hypena proboscidalis. The sequence goes on from LR990126.1 coordinate 32,451,051, forward strand.
GCCCCTAGAGGGTTATTTTAGCCCACGTAGGTGTGGAGGGACGAGGCGGCCCGCGGAGTGAGAAGTAGAAAATCCTCAAACTCCAACCAAAACGACATTATAGCAGAAATAGTCGTCATTTCACCCTCGGAATTTAGTAAAAAAGCGAGCGTTTATAAAATGCCGACGCCGTATGTAAAGTGCGGCTTTATACAATTCACCTGCGACAGATATGTCTATTAGGTACGACATGGTTTCAGAGCGATGCGAGGGAGTAGTAGATGCCGCTAGTAGAGAATGAAATACGAGGACTAAGACCTAAGACGCTCATGCGTGCATAGTGGGACGTGAATGAATACAGTTCTACTATTATAATTAAATTACCCCATTATGAGCGGCTGCAGTACAACATGTCGTCTATCAGTTGGCGGTCCGGTGGTGAGCACGAGGGCGGTAAGGAGCCCTCTGGCCACGACCCTCTCAGGTCTGCCACCAGCTGCCAGCTGCACGGTGGCGCTGTCGAAGCCTATCGTGCCCTCCTCGCCGCAGATGCCGACCTGGCCCACGTGCAACGTCACACTTTCTATTCTACTGCTCACTGTAACACAAATGTACGAATTTATTGTACTCGCTTGCTTCGGCAGTCCAAATCTTCAGATATAGAGCTTATCACATAAGAGAAGAAAATAATGAGGGCGACACTGTGCCGTTCGTATGGCCACAACATTACAAACCATCCAATTAGACCAATGTTTGCCAAGTTATTACTTCGGCAATGTTGTCAACAAACAAAACATAGTTTTCGTTTCTGGACTATTTTGTCAAGCTGTGTTTGAGCCATAAAGAAAACATATCAGGGTGCAAATGGTACTAGACCTATGGTTTGAAGGTATAATTTCGCCGTCACTTTTTTTTACTAATTAGGAATACTTAGCAATAATGCCACGCACGCTTTTTCGAAGTCATTTTTCCTCACGCTCGAAGCAAAATAGTTTTGCTTACTGATTTTAGACAGCAAAGAACGCCTTATCGTGCTTCTGAGGTGAAAAAATAATAACTTACCAATAGAATCGTGTACTTGGCGAACAAACAGTTTGTTGCCCACTCGCCGTTTGTTCACGAAACTTTCGTCTTCAAACACTGTATCACGAATCTGGAAATCATTATGTTGATTACTTTCTTCTAATAGATGGCTAGTTAAGAAATTACGTCTGTCAAAATAAACAAGTTGCAAATTTGTGTGTACAAAAAAAAATAAACAATCATGAGATCCATAATGGCCGAGATTACTGAAAACTTGTCGAAATGGTCGGCTCTGATTGTCAATGACTACAAATGCCAAACTTAGCGGATAGATCTCGCTCAGATAATGAGGCGAAATGTATGGGAATAAGCATGTTTGTCTGTGGAACCATTTGACAGTTACTTTGTCCATTAAGAGATTTTGGGTTTGGATAATCGGCTATTATGATAGCCGATCTTAATATTGGATACATACTCATCAATATGAATCAGCATAACACGTAATAAGTAGGAACTACTGCCTTGATTGCTTTGGTATAGTGGTTAAGCTTATGTGGCATCTTACCGCGAGGACTCCGGATCGGAAAAAGTGTTATTTTAATTTTTCCGTCAGGATTCTCAATAGCAGCACAGAGTTGGAAATCCGGTGGATGTCGATAGGCTCACTATCTATCACATGGAACCTAAACATAACAGGTGAAGTGTGGGCATACACCTCTGCTGGTGCTATACAGGATTTATGTTATTTTATATAATATTATAAGTTGAAAAATTAAGAATCCAGCAGGACTCGAACCTGCACCCTCTGGCGCATATGTGTCTAGCAGCATACGAATCTATAGCTGAATTAGCAAAAGCACTTGGGGCGTATTCCCAGGGGGTGCAGGTTTGAGTCCTGCTGGATTCTTAATTTTTAACTTTAATATTATATAAAATACAAAAAGGCATAGCAAAGCTAAAATTTGCTTTAAAATATTACAAGTTATGTTATGCTCAGTAAATACAAACCAGTGTGTTGATGTTGATGAGTCTGCGGAGTCTGTCGGTGCACACCTCGATGCGCACGGGTCGCTCCACATCAACACGGACCGTGCCGCGGGCGGATGAGCTCGAGGCGTACAGACTGTCTAACATACAAATAAATACACACATCAGTCATTGTCATTCGATGACCGGATGGCGGAGTGAGTAGTGTACCTGCCTGCGATGCTGAGGTCGCGGGTTCGGTTCCTGCTTAAGATTGTGTGCATGAACATGGGGGTTTAGTCTTAGTCTGGGTGTTTCTATGTTAAATAAATATGGATTTACAATAGAAAAGTATGTTATTCTATAGTACCCATAGTACAAGCTATTCTTAGTTAGGGACTAGATAGCGTTGTGTGTAAGCAGTGAGATATTTATTTATTTTATTTATTGAGATTATAAAAATGAGTGTGTTAACGAAAATTTACGCCACTAGTTGTCGTCTCTTTGGCAAGAGATCTAACCGCCAACACTGAACAACAATGCGCGCTGCATCTTGCAGCATTCTTTGAAATGAGCTGGATATATAAAAAATTAAAGGCATTTACACTGTGTATACTTGAATAGTCTGGACTGGATTGTCTTTAATACCTAAACAGCATCAGCGGGTGTCACCTGCAAGTGAGGTGACAAACAGAATAAGGGCCTGTTCCTGATAAGTCCTTGATAAGCCTTCACTCAACTCTTTAGAAAAATAAAATGTATAAAGTTATCAATCAGGCGGTTAACTATCAAAAACTTTATCAGGAAGTGGTGAAATAGGGCCTGAATGTAACTATACATACTCGGTAAGGGCGACACAGCCTTGACGGTGAGCAGCGCAGGCGGTATGTCCGTAGTGGGGTCGGGGGCCCCCTTGCCGGTGGACAGCAATGGTAGGTGCCACGCGCCATGGTAAGGCCCCGCTCCCAGCCCCAGCCCCAGGTCGAACAGCGAGAACTGATAATCAAACAATTATTAGAACATAAAGAACCTTCCTCACAGGTACAAATAAAATGAATTAAATGAAATGAAATAAACTGAAATGAAATAAGTAGATCTTGAGCTTGCGAAGTAGTCTTAAATTGAATCACGAGCATAGCGAGTGGTTCTGATAAAGACTACTTCGCAAGCGAAAGATTTTAAGAGGTCACGAACTGGAAATTAATTTTTTCTCACGTGTTAGAAGCAAGTTGTCGCAACTCTTTTGGAGTTCCACAAAGTTCTTCATCACTGGATTCACTATTTTTTTTATTAAAAAGGTCCAATAAACAATTAAACATAAACTGAAAAGAATTTATGGTTGCCCGCGATGACTGCCACAGACACAGATTTTTTTTTTTAAATCATGCGTTCATAAATTCGTTCCGTAACATTTATTTATAGAGTCTAATGTTAAGTACCTGATTTTAATTAATTTAATGGTCAATCACTAATATAAAACCATTAAAATACTAATTAAGCGCGTATTTATATAATTTAAAATAATTAAAACGTATCGTATGTAGTTATTTAATAAAATTGATGTCAATGTTTATTACAAACCTACATGGTGGCTGCTTTGTTTTTTTTTCAGCGCCTATTCATTAGAAGGATTTTTTGTTTCGAAATTTGAATCACTTTGCCTCACTAGTGAGTAAAAACGGTTTTTACTCACTGAATTCTGGCAAGCAAACGATCTTTTTCGTGCTGGTGTGGTGAAAATATATTTATTCCTTAGACTTCACAAAGCACTTAGAATCGTCATACAAAAATAATTATACTCAAAATTCGCGAAATCTTCAAGGTTTTGTGATGATCAACCATCATGATTGTGAAAGTGAATTTAAGTGCCAGTTCCGTAGACAGGGTCTTCTTGAGAAGAACTGGCAAGAAACTCAAGGCCAACTCTTTTCAAATGCTAATTTGTGTTGTTTTTTTATAGGTAAGGAAATAAGTATATTCTTTCTTCTTTTATGACGTTCTGTCGTTCAAAAAATCGATTATCGTATAATAATGTCTCAAAAAAAACACGAATAGTTTAAGTTTTACTATTCCTTAATAGTATATTTTAGATATATTATATTTATAAATGCTTTAATTAGTTCAGCAGGCCGAGATTTGGTTACTTAATATTACCTACGTCATGAAACATGGCATAACTGTTATAAAAAGCGTATTATAAAAAACGTTCTTCACCGCATCTGGCCGTCTGTTCGCGAGTAACTCAAAAACTAATGAGCAGATTACCACGCGGTTTAAACTAATGATAGATAAGGATGGATCAGGTTTGTAATTTGTTAATACTACCGACGTAACATGCGGACGAAGCTGCGGCTGCGGGCGTAAGTTATTGTATTCATAAAATATATGTACTAACCTGAAAACTCTTCTGTCCTTTTCTCTTCCAGTAGTAAAAGTTTGGCTGATACAGCTTGGTGTGGAGCAACGGCAAGTTGCCCTCGATCTTCCTCGCTCTTACAGCGTAATGCTGGAAAAATAATTTATTTATTTATTAATTCTATGGGAAACAAACGGCTTTAAACACAAACTATAAAATTACAACGTTAGTCAATTGACAGTTTCCGCTTATGTGCATGGCTAAATTCGAAACCTACATATTTAAAATAAATAACAAGTTCTACATAATTTATATATGGGAGAATGTAATAAAGATACATACTTTCCAACCCCAACTATATACTTCTGATCAAATTCGTTGCGGGTTCCAAGACAATTTTTACTCTCCTTGGGATTGCCCGTGTGTCATGCACGGTGCCTTTCAGTTGGTTACCGCTGTAGATCCTGGCGTCCACACAGTGGTGGGCGTGTGGGTGGGATTATATCCCGTTAAATATGGGACAATAATAATTAACATGTCGACAGGATACAAATTAATTAAAATAATGGTAAATACAAATATATTATCATTATAGAAGATTAAAAAATTGTTTAGTTTTTATATTGCGAAACTGAGTGTGGTCGTTGAATATGTCCAAATCTACTTTCCTGACTAATTCGTTTGTTTTTACGGAACGGAAACCTTTATGAGTCGTCATGTCTGTCCGTCTGTCCGTCCGTATGTCACAGCCACTTTTTACCGTAACTATATATGTTTTTCATCAAACCCAAATGTGTGGGATCTATGGATAGGCCTTAAAAATGATATTGAGGTTTCTAATATTTTTTTTTTCTAAACTGAATAGTTTGCGCGAGGGACGCTTCCAAAGTGGAAAAATTTGTGCCCCCCCCCCCTCCCGTAACTTCTAAAATAAGGGAATGATAAATGTAAAAATAATATGATGAAAATGATGTACATTACCATGCAAACTGCCACTTAAAATTGGTTTGAACGAGAACTAATAATTAGTTTTTTTTTTTAATACGTAATAAATCGTAAACCGCATTTTACCTTTCATTCAATCAACTCCAATATAATAAAGAATTAAGATAAACATTTATTTAGATGTACAGTGGTACGGAACCCTACGTACGCGAGTCCGACTCGCACTTGGCCGGTTTTTTTTAACTACACGGTGAAAGAACGAATTAGAACGGTAGTTTGTGTCAGCTGCTGAGATTGCTAGACAAGGCGGATTTCCAATGACATTCATTATTGGCTGGGTGCTCGGACCTACTCGTTGCGACGAATTCGATCTGCGCGCTCATGGTGGCCCAAAATAAGAACTAATCGCGGCTCCGTCAGTGTGCTTGCATTTACTCTTCCTTCAATTCATTGTATAAAATAAAGAATCACCCCTGTTTGTTTGTTAAGTTATTTTTTCAACTACACAACGGATTTAAATGCGGCAATATACAGAGTAATTGATGAGTTAGTTATATGAATAAATCATTCATGATATTGTTCTATTAGCAAAATTGCTTCATGATCTATTTGACAAATAAGCTTGTAATAACAACGATCGACAACGTCGATTTGTTGATAGTACAAGCTTATTTAGACTTTAGTGTTTTAAGTGTCTCTTCTTTGTTCACACTAATTTTAAAATGCCAAAAAAAAGTAAACGGTTGAACAAGGTATAATTGTCCGTCTGTATGTTCGTACATACATTTATAATGATTTTCCTGCAATCCAAACAGTTTATCGGTTTGATGTTTAGATAAGGCGCTGTCTCCACGAGCGAGAGAATCGCGACGAGTCCGCCCTTATATCGTCGGAGAATCTCCACGAACGAGCGATAATTCCGCCGCGTATCGTCGCGAGTCGTAACAGAATCGCAGCGTTTCCGCGGCGACTCGTAACGGTATCGCCGCGTTTCCTTGACGACGCGTTGTAAAAGAAAGAATTCAGTTACGTTAGACAGCGCGCCCGCTGCGCGCTCGTCGCGAGAGCGCGGCGAGCCCGCTGCTAGTAGCGACGGGCTAGCGACGATGTAATGACGTTTCGCACGCTCGTTGCCACTCGTCGCATCGCGGCGATAATATCGCCGTGTGGAGATGGCTCCATAGAAAGTGTATAAAAATACGTGGCACGATGATAATATCTCCGCGATTCACTCGCTCGTGGAGACAGCGCCTAAGAGTCTAAACCAAATTCCATTCTATTCTGCTCAGTAAAACGGAATATAATAAAACACAACATAACATTACGCCTTAATTACCCAAAAGGGTGTGGCAGACATCTTCAACACCCACACTTCAACTGCAATGTTTTAGGTCCCATGGGATATGGGGTGAGTTTATCGCCATCCACCAGGCACAGTTCCAATTCCATGCTGCTTTTGTGAATTTCCTGACAGAAAGTTCACAAATAACAGTTTGCCCGACCCGGGCACTAAGCCCGAGACCTCACGGTGAGAGGCGCATACGCTAACCACTAGACCATTGAGGCAGTAAAACGGAATATATGAGCCATAATCAAAAGGTAGTACAAACCGCGATCTCCATCTTGGCCTGAGCAATGTCCGCTTCGCGTGTGGTCTCTGTGATGCTGCGACCGCTGGCCACGTCGGAGCCGGAGGGAGACGCGTTCGACCGCGGGCCCGTCGTGTACTGCACCGTCACCTCCTTTCTCATCTCCTGAAGACAATCACAGGTGGTGTATAGTGTAAACACGATATTATCTGCGAGATAATCCGAATAGCCTGAAAGGGCTAGCTAGTTAAACAGGCCATAAATCCCAGCACAAGGCAACACACTTGCCGTGCGTGATCTATTCTATTTAGGGGAGATCGGGCGATTTTCTGATTATTCAGCGCAGAAGTAGAGGTGCTATAAAATGTTTTCATAGAAAAATAGGCGCTCAGTTTTTGTTTCAGTACCAAGAGCCTGATATTTCTATCAGAATATTTTACTGCACTGAAATGACCTTAAACCGATCCAATCACGCACGGCCAAATAATGTTTATTAATATAGGCTGAACAGACGTCATGAAAAATGTCCAATATGATAACTTATCACGCAGATCAAAGAAGAGCTTTGGCAGTTACTTCCTTCGAAGTTTGCACTGTGTGTTTCCAAATTTGAATCACTTTGCCTCACTAGTGAGTAAAAACGGTTTTTACTCACTGAATTCTGGCAAGCAAACGATCTTTTTCGTGCTGGTGTGGTGAAAATATCTTTATTCCTTAGACTTCACAAAGCACTTAGAATCGTCATACAAAAATAATTATACTCAAAATTCGCGAAATCTTCAAGGTTTTGTGATGATCAACCATCATAATTGTGAAAGTGAATTTAAGTGCCAGTTCCGTAGACAGGGTCTTCTTGAGAAGAACTGGCAAGAAACTCAAGGCCAACTCTTTTCAAATGCTAATTTGTGTTGTTTTTTTATAGGTAAGGAAAAATTTAATAGGCATGAAAAATTTCCAATATGATAACTTATCACGCAGTTCAAAGAAGAGCTTTGGCAGTTACTTCCTTCGAGGTTTGCACCCATGCTCTAACCAGTTGTCGATAAAGTCCCTCACTCACCAGTCCGCACTGCTTGGAGACGTTCACATCCGGGTCTTTGGGGGAGCGCAGCAATCTGACGGTAGAGCTGTCATCGTCCGCCGCGTACAGGGTCAGCTCGACGGCTCCCATGGTCACGAACACCTCAATGTATTCCGATACGTCCGCTCTAAGCACACAAAATAACTGATATATTGTGAACAAGGAGAACATGATATAACATCACGCCTATATTACCCAGAAGGGTGTGGCAGAGGTGTTTAACAACCACACTTCACCTTTTATATTTAGGTCCCATGGAATAGGGGGTGAGCCATCCACCGGGCACAATTATCCTCCAGCCGGAAAGCTAACAATTAACACTTTGCCCGACCCGGGAATTGCAACCGAGACCTCGCTGTCAGAGGCATATACGCTAATCACTAGTGATCATCGAGGCAAAGAAGAAGAATTGACGTGTCAATACTCAATTTCTCAGTGGTGGCCAATTAGGTAAAATAACCGAGCACGAGATGTATGTAAACGTGAATTGTAAATAAGTGGCTTCGAAGCGCATATTCGTACCTATACTTTGACCATTCCTTTATTTTTTTTTTGACAGATCACACCTATGAATTACCGTTTTTTTTGTCAGATTAATGTACTACAATAATAATGTACTATATTGACAAGCGACACTTTTTAGAGAATTCACTGTTTGTAAAAAACAACCACAGACTATAAATCAAATCGTGAAATGAAATAAATCGATCATTATGAAAAAGAATAATTTGACTTTTTTTTTGTGTATTGTCTGTATTTTTTATATAAAAAAAAGATATAATAATAGTATCATGATTCCATGAATAATTATTTGCAAGAAATTAAGTCGAAATCTTGGAATTAAATATGACGCAGCTAAAATTAATATTTAATATTATTTATTACAATGATTATTCAGACTCTACCTCATAATCTGCACTAGACTCGTCAGTAGAGTCCTCGGTTACATGAATAATGAATTCTTGTTCATTTATATTGTCAATTGCAACGTCCCGATCCCAATCGGACATTATTATTATATTATTATTTTGTATATTTATTTCATCTAATAAAAACTACTAATAAACGAATAATTAATAATGAACTAAAACCATTTCGATGTAATTAATCGATTGAAAGTTCTTCTTAGACAACATCGATTATGATTTCAAATCGAATCAGTAACGTGTGAAGGCATCCCTAGATGTAAACTGTCAAAAAGAAAATAAAGGAATGGACAGAGTATAACTATGAGAGCGCCTTTACACATTGTTTTAATTACGTTAAGATGATCTTGAAAATTACTAGCTGCTAGTGACCAAGGCCGGTGTTACCTAACTGAAGCGCTAAGTCGTCATAATCTTCAGCGAAGCTATTTGATGTAACAGTATTTTTATAGTAGGCAACAGATCATGATGGCAATTTCATAAAAGCCTATATCGCGATTTTCTCTTATACGCGAAATAAAGTGAATACGTTAATTATATTTGGAAATCATGTCAAATTTGTTAGATTTATATGATAATTACAAGAATTTTAGATTAAATTCGGAACGCGTACTATAAAATAACTGTTACATCAATTAGCTTCACTGAGGATTAAGTCTACGACGTCACGACTAACAAAGACAGAACACTCACGGTGGCTCTCCAAGCATGATGGACACGGACTTCTTCACGACCAGAGGCATGTCAGCCTTGGACGTGGACTGCGACGCCAGCGTCTCCACGCCCGAGTCCTCGGCGAAGCTGCGGGAACCAGCTCTGTCGCTTTGTAAAGTTTGTTCTGCACAGATAAAACGGACATTTTAAATACATGTGGCAACTCTATGTTTGGGATGAATACTTTTAATTTTTACAGGCTACGCACAAGTATTTAGGATAGGTTAGGTTAATATAGACAACCCAGTCAGAGTAAAGACTTAGTAGTTTATCTTCACAGAAACGGTCGCAATGCGTCACGTGCCGACGCCTTGAAAAATAACGCAATAAGGAGACTAACAAAAGAACGAATTAAAAAAAATATAGGAAACCTCAAACCAGGTAGTCGGCCAATGAGTTGGGTATGCAGGGCAAAAACTTCTACGCCATAGTAAAAACTGACTGCAATAGATATGCAAGTTTGTATTTCATATTTAATAAGTGTAATATACCCACTATTTAGATATATAACTCAATTATCCATAACTGGTGTCGTAAGTCTTTACTACGACTAAGAAGTTTTTGCCCTGCATACCCAACTCATTGGCCGACTACATACGGCTAAAGGTACTATACATCAACCTATAAATTTCCAGTATAAAATGGTCTTGCGTTGTATAAGCACCCTGTTCATTGCCAGATTAATATTGGTGGTATATAGGTTGATCGGAAGCGGTACATGATGTTGATTATCTTTTGTTATTTCAAGGAATAGGATCCAGTCAGAGTACTGGGTTATAATTATACTGTGACGCAGTGCAGAGTAATACTATACTCTTGGTTACACCGCGTCAGGTAAACTCAAAGGCGAATTATTGCCATGAACTGCTGTCCTTGTGTGGAGGAACAGGGTGTAGTGTTCCTCCAACACAATCGGTAAATCCTTCGGTCAGGCTCAGAGGTATTGCAGTGTATTATATCGGAAGTAGAGCGAGTGTACCTACACTCGCTGAGAGAACTTCAGCGAGCGACACACTTCCGCTGTGATATTAAATGTGTGAATAAATAGATAACAGTTACCGTGTACGAGTGTGATGTCGGTGTAGCTGGTCTCCTGTTCCGGTTCGGCCAGTTTGATGTACTGCTTGTAGGGGCACACGTCGTGCTTTTCAGCCTCGGCACCCACCCGCGAGTATGCGCCGAGTTCACTGCAACAATAGGGTGCAAATAGTCAAGAAGTATATATACCGTAGTGTTTATGCCGACCAATATACCAAAATGATTTCCTGAAGACCAAAATGATGCGCAAAATCGCTTAAAAACGTAAATTTGAAAGGGATAATGAAAAATGTCATGGCTCTGAAATATCAGGGAATGTTCAGGCATTAAGACTAGAAGGACTATAAAACTTTCTCTTATAAAAACTTTTTCAGGACAAGAATAGATATAAGGAGCTAATTGCCAACCGCCAATCAAAGAAGAAGACAGTGTATTTTAAACAGCATCGAAAGCGTATTGTCCAATACGCTTTCGATGCCGTAAATGGAAACGCAACAATCATGTTTCGTTTGTATTTATATGACAAACGCCCGCATGATGTGCGTATACGCGCTCATAATACAGTTCGCTTTCATCTATTTATAGCAGTACCAAAAAACAATAAAATCCATAGAAAAGGGGGAGAATCTAACCTTACCTACAAACAAAAGGTGAAAAGGTAGCGTTACCTCCATTGTGTTAAACCTTCAACCATGGATGTAGCGACGAGGGAAAGGTTTGATGGAACGACCCTATTCCTCTCCCTGAAATGTATCAGACAGCTTTGCAACTGAAAGTTTCATGAATATTCTCCCTCCTACCTCCTGCAAAATCAAATCCTGGCTACGCCCGTGCCTCCAATAGTAATATTAAGTGCGCCATACACGTACCTATTTTCAATGCCAGCCAGCATTTCCTGGTGAAGCCTCTGCCACAGCACGATTTGATCGAGGTTCACTTCGATGTTGCAGTCCGTGACGATGTTCACTTCGATGCCCAGCCCGCAGACTAGTGTATTGTTCACGTACAAAGCAGGCGCGAACACACAGCATAGATCCATGCTACAACCAAAAGACAATATATAATTCAATAAATAAATACATGTCATTATAAGAATATGGAAATAGATGCAGAGGTTTTGTAGTTACGGTGAATAAAATAACTGCATTTGTTTGCAAGACATGATATTTATAATGGACTTTTGTTGGACTTTTATTCAGTAGTCATTTTTGGGTGTTATTGTATTATATAGGTGTAATTAAGCACTAACTTCACGACGACTGTATTATTACACTATTGACGTAGTAACATCATGCAGTTAATGAATCTGCATTTATCAATACAAATTAATAAAAGTGTCTGTTTTTAATGTAAAAATAATTTCAACTAACTAACTAACGATTTCAATTAATATAACTATATCAACTGCAAGATACCAAAGCCTGTCTTTTTTTGTCTGTCAGTATATCTGTCGGTTTGTATCTTTTAAACGGCTGCACCGATTTTGATAAAATTTTAGATGCAGATGCAAAAGTTAGTTTGTTTGTTAGCACTAATCTCGGGAACTACTAATCGGCTTTTAAATATTTTTTGTATTTGATAGACTAACTATTAATAAATTACATAAATTAACCGCCTAGTTCAGTTGTGCAGTATGAATGTTGAATACTCACGAATGCAAGATGGGCGTGAGGCTGGGCTCCAAGGTCAGCTTGCTCCACTTCACAGCGGGGTTTTCATTCGGTTTTGTGTTTAATTGAGCATTTTCCTGTCAAAAAGCAAAGGCCGCATATTTTACTACCATGCTGGAGACTGCTTTTTATCAGTAACCATGAATATATGATGAATATTAGAGTAGAATTATTTTCGTAAGACGGTTGACAAAGCACTTTTGAAGTCTAAGGAATAAAGATATTTTCATTTCATGAAGGGCGAAAGTTATTAATAATACAGGGTGTAACATTCAGATCGGATGTACAAATATGTAACTATAAAACATACGAAGATCTATTAATATCAGTTATTCCAGTACCCATAGTACAAGCTCTGCTTAATTTGGGACTAGATGGCGTTGTGTAAGTTGTGAGATATTTATATTTTTATATTTTATTAATTTATTTATTAATTTGAGAAGAGCGGGGTCTCCTAACACAGGTATTCTTTACTTAAAAGGAGACCTTATAAATGTAAAACTAGCATGTAAGAAAAAGTAAATAAACTATTTTTATTTTTTATTTATTTATTTTGATTACATCTGGAGAATTATGTTTTCAATGTCAAGAAAAACTGCTTACATAAATTAAACATATTGAACTAAGCTCGCGAATCGAATCTGGTCGTATCGAAAACAAAATTACTTTACTTCTATTAGGGCATCGATTGTGTAGATCATAAGCTGTAAATATTACTATGAATCATCTTAGGGTGCTATTACACCGAAATCGATCGACGTCGATCAAAGTCGATCGATCGTCGAAAACCGCAGTGGTTCGCTCTTACTGGCTCTTCAAACGTCAAAGGCATCGATCATCGTGTAATAACACTCTAGCAAGGATCAAATGCATTCCATTAAGTTTGACAGACTTGCCTATTCTGAGCGATCGAAATGTTACATTAGTAATAAGGACATACCAGATGAACAATCTCGGAGAAGCGCGCGGACCGTATGTCGATGTTTTGGATAGTTGCCTCGTACTGCCGGCCCTCGTAGTTGGACGCCGCGCCCATCCACGACGTCTCCGATACGGACGGACCCACTGAACGCCTGTAAACACGATAAATATTTTATTTTGTTCAAAAGCATAAATCTATACTTATCAGAACTGTGCAGAGCCACGCTTCACGTAAAACAGGTAAAATGTGGTCAATATAAAGTCCAATTTGACAAGAGCTGTATTTATAGCCATCAACCAGATATAAGAACTGCCACTATAAGAACGTTTTTATTTAGTAACATCATACGGTATATGTATCAAATTGTATCAATTATAGACCGGGCGGGTGAATTGGTGACCTGAAATACAGGCTTCCGCCTAGCTTAGGCACCAGTCTCCCACAGTGATATTTTTAATAATGATAAATATGTATATTTGAATTAAGGACTGTTGTATTAAAACTATTATTGTGGTAAGAAAATAAATATTTGTCTATTGTCTATAATTCCAAACTCAGTGCCGCTAGTAAAAATATCTAATGAAAATAAAAACAAAGTCAGCCTGACCCAGGTTCGATCGTGAGCGGTTGCAAATTCAACCGCTAGACACCGAAGCAGTCAAATATAAAAGTTTCACAAATATAAATGTTCAAATCTTTGAACCACAGTTCACTTACCTACAAATAGGGTTATCTGGATGTGGATTGATGCTGACTCGACCAATCTGAAACAATTCGTGTATTGAATGACTCTGCTTTGTTTGACACTATGGCAATCGTGTTAGATATGTATATCAAGTTATCATAAAGCAGATATAGAGGGGAAGGGGCTCAAGCAACTGTGCACTGTGATTCTCAACTAGGTCCTGACGTCATCACGTCACGTCAGCGTAATGGCGGCGTTCGTCCTGTGCACAGCTCTAAAGCGTTAACATTATACGGGATAGTCGCGCTAAAACTGCATAAATAATGAAGTGTTGTGTTTTATCATGTAAAAACTACTCAGATAGACGTTCAGATGCTATGGACGGAAACACATTTCATTTGTAAGTATTTTTATTTGTAATTTAACACGTAGTGACATCTAGTTTGCTATAGTCACATCACTACTAAGTTTTGTTATACTTAATAGTTGTAGTATTTTTAGGAATTGGTTTTCATTTAATAGGCCTCTCGGTAAAATTATTTGGTGACAGGAAGATGGAAAACTGAAGTGGGTGGGATTTTAACACCCCTTCACGAAATTTCACGTAATGTTTCATAGGTAAATCTAGTTCCCGCATCTCTACTCTATTTCTGTTCGATGAAACATAAAAGTAAAACAAAAGGGAATAGGAATTTATGAGCTATTTTATTTTTGTTCGCGGCCAGCATTCAACAATTTACTATTTTGTAGGTAGAGCAATGCTTAAGAGATTTTCATTATTCAAATATTGTAAAATCGACCTGCTCCTAGTATTATTTCTTACATGTAAAATTCGAAAATGTTGCTGCATAACACAATATTTTTTGCACGTAATGCCTAACCTAGCTGCGCGAAAAAGCAATAATGCCGTGAGCCTGAACAAGGCTACCCACTGATCTTAGAAAGTTGAAGACATTTGGATCTTTGGTGAATTTTGTCACTATGATTCTCTTCTGAAATAAACATAAAGCATAGCTTACTTACATTAACAACAAAGGTGTCCTCCAGTTCGCTTTTGTCGCCGCTGTCGTCGCCGGACAGCAACACGCGCAGTCCGCCCGCCGTCACGTAACACGATGGCCAGTGCCACGATGGGTCTCTGACGATACAATCGTTGTACTTTAATTATTATTACATAATACAACGCCTGACCTATATTATTGTGTAGCAGTGTAGTGGCAGAGATGTTTATTGCTCACCTTTCACCTGGGTTGGTTTACGCCCCATGTTATACAGGGTAAACCTATCGTCATCTACAGGGCACAATTTCAATTCCGTGTTACTATTGAGAGCAATACAATCTCTAATAACACCTTTACCCAACCCGGGCATCGAACCGGAGACCTCACTAGACCAACAAGTCACATTATAAAACTATTTAAATGAGCTGTCGCTCTCCTGATATATCGATAAAAATTAGCCTATATGTTCGCTAATGCCATAATGGGTGCTCATTAAAATCTATCCAGTAGTTTTTTCATGAAAGAATAGCAAACATTTGCATATCCCCACAAACCTTCGCATTTATAATATTGATCAACTAATAACCGAACTAATTTATAAATAAAACGTCGGAGATATTCGAAGGCCTGGAAAAGCCATACAATTTAAAACATACCACGCAGCAAAGGACAATGGGTAGGCTTGTTCGGGACCTAGGCGTAATTTCTCTCTATTGCGGCCAGCGAAAGTGTCGGCTATATTCTATTTTTATATGACTGCTGGTGCAGTTTCTGCGGTAGTATAAACTCAACAAACCAAGCTGCCAGACTAAAGAAAGTTCTGTCAAAGGACAACTCACACCTTTTGGGCTCCTTGAAAAAGGATGATGGCTCTTATACAAACACAGAGGAAGAAGCAAACGCAGTGCTACTGGAGACCCACTTTCCAGGTAGTCAACCAGCACCTGACTACAAGTGGCAACACGAGCACTACGACACACCAACAACCCAAGAATGTGACCTTGCAAAAACGATAGTAACGACGGAAAGGACTGAATGGGCTTTGAAAAGCTTTCAACCATTCAAGTCACCAGGGCTGGATGGCATCTTCCCGGCGCTACTACAATGGCAACTCAACCAGGCAGTTAGACACCTAACACCGATCTTTAGGGCCTGTCTGGCTTTTAAATACATTCCGAAACAATGGAGAGAAGCGAGAGTAGTCTTCTTACCGAAACCGGGCAAAGACGACTACACACAAGCTAAATCCTTCAGACCAATTAGTCTAACCTCTTTCCTACTAAAAACACTGGAAAGGTTGGTAGACCGACACCTTAGAGATGGAGCACTTGGCAAGATCCCGCTACATCCTCAACAACATGCCTACAGGAAAGGAAGATCAACAGAGTCGGCACTACACGCGGTGGTCCACAAAATAGAGTCGGCACTCACAAACAAATGTTCAACGCTCGCAGCCTTCATAGACATAGAAGGCGCTTTCGACAAAACTATGCACAACAGCATCAACCACGCCCTAAGAAAACTCAATGTGGACCAAGTCACCAGAGGATGGATCACCGAACTGGTTGGCAAAAGGGCGGTTCAGATAGTGGGCAACACTACTACGCGTGCTAAAGTAGTTAGAGGATGTCCCCAAGGAGGAGTCCTGTCACCACTTCTATGGAACATAGTAGTTGACAGTCTCTTAAGGAGGCTGAACGATAGAGGATACACTACTATTGGTTATGCAGATGACCTAGCAATTCTGATAAATGGAAACGCTGAAAATATACTGTGTAAAGTTATGTTTTCAGCACTTCAGATTGTGGAAAACTGGTGTGATGAACAACACCTATCAGCAAATCCAAATAAAACAGAACTTATTCTTTTTACTAACAAAAGGAAGTTACCTGAATTAAACCTACCAAAATTTTTCAAAACAAAACTCTCCCTATCAACACAAGTGAAATATCTGGGCGTACTTCTAGATAATAAATTGAACTGGGCGAGTCACATCGAAGCAAAAACAAAGAAGGCCTGTATTGCCTTCAATCAGTGCAGAAGAATGGTTGGAAAGAAATGGGGTCTCAGCCCAAAGATCACCCTCTGGTTATACACAGCAGTGATCAGGCCCTCGATCACCTACGGGGCAGTTGTGTGGTGGCCCAGAACCCAGCTGATCACAGTGAAATCCAAGCTTCAAAGCCTACAACGCTTGGCAAGTGTGGCAACAACTGGCTGTATGAAAACAACTCCATCTGCTGCTCTAGAATATATCTTGAATCTAAGACCAATAGATCTGGTTATTCAGGAGGAGGCAAAAGCAGCAGCCATAAGATTAAAATCTTTAGGTGTATGGAGATCAAACTTTGTAACAACACACTCCAATATTCTTTATAAGTGCATCAAGGAGAATCCGCTCCTGGAGGCGCCCATAGATAGGATATTGAGGAAACATGTCTTTGATCGAAGATACGACATCCAACTTGTAGCGGAAGAGAAGGATTACTCTGGCACCGAGGAAGTTAGGATCTACACAGATGGCTCCAAAACCAACACTGGTACCGGAGCCGGTGTCTTCTCAAATGACCTGAACATTAAAATATCAACAACACTAGACAAGCTGAACACAATCTTCCAAGCGGAATGTATTGGCATCACCAAAGCGGCACAGGCGGTTGTAGCCAGAGACATCAGGGACCTTAACATTAAGATCATCTCAGATAGTGCATCCGTGCTTCAAGCCCTCCGAAACAACACAATAAACTCAGTCCTTATAATGGAATGCCATAGCGCACTTCAGTCCATTGCAACAACCAACAAGGTAACTCTACAATGGATAAAAGGACACAGCAACTCATTGGGAAACGACGCCGCGGACGAGCTAACCAGGAGGGGAGCAGACACAAAAGTGTACGGTCCGGAACCTCTGCTGCCCATCCCTCAGGCCCAAATTAAAGCATGGCTGCGCGAAGAAACCCAGAAAACACACCTGAAAGTATGGACAACAAGTGAAGGATGTCGGCAAACTAAGACTGCTGTTCCAGCTCTTAATAAAAAACTTGCCCGCGACCTCACTAAACTGAATAGAGACAAGCTCCGCAAGGTCATTGGAATCTTGACTGGTCACTGTCTACTTAACAAACACCTACACACGATAGGAATAACAGACAGCCCTCTATGCAGAGGATGCATGAAGGCAGAAGAAACGCCACAGCATGTCATCATGGAATGCAGCAGCGTGGCCGATCAACGGGCACAAATTCTACAGTCTCCAACATCGCTCCCAGAAGCCTGCAGCAGCCCTCGGAGGCTGCTTTCCTTCTGGACCGATATAGGCTGGCTGAAGTAAACGGGAAACCACTCACGTACAACGGTCCCATAGGAGGACTAAGTGCGGACACCGCCCAGGAAAACTAAACTAAACTTGTTATATGACAAAAATGTTCTAAGAGCTACGGTTTTCAACATTGAATATTTCCTAAAGGGACAAGCCCTCAAAATACAATCTTGGCCGCAACCAAAGCATAAATATGGTATTAAATTACCCATTGTCCTTTATCAGAATTAGTTCACAATACCTGTTTTCGTCATGTCTCAGCGAACAGTAGGATCGCGGTGCCATTTCCTTGAACAGTGTTACAATGTTGTCCAAGATGACCGGCTGGATGATCGCTTCCAATGGCGCTAGTGTCGCGTATACCTCCCACATTATATCGTAGCCCTGGAATGGTTATTTAAAAAATAAGGATAGCTTTCTAGAACATGTTTCGTTGCTGCTCCACTCCTATTAGTCGAAGCGTGTTGTTATATCCAATAACCTTGCTCAATCATTGGGCGATTCAACACAAAAATCATAATCATCCTGCCTTATTTCAATAAAGGGGTACCGTTGTTTGTCTCACCACGTGGCGACACTGTATAGTAAAGTTTGTCAAAGTTTGATGACAGACATTGATTTATCCTTACCATTGAGTTTGTACGTTTTTATAGATGCTCAGTTTTTAGGGCGTTCTAAAGACACATTTTGGTTCAAAAATAGGTACTTGGTGGATGTTGGGACATAAAAACGTCCGTCTCTCTTACTCTCATACGTGCCTTATGCACAAATACGATCTCTGTCGCTCGTGACAAGTTTGTCTTCAGAACACCCTAAAGAACTGTGCCTCTATAGACACTAATAAACTTAGCCAACCCGCAAAATTTGACATTTCAGTGACCTCACGCTACACAATCATACTTGGCGGCAAAATCATACGCGATTTCCCTCATTACTTGGCATCGGCGCAAAATGTACAGACGTCATGTCATCTTTCTCACAATAATCCACCTTTTCTTTGACCTTACTCTATGCTTATAACCATAAATATTTTTAAATTCAATTATTAACTTTCCTTTCATGGGATGACTTACTCGACTCTTACATGACTCAAAAAGTTTTTTTAAATCTAATCATTAAGTTACTGAGATTAGCGCGTTTAATCAAACAAACAAACTGATCAGCTTTATAATATTAGTATAGATTAAAAACTTACATCTCTTTGCTCCAACAGCTTTGGGTGGATTTCCTGTTTCCAACTAGCGGGTAAATGAGATATTCTGTAAACGAGAAATTATATACATCAAATAAAGTATATTCCAAACATATAATATATTTAAGGTGTCGTCGAAAAATTGTTAAGATTCGTCTTTTCGAAGATATGTGTGGATGTGTCATGAAAATTATCGCTCGCTAACAGTGAAGGAAAACATACACAGCACAATAGTACTGAAAGGACTGTGTATACTTTGACCATTCCTTTATTTTCTTTTTGACAGATCACGCCGATTTTTTTTGTCAGATTAATGTACTACAATAATAATGTACTTTATTGACAAGCGACACTTTTTAGGGAAGTTCACTGTTTGTAACAAACAACCACAGACTGTAAATCAAATCGTGAAATGAAATAAATCGATCATTATGAAAAAGAATAATTTGACTTTTTTTGTGTATTATCTGTATTTTTTATAAAAAAAAAGAATATAATAATAGTATCATGATTCCATAAATAATTATTTGCAAGAAATTAAGTCGAAATCTTGGAATTAAATATGACGCAGGTAAAATTAATATTTAATATTATTTATTACAATGATTAATCAGACTCTTCCTCATAATCTGCACTAGACTCGTCAGTACAGTCCTCGGTTACATGAATAATGAATTCTTTTATATTGTCAATTGCAACGTCCCGATCCCAATCGAACATTATTATTATATTATTATTTTGTATATTTATTTCATCTAATAAAAACTACTAATAAACGAATAATTAATAATGAACTAAAACCATTTCGATGTAATTAATCGATTGAAAGTGCTTCTTAGACAACATCGATTATGATTTCAAATCGAATCAGTAACGTGTGAAGGCATCCCTAAATGTAATCTGTCAAAAAGAAAATAAAGGAATGGACAGAGTATAGTCTACCAATCCGCACTTGGCCAGTGTAGTAGACATTTACGAGAGTTTAATAATAATCCATAAAAGCAGCCCTGTATCTAATACATGTCCCACTGCTGGGCTCGGGCTTCTTCTCATGATGAGAATTGTTAGGCTATAGTCCACCACGCTGGCCAAGTGCGGATTGGTAGACTTCACACACCATCGAGCACTTTTAGGCACTCTCGGGCATACAGGTTTCCTCACGATGTTTTCCTGCACCGGTAGCGAAGATATGAAGAAGATAAGAAGATTAATCCTAACGATTTATTGACAGAGGTGTGTGCCGTAGGTTCGAACCCGAGACCTTCGACTCAGCAGTCATACGGTGTCCCACTCGGCTATCGCTGATCGTTTAATGAGAGTAGTATTATATCCTTACTGGGCCTGCGTGATGGTGACTCCTAGGAAGTGGTCGTCGTCCTTGGTGGTGCCCGTCTCGCGCGCCTCCAGCACTCGCCCACCTAACACGCCGGCTTGCCATTCCCTGCTACCGACCCTGAGACAAAAAAGAACATTGTTATCGTTTGTTACACCATACATAACATCAGGCCTATACTGCAAAGGAAATAAATTAGATTAAAACAATATTACATAACAATTAGAACAAGGTTAAAATTATTATTCAAATTGGATAAAAAATTAAGGGAGAATAAAATAACGATTTAGATGAATGATGATCATGATCAGACAACTTTAAGTCTATGATTAGACTTGATTATTTCTTTTGTTGTGTTTATGGTATAAATATTATAATAATAATAATAATAATAAACTTTATTGCACACCAAGGAAAAATAATACAGAAGAATATGTAGATAACAAAAGTACAAATGGCGGTCTTATCGCTGCAAAGGCAATCTCTTACAGACAACCATTGGATGGAAAAGTATGAAAGAGACACGAAAGGGAAGTAAAAGGTGTACTAGCATGAAGTTTAAATGAAGAAAAGAATGAATAAATACATTAAATAACTACTTCTAACAAATAAATAGTTGTGTACCTAAGCATAGGTAATATAAAATATATACAAATACATGCAAGGGCTACATATAAATACATAAATACAATAAAAGGGCATACATATATAAAATATATATATACATATATAAATATACATAAATACCTACAATATTATGTTTAAGGACAGAAAATGGTATATTAATAAAATATTATTGGTGTTACTGTCCTAAATACTTTCGATATAATTAATTAAAAGAAGTAACAACCAAAAGGTGTAAAAACAAGCCAAATTTCAAAACATAGTAACATCTCGCCTATATTACCCAGAAAGTAGAGGTGAATAACACACACATTTTTAACCGTTATGTTTAGGTTCCATGTGATAGAGGGTTCAATAAGGGCAGAGGGCATAAAAGACCGCCTTTCATCCGTGGGCCTTCGCAGAATTCTTGAGTACTTTGGTCACATAGCGAGAAGAGAAAACGACAACCTCGAAAGACTGTTGGTCACTGGGAAGGTCGAAGGAAAGAGACCCAGAGACCGCAGCCCGATACGCTGGTCTGATTAGGTCCGCACTTACCTCAACACCACGATCCACACCGCACTACACACAGCCCAAGACAGGCACAGATGGCGGACCATCACACGGGAATTGATGATCCACAAAAGAGGTCACGACCCTCAGAAATGAGGAAATCGAAGCAAGGAGGAGGAGGAGTGATAGAGGGTAAGCCTATCGCCATCCACCAGGCACAATACCATCTTTGTGCTACTGTTGAGAATTACCTGATGGAAAAGTCCCAAAAAACACTTATGCTTAGGCTTAGGGCTCTCGGGTTCGATGAAATTCCTTGGTCCAGTCGTATGAACGCTTACCACGAGACTAACGAGGCAAGCAATTTCATTTCTACCCGATATTTTAAAGACTCATATTTTGGGCGGTGATGACAAATACCATCGTAAAACTATCTTGTGCAATCTTACCGTTCATAATGCCTGACGTGGGCCCGAGCGACCTTGACTTTGAGCTGGTTGTACTGCGACTGCAGGTCCACGGTGGACAGCACGTCCTCCACGTCGAACGCCAGCTTCACGATGTTCGAGGCTACCACCAGCGTCATACGGCTAATCACCCATTGGAACCAGAAGAATGTTGACACTTTTGTTGCAGGCGCTGAAAGACAAACATAACAATATATTTCAGACGTTCTTAGAACATCACAAAATGTATATAATAATACGCAGGCAATGTAATACGGCTATAGCCGAACATTTGCTGAAGGCCGGCTCCAATCACTGGATCGACCAATCTACATCAGCCAAAAGTTTAATCCACGGATCGGCGTTATTATACCAGGGTAGCACGGGAAGCAGTTGTAATCAAAAAACATTCTAATTTCAACGGCGAAGATGGACACCGCTTATCGACATCTTGGAATCCGGTAATAAGCAAGTGCAGTGTTCGGCGAACCAATGTTATGCGTAAACCAACCCTTAGTATTATGTGTCGAACTACCGACGCGACGGTGCCGAACTAAATAAAAATTATAATAATAACGTGATTTAGACCCGTTATCTAATTTAAAAAAATAACATCACGCCTTTATGACCCAGAAGAGTGTGGTTGAGGTGTATAACAACTACATTAGACGCACTTAATCGAACGAAATATTTGGCCTGGTAAGTACCTATTATTACATGTAATAGGAACAAATAATGTAGTATGTCTTTCAATGCAATGACGATTGAAGAACTACTATATTCCTCTTCAGCCAATAATATTGTGGCATCTCACCATCAACACCAAACATAAAAACAGACTATATATTACGCACCGGATCAACTAACTTTGGATGAAATGGCCACAAGGAACATCAACTTGCGCTCACAAGTTATCCCACGGATGCCCATGGCAGATAAAAAAAATACATGGATTCCGTGAAGGAGAGTTGATTTAATAAGAAGATTTTTTTTTAATCTTCTTTTTCTTCCTGTCCTTATCCCATAGTAATTGGGGCCGCCGACAATAACAATAAGGAATACTCTCATCCTTAAAACATCTTTCTTCTCCATTCTCCTCTGTCAGTCATCTTGCTATCAACCACTCCTTCACTTCTGTTCAGGTGAGGCTTCAGCTTGTCCACAAAAGTCTATCCAACCTGAAACAGTGTGTACGTACATGCACTGGCGCTGCGGTCGAATATTTGTATGATCTCGGAACTTTTGCTTCTTGTATCTTCTTCTGTCTGGGTATGTATTTCCTCTACTTCTGATACTGACCTGAAAATAATCATAAAATTCGTAAATAATCCTTAGTAATATCATAAATGAAAGAGTTAATCTGTCTGTCTGTTTGTTACGCTTTCACGGCTACCGAACCGGTTTTGATAAAAAATGGTATGGAAATAGTTAAGACTTAGACTTTGGAAGTAGTCTAAAGTCTAAGTTAACTATTTGCAAACGTCGGATATTTTTCGACAAACCGTGCGGGCGGCGATTCGCGCAAAAGCTAACGGATAAAAGCTAACTTTATAAATGAACCATAAATGGCATTAAATTCTAATAATGCTCACAAAGAGTGCACCGCATGTCACCATACTCCGTCCTATGTGAAGCATAGAGCAACGGGTGATAGATATCACTTATACTCCACGCATGCGTGCGAATGTTTTTATCCAACATCTCGCTCGCTCTAACGTCTTGCGCAGCATGTGACGACCCTTTCAGTTCCCATGATTGTACTGGGCGAAGTATACCATACTATGCTATCGTAAGAATTTTAAGTGACTAGCTGAAATAGTTATTTGTGCAACAACGAAGCAAAGTTCGTTTTTTCTAATAGTGCATTATTTTAGTCCCGAATAAGCGAAACATTCAATAGTAGAATCACGAACGTAACGAGTGATTCTTGTTTAGAATCTTGAGCGTAGTGAGGGACTCAAAAGCACGAAATGTAAATAACTTAGGTCTCGTTTTGCACATACAACTTTTCACCTCAAAAGCTTGAAATGGCGAGAAAAACTTTTGCTCACTGTTTTCATGCTACAAAGAACGCCTTTTTGAGCTGCTAAGGTATAAAACATATTATTAGACACTCACTGTATCTGCGACCTGGACTGTTGGAGGTTCGTCTGCGAAACGATCCACGTCTTGCTAGCCTTTTCGCTCGTAGACTCTCGCTTCAGCAGCGTTACGATGTGGTTCAGGCAGTGCAACGCCGCTGCCATTATATGGATCTGGAAACAACCATTCAAGCAATCAGTCTAATGGACCATTTTCCATTATATTCTTTACTGATTGATTAGTTTTGATCTATATTTTAAAATCATATCGTTGAATATAAAAAAAATAATATCACTAAACTCGTCCATTTTCTTGCCTATCGAACCGTAGCCTTTCCATGCTTGCGGGCAGCGGATTTTAATCCATATAGTGATTTTATATCATTTTAATTTCAAAAACAATAAGATGCATGACGAAAGCTCGACAAACGGATCGCGCATGCCGCACGCATTACGCAGTGGGTGCCGCAAAAACCAATCACGCAGTTTAAGCTACATTTACACCAGACATGTACGAGGATGCGTACCTAAAAACTTGTTTGGCTAAAACCAAGGTTAGAATCGATTGTAACGCATATCGATACCTGATCTCTCTCGATCCGGACGACGAGCGGCGGCGTGTCCGCGTGCAGATGCACGCCAAGCGACACGATGGGTCCGTCCGTGATCGTCACTTTTTCTTTTTCTGGCTCAGGAGGCGGTGGCGGCGTTTGTGATCGCTAGAATAGAAACATACACACAGTTTTTATATAGCCTACTTGATTAAACTATCAATTTAATGAATATCGTGTTAACTTCTGAGGCGGAGATAAATCAACAATTCAAATATCGTTTTATTTAAGTTATAATCAAGTATCGTTACAAAAAAGAAGATCTAGAAAACTGGCTTTATAAACAAAAAGCTGTAGATTTGAATTTAGTATTGTAATTTTCACTTACATCTGAAGTCTTATCACGTTTAGCCTTTTGTCTGTAATAAAAAAAAATCAAAGAATTAGAAATATCTGATATTTTTCCATTTTGAACTCATTTCACGTTCATTTAAGCTACTTAAGCATCGGAGCTTAACTATTTGCTGACTATTTCTATTTAAACAATGATTCTATCGAAACGGTCGCGTCATCAGATTCCCGTTTTTATGGATGTTTATTTTTGTTTAAATGAAAAATAGTTTATTAGTGTTTTAAGTACACGTTTTGTAATACAAATCTGATTATAGTTTCCTTGTAGGTAGGTTATACCTGTATTCAAGGCAAACAAAGCATTTGTTGATATTACACCGAAATAGATAAACATCGATCAATGCATTTACCGTTTAAAAAACCTATAAGAGCGCACCATTGCACTTAATCGACATCGATCGATCGCGATAGATTTCGGTGTAAAAACACCCTTAGTGACTAAAAGTATAGTGGACTTGAGTATTTATCGAACAATATAATTACCTGGTCGGACCGCGGAAGAATTCTTGCAGAGTAGTCGGTTTGAACTCCGCTCCTCTCGTGAAATACTTCGTTTTCTGAAAAATCCGTAAAACAGTATTGTCAAAGGAAGAACAGATCATAACGATAATAGAAATAATTTGCAGTATTGTAAACCAACATAAAGGTGCGACGATTTTAAATTGTGTCATGACAGGTTGTACTGTAATTCTCCTACCTCAATAATGTAATGTTCCAATTTGTCATTTTTTTATTTTACTTTTTTATACCGCGTATGTAGCGAACGGACGTATAATGGTAAGTGGTAATTATAACCCATGAACATCAGCAATCCACAAAAGCAGATTGTAAATGCGGCGCTCCATCTGAGGACTATGGTGTTATGTCTCATGTGGCAGTTATTACCAAACCGGAACGCAGTAGTGCAAAGCACTACTATTTGGCGGCAGGTTATAGGTGAGACGGTGGTGCAGCCGTCCTCGACCTCGTTCACAAGAGCTCTAGCACAATTACATTTAATTACATTACGGGGGAATGATCGTGGTTAGACAATTAAACTAAAAGGATTAGTCCTAGCCAGGCGTCCCCGCTGCCAAATGTGGACGAGCGCCGCTCTTGCAGGTCATTAAAAACTAGTTATCAAATCATAGATGCGCGGAACAATGTATTCCCCCGCTCGCCGCGAGTTTGGGCAGACTTATTTGCATAGATATTTGCTTTCATGTACTTTTCAAATTGAATAAGGGTATTATCACATCGATCTACATTGATCGACGGTTGATCGATGCATTAGACGTTTAAAGAGCCAATAAGAGCGCACCAAGTATGCGCAGCGCGCTGTAATGCGTCGATCGATGTAAATGTAATAACACCGTCAGAGCTTTTTGCCTTTAAAGCATAATCATTATCATGAGAAAACAAAGGCGAAATGTTATATTTAAAGAGAAGAACATACTTCTTTTTCAGGCGACTCTGACTCCTGCGTTTGTTTCCTCGGCGGTTGCGGCAGCTCTATCTTCTTGAACTGGAGAGTTTTTATGACCACGGAAACCGTGACGGTGGTGGTGACGAGCTCGAGCACGGTGCGGGGCCGGGCGGACCCGATCTGGCTCTTCAGCGTGGAGCGGAGAGACGCGCCGGCTTCGGTCGACCGCTCCACGTTGGCCTCTAGCGTGTAGCAAGATACGTCGGCCAAGCGGATCTTCCAGGGAAATGATTCGGCTTCGATTTCTGGGTCAAATTAAAAAACGAAGTTGAAATGACTTAAGGCTTAGAAAACGTATTAAAAAGTTAAGTGTGAACGGAAGCTGAGGGCGGTTGGGAAAAGTACTTGATTGTCACATTCTTCATACAATACAAAACATAATTAATGACAATTAAGCACAAAATGCGTAGATGACAACTACGCACACCCTTCGAAATTTTCAAACGTCTGAATTTAGAGCTATTCCTTTTAATCACATTGAAAGATCCATAAGTTAGAAAGAAGCAGCTATATTGGGTTGAATTGCATTTTTAGCGCGGTGTCTATGCTTTAAGTATGCTTTAAGTTCTCTTTCTATTGGGTAAATGGCAGCAAAATTACAAATCAACCAATCGTGGAGCTTTGTTAGACGAAACGTCACTACTGAGATACTGTTATAAACCAACAAAAAATTGTTTTTCGTTTCTAGACTATTTTGTCAAGCTGAATATTATGTGATATAAACCTAACAATATAAGCGGTGGAAACAACAATGATATACTTACTTTGAGTAATAAACGTAGGTCCATCGTGTCGCAGTTCATTCCATAACCATTTATTCGCCACGTTGGAACTTATCGTTATACGTCCCAAGCTGTCGGCAAAGAAAATCAAATATAAACATTATTACAAATGTCGAACAAGCATAATGTATGTTATTAAATAATTCTTTATCGTTCTATTTTTCTAAAATAATTCAAAATAGTTCATAAAATTACTGCGACCCAAAAATGACGCAAAACGAACAATATTAAAACGATATAATTAAATCCTGAAAGAAATCGAGCGATTTGATTTGCTGTTTTTTTTTTATCAAGCCTTTTGGTCACATGAGGCTTTAAGATAAGAGTCAAAACACTCTAGGTGGTCCCCCTCTAGCGCTGTAGTCGCTTTATGGTTCTATATTTGTCTCATAAAAAGAACAACTCATACAATTATGGTATTATTGTTAGACAGCAATATTAAGTACCACTGAAATTTGACAGCTTTACTATCTGATAAGTACCTAAGCGCGAAGACCCTGTGTTGTCCGACGGCGTGTTTCTCCATAGTGTCGTGCAGTGTCTCGCAGTCCAAGGCCGACGCCGAGCTCATCGTCACGTACACCTGATAACAAATAACATCACTACTTACGAAAAATGGACGTCGTTGAGGGCGGGACAGGAAGGCCTTGACAAAAAATGGCCACCTCGGAAAGGTTTAACTTTTATGCTGCAGAAAGGTATCCTATATGATAATTCTAGAAGCTACATACAGTGTGTACATAACATCATGACGAAGCCGCTTAACAGAGATTTAATACATGCTCCTGAGATCCAGGATGCATAAATTTTGCATCACACACACATACTATCCAACTATTTCATTAAACTAGCTGCCGCCCTCCTATTTATCTGCGTGGTACGTCGATAAAAATAGGATATTATGTCAATCCAGGCTATAAACTACATGTGTGCAAAATTTAGCCAAATCGACCCAGCCGTTTGTGCCTGAAAGGGGCATCAAATGTCCAAACACACACAAACACATAACCTTCAAAAGTTTTAGCACTAATAAGTATTAGTATAAGTAGGATGGTATTAAATTAAGTATTTCTATATAAGCAACTCACCTGAATAAGTCCTATTTCCATGTTGATGAGCATGCTTCTCAGTCGCTTGTGCAATTTCACCAGACCCTCACCCTGCCACCAAAGGTCTGTTGACTTTTGCTGTTGACAATGTATTTACAATAGTAAGGTATGCCATCTCCGAGTTTACACATTTCACCTGCGCACTCAAATACTATGGATCATCATCATTCTCTGAGCTTTTTCCTAATTACATTAGAATCGTCTTCTAACTGAAAAATCTGGGGTGCATGAAAGGAGCCTCCCCGAGTGATGTACACAACGGTTCCGCGAGTTCTCCAAAGCGAATTGGCTAATCCTTTCACCACGATGGTAAGTCAAAATAAAATTTTACTCAGCCATCGACACGACAAAGAAGAAGACTGAAAATCTGTTTTTTACATCAGACCTCAACGAAACAATACTCTCTAAGATTAGTTGTCAGACATTTGGGCTCTGAGCACTGACGGCTTGATATGCTCGCCGAGATACAGAGGAAAACTCTTTTTGTTAATAGGGTCCCATCCAACGGGCAATTAATACTTACGGTGGATTTGGACGGCCTCTTTTCGCTGATATCACTGTTGGACTCGAGGCTGGTGCGAGGCCGTAAGTGTACCAGTTCTGTGCCGGAGTCCGTGCGGATCCCACGGGTTTGCTGCAACGTGAACAAATGTACTAACATATTTCATAGTAATTCTGTTTTGTATCTCTCAGTTCGTTTATTTTAATATTGTCTAGGAAAATAACATGATTTAGGGAGGTTTGCAGAGGTTTGCAACGGAGCTGTGAAGATCGGAGAATTACCGGTGGTTCACCGGTAAGTGAATCGGCGGAGAAAAAACATAAACCAATATTCTCTATTATTTTGCTTTAATTAGTAAAACTAATTACGAATAGTCCACTCTAATTATACAGGGATTCGTTCGATAAATGCAAATTACCTCATTCACCGATTTTATCCATCGAGCTCTATTACCGGTGGTTCTCCCGTTATCACTGCTGCCCAGGTGCCAACCTCTACTTAAAGATTTTCCTACAAAAACTCAGGTGTGAACGAAAGCCCTTAAACTAAGAACAGAATCGTCATGCTAGCATAAGACTTACCGGTGGCGTTCGCCTCCGAATGTACTGCGAAGACAAAGACCTTGACGATGAGCTCAACCCTGAACTCGAATTGCAAGCAAACACATCTGAAAAGAATTAAATTTTTTAGAAATGTTCAGGCTCCATTGTTAATAACCCAGCTCGGCAAAGAGATAAATCTCATATTATCAATAATATCTAATAATAATCATACCGAGCCTTTTTCCAATAACATGGGGGTTAGTTGTTAGTCTAACGGAATACCATCGGGCCTTCACAATCTAGTACAAGACGATACTCTGTTTGTTAGACTCGTTACTGACCTTTGACGACCCGTAACGACAGCCATCGATCTTCAAATGGCACGGAGATGTTAGCCACGAATATTAACACCCTTAGGCTGGCATTTGTTGTGCGCGTTCCTCGGACGTGTGAGGCATGGGCGCCACGAGCACGCCACGCGCTCGCTGACCACACGTCACACGGCATGCATCTCGCATACGGAAAGATTGGGCAACGGGTGTTTACTTACCATTATATTTGAGTACAGGTTGGTAAGCCAACCACGCAATGAGCAGGGGGTCGACGGACACGGCGGTAGGCTCGGCCCACACGCCGATGTAGTCGAACGAGTCAGGCACTATCTCGTTGCACCACTGCACCGCCAGCCGGAGGTATGAACTGTCGATAAACAAGATTTGTATGTAAATTAATGGAATAACGTTTTAATTATAACTAACTATTGCCTGCGACTTCATTTGCGTTAAACCTTAATACTCCGCTTCCGTAGAGTTAAGCGAAATGTAAAATTAGACTTATAAACTCAAATATAATTATCGTCAAAATTTTAGGATATGCTTTTTTAAGCTTCCTCTACAATATATCCAAAAATCAGCTTGCCAGGTTCCATTGCATTAACGAATCGTTTAATTTTCGTGTATTAATAGTATAGATTATAGATGTATTTAAATTTTTTTAATTCCTTTTTGTTTTATAAAAAATATGTTTTGAATGGTTCAAATAATATTATTTTTGATAATATTTATATAACTATATGTTAATTTAATGTTAAGTACTATACATGTAATTTATTTATTTTTTAATCCGTGTATTCAAATCTTATTGAAACCTATTACTTTATTGAGCATGGAGCATGATTCTTGTTTTCTCTGGAATGTACACGTCGACATCCACCTGTCAAATAAAATGTTGGGTGACCTACAACACAGGTTTTCCTAGTGTAAGTATCCACTGAACAACACACAAATGTAATGTGTATACTATCTTAGATATTAACTCATTGTTTGTCTTGCTATGTAAATGAGATTTTGTATGCACCTATTTTGAAATAAATGGAATTTGAATTTGAATTTAAAGACTAGTAAAATTCCTCTTCTGATAAACATTCTAGGGTAAAAGGTAAGTTCTTTACAAATATTTTACTACCAAAAAATGTTCTCCTCTCAAGATAACAAAGGTTAGGTCATAAGCCCCACGCGGAGTAAATAGAGGTTGGCAGACTTCAAACACTATAAAACTCTTCTCTCGGGTAAACAGGAATAACAGTAAAACGTTAGAACATAAACAATTTAAGAACTCAACTTACTTTAGAGTTGGCTGATCGGGTGCAGAGAACAGCCACGCTTGAGTCACTTCGCCAGGCTCTGAAATAAATACACGTTTTATAGATCCATCGTCTCTGCCTACCCCGAGGGATAATGGCGTGATTTTATGTATGTATGTAGAATTCAGTGAAAATTTAAAATGAACGAAAAACTACTTGCGGCGATATTTAAATTCTTTTGAGTTTTAGAGGTCAGTTAAATTTCATTTAAAAATGTTTTTCTTACTATTATTGTTAGAGCCCGTGGTCGGCCGACTTGCGTCATTTAATAAAAGCCGAAAGTTTATCTGTGCCTGTGTGTACTTCTGACATAGGTAAAAAAAATCACCAAATATTGAATCGGATCATGATAAGTTTAGGGAATATTTAAAAAAGTTGTAAAAAATTTACGTAATAAGCTCTTATCAACCAGTTACTAAACTATTCCGACATGCTAACCCCGACGATACCACTGAATTACTAAAATAATATCTAAGTTTCCCACAATAATCAAAAATACTTTTATGGTGTATCTATAATACTTGTAGATTTTATTTTAGCAATTGACGCTGTATCTGATTCAAACTGTAGTGAGATAATAAATATATTGTCTAATGTAATTGTGAAAGTTTAAGGGTGTTATCAAAACTTGCCTCTGGAGTTATATTGACCTAAGCCAACACGATTCAAATACGTATTAGGTGATCGTACTTATAGTTCAGTACATGAGTTAAAAGCACACACATGCAAACTTTTAGCTTTTATTAAGCGACGTAAGTCAGCCGCCCTCGGCCACCTGGATCTTATGTCATTTACCTAGGTTAAAAAGAAGTAAAGTAGAGAAAAGAGGGACTTAAAGAAAATGAGTAATACAACACTCACTGGGCTCATGGAAGGCGTAGGCTTTGGCGGACTGAAGCGTGATGACGTGCGTGTTGATGTTCCTTGTAAGATACCCGCGCAGCACCAGCTCTTCCACCGATAGATCTATTGCCACGGCCGCTGCGGAATTACATAATACAAAGACATACTGGATTAAGTAAGGCGATATAACATACACAGGTGTATTGGCATTCACATATTAACAGTACATTATAACAGTTGAGGGTAAGCCTATCTGCATTCATTGGGTAAACATGCCTACCGATCAACCTGTACATTGTCAGTACAAGCTGGTCGCGCATTGCACGGGAAGTGAATACAATATCTCGCATTGTATTCGCTTCCCATCTTATACTGGAAAGTATGAGTAGATCATAGCTGTCTGTACAGTTTCAAACTCTATGCATGGCTTATTAGGCGAAGTTTTTAATAAAACATCGGTACATTTTATCAAGTCCCTTACCTCCCCCTGAAATTAATTCAACCCCTCTCAAAATAAAATCAACATACAACAGGTGAACGTGGATACACATCAGTGCAGTTTGGGTGTCATTAACGCAAGAGAAAATAGGTATCTCATAGGGACACGTGCTCTATCGTGGACCGCATTATTTACCATGGTGAGATCGTAGTCAAACGCGTGCCTAACCTTACTAATATTATGAATACCAACATTTTGTGAGTATGTTTGTTTAGTACTCTTTCACACAAAAACTACTAGGACGATATTTTATAAAATTTTGCACGCACGGAGCCTGGAACTACATACAGGGTGTAAATAATTACGTGACGAAGTCGCTTATCAGTTATTAGGTAGACGATTCTGAGACCTCGGGCGCAAAAAAAAATCGTGAAACACACAAGGAAAATTGTTCTCAATTTTTTTTACACCTATCGCAAATGTATATAATACGCTAGCGAAAACATTTTTCAGAGATTAAGAAAATAATTTTGAAACTCTAGGTGCAAAAAAATTTCATTCAATTACAAATGGAAAAAAAACCTTTTGAATAAATCTAAAGTTGACCTACTTCCTAGAACCTAGAGTAGGTAACGTTACTCTTCCTTTATAAGTTGGAAAATTCTCGAAAAACAGATATTTATCGCAAACCATAAAAGAAAATGAATACCTTCATCATTGAGGGCGTCCTTGATCAAGGAAGAGTGTCGCAGCAGCGCGGACGGGCTCTCAGTGACCAACGACAGCGGCACCTGGAACGCCGCTTGCAGTCGTGCCGATGATCCGCACAGGCTCATGTCCGCTGAAGAGATGTGCATTTTATATTGTACAATTATTAATGATGTACAAAATACAAACATATAGTATCGATCTAGCGGTTGCAACTACGCGGTTATCAGTACCTGGTGACGGGACCGTAACGTAACGGGTAACGGTAACATTTTTATTTTTATTTTATTTTATATTATTTTTCCCTTATAGTGCTCGGAGAGACGCGACTTTATCTGCGTGGAATTCGTTATACAAAATAATTAACATCACCCCTCGCGCTTTGACCCGCAAAAAAGCTTACTGGTCCATTTCTCTACAGTTTAGCGTGATGTTAAATATCTTAAAACCCTTCTTGATAATAAACCTATCAAATAAGAATAAAAAAAAAAACCATCCATTAGTTCTCGAGATTAGTGCTATCAAACAAAGTAACTTTTTCCCGCGGTTTAGTCTGCGTGGTAGGAACATCAATAAAAAGTAGCCTATGTTGCGCGCCTCGATGTCAGTTACCTGCTCTTAGGTTTGTGAAATCGGTCCTGCTGTTTTGGAGATTAGCCGATACAAACAGACAGACAGGCAAACTATATTTTAAACATAAGTTAGGGTTAGGGTATACAAATTATGTTATAATCATATGTATTTATGGACCGTATACATAATACATATGTATACTTATTTAGGTAATAAGGTAGAATTAAGGTTGTAATAGTTATACATTTCCATCATTTATTTTCTCTGCGTTGTACATTTGTTAGAAAATTCATGTTGAATTAAGCTCGCCTTTGTACATGAACTTTATTATTAATGTTGTCATCTGTAATTTTGTGTGTGCAATAAAGAATTTGAATTTGAGTATCGTGCAAATAACTATACCAGCTAAAAAAACATTGTTATTTTGACATTAAAAACAGACACTTCAATTTTATTTATTCGTATTTTCGATTTTTCGCTTTTGTTCAGTTCTATCACTTGTACACCACTACCATTCTCCAATCAATGTAGGAGAATGGTTGGCAAAAGATGGGGTCTCAGCCCAAAGATCACCCTCTGGTTATATACAGCAGTGATCAGGCCCTCAATAACCTACGGGTCAGTTGTGTGGTGGCCCAGAACCCAGCTGAGCACAGTGAAATCCAAACTTCAAAGCTTACAACGCTTGGCAAGTGTGGCAACAACTGGCTGTATGAAAACAACTCCATCTGCTGCTCTAGAGTATCTCTTGAATCTAAGACCAATAGATCTGGTGATTCAAGAGGAGGCAAAAGCAGCAGCCATAAGATTAAAATCTTTAGGTGTGTGGAGATCAAACTCTGTAACAACACACTCCAATATTCTTCAAACGTGCATCAAGGAGAACCCGCTCCTTGAGGCACCCATGGATAGGATATTGAGGAAACATGTATTTGATCGAAGATACAACATCCAACTTGCCGCGGAGGAAAAGGATTACTCTGGCACCGAGGAAGTTAGGATCTATACAGATGGCTCCAAAACCAACACTGGTACCGGAGCCGGTGTCTTCTCAAATGACTTGAACATTAAAATATCAACAACACTAGACAAGCTAAACACAATCTTCCAAGCAGAATGCATTGGCATCACCAGAGCGGCACAGGCGGTTGTAGCCAGAGACATCAGGGACCTTAACATTAAGATCGTCTCTGATAGTGCATCCGTGCTTCAAGCCCTCAGCAGCAACACAATAAACTCGGTCCTTATAATGGAATGCCATAACGCACTTCAGTCCATCGCAGCAACCAACAAGGTAACCCTGCAATGGATAAAAGGACACAGCAACTCATTGGGAAACGACGCCGCGGACGAGCTAGCCAGGAGGGGAGCAGACACAAAAGTGTACGGCCCGGAACCCCTGCTGCCTATCCCTCAGGCCCAAATTAAAACATGGTTACGCGAAGAAACCCAGAAAATACACTTGAAAGCGTGGATAACAAGTGAAGGATGTCGGCAAACTAAGAATGCTGTTCCAACTCTTAACAAAAAACTTGCCCGCGACCTCACCAAACTGAAAAGAGACAGACTCCGCAAGGCCATTGGAATCTTGACCGGTCACTGTCTACTTAACAAACACCTACAGACGATAGGAATAACAGACAGCCCCCTATGCAGAGGATGCATGAAGGCAGAAGAAACGCCACAGCATGTCATCATGGAATGCAGCAGCGTGGCCGAACAACGGGCACAAATTCTTCAATCACCAACATCGCTTCCGGAAGCCTGCAGCAGCCCTCGGAGGCTGCTTGCCTTCTGGACCGACATAGGCTGGCTGGAGTAAACGGGAAACCTATCACGTACAATGGTCCCATAGGAGGACTAAGTGCGGATACCGCCCAGGAAAACTAAACTAAACTATCACTTGTATACATAATAATATATAATCATACTCACTAAACTTAATCGAATAGCTATACTCGACGGGTTCTCTCTCAGCAAAGAACGACCTGTGCAGCAGCGTGTGCATGACGAACCGCACGTCGGTGCGAGCGCACGGCCGCTGCGTCTGCTTGTCCACGGTGGCGATGCTGACTTGTACGCCAAGCATTGTCGCGCCGATGTTGAGGCGAGCCGCGTGCCATAGGGGACCATAGTCACCTGGCAACTGGCAGGCGGCTGAGCATACCCTGGAAATGTTATTGATTACTTTATTAAGAAATATGTTAAAATTAGATTATGTCAAAAAGCTTACTACAGTATTTCAGACTACATAAATGATAATAGTACTTGGAAATGAATTGCTCTTCTTATGTGACTTTTATATGTATGCTTATTGCTATATTTTTCATTTTAAAAGATGGTGCACATGAGTTTCTCACCAGCTCTTCTCATAATGCAATACCCATCGGAGCTGGTACTTGGATTGATTTTAATTTGATTCTAAACAGTTTGACTAAAATTAACCTAAGCCCCGGTTATTCAAATCATTGTAATTAGTATAATTTATTTTTATATCATTTTTTGTAATGTTTTGACGTGTTCAAGCGCCTCCTGGGGCCTATGAAAATAAATGATTTGAATTTGAATTTGAATTCAATTTTTGCCAATTTGAAAATGTCTTAATGGCATGTCAGAATGCCGTGTAGTGATAACGCTTAATATTATATATATTTGTTTTTTTTATTTTATTATTTATTATTATAGCCACCAGATGTCGCTTAGATGATGGGTTCTAACTAAAATCAATCAATCTTTAGAGCCGTTTTACCAATTATATTGCGGTCGGCTTCTAGTCTAACGGATTAAGCTGAATATCAGTATTTTACGTGGAGCGACTGCCATCAGACCTCAACAGCCCTGGACGAGGTGATACTATACTTCTTGTCAAACAAGATTTCAGATTTTTTGGCTTCTGATTAGCCGTAACGACTGCCATAGATGTTCAAATGGCAACCGGGACCGATGGTTCAGCGTGCTCTCGTTACGTTTAAGATCACCCATGCACGGCTAACCGTGGCAAGCTTTGCTTAATCGCAAGTTCGATCGGCCTACGCGGCTCCGACTTAGCTACCAGCTCTTCGATCCTGGACGAAAAGACTACAAAAGTATAAAATTCAAATCTTTGGTATGGTATTCCTAAGGTAGAAAAAAAGCATATTGTTTTTAAGATTCCAATATAGATTCCCCACATATAGCATTGCTAAACATCCTGGTACTTTCAAAAAAACTTCTAGGTAACTCTTGAAAAACGTTTCGACTTTCGAAAATCCTACGGTAAGTTAGTTGACGCATACGCCTCTCATCACGAGAATTTGGGGTCGATTCCCGGATCAGGCATAAGTGTATTTTGGGTTATTTTTCGTAAGGAAAATTCATAATTGCAGCACAGAGTAGGAATTGTGCCTGGTGGATGGCAATAGGCTCACCCCCTATCCCATTAGACCTAAACATAACAGGTGAAGTGTGGATGATGTACACCTCTGCCACACCCTTCTGAGTAATATAGGCGTGATGCTATGTATGTAAGCATGACCTAGATATTGACATAAAAACGTCCATTTATTTTACTTTTTGACGTTTTTATCAGACTATGTGCGATCTAAATGTCAAGAATGGTAAGTTGCTGGACATTGTATCAGTACTGTACCTATGAGAGTAGAGCGGTCCATTGCAAGAGACGGAGACTCTAGGCATGCTGACATCGAGCGCGATCATCCCCGGCACGGGCCGCTCCGTGACGGTGTGGTTCCAGGGCCGGAAGATCACTCGGAAGCCCGTCGCCTCCAGCACTATGCGACGCTCGGGTAAATTCTCTGACAGCGCATCGCATTCCTCCACTGTTAGTACGTGACGAGGTTGCTCTGAAAAATTACAAGCGTTCAAAACATTTTAACTTGAATAAATTGTGTTCAAAAGAACTATTTGATATAGTACCTACAGATACGATGTACCACCGTAGTACTAAATACATGTCCCACTTCCAAGCTCGGACATCTTCTGATGATGAGAAGGGTTTGAAACAAGTACGGATTGGTAGACTTCACACGACCTCGAGTACTTTTTAGTCACTCTCAGGCATACAGGTTTCCTCACGATGTTTGCCTTCACCGTTAGCAAGCGATAATTTATATGATAAATACACACATCTTCGAAAAGAGGAATCTTAACGATTTAATGACAGAAATGTGTGCCATGGGTTCGAATCGAGTCCTTTAAATTTGCAGTCCTACGGTCACCCACTTGGCTATCGCTGCTTAGTTGTAGTAATGATATCTAAAAAAATAAAAATAAAATATTACCTGGTGGCATCGAAATCAAATCCTTAGTGATAACAGCTAATGCCCTGAGTCGATGTATGAGGCCCATACAAACTCGCAACTCCAGTGGCGCCATTTTAATTTTAGTGCGGCATATTTCTACCCAGTCACTGTAATAAAAGAAAGTCTTATTAAATGCGAAAAACCGAAAACTGATCCAATTTTACATAGTAGAATCAGTACTAAACGATTCCTCAAAACAAATCACCTTCTGATTGGTTTGAAACCTTGACTAATAGAGCAACCAACCTGTACTGACAGCCCTTATGCTGGTTATGCTGAGCCACTCTGTCTTTGAAAATCTTGGGAGCCATCTCTGAATGCATAGCGTTGGGTGCTATAAATGAGCTCATGGAGATTACCCCTTGCACTTTCACAGGTTGGTTGTAAACCTGTACTAAAAGTCCTTAGGCTAATTATGCTGATGCTGCTCCATCCTTAAAATTTCTTAAGAAGATCATGGAAAGATCTTAGAGACATGATGTTCAACCGACCAGTACTGGAAATCCTTAGGATGGTTTAGACAATGCTGCTCCATGTGTCGCTGAGGTGCTTATAGGTGACTCATAGGATTATTTAAAATACTTGATGTCCAACCAACAAGAACTGTTAGTAAGTAAGTCCTTCGGTGAGTTATCATAAGGAATGATGCTGGGGTTGGGCGGCGCACGTTCGTACATGAACTCAACGAATAGCACCGGCGCCATCTTCAATTCACCAACAAGTCTTTTGGCTGATGCAGCTCTGTGTTTGAAAATGATGTGTTTGGTTCAGCTCTGAATGCATGACACTGAGGTGATCATAGAGTGACTTAAAAGGCTTGATAATGCAACCAACAATGTACTGGAAGTCCTTAGACTAGTTATGCTGATGCCGCTCCATCTTTAAAGTTTTTTTAAGAGTGAACTCATGGTAAGATCTAAAAGACTTGGTGTTGAACCGACCTGTACTGAAAGTCCTTCGGTGGGTTATCATAAGGGTTTATGCTGGGGTTGGGCGGCGACCGTTCGTGCATGAACTCCACGAACAGCACTGGCGCCATCTTCACCCACAAGTCTTCCGGCTGATGCTGCTCCGTCTTTGAAGTTGAAGTCTTGGGGCCCAGCTCTGACGTCTGCGTGTCAGTGACATCAGAATGGGCCGACGAATGCGCTGATGGTGGGTCTCCTTTTTGAACTTGGATTTGGACCTGAGGCTGCAACGGGTACGTGATACATTTGACTAATAGCTCTAAGTATAAATATACAGCTATTCAAAAAATTCAGTAACATTAGGTATGGAAGAACTCTTGGAGTATCTAAAACTATTAGTAATGGGTGCTTTAAAAGCAATATATTCCATGAAGCTTATTTGAATTACTAAGATTAATGAATAGTTTAAAGCACGCGTTTGCGCCGAAATTGTACGTTTTCAGTATTAAGAGTATATAATGAACTGCTACTACATGTCCTGTATATGATAGATAATACAGAGGCTGACAAACGATTCTATAGACATACACGATAGAGCAACATAATATGTTGCTCTACATTATGGTGACTGTGTTTAATTCTCGACTAATCTGAGCCGCCGTTTTCGACTCTTCATTTGAACCACATCTGAGATTTCGGTCGGATCTCGTCCGCTATAATAATTATTCTTACTTTGGAATCTTCTCTTCTCTTAAGCACGAACTGTTGGCCAGAGCTCAGCAACTCCTCGGGCCAATGCCACGGCTCCTCGCCGATCGCCTCTATCCGCTGCAGGTATACCGACGGCTGATTGGTTGACTGCAAAATAACACTAAACTTATATTATGCTGTGTTTACTATCTTACTAATAATATAAAGTGATAGATTTTGTATGTTATTTAAAAAAAAAAGAAATATTCTCTAATACAATATTATAAAAATATTTTCCGCCCCGCCGTTTTCTTCTGTTCGCGATATAATCTAAAACTACTGAACAGCTTTTTATGTGCTTTTTACCATTGGATAGTATTTTATGAGACAGCTACCAAGAGGTCGAAAGGTTGTTATTTATAAATGAAATTATTAAATAAACGTATAACGTAACGTTTTTACCCCCGTGATTGTATGAATGAATGTATAAATGAATGAAATTATAGCATTTGCAATTTGTAATATGTTTAATAGTTATTCTCCAGGTGGCATCTAAAAAAACACTCTGTATACTCACCGCTTCGTAGTTGATAAGGCCGCACACGCAGCGGCCGTGCGAGCGCAGCGCGATATCCCTCGCTCCGCAACGCACATGTATGGCCGTGGGCACGCACACGCTGCTCTTGATGCACGCGAACGATGCCATCACTTCTAGCACGCTGCGGGATCGCTTGCGGGCACCTTCTACTTCCATCACCTGTATGAACAAACATCATTGAATTTCATTACATTTGTGACCCCAGAAGAAATGCATACGCATTTTTAAAATAAACTGAATGCATTGATGTGAATAAGATGTTCAGTCCGCGAGTTGTGACCTTTCACATTACTATTACCTTTCGCATTATGCGCTGACGAGATGTTATTCTTGATAACCCCTCCAGCTACAGCGTTAGAGGGAGGACAACCTACGTAGCAAGTGTTCTTATAAGGCTTTTTGAAGACTAGCAGGCGCTTCAGTTTTACAGATTTTCAGCTGACCGATAGGATGAGGGATATTGGTCATCATTGTAAACTAATACTCTAACGCAAGAACGTATTCTTTAGGCATCCTATAATATTAAGTTCAAAAGCGGCTACGGTGGCCCAACATACCTTGAACACAAGTGATACTTCATCAAGATACGCGCTGAAGAGCAGCGGCAGGGCCGCCGGAGGCGCCGGCGTGTCATCGGAGCCCCCGGGCTTGTCCGACCACGCCGGCATCCACGACCACGCCCACTCGCTCCAGCTGCCCGACCGCGCCGGCTCCGCTTGGTGGTTCTTCGCACCTGCAGTTTCTGATAAAACAATTTGTTTGTTTTCAATAGTCTGAATCATTAGAAGGACATTTCGAGTTCGACAAGAAAATGCCTACTCAACTATAAGGCAAATAAAAGCTGGAGTTCCACAAGGCAGCGTATTAGGTCCGGTCCTGTACCTATTGTATACCTGCGACATTCCAGTACCTGAAAACAACTTCATCGCTACCTTTGCTGATGATACAGCAATAATGGCGACTGGAAACACACACGAGGAAGCTGTAGAGCAAGTTCAAATAGTCCTTAATTCAATAATAGACTGGACTAAAAAATGGCGGATCAAACTAAATGAATCTAAGTCAACGCACGTAGACTTCACAAATAAAAAACCTCGGTACATACCAGTGTATATAAACAACGAGGTGGTGCCGTACGCCAACACGGCCAAGTACCTCGGCATGACGCTTGACGCCAAACTGCGCTGGAAGGCACATGTCAAGAAGAAACGTGAAGAATTAGACATACGCTACAGGAAAA
This sequence comes from Hypena proboscidalis, assembly GCA_905147285.1. Lineage (NCBI taxonomy): Eukaryota > Metazoa > Arthropoda > Insecta > Lepidoptera > Erebidae > Hypena > Hypena proboscidalis. The sequence goes on from LR990126.1 coordinate 32,492,740, forward strand.
TGTACTGGTTACTAGGAAGACAGTCACCCCTATCAGTACATAACAAAGTCCTTTTATACAAACAGGTATTGATGCCTGTCTGGACTTATGGTATCCAGCTGTGGGGCTGTACCAGCCAGAGTAACCGTCAAGTTATTCAACGTTTCCAGAACAAGGTATTGAGGGACATTGTCAGTGCCCCGTGGTACATAAGAAACAGCGATCTTCACCGGGACCTCAATATTGACGTTGTTGACAGAGTCATACAAAAACATGCAGAAGCTCACGAACGAAGACTTCATCATCACGTCAACATCGAGGCAATCCAGCTCCTTGATAACACGGAACTAGTGAAAAGACTAAAACGAACGAAACCTTTCGAGTTAGTGTAGTGATAAGTGACAAATAAATTAGTGCGATAAGTGTCGTTATAAAGAACACATGAACAAAGTGACTTCCCCTAAACAAAAACTAAGAAAAGTGTTAATGGACGCATTCTTAGATTATATTATAACGTAGCAATTTAGGTTAACATAATATCACTTATTAGTCTTGATAGGCTAGATTGTAATGTAAATAAGATATCATAATTTTAATAATTGATTTCTTATAATAAAAAAAAAAAAAAAAAAAAAAATTAGAAGGTTTAATGAAAAATTATTCGTAGTGGATGTTTATTATTAAGAACCAATTTCAACAGTTCCTGATAATGTTTCGGATAGATCAGTGCTAGTAAATATATTCTATAGGCTGACCGTTTAACTCGCGTATCGCCCGCGCGGTAAGAAGGGGGCGGGGCGAGATGTTACCGGGTGGGTGAGAGGGGTGCGCGGTGCAAAGAGCTCACGTCAAACGCGGCAGTGCGCTGGCTGTGCTCGCAGCGCACGGTTGGTATTTTTGTTACGGACGCTTGGACATTAACGCACAAGGTAAACGGTTTGCCAAGATTAATCCCAAGATGAATCGCTCTTCCTGTTTTGCAAAAAAAATCAACAAGCAAGCCAAACAAATAGCATATAATATGTATTCCTTTTTTAAAGCCGGAAACAAGATCATAGTTCTACAGAGTATCTTTAACACGTAAACGTAAACAAACTTGTTGTTGAAGCTACAGGACTCTCGGTGACTACCATAAGTAAAATAGTAAAAGAAGGAAATGAACTGAGAGATGAACAAAGTCAAGTAAAGTTTAAATCACCAACAAAAAATAAACAAATCCGAAAGAAAAAAAATAAATAGACGGTTTTACAGAGGGACACGGACTTTTGAACACGGCACGCATCGTGAGGAGGTTCTTCTCTCTGGAGCCCTAACCATCGGCAGCTTGGTCCCTGCACCTGATGTCGGTGGGACACTGTTTTTCATATTTTTAAATGTTTTTTTTGTATTTTTATAAATCATATTTAAAAATATATAAAATAAGTTAAGAAATAAATAAAGAGAAATAATAATAATAATTGTGAAATTTTGATAATGTTATTTTTTCTTTAATAAGTTATTATTATCTTAAAATGTTCATTTTTTCTTTAAAAATACAGATACTACAATTATATTTTTTACTTTGCCTACAATGTCTATTTCGAGATAAATCTTTGGATCAATGACTCCTTGCGTAGCCGTAGTAGTCTGTTACCTACCCCCGCTCACTTCTTACGTCGCAGGCGATACGCGCGTTAAACGGTCGGTCTATAGAGATCTTAATACATATTTGACATTTCATCTGTAAGGTTATTATTATTACTCCTGCATCGATCGGCCGTCGATTGATGCATTTGACGTTTAAAGAGCTAATAAGAGCGCACCACGCATGAGCAGCGCGCTGCTTTGCGATCGATAAGATTAGTCTTTTTTGGAAGATATGTGCGTATTTATCATATAAATTATCGCTCGCTAACGATGAAGAAAATAATCGTGAAAAATCCTGTAAGCCTGAAAGTGCCTAAAATGTGCTTGAGGAACTGTGAAGTCTATCAATTCGCACTTGGACAGCGTGGAGGATGATTGCCTAACCCTTCTCATCATGAGAAAAGGCCAGAGGCCAGCGGTGGGACACGTATTAGATACAGAGCTGCTATTATTATTATTTTATATTGGTTAAATTGATAATTATGTTAGTTAAAATGCACAATCTTATAGATTTCACAGGTAAAACCTTTTATAGCACGCGTACAATGGGATACCTGTAACTGGGTGTAAGTGCTTACGAGTGTCGGAAGGCACGGTGGCGGCGGGAGCAGGCGCTGGCTGCTGAGTGGTACGCTCTCGCACAAGCCGCACTAGCAACGCCAGCTGCTCGCTCGTCACGCTCCACGCCAGCTTCGCGCCCCGGGCCTCCACGCTCAGGCTAGAGGCCCGGCGAGTGGCCGCCGACACTAGCCGCGTCAGCACCCTGGATTAATTAACAAATCACTCCATGTTAAACTTAGCATAGCAAGACTAAACACAATTAATATTTAGCCACAATATTTCAATTAACTTCCGTTTGCGGCTCCGCCCGCGTGGTATATATCGATAAAAAGTGGGCAATGGTCTTTCTGAGACTTTAAACTATCTCCATACCAATTCTCATGAAGATCAGTCCAGTCGTTTTGGAGCCACACAGACAAACATAAAAATCTCTTTTATAATCTTATATATAAAATTCTCGTGTCACAATGTTAGGTACCTTACTCCTCCAAAACGGCTTTACTGATTTTTACCAAATTTTATATGCATATTCAGTAGGTCTGAGAATCGGCTACTATTTATTTTTCATACCCCTAAGTGATGATAAGGGTTGTTCACCCTTAACATTTTTTTTTAATTTTTTAAAATTTTTTTTATTTTTATTTTACTATAATGTGGCATTAAAAAATACATACAACCCAAAAATTTTACCCTTTTATGATCAACCCCTATTTTTTAATAGCCATTTTAGTAACCTTAGCGCTTTTGGCAATATGAACTTTTTGAATGTACCTTTATGGGGTTTGACATAACATTGACATAATGCGTGCTGCAGAGAATATATTATGCATACTTGTATTAGTATAGAAGTATAGATTAGGCTTTATTATTTTTAAATACTTATTTAAATGTACATCATGTTCAAATTTCATACATTTCCCTGTATCACCATGCCAGAATGCTTAATTTCTACCTTATAGACCATGGACCAAGGAGATGAATATCCTTTAGATTTAAACAATGCGCACACATAATGTATTTTCCAACCTAAGTTTAATATGGCCGCGTGTGACTTACGAATTTTCACATAAATTAATACATAAATAGTGTAATTGACATCGTGACGTAGCCGCTTACCAGTGAATCAGAACATGATTCTGAGGTCTCGGGTGCTAAAATTTAAGCGGCTCCGTCACGATGTAATTTACACTCTGTAGATTAAAGCCAAAACAAATGGTAAGCGAAGAGCAACATTACCTAAAATCAAGCTGACATCTGTACAGCAGCGGTTCCTGATAGAACCGAATCTTGCCATCCGCGTCCGCTTTGTCGAGGCACAGCGTGAGGTCATCGATTTTCACCAGCCTTCTCACCACCGGTTGATTTTGGTCGATATCTGTTACACACGTTATGTGAAAACATAAATCTCATATTCTCGGTGTAAACAGTTTTCCAAAAATATAAGTAGAGGTATACATAAAATCAAAGATCAAAGACCAATCGACGAGCACCATACTCGAGCATGTCCAATACCGACCCGTGACATTTTATCAGCTAACTTTAAAGCCACCAAGATCGTTGAGTTTATATATGTATAACTAGATTCCGCCTGCGGCTCTGCCTACGTGGTATGTCATGTATAAAAAGTAGCCTATGTTTTAATACAAGCTACAAGCTACAAGTGTGCAAAACTTAATGAAAACTGGCTCGGTAGTTTTTGCGTGAAAGAGTAACAAACAACCATATTCGATACGACCAGACATACGCACAAACTTTCGCATTACAATAATATGACTTGGGAGTTGAGGCTTAGCATGAAACGATAAAATCGCCCTGACAATTCGCTTCACATTTTTTATTCATAACTGATTTGCAAAGTGGGTTTCGCGCCTTAATATCTAAGCCATTTAAGGATCCTCGCTAATGGGCCACCGACCAAAGCCAACCCGCGTAAAATATGGTGGTCGCTTCAATTTGTTACTCTCGGTTGTTCATTAGAGTTTTAAATAGCGAGTGCACACAAATTGTTTCAAAAATCTGGAAAACTGCTTGTTTCCATGCACCCTTGCCCACGTCTTTCGACTCTGATTATTTCAGACCATTGCAACCAGCAATATAAACCAAAGAATCGCAAGCAGAACTACGAGAATAAGTCCAAAACAATAACAAATGCAATACCAGCAAAAGAAGATTCCCAGTTGACGTCAGCGCTTTCGACAGAGAGGTGTTTGATGTTGAGCGACATGACGATGTCATCCTCGACGTACTTGACGATGAGATGGTGCACTTTCACCGCGATGTTGCTGACGATGCGTCGGACCAGCGCTTGCATGTAGCCCGGAGGCGCTTCCACTACCTGAGTGTTGCGGCTGCAAGAATTAAATCTTCTGTTATATTCTATTTATCTTACGAAACCTGTTTAACATTAACTCAATGGAGGATCGAATTTACTAGGACAAAACGCTGTTTAGATTTTAGATATATGACTCCTTTGACATCCAAAAAAAAAAATACAACAGTAAGACTTTAAATTAGTAAAAGTAGGTACTTGGAAGATGGTTCTGGAGCTTCCTCGTCAGCTGCCGGCCGGTTTAAATTCAGGACACATTCTGCAAAAATAAAATCGTTCATGATCTACTTTCATCATAATACACTGTTTGACATGTTCATGAAATTAATGTTACTGCAATACAATGAGAAAATTGTAAAGTAATTTTATAACATTATTCCTGATGATAAATAATAATAAATTACCTGCTCCTACTAAATAATTACTAAATTAACTGAAAAATGTAGTTCTTAGATTTGAAAAATGCATCACCTATGGTATCAATGGTGACAACAATGGGCTCGGACATGATCTTGGTCCAAGGCACCTGGATGAGCAGCTCATGGATGCGCCCAGAAACCAGCGTGAATGGGAGCGCCACCTCCTGCTGCAGGACGTCCGCCTTGAGCACCAGATTGTGCAGTACCACGCCGCCGCCCCATAGTGACACCTGACCAGAATTGACAGTTATACAACAGGAAAAACTGGCAATTTGCAGGACAGGTAAGCCTGGTGCAAGTTATTTTTGTTGTGAACCATTTTTACTTATGTTATAGCCAGTTGACCTCAGTATTACTAGTTTATCTTCGTTGTTGATAAAGACTAATGACAAAACCATTATTTGATTTTATCTAAATAATTTGACTTTAAAAGGCAATGGATTGATTTAAAAAAGCTATAAAATAATATATCATAACTAACAATATACCCTGAAGGGTGTGGCAGAGGAGAATAATAACCACATGTCACCTTTTATGTCAAGGTCCCATATGTTGGTATAGCCATCCACTGGGCACTAATTCAAGGCCAAGCTACTACTGAGAATATTCTATAACCCTTTAGCCTAACGCGGGAATCGAACCTGAGACCTTGCGGTGAGAGGCGCGTACACTAACAACTACATCAACGAGGCAATAACAAAGGCTGTTTCATCACAGGATGCAGAATGTTATCAACTAACCTGTGCATCAGCTGGTTTGAAGTCTCGCACATACTTGTCTACATAACTCAACAAGATGGGAGTCACATATGATTCTATTTTGAACATCTTTACTGCCTCAATATGGTATGGTGATCCACATCATGAAGTGTTGGCTAAAAAATTAACAAATGAAGTCACATAATATAGTAAGGCTAGCAGATTTAATAACAAATTTCAGCCTAATAAGCCATGAACAACTGTGCAAACTGAAAACAACAAACTGACTAAAACATTTATGACAACCAATCAAATAACTTGATTTCTCCTTAGCTTCTGTTAGAATTGATTTAATTCAATGTTTTGTTAGTTTTTGTTGCAGTGAACACAGCTTTACAAAGACAATCAATAAAATAGTTGGTACCAATGATGATATCATGATAACATGCTTATGCCTAACTACCTATATAACGTAACTACTGATTCATGTTTATTGGCATAGATAGATAGTCAAACCCACCTCTCATTGCTGACTGCAGTAGCTGGAATTAAATGTAAATGACCAATAGGCATAGGAATAGACAAATTATTCCTCATTCAATTGGTCAACTGTCATCCTGAAGCTCAGCGCTCATCAGTGATGGTTTTGACTATATACACACAATACTTTTTTCTACAGACACATGCAATAAAGGTTTAAGACAAGCATACAGGAAAGTTTTGATAACTAGAACAAAACATTTAGAATCTAAAAGGCTCTCCCTCATAGCATGCATTTTGTACCCAGAATGTAATGTTGCAGATCTTTTTGTTGTTCATTTTTGCACTAATCCAACTCCGGGCTACTTTCCTGACAGAAAGTTCACAAATAACAGTTTGCCCAATCCGAAAATCAAACCCAGAAATCGAACCCGAGAACTTGTGGAGTTTTCCCCTAAATAATGTTATGATCGAATTAGTAATGTTACATTGCAGACTAATAGTTGCAATGAGGGAGTACATTAAGCCAAACAAACTGTCTGATATGGACCCAATTTCACCAGTTCCTGATAATGTTTTGCATAGTTAAACACTGATAACTGTATACAAATTAGACATTATTTCTAACAAAATAGTGCCGATTAGGGTTATCTATGACTTATTAGGAATCTATGAAACTTGACCCTAAGTGTCTTCAGGTTACTTAATAATAATAACTTGATAGATTTGAAGATAAACAATTTAAGTTTATTCGACTAACAGAAAAGAATTAGTAAAATTTTATTTTCCAATCAGTAGTTGTAATAAAAAATATTTAATCAAATATGTGATACGTGGTTACAAGTCCACTGCAAAAGCGGCATTTAAAAAGAAATTATCAATAATACTTACTAAAGTTACAGGGTCGTTGCTATTCGAGCATTTTCACAGTGATTTAGATAACACATAAATTTTTAATGTGTAGTATATATCGAATGTAAGCCGCAGAACAAAATATAAACACTGTAACAATCACCGATCCAAGTATAATTTTTTGTTGCTTTTTATTTTGCTGTCCCTTCCCTCTGTCAATGTCAATATTGTCACTTGTCATGTCATGTCATCAAAGGATTGTCATTTACGGCGACGTCCACACATTCATTCTGAAATAGAGGAGAAAATTTCGATAACTTTGGAAATTACCAGGAATTTATATCCAGGCAACTTATCATAATAAATAAGCAATTTTGGAAATCATCATTATTTTTTCATTTAAAATTATTAATTAATTGAGATTGGAAGTAATTGCATTATAGAGCTTTTAATAATAGTCATCGTGATGTAATATTGAAATGCGTGTTACTTTATTATTTTGTCTATTACATATTGTACATAGAATGCTCAATCAAATACGTAACTTAAAATCATTTATGTTTAGCCAGTACACCGATCTTATCTTTAGCCTGTTATATTTTATATTAAAATCGTTTGGCCTTCACGGCTTGGTGAAGAGTGCACGCAAATTCTCCAGCCACTCTGGCCATAATAATATTATCTGTGGCGATTCTATCGTGTCGCATCACTAGCATGGTGTCCCCTCACTAAAGAGAAAATAACCGCCATTAGGAATTGAACTGACACTTGTCTCACGGTTGACCCATTGTTTGTATTGTCTTAATTTAATGTGACTGTGTACCAGGTAACCAAAAGTGTTATTAAACTGTAAGAAGCAATCCACGTTTTATTTCTACAGTAGGAGTGTAGATCTCTCCCACATATCTAAGACTTTTAACACCGCCGACCGTCCGGTAGAGGTGAGGCGTAAATACTGGAACAGGTTTTAAAACCAGGTTTTATCAAAGAAGTATGAGGACCTAGTATGTCTTCAACGTACGAACGCGTTTCGAGTATTTAGAAGTACCAAACGTAGGCACCAAAGAGAAGTACATCGAGTAGACGAGTACGCGTTCGCCGTTCGCGTGTGTGAGTGACATGCTTACAAATGCCAAATGAAAATTAGCTTTATGCTGTACGTAATAAGACACTTTTTATTCGAAATACTCGCAACCGTTCAAGACGCGTTCGAGACGCGCTCGTCGTGCATTTGTGTGAGTGAAATCATTTCACTCATACAAATGAATGCCGAACGCGTATATTCAATGCCAAATGATAATAAGCCTTATCTTAAGCAATTACGTTCCATTTTTCTTTCTCTGTCGTTAGGTACAAGATGGAAAAAACTTTTATTGACTTTTAAAACTTTATTCGTCTTAAAAAAATGATAGGATAGATAATATCTAAAAAACATATTTACGTTCTAATTATATTTATGAAACACGTTAATATGACAGCAATTAATATTTTTATTTTAAGTTTTCGATAATAAAATACTCAAAGATTTGTTTACTTTTTATCGCAACTGGGAATTAATGGAATTTAAGACATTATCGGTTAGAAAGGGATAGACAGTCATAAATTCTATTGATTAAAACGGGATGGATTAACTTTCATGCCAAAATAAGTTCAATTTACGGCTTGGATATGAATTTCTTTCTGATTCAAATTGCTTGACCAAGTTTGACAAGCGCGCGAATTGTTATGATAATTTGTGTCTATCTTACTACTATAATAAAAATAATAGCTGATTTCTATTAACTATAGTTGTGTGTTAAATTTCGAGAATAATAACTTTGTACTGAAGGTGGTGGAAATATTTGTGAACAGTTTAGCTTAGTTTTTTGTTTTTGTATTACAATATTTAATATTATATTTAATTTAATAACACGTTTTTTCTTTGCTAAAATATCGGTAAATACTAATATCATAATATTCTCTGATTTAAAAGCTGACAGTCCTAAGCCTGTAAAAGTATGTAGGGAAGTTTTCAAAAAATATAAAATACCTACTTTAATCTTAACCATTTCGATTAAATCAATACCTAAATAGTGATAATTCTAATGAAAACTCGGTAGTAACCAGTGTAATAAGTTTTTATTTGGTGACAACGAACGCGTACTTCTAAATACTCGTGGAGCTAGTCTTTGGAACAAGTATTTACACGTACTCGTACTCGTAAGACTCAGTACGTGTTTTAACGAGTACGACCCATCTCTACCGTCCGGTCATCCCTAAACCAAATGGGCTGAGACGTGACGATAAAAAGAGGCCTGACGGAATCAATTATTAATCTAATAATTTGTAATATAAATAGGTTGTAATTGTCTAAATTTTGTTTGTTCAAAACACAAACGGTTGTTCTAAAACACTTTTTTTTGAAAACTTTCAAAATTGCTATTTACTTCGGAATATTTCAGTAACTTTCTCAGAAAAGGAAACCTCAATGTCAAATTAAAAACCGGCCAAGTGCGTGTCGGGCCACGCGCAGTAGGCTTCCGTAGCTAGTCGTAACAACATATTTCGACTTAAAAGGGATTTACTATCTGTATTAAACAAGTAACATCTTCATACAAGTCATTACTTTCAAAGGTTTTTGTAATTTGCATGAATTATTCTAAGTAACTGCATTTTACACTTTGGACCCCAATTACTCTAGAACTAATTAAGTTCAAGTAACCAGATAAATAGCGTCCTTCAGACAGGAAATGTTTGTAGTACACGAAACCAGCTAGCACGTATGACGAGATGTATGAATGTTAAGGAAGCGAAAGAAGTATGTAAGGAGCGAAGCACATGGCGTTCCATCGTCTCTGCCTACCCCCGTGGGATAAAGGCGTGATTTTATATATGTATTATGTATGTTTATTTATGTTTCAAGAATTTTGAACGATATATTCTGAGTAACTGCATCTGACATTTCGGACCCCTATTCCTCTTGAACTAATGAAGTGAACTTATCCGCTATAGTTTTCCTTTAAAGTTCATTACATGTACTAAACTACCGACACAATTTTTTTCAGATTTTAGGATCCAGTAGTTTAGCTTTTAGAGGGGGGGGGGGACGCCCTACTCGAACAAAAATTTGCTCTTTAAAGTTAATTATCTCGCAACCGGATCCCTAAATCAAAAAACTGTCTTAGCAACCCCTAAACGTTTTTAAAAGTCCTATCTAACAATACCCCACACTATGGGGTAGGCGACAAAAAAAAACATCCCTACTTTACATGTAGGGGAGCTACCTGAAAAAAAAATATTTTTCCAAATTTTACTCTACGACTTTCTTTGTTTAGTTAACATTTCAGTTTTCTAGCACCAACGGTTTCGTCGCTATGCCGTGGACAGACGGACAGACGGACATGGCGAAACTATAAGGGTTCCTTGTAGGTACTACGGAACCCTAAAAATGCATCTGTAATTTGTAAGGCTATGAATTATGAAGCAAAGGGTATACTAATATTTTGGGGAATTAATATAATATATTGCTATGAAGCGTGACTGTTGAAAATGATGTACTTTATTATATTCTTTGTTCAAAAAATCTTTTTGATAACCAGCTTATATAAAAAAGGACTTAAAAGATAAGAATAAAATGTGTTACTTTACAACAGAATTTACGAAGTCAATGTAACACGCTTTTATTTGAGTGTACTTTTTAATTAAAATATTAGCTTTTTTTAACCGACTTCAAAAAAAAAAAAAAGAGGTTCTGTATTCGATCCGTATGTATGTATGTATGTCACCTTTTTATGTTCGCGATTTTCTCGGAAACTACTGATCCGATTTGAATGCAGTTTTCGGTATTTTAATCCTTGTGTTTCAAGGAAGGTTTTAATATATAATTTATCAGAATCTGATGAAGATCTTTGGAGACAGGCAACGGAACTCTTCAAAAACGAATAGCTAATGAACCACGTTTTGTGCAATCGTGTATCTATGTATTGTTTTCACCACTACATAACATAACATCATGCCTGTGTATGCTTTGAAGGGTAAGCAGAGACAGCCTACTTACCTACCCTTAAAGTACCGAAAGCTCTGCTTAGGTTTGTACGGGGCTTACGTTTCAGCTCATTTGTTATTATCGTAGTGATAACTTATGATCATGAAGATCTCAGAAAGAATTTTTTGATTTTTTTGATTGTTTCTATTGTGTTTCATGCGTAATGATGCCTTAGTATTTCTTCCTAATCCCATCGTTAAATCTAAAAAACTAAGACACTAAAAAGCTTGAAATAAAAAAATAAAATAAAAAAAAACAAATAAAAAAAGTAAAATAAAAAAAACTAATTAAAAAAAAGAATATTCTTAACTCGAGCGTATTCTAAATATTATAATTATGTACTAATTTTTCCAAAGAAAAAGGAACCGCCTTCAAAAACTCAAAAGTAAAAAATAAAATATTCGCTAAACTTTGCTTACCTTTATATTAATTTGTTTAAAACAATAAACCCAAATAATTATGTAATACCAATTAATTATATTTTTTTGAAGTCGGCGCCAAATTACAAAATCAAATACCAATTCAATTGGTATTTGATTTTGAGATTTTTTCAACAATTATTTCGGTAAATACGGTTTTAATTTGGTATTTGATTTTGTGATTTTTCAACAATTAATTCGGTAAATACGGTTTTAATTGGTATTTGATTTTGTAATTTGGCGCCGACTTCAAAAAAATATAATTAATTGGTATTACATAATTATTTGGGTTTATTGTTTTATACAAATTAATATAAAGGTAAGCAAAGTTTAGCGAATATTTTATTTTTTACTTTTGAGTTTTTGAAGGCGGTTCCTTTTTCTTTGGAAAAATTAGTACATAATTATAATATTTAGAATACGCTCGAGTTAAGAATATTCTTTTTTTTAATTAGTTTTTTTTATTTTATTTTTTTTAAGCAGCAGAAGTAGCTAGCACAAACAAATTTTAAAGCCACTTATTTCTTAAAATAGTTCAGTTTTTGTGGCAATACACGAAATATCGAACTCAAATGCATACACGCGCACACTTTATATAGTTATAACTTGCAAAATTGCCGTTTCATTTGGAATATTATATGGTAATATGCCTGAAAAATGCCAATATTTCGGTACTATGCTGGCATTTTTCACCTCTAGAGAGCTTATTTTATTTTTACTAGCTTCCGCCCGCGACTTCGTCCGCGTGAAAGTGTTACTTTGGGCTAACGCTTTAAACCGCGACTTCGTTTATATAGGTAAGTAATTACTGGGTCTAATAATCTTATATCATGTAGATTTCCCCCGCATGACTGTCCGCCGGCTTTGCACATTGTGCGCGCAGTACTCAATCATAATTTTGCTGTGATGTTATTTTAAAACTGCGATACCACATAAGAAATAAATTCATTCATTAATTTAAATCAAATGACATAAAGGGCAATTTTGTTTTAAATTAAATACTTCTGATGAATAACGCATTGATTTCTTTTTACACCTTCGCAAATAATGCATTATTTTAAAACAAATTTGGTTAGCATAAAAAGGGTATAGTGAGCCATCTTAAAAGATAGACATAATTATGCTGTCGCGGACTTTTTTTAGAACTTTTAAAGGAAAACAATTCTGTCATATAGATAGAGTGATCATTCGATTTCTAGCGAGAACGGTCGCGTCATACTTGTGCTCGGGTAAAACGCTGACGCTGCAAATTCCGTCGCGTGTGGCCGTCACGGTCGTCGCGATGACCCAGTTACCGATAGTGAATCATGAGTGTTTATGTTAATAAACATATCTTTTAGTTATTTATAACTTACCAACTTCCGTCCGTGGCTCCGCCCGCGTGGTAGTTTGTAATAGATAATCATGGCCTCGTCAAACAAAGTCACTTTTTGATTGAGCACCGAATTGGAACATGAATTATTCGGCTGGTATAAGCAAGAGCAGGAAGCACGCTTACAATTGCTAGAAGAAACCAAAGACTTTCGTGGTCAAATAAAAATGCTTAAACAACAGTTGCATGTTATTCAGGAACAAAAGATTGCAAATCCAGTGGTGGAATGCACTAACAGTGAGAAATGTCCTGATAAAGTCGAATATATGACTGATGAGGAAGATCTAGCGCGAGAAACTGAGTGGGTAAGACAAAAAAGCAGGAAAAAACGGAAACTGAATACTTCACTGTCCCCACAAGCACAAGGAGCTGACACCAGCGTAAAGCTACCAGAAAAGCCTAAGGTTAAAAAACCACCCCCGCCACCACCTATAGTAGTAGAGAACATTAAGGACTACCAAAAGTTCTACGATATTCTTTCGACAAATGTGACAAAAGACTCTTTCTTAGCCAAAACTTTGAACGGAGACGTCGTTAAAATCAATGCCAGAGATGAAGATTCGTATAGGTCGATCGCCAAATGTATGTCGCAAAACAACTGTCTTTGGCACTCTTACGAAAACAAACAAGACAGAACGATAAGAGTAATGGCAAAAAACCTGCATTTCCTGTGTCTGCTGGAGAGAATCGTAGAAGATATTGGATCCAAAGGATTCAAAATTCTGGAAGCAGTGAACAAACTAAGTTGGAGGACCAAAACCCCGTTTAACATGTTTATGCTTTCGTTCGATAAAGATGAAGATGTTAAGAAAATCTATAGCATTAAGTCTATATTAGGTTGCAAAGTAGACATTCAACCTCTAAAGACATCTACACTTATTCCACAGTGTAAAAGATGCCAAGCTTACGGCCACACCCAAAAATACTGTTCGAAAGAACCCAGGTGCGTAAAGTGTACAGGTAAACACTTAACGGCTGACTGTCAGAAACTGCCTGATTCTAAGCCAAAGTGTGTTCACTGTGGTGAACCACACCCAGCTAACTATAGAGGGTGTTTGGTTGCCAAGGAGCTACAAAACCTAAAAAACAATGTTAATAAGCAGAAAAAAGTTTCCCCCTACCCCTCAACCTAAAAGTGCTCCCAAAGATATAGCACGCTATCCACAGCGCACCACCAGTATATCCTATGCTGAAATGACAAAAAAACAACATTTACAACGCCAACAACTGCAACCCAACCCACTGATGATAATATCAAAAAAATTCTCAACCTCTTAACAACTTTCGATGAAAGGTTGAAGAAATTAGAATAATTATAGCTCCAAGGTACCTACTTCAAAATAAAAATGAATAAGCACTTGAAAATCATGGCGTGGAACGCAAATGGACTGCTAAAGCATCGTGACGAGCTCGAAGCGGTTCTACATGTGGAAAACATCGATGTGTGCCTTATATCCGAGTCACACTTCACCAGAGAATCCCATATAAAAGTTAAAGGTTATGAATGCTATCATGCATTGCACCCAGATAACACTGCCAGAGGTGGCAGCTCAGTTATAATAAAGAAGGATCTTAATCACTATTTTCAACGTAAGTGTGAAGATAAATACGTACAAACTGTAGCTGTATGCATTCAAACCAAGGGCTATAAACTCACCGTAGCGGCCATATACTTTCCACCAAAATATGCACTAAAAACTGAGCAATACAAAAATGTCTTAAATGATCTCGGTAACACTTTCATACTTGGTGGAGATTTCAATGCTAAGAACACACACTGGGGATCTAGATTGACCACAACAAAAGGAAAAGAACTGTTATGCGCTGTTAGAGAAACAAAGTGTAACGTCATTTCAACAGGGAAACCGACTTACTGGCCCACCGATAACCAAAAAATTCCAGACTTGATAGATTCCTTTATATATAGAAATATCTCATCTGGAGTCTTGCACATAAAGGAAGGTTATGACATGAATTCAGACCACTCCCCCATAATTTTAACACTCAGTGCGAACATAATGCCTAGAGAAAAATACCCCACCTTAGTAAATAAAAATACTGATTGGGATAGTTTCAAGTTGGACTTGGATGATTCTATTGATCTCAAAGTACCACTTAAAACCACACAACAACTAGATACTGAAATATATGAATAATTCAATTCTAATATCCAGCGCTGCGCTTGGCAAAACACACCTGAAATTAAGAGAAAACAGGTGAGTCATTCTTATCCCATTGAAATAAGAAATCTCCTAGTCCAAAAACGGGCACAGCGACGAAAGTGGCAGCAAACGAGATTTCCGCCCGATAAGACCCTATTGAATAACCTGACAAAAAAACTCAGTAAAGCAATTCTGGCATTTAATGACGAAACCACAAGTACCTACCTCAGACAACTAACAAGCTCTAAGGCGACAGATTACTCTCTATGGAAAGTTACAAAATACCTCAATAAACCCATTGTTCATGCTTCTCCCATCAAGCAAATTAATGGACAGTGGGCCACAAGTAACCAACAAAAAGCATCAAGATTCGCAGATCATCTGAAACAAATTTTTCAACCAAATCATGAAGAAATTGATGAAGATATTTTGTTTGACGAAACATCAGCAGATGAATTAGAAATTAAACTAGTCACGCCAAAAGAGGTTTACTTTGAGATAAAACATCTAGTCCACAAGAAATCACCAGGATATGATCTTATAACGGGTGAAGTGCTTCAAAATCTTCCTCGAAGAGCTATTGTCAAACTAACTACGCTAATCAATGCTACGTTCAGATTAAAATATGTATCAACAATCTGGAAAGTTGCTGAAGTGATAATGATACCCAAGCCAGGGAAACCACCACATGAGGCTGAGTCATACAGACCTATATCGCTTCTACCAATCACTTCAAAACTACTAGAAAAGCTTCTATTGAGACGATTGAAGCCCCTAATAGAAGAACGAAAACTGACTACCAATTTGGATTCAGAGCTAACCACTCTACAGTTGATCAAATTCATCGTATCACCAATACTATAGAAAAGGCTCTAGAAGAAAAGAAAGTCTGTTCCACAGTTTTCCTGGACGTAGCACAAGCGTTTGACAAAGTGTGGCATGTAGGTTTAACTTTTAAGTTAAGAAAGATGCTTCCAAGACAGTTTGTTGAGTTACTGGAATCATATCTTAAAGAAAGGATGTTTAGAGTAAGACAAGAAGATGCGTATTCGCAACTGACGGTAATAAAAGCTAGAGTACCACAGGGAAGTGTCCTTGGTCCCGTGCTGTACCTACTGTACACCTGTGATATTCCAGAGCTAGAAAACAACATAATTGCCACATTCGCGGATGACACAGCTATCATGGCTACAGGAGTCACTCATGCAGAAGCTGTGGAAAAGGTTCAAGCTGCCGTCAATACCATTGTTCACTGGACAAAGAAGTGGCGTATAAAACTAAATGAATCCAAATCGATACATATAGACTTCACCAACAAAAAGGCCAACTATCAACCGGTATATCTGAATCACCTTATAATACCGTATGCGAACTCAGCCAAGTACCTTGGAATGACACTAGACGCAAAACTTCGCTGGAAGGCTCATGTCAAAAAGAAACGCAGCATATATTATTAGCATAATAAAATTTAACTTGGCATATCTTCATTTGGCATGACTTTTTTGGCATAATATCTTTATTATATTTCTTTCTGGTTAGGTATTTAAATCATTGCAATTAGTATAATGTAGTTTTACTTATAATCAATTTTTATATAATTTTTTGTAATGTTTTGGCGTGTTCAAGTTGGGAATAAATGATAATAAATGATTTGAATCTTGAATCTAGCATATATATAATATATATATATACGTTTGGCAAGGTTGTCTTTTAGCATAATTTTCTTTAGGCATATTTTGTCTTTGGCATACTTTTTTCAGGAGTAAGTAATTTACACACATTTAATTAAACACTTTATAAATAAACATGTTGTTGGTAAAAGAGTGGCGCGAGGGCCCACCCCTGCGGCACCCTAATCTATTCTTAGGCGAAAAAATGTTATGCCTAATAAGTTATTATGTAAAAAAATGTATGCCGATTGAAATGTATGTGAATTGAAAGAGTAAGCCAAGTGACTATTTATGGCAAAAGACTATTAGACCAAAATATATAAATATCTTTATTGTTCAAAAATATGGTAATAGTGGTGCCAACTTCTCCTAGATATCACTGTTCTATGTCTGTTTATTGAGTGTTATTGAGTTTTTATTCCGAGACGTAGGCACGTGACGCGTTCCAACCGGGACGAAAAGTAAGTGCACCAAAATTAAAAAAAAAAACTGTCTGTCACAGTACAAATCAGGAATTACCTCAATAAGAAATTAATTGATATATTGGTAGGTATATATTATTATATATTGTTTGAATAAATGCTTCTTTTTTTCTTATAGCATAGATATGTCTAACTGTCAGCAAAACCAACAAGTTATAGCAATTCCAAATGGTGACTTCACTGTGTGAAAAGTTGGTCGCGTAGTTATCGGTGACGACATCAATGGGAATTACTAACTAAAGTGAGATGACAGCTGTTGATAATCTGAAAGCGATGATAACGTCAGTGCGCGCTGATAGTAGTGCGATATTTATAAAGTTATAACTTTATTGCGCTCACGATCTCGGCTAGTTTTTAGATTAGATTTCGGACCGTAGGGCAGACAAAAAATAAGAAAATTGACACAAGAATCTGACATAACTTTTAGGACAGAATTGACAGATGAGAGACACGATAGGAAAGGTCGATGGGTCAGTAAAAATGTATTTTTACAGTAGATTTTAAATGTCTGTCATGGTTTTTGCTCTTTGCTAATATACGTTGCCAAAATATAGTTTTGTTTGTTCGCATGTAAGTTATTTGTTGATATTCTAAATATATGATAATAGGTTAATTTCTGTTGTCATTGTTGTGATGTTGTGTTGCACTTGCGAGAATTTGTTTTTGTTATATTTTACAGAATATAATTATATAATACGTTCAAAGTGATATTAGTGTTATTAGCACCTTATCCTAATAAATATTACCATGTACCCGCTGTATATAGAATTTTTCGTGATAGAAATATAACGCCCGTATGTTAGGCTATCTATATGTTACTATCTAAGTTCCATCGATTTTAAAATATTGTCTTATCAACATTAATATCGACTACAACCTTTGCATATTCTTATCAGAGTAACACTTGGTTATATCCCTATATTAAAGTTTGATATCCCTAAAACCAGGTGTTACTTTAATTCAAATATATGATAGTTTAGTTACTTTTTAAATTAATGCAGTTGTTTCTCCTTAATTAGCCCTGAATTACACATTAAAGCTTTTTTTATTTGACTTTTGTTTTTAAAGTAGATTAGTAGTGTAGATTCAGTGAAATGATAATTGCTTATGATTGGGTGATGATGTTAGGTGATGTTAACAAGCTTTCCCCCTTGCCTTGGAGAGCACATTAAGCTATATCCCATTTGTAAATCATTTGAAGCTAATGAAAACATAATGGAAAAACAGATCCAAAAAATACACTCCATTTATGAGCTAATGGTGGACTAGGGTATATGTTGTAGGATATTTCAAAAGGGTCTAGCTAGCGAGTACATATTTATTGATAATAATAAGAAAATATATTATAAAAAATTGTGTCAGAACTGTTAAATAAAAAGCATAATTGTAAAATGACACTACCAAAAAGCCTGGCTGCTGAGTACAACACATTTACAGGTTTGCGGTATGAAGAAGCGTGAATGGGTAGAAAAATATAGCAGGTGGTCATAATCATTAATTATTGATTAAACCTTCAAACTCAATCATCACTAACAGTGATCTTTTTTTATTTTGACTTTATTTAAACCCATAAAATATTGTTAATAAGTGAAAATAACATACAAACATGCCACCATTGGGCGAAACAAAATGTTAGCTCAAATATGAGATTTTTTTTTGTGTTAGATAACAGATTTCTCAGAAATTTAGAAGTGAAAGATTCCTGCTGAATTCTGTCTAAGCACAACTAGAGAATGTACGGAAATAGATGGATTAATTGTATACAGGCATAAGCATTTGCTATCATAATTGCTACTTAACTATTGTATAAATTATATAGGTATATAATTTGAAGTTCATTAAGTGTAAGTTTATTCACTTTTTGTAAATATTAGATAGGTTGGGGTGCCACCTGTTGCATTAAAATCACTTTTAAATTGCCAGCTCTATGGCCTGAACAATAGATTTTCGACGAGCTTCCTCCAGACCAAGAAGTTCTTAATGCGTATATGTAAAATGAAATAAAAGCAAGTTTCTATTTTTCTTCTTGTCTTGTGTTGATGGTAAAATCGATATTTATTAAATTTTTCATCAACATTCATTAGGTCTGCTTTTGTGCTGGTGGTGTGGCACGCATGGCATGAGGTGGGCCATAGTTTGTATCGCACCACACTTCCAATGTATGTTTGATTAGACGGCTAACCACCACCTTATCATGATCTATTTGCTTCTAGGTCAGTCTTGGCAGTTTGTGGCTACATATCTATGCAGATAAGTCTGGTCATGCTAGTGTGTCGCTCTGCCAGATTTGTCAGTAGACTAGTCAAGTCTTTTTGTTGTAATTCCTCCAGACAGGCGTTGATCATCTCTTTCTGATAGTCACTCTCCTCGAAGGTAAACAGTCACGTTAAATCACGGCATCTCAAGCGTGGCGCTAGTACTGACGTTTAAGCGGCTAAAAAAATTTAAAAATTTTAAGCCTATTTATATTTTCTTGGTTAAAAAAAATCATGGCTATTCTCCATTCTTCATTACAACTCATAAAAATTAAATAAATTCGTGTTTGTATTGTTAACATGGTGGTGGTTAAACTCAATTGGTGGCTCCTTCATTTAATTCTGTGAGAATTGAACCTTTCATCATCATGCTCACTGTTTCTGTTGACTTAAAAGTATATGTATGCAGCAAACAAAATCATATCAAAATTAATATTTTATTAACTTATACACATCTTAAAAATTTTGTTTCAGGATTAATTAAACGTCGGAGCAAATTCCATGGCGACAGTAAAATATATTTTAAGAGTAACGTAATATAACAAGAATAATGCTAATGCATGTGCAAATCAGTCTTAAAAGTCTTTGTGTAGTTAGGCTAGTTAAACAGTTTTAAATATGTTTTGTATAATTATATAATATTTAGAAAGCTATGCTTAAATTGACAAATAGTTTTTACAGATCTTTGTGGTTTACATGTGAGAGACTAGACAAGGTCCATGTGAGAAGGTTTTCACATTTCAATTGTAAAAGAAAGACATGCAGTGCGGAGTGCAAGAGCTTAGAACAAACGGGACAGATCCACTCAGGCTTACCTTTGTACAAACAACACGGCCACGGAAAGAAACGCTTGAAGATTAAGATACCCTCTCTTAGTATAAATGGTTGTAAGTCACACAAACCAATGACTGATCCGTTGCAACCAACAAGTAATCATGTCAGTTATGGAGGACAATTTGATGTGTAAGTGCCTTTATATAATAATAGTTTTTTTTTTTTTTTTTTTTTTTTTTATTATAATTCACAAAACTGGTGTACAATCTGACTTATTAATTAACATGCTAAAATTAATGCACCTGACTGACACCTACTAGATGTGAATCCAACATGCAAGATCAAGGACACACTCAAATAGAAATTAAATTATACATTAAATTAAACTAAAATTAGTGCTATGGCAGAATAAAAATAAATATCTAGTAACTAGTTACTAATGAATATATATAATAGATAGTCCAAAGCCTTCATTATATGAGTGCCAGATTTTTCAACACTAAAATTTGTTTTACGTCACATCTCAGAGTGTATATTCAGTACCAAAATACGAGAGACATAAATCTAGCTCACGAGATATCAAATTTACAAATAATTATTTATTATTTATTTTTTGGAGCTCAACTTTAGTCTCTCTTATTTTGGTACAGAGTATAGTGTACCGATTTCACCAACAGCAACGTGTTAAACAAAAGCTTAAAGCTAAATTACAGCTTTCGATATTTCTGTTAAATGCAAACTCTAAAAACAAACATCACAGGGCATCAATACGGGTTTAATAAAACCGTAGTTTAATAAGTTAGGTGAAATCTGGGCTAAAGCCTATTCCCTGTATAGTTCACCGGTGGGAACCTGTAGGGCCTTTGACGCATGTTAATAGTGTGATAGAGACAGAAGATGCGCCGCCACCGTCTACTTCAACCTTGGATGAAGGATAGTACTGGATAAGGGAATGGCGTGGTCAACAGCGAGACAGAGAATCTCGGCACAGTTTGGCGACAGTGCAAATTAAATTACCCTAGTTTTTGGATAAATTTGCCAAAATATTAAGATATATTATTTACTAATTCCAAAATGAAAAATGTATTTATTTTATGAAAATAAAACAGATATAAAGAACAAATGTTCGGTTTATTGAACATATTGCGTGATGTACTGTTATGTTAATACTGCATAGGTAATGACTGAATTTAAGTCGATCAACCAATGTTGGAAGTTTCACATCTGGCGTTTCAGCTGCGTGTTTTTGAACAGTCACTGCTGGCATCATAGTATTGAGTTTAGTAGACACATACTCTTGGCTACTCGTTGACGGCATTACTATGCTAGCTCATCCACTGCTTCTTTTGCCTGAAACTGTAAAATTTTTAATAGTAACTTTACGCAAAAGTTTAAATAGATGGCGTTTAACATACTTTCTAACTCACGCACGGGGACGGGCAGTTACGGCTGCCACAGGTAAAAACGTGAGGATCAACGAATCCCACAGAGCAAAAGTCACGGACCATAGCTAGTTTTATTAAAACGAAATCAAATATTCAAGTCTATATTGCACGTAAAATCCTTAGGACCGTAAAAAACGTAGATTTCCTTTCAGTGTTGCGCATCAATTCAAAGTATCTCAACTTGACTATACCCAAATATTGTAATATATATAAATAAATAGCCCCCTATAATACTCAACTGAAAATACTCAAATAATAATTAATATTATATATACACGCTGTATATAATGTATCCTACAGGTTAAATATTAATTTACCTGTGTGGCACAGCATTCATTAACAAAAGAGTTACTCTCTTTTTTTAATAATTCATGTCGTCCAAAATGTCTGCTACAAACTTAAGAGAATTTACTCGGAGCCCAATTTGTTCATCCTGTAGCTTCAATCCACTTCGGATTTAAATCAATATTTTCCGGAAAACTGTTATGCAATTAAGATATTGAAACTGACTAAAATACTACATGATATATTTATCATAAGAAATGCAACATAAAATTTTACCCACAATTTTGGGGAAAAAAATATGGAAGTCTTGACAACATCTTACAATATTTTATAGTAGGTTAAGAATACTAAAATTTCATATTTTAGATGATTTTGTCGATCAAATTATAAACAAACATAGTTCACACAAGATAAAATCATTGAAAATACAACCTGGCATATGATTCAAAGGCCAAAATGTGTTATACTTACGAGTGGAACGATAATTCAGGCAGTTTTCTTCTACTATCACTTTTACATCCTAAAACACTACACCGCACCATATTTCCTACAATAATGCTTAATAAAGACACTATTGTTAAAAAATTGCTAATATTTTTCAGGTTTCACGTAACTTTTATAGCTTTAAACTAACTAAAATTTAAAAATACCAAATTATTTTGCCAGCGTTGTCAAATATGTCAAGTTTGATTGAAAAAGTTTTGAGCAAACCTCAAGGTTTGCTCAAAAACCCGACACGCATGGCGAAACAAAAAATCTTATCACCTGTCTTGTTTTTTTACACAAAATTGGCGTAAGTTTATCTTTGTCTTGTGTGAGGGAGATCGAAGCTATCAGTCGTCTATACTATTCTCTGTCTACGACTTCAACGTAGCCGTGATGATGCAACGCGACGTGTCAACGGGACTAAGGTCGCGCATGCGCATTGTTCTCATTTTGCGTGGATCCCAGGCCTATTTAACTCGATTTTTTACTTCGGCATAGTCATTCGCAGATTAGTGCGGAACCGAACTGTTACGTCTCTATATCACAAATGCAGCAGATCCTTAACATACTGAAAAGTTTAAATAATAGCTTTAAGCAAACAAACATAATAATCTTTGCGATTAAGTGCATTTTCAAAAAATTTATACTTAAAATGATAGTTTTGAGACCGTTCAGGTGACATAAATATATTGCTTTTTCTCCATTGCTTGATACAATTCTAAAATTAAAATTTACATGAAATTTTAGTACATTCGGGTACCTGTGACTTTTTATCGACCGATGGTGTTTTGATTTTTAAGAATTAAATGATTTGTCATACAGTTCAGCGAATGATGAGGATCCGTTTGAAGAGTGGCGGCGGCAGAATGGTGAAGCCACATCTTCGACCGAGCCGATAAGATCACGCCACGGCCAAGTGCCTCCAGACTTCAGGACTTGGGAAACTGTATATAGAAACACCTGTGGACATGGTGAGTGCGCGTTTTAGAAATATTATTATAACTAACTTATTTTTTTATTTTATTGATGGTTGTGCTCGAGGACGGAGGCACCACCGTCTCAACTTTAATCTGCCAACAAATAGTAGTGCAAGCACTACTGTTTTCCAGTTTGGTGGTGAGATCAGGCCCAGAAAGTCCTGGCATATAGGCTTAACACCATAGACATCAGATGAAGCGACACATCTACAATCTCTTTTTGTAAATTGTTGATGTCCGTGGACTGTTATTACCACTTCCCTATCAGGTGGACTACACGTCCGATTGATTCATACGTCGCATAAAAAATATACTAAATATACAGGTTGAGGTGAGACTTTTATAAATCGTGTTATATTTGTACCCAGGTACTCCAATCCAGTTCAAAGTGCTGTCATATAACTTATTAGCGCAGTATCTTTTGGAGAGCCACCCTTATCTCTACACGGGGTGTTCGCCCCGCAACCTCAAATGGAAGGTCAGGGCGTCGCGGCTGTATGACGAGATTATCAGCTATTCACCTGATGTAAGTTCTTTGTTATAAATCTGGCAAACTTCGGATGATTTCCATGGACTTGACCCTCGTCGAACTTGATCGTAATGCGTCCTATCTTAAAGAAATACAACCGCGATACAAAACAGCTTAAAAACCGGCCAAGTGAATTTCGAAACTCGCGCAATTTTTCTATTTTCTAGCGTAGATGGTTGTTGAGATATCGCTCTGGAAAATATCTGATTGAAATAAACTTTTACAATAAAGCATTTTCTCCCACACAGATCCTGTGCTTCCAAGAAGTGCAGGTGTCGCACCTGCAGAGTTTCTACTCCAAGTTCGAGGAGATCGGGTACTTTGGCATCTTCAAGCAGAAGACGGGGCACCGGCAGGATGGCTGTGCTATTTACTTCAAGCGGTCGCTTTTTGACATCAAAGATCATGTTACTGTGAGTTGAAATTCTTTATACTAATGAGTGTTATTTATATCGCGGAAAGTTGCGAATATCCTGACGCAGTACATAAAATGTTTGTAACCCCAAGGTTTTTGCCAATCACAATGTTATAGTGAATTGTATTGTTAGCGAGCATGTATGGCAAGATGTATGAATGTTGAGAAAGCAAAAGAGATATGTAAGATCATAGCGTATAGTGTTTCATCTTTTCTGTCTACCATGGGATACAAGCGTGATTCTACGTCTGTATGTTTGTTATTGTGAAAAAGCCAGAGAATGCCTGCTGTATCAATGTCGATTATTATTATTATTGTTGGCGAGGCTTTGGGTGTTCACGTCGACCTCCGTAGGTTTATTGTGATTGTAGCCTCATTATAGACTCTCCTTTAGGCCAATAGCCTCCATAATTGGAGCAGTCGGCCGATCGAGAGTGACTTGACATCATCTGGATCCAAGATATGGCGTCCCAGAATGGTGCTCCGTCTATGGCTCAGTGGCTCGCAGTCGCAAAAGGGGTGCAGCGGTGTTTCCGGTACCTTTTTACAGAATCTGCAGTAGTTATCGTCCGCATAGCCCATACGGAATAACTGCCTATTTAGCTTGCAGTGTCCTGTGAGGGTTCTAACGGCAAGAGACACCTTGTTCCTACTAAGTGCCTGCAGCTCAGTAGTATATTTGTTCGAGAAGTGCTTGATAAGGCTTTGGCTGTGATTCATCCCCTGACTCTGTTGCCAGAGCCTTGATGAATCCTCGAATAGCTTTCTTGAGGAATTGATAAACCTGGTTTTTTGAGATTCCATAGAAAGGCATCAATGTCGATTTAATAATGGCGATAGAATTGTTCATTGTCAACGTGAGTATATGATTTTGTTATTAGTTTTCCTCTTGATTCGCGGCACGATAGGCCACAAACAGCCAGACGATAATTTGAAAGAAAATGCAAATATCCCGTCAGCTTTGTGATCAGTATCGTATTGCTTTGTTGCGTGTGGCTTAAGTTAGACGATGTCTCCTGTGCTAATCATTTCAGGGTCATATCTCGCGAGCAGACGCCACAGAAATGTAAATTCAGGTTAAAGGTGGAAACTCATTCTTAGTGAAACTGTTTGATCTTAATACAGTCAAATTTGTTAACCTACTTTATTGCCACCCATTGTTCAGCTGAATACTAATATTGTCAAACTGGAACAGGGCTAAGAACATTTTGTAAACAATCTATTTCATGAGGATGCTTTCTGAAAGGCTCGATTTTGGTTAGACATCTACGCGTTCACTTGGATTTGGACAATTTTTGTCGTCTTCCATACCTCAAGTCTTCTAAACCCCTTTGAATTGTACGCCATGAAAACATATATGGTCTAATACCAGCAAAACAAGCTAGCGAGCAAAGCAAATTCTTAGTATCGTCACCTCCATGGCAACCATACAAATCAGCATGACATAACATCACGCCAATATAACCCAGAAGGGTATGGAAGAGGTGTACAACACCTACATTCAAACCGGGCATCGCACGGGAGACCGCGATGAGAGGCGCATACGCTAACCACTAGACCATCGAAGCAATCGCAGATGAATCTGCAGTTTTAGACAAATCAATGTTGTGAGGAAAATCAATTTACTACTGCTAGCTACGGCACACTTATTCACGTATAGCAAATCACTCTTGTCCTAACGTATAATCATGCCAATATTACCCAGAAGGGTGTGGCAGAGGTGTACAACACCCACACTTCAGCTTGCGCGATTTTTGTCAATTATTTCCTCTCAAGCGATACTTTGTGGAATGAGTAAGGGAATTAATTAATTTAAGTGAAAGTCAGCTGCAAAACCGTTGGTGAATTGAGCCCTTTGTTTTCTTCAAGATAATGGGTAAATAACAATTTAGACTAGTCTAGTTTAGTCGGGTGGAAATTACTGATTTATTTATTTTTACTTGTTTGGTCCAGCTGCATATTCCACCAACGGCATCGCAGCTGACTATCATTTATCCAACTCCCTTGATTATCCCACAAAGTTTCGCTTGAGAGGAAGTTGGTCATAAATGACTGACACGTATCAGCGAACTAAATGAAAAACTCATCCAAAAAATTACGATATTTCATTTATTATCGGAAAATAACGATAATTAATTCATTATGTTTATTTATCTACGAGCTTGACTAAAAATCGAGTGAAAGTACTGTCTCATAAGTGAATTATTAACTGTTGTGAATTATTAATTATGAATTATTAATTATGAATTATTAATTATGAATTATTAATTATGAATTATTAATTATGAATTATTAATTATTGACTAATAGTATAATTGCCAATTTTATTGCAAAAACTGCGCCTTCGTTTGTGTTTTACCGATGATTGCTTATGAGTCACAGGCGCTTATTCAATTAGCAATTTCGAACTTGCATTTTATTTAAATGGCGTTCCCGAAACATCAACAGCACAACAACAACAAAAATACTCGAAAAAATACGTCTTAGCGAAATATCTGTATGTGTGCGTGCGCGCGTGTGTGTGGACTTATGGACTATGCTATTGTATACTCTGTCGAGCGAGTTATATATTTTGAAGCATAGTGTGATTGTAATTTGTTTTGATTGCTGAAAAACTTTGCGAGCGCGTTTATCCATAGAACAAACTGAGACAGTCAACTTTGTAAGAAGCTAAAAAGAGATTGAAAATGTTGTTTTTCGTAGGTGGAGTTCTACCAGCCAGCGCTTCCAATCCTGAACCGTGACAACATCGGGCTGATGGTGAAGCTGGTCCCGAAGCAGTCGCCCAACACGCCCGTGGTGGTAGCCACCACTCACTTGCTGTACAACCCGAAGAGGACCGATGTGAGGCTCGCTCAGATGCAGGTGCTACTCGCGGAGATCGACAGATTCGCGTACTATGATAATGGACAAGAGTGAGTGATCTTTCGTCTTATTTTCTAATTTTATGGACATGTAGTAAAGGGGTTTTTTTTTTTTTATACTACGCCCACAGCGAACGAACGTGTAGTCCACCTGATGGTAAGTGGAGTACAGCCCATGGACATCAACAATCCACAAAAGCAGATTATAGATGCGTCGCTGCAGCTGAGGACTACGGTGTTATGCCTCATGTGCCAGTAATTTCAGGGCCTGATCTCACCACCAAACCGGAACACAGTAATGGAAGCACTACTATTTGGCGGCAGGTTAAAGGTGAGACGGTGGTGCTGCCGCCCTCGAGCTCATTCACAAGAGCTCTACCACCAGGTACCATATGGTATTGATTTCAATATGATGATATTTATATTTCCTTTCCAGATCGGGTCATCTGCCTATTATACTGACCGGTGACTTCAATTCAACACCCGACAGTGCTGTTATTAAACTATTGGATCGGGGATGTGTACCGTAAGTTTCATACTTCTTCTTATGCTTTGATACATAACTTTTTATAGAAAACCTACCTTTATGAAAATGGTTTGATTTATTGATAAGGCATTGTAATCAGTTGATTTCTAGTGTTTCATTAGTGTTAAAAGTGCAATAAGTGGTTAATATTTATTGTTTTGAATTTTGCTGTGCGCCGAACAATGTGTACATATAGTTTACTTACTACAATGTTTACGTTTCCATGTAAGTGAATTGTATTCTTATGGAAATAAATTATCTCAAACCTAAAATATATCTTCTTCTTTGCGTGTCAATGGATAAACACATGGAAATGCATGCTATTTAAATTTTGTTTGACCAAAACTTTGCCACAAGAACGGCATCATCGGTGGCGCTCCACAGGTCGTCTATGGTACAGGTGGTAGGACATAAGGGAATATGTATATATCACAACACCTATATTACCCAAAAGGGTGTGGCAGAGTTGCACAACACCCACATTTAACCTGTTATTCTTAGGTGCTATATGATAACGCTGAGTCTAACGCAATCTACCATCACATTTCCAACCTCATGCTGCTATAGAGTTTTTCATGGAAAAATCACAAAGAACTATTTTGCCTGACCCGTACGCTTACCACTAGATCAACAAGGCAGTTCTTCAACGTCTTCTAATTCTACAAAATATATTTAAGCCAAATATTTAATTAACACACCTAATGAAAATGGATACTTTCACATTTGGTTAAGTTCATTATGATTGGATACTTATTCAACATATCTATCTCTGTTTTACCAGGTTTTCACCTACCATTGCAGCTTAAGGTACATCTGATTGACAAAGGCTCGGGTTCGAATAAATCGATAAGATTCGTTCGACAATAAATCGACATTCTGAATCATGCCTGACAGTGCCTAAAAAGTGCTCGAGGGTGTGTGAAGTCTACCTTGGCCAGCGTGGTGGACTTGCCCTAACTCTTCTCATCAAGAGGCCCGAGCCCAGCAGTGGGACATGTATTAGATACGGGGCTGCTAATATTACTTATAAGCTTGAACCAGCAAATTTACCCTCAGGGGGACCATATATAGCCAGTCTAACCTTGATGTAGCTAGTCACTTAGCAGCGGGGTGGCAAGGCAGTTTGTTTAATATAGTAGTTGTATACTTTACAGTGCAAGTCCATTCCGAGACAGTTCCGATTGGAAGAGCATCGGCGTGACGGACAACTGCCAGCACCTGTCCGTCTACCTCAACAGGCAGGAGGGCCGCTCCACCGATATACGTAATGTTAAGGTAGGTGACAAAACACATGACTAATAGATCAGAGTAGATCCGTTTAAAAATGATAAAAAGTCAAAAAAATAATAGTAGGATGAAACCCATTAGAAAAGAAGGAAAATATTATAAAAATTAAAGGAAAAATAATTTACGGGCGATCTGAGGTCGGGAAGAGGGGGAGGGGGGGTTTTTAAGGGTGAAAAACGGTTTTTCTCGATTTCCGGAAAAACTAAAAGTCCAATGGAAAAAAGTCGAATCGCAAAGTTGTTAGTAATAAAAAGATCTAAAACTTTTGTTTTTACACTTTTTTCATATAACCTCAAAATTTATGTGAAAAATTATAGTTAAAATATGGTATGTTTTATTTTTCATACACATAGAAATCTTAATAATAAGGCAATAGAAATGTCAAAGACGCGTGACCTTGTCGCCGCGCATCTGTCAAGTCAAACACAAGTGCGAGTTGAGGAATTGTCGTCTTAATGTCATCGCAAAAAGAATAATTTTGTTTGCAGGAATACAAGCGCATTTGTATAATCGAACATAAGTGCGAGTTGAGGAATTGTCGTCTTAATGTCATCGCCAAAAAGAATAATTTTGTTTGCAGGAATACAAAAAGTGGTATTTGAAAACCGGCGACATGCGTCCCAGTGTTAAAAGATAGTCGATAGCATTTCTATTGACTAGTTATTAAGATTTCTATGTTCATACACATAGTTAGATAAACCATATGAATATCACTTGTGAACTTAAACCACGAGTAAATTAAACTTTCTTTTAAAACAAAACAAAAACGGCGCATACGGCCTACACTAGAGCACTAGCCGATCCGGTATAAACCGGTTTCGCTCCGTACGTCACAGAGCCGCTAGTGCACACGTGTACAGATGCGACATGCTTGTAGTGGTGTATCAATCAGTGTGAGATTGAGTTAAGATTAGCGTCTGTATACTGATACACGAGGTACAAAGTGCACAAACCCCATAATTATCATTAATTTAACAGCTCAATTCTTGTCTGTGAAGAAACCATTATTCTCTATAAGCCTCCGTAAATACCTCATCCAGCTAAAATACTGTCAAGTCAAATATAATACTGTCGACCTCGACGGTGTCAGCTCAATCTATACCAAACTTCGTCATAAATTGTTATATCCGTTCGAGCGTTAAAAGTAACAAGTTTATTTACTACTTTATTTAGGAAACAAACAGATACACTGTCCAAATATAATTCTTACATAATAAGCATCTCATTATCCTAAAACAAGTATACACAAACACACGCACCAACTTTCGCTCTTATAATATTAGATATTAGTGTCATAATTCTCTCTCTGCCCGATTATGTATCCCACATGGTAATGGGGTCGGCCTTCCTTGTTGTCTGCCTCCTTCGCTCTATTCTCGTCGTCATCGTCACAGAGCATGCTCTCCTCTCCTTGGGTCTACGTTTGGATCTTCGACCGGGGATGGAGAGGTGTAGAGCCAAGTTGCCAACGTAGTAACGTCTCGTGGCCGTCATTTATACGTCCATACCATCGCAGATTACTCTCGATGTCGCGGATCCCCGGACCTATTTTTTATACCTTTGGATCTTCGACCGGGGATGGAGAGGTGTAGAGCCAAGTTGCCAACGTAGTAACGTCTCGTGGCCGTCTTTTATATGTCCATACAATGGCAGATTACTCTCGATGTCGCGGATCCCCGGACCTAATTTTTAAATTCGCAAATACAAATTGCTACTAGTGTTAACCCTCTCTACCTATGCTAACTTGGCTTGTGTTAGCAGAAAGTTCACGTCCATGGTATAATGGCCAGGATTCGAAGCGACGACCTCTTGATCGTAAGACCGATAAGTTATCCTTTGCACTACAGCAATAATTGTGATACTTAATGTAGTATATATAAAATTTAAATAACCAATTGATTTTCCAATCAGATATACAATTCGGAGCACAGTGAGAATAGTTCGCTGTCATCGAGCAGCGCGAGCGACCGAGCGCGCGCGTCGCCCACAGCAGTGTTCAGCGACATGTTCAACAGTGACGTCTTACGCCACTCGCTGCGCCTCATCTCTGTGTACGACCGCGTCAAGCCGGACACCATGTTCGAAGCCACCACCCACCAGGACTACTGGCTCACCGTCGACTATATTTATTTTAGGTCTGTACTACATTCAAGTATATTCTTCCTAATGGTTTAGGCGCATTAGAGCTTCTTATTTCAATAAATGAGAAGTAACCAAAATGAGAAAAGGCTATAATGAGAAGTAGTTCATTAGCGAGTTGGTTGCCATAATAAGAATTAGACCTAGTGCGCCTAAACCTTTCTAATGCATGTAGTTATTCAACAATGACGTCACCCGGTACTCGCAGCCACTACGCTGGAATAGTGGATTCAATGAGGGCTGTCGCGTATAAATTCGCCGCTAGGGTTATTTGTGTAGAGTGAGGTCTCTAAAATGTCAAATGTTACTATTTGCGTGATGGCTATGCGGTCATTGAGCTTATAAGTGTCTAGTACCCGTAGACCGAGCCTTGCTTTATATCCAACAAAAACATAGGTCTTTATTTTAAGGGTTCTTGCCTGAATCTAAACGAAATCTTCCTAAACTTGAACAAATACAGATCTTTATTGCGTTAACGTGTGTTTTCAGCGTGTTACAACTTAATGTTTAATGCATATTCATTTAAAGAAGAATCCTAAAACTGTTTACGTTTGCCGTATGAGTCCAGAGAGGTGGGCCCAAAAAGCTACTAACTGGGTTCCACGTGACGGTCAACGGCGAAGGCCCAACCGGAGATGGTGGGACGACGTGGACGCATTTCCGAACAACAGAAAGATTTGGTAGTCAAGGAAAGAGACCTTTGCCTAGCAGTGGAACACACCCGAATGCCTATAAAAAAAGCCTAAAACTAAAATTGCTAGATCAAACGAAAAACACAGACTTATGATATAAAACTATTAATGCTCAATCTTCGTGTTTTCAGTCACTGCAGTTCACTTAAGCTGGTGGAGCGTCTTCGTTTGCCGTCCGCGCCGGAGTGTGAGGTGCTCGGCTCCCTGCCCAACGACGTGTACGGCTCCGACCACCTGGCGCTGGCAGCCGTCTTCCAGCTCGTGCCATACAAGTCTGCCTTATAACGGCACGCCAAACAAGCGGTACTTAAAACATACGTACCTTCCTATACCAGTCCAAACCAATATAAACATTTTTAAATACAAATTAACCTAGAATACTTGTATTTTACATAGAGGATTCGTAAAATAACAGATATCCGAAATTCCACCAAGAAAATAATTGCCACATTTTCAAGATGGTTGAGATTTTCTCTATGAAATGACTGGTCTAATAGTCGGTTGTTTGTACGAGTGTCGATTTTAACTAATTTAAAATGATTGAAATTTCCTCAATTGCAATCTGACAATCGCAGGTCGTATTTTAAATTGTGTCTATATAAGAACTGCGGCTTGTGTGTATTGTTTCAGTGAATTATTATACTTTAATAAAGATTTTATTGATTATTACAAAACTACAAAAAAAAAAATTACATTGGGAAATGATAACATTGACGAATAAAAACGCTTTTAAAACACAGAAAAAAATATTTTGTAGAATTTTGACTGACATTCTTATGTCGCGTACATTTAAATATTGGGGTGTCCGGATCATCATTATTATTATGAAAATGTTACAAACAGTTTCTCTCGACAAGTCGATACCACTGTCACACAAAAACACATCTTTATTTTTATAATAGTTATTATAGCAATCACCAAATTTCTCGGTGTACCTAAAGTTAACGACGTGCGCTGTCTCAGTCGCACCCTTACGATCCACGCTTTACGTTCTCCTTCTCGCTTGTTGCGGCTAACTTCAGTGCCGCCGATAAATTTGGTGAAAACTATAATATTGTACATTTTTTGTATGCATGTGCGGTAGGTTATTAAATATGTTATGTATTATGTAAGCTTGTAAATTAATTTCTTTGTGTAATTATTATATGAATGCGAAGCAAATAAATAATACTTAGTGCTACTTGATAACTTTATAGTCACTTCTAACTGTCTATTCTTTACTAATATAGTCCATAAGAAGAGGTTTATGCTAGCTTAATATTACATATCTTATTATTTATTGTACCCAATAAAGTTACAAAAACAGATATAAAAAAAATATTATGTTTATTAATTCATGATTGGAGAAACAAAACTAATAGAAAACGATGATATGTGCATTATTTAAAAAAGGATATTTTACATGCGAAAAATCTGAGTTTAAAAATTTTAAAGTGTTCAGCTACTTTTATTGCTGACTGTACATTAAATAGATTTAAACAATTAAGAATATAGGTAAAGAGATTTTTGGAAAGTGAATCAGGGACTTAAAAGTAAAAGATTCTATGAGCAGTTTGTGGGGTTCTGCCTGACCAAGAGTTTTCTTAAGATTGAACCAATAAAAAAAAAATTGTTAGAAAAAGCTTGACAAATAATGATATATTTTATATCTATGTAAAGATAGTCTGTCATCCGACTCAGCGCCATCCTGTCTTTCCACAGAACGGTTGTCGAGATGTAAATAAACGAATAGATGACGTTATATTATAAAAACTTACCACAAGTTTTACGTTACGCTGGTTTGATATTAATAATTTAAAATGTATTAGGGCTTTTTATTTATTTATTTAAACTTCATATACAGAATTTGTATACAAGGCGGACTTAATGCCATAGGCATTCTCTGCCAGTCTACCTACGGGTGATGCAGAGATTAACAAGGCAGGTGAAGTTATAAAATATAGCGTTTTGATTTGAAATGAAAGGTAATAAAAATCAATACAATTAATGAGTACGTAATGAAAATATGTGCGTATATATGTATGCATAATACCTACATAACAAAATACTTAAATATAAGTGAATATTTAATAAATAAAATATATATAAATATATGAACTAATGATAAATATTATGGTGGCGATTCATTTTTGTTGAGGAGAAGATTACGAACCTTGATTTTAAAGGCGTATCGACTGTTTGTTAATTGTTATATCATCATTGCCAAGGTATGATTGTTGCCGCCATATAATCGCTGAATATAGCCAGCTGTATGGCAGATGTCAGTTGTAGGCTTTTTATGAACAACAGAAAAAGTGTAAATAGTACCTAGGTAGTATTAACATAATAACGTTATATTCCCAGTAGGTAATTGTAAATTAGCCATGTCTGTTATTAGGGGTTATGGAGCAATGGGACGGGGGAATTTGCCTAATTCGAATTGGAAACGAGGTCAATTGTAATTGAACCTAGAAAGCTGATATTTGGAAATGACTTGCATCATTCGTGGTCACGAGCCGACAAGTGAAGCTTTAATTTTTGAAAATAAGAGCTTCATCTCGCGAAAGTTTAAAAACATATGTACCGAAAATATCTAGGACAGCAAGGAAAGTATACCATGGATATCCGATAGTGCTCTGTGTTATGGTGTGTTGTGTTTCATGATATCTGTGTATCATAATTATTAACGTGGGTGTCAAATGTTGTGTATTAAGAAATAAACGATATTCTGCATACACAAAATTTTTATTTCTGTTCTTGTCTAGTGTCAACTGTTTTGAATTATCTTGAGATACTAACTGAAGATAGATCATAATAAATAGACAAAGAGCCACGTGGACGGCGTCTCAAAAAAAATCTAGCTCCATATAAAATGTGTCTAATATCTATTCTGTTGTAAGCAAAATACAAAAATAGATAAATTTCTCAAATAAATTATTGAAAACGCCCCAGATATTTGGATGGGGTTCGATAATAAATTAAAAAAAGTTTTCGTATGTAAGTTGCATTTTATTTCGGCAAATATTCGTTACTATCACGAATGTTTGACTAAGTAAAATATATAACGTTGTACTTAACCTACTTATAATATCTACATTGACGTCATACTTATTCACATCAAAATAAACAATGGCGACGCTATTGGAGTAGTTTCGATTTGTAGAAAATTGAAACTGATTTAGTTCAAAGTTTGTTCATTAGATAGCTACTTAGTCTTCATGCATTGCAGTAGATTCGACTGACATTTAATTATGTTGCTTGTTAAGCTAATACGGCACTTTATAGGTAATCTATAATCATACATTTGCGCAATAACTTCATAAACAAACGTAGTTATGGCTATCGCAAAATTTCTCGGCGGCTCAGAAGAAGCGAGCGACATCGTAAGATATTCGCACTGCCGCAATCTCAGGACAGCCGAGAATTATTACTATGGTAAGGAATATAATTATGATACGTAGCACGGTGTGGCCATGGAAGTGCTGAAGATGGAGTTGAGTGCACTGATGGTGGCGGCCACGCCTCCAAAGATGCCCAACGCGATTATCTCGTAGCAAACCATCTTCCTCCAGCCTGGACCCTCACTGCAAGAGAAAGAGGTGAACATTTTGGTTATTACTGTGAAATATGAATGTCCGAGTCCCGGGGATTAGGCCTGATTCGATTCTGGCAGCCGTGCTGTTAAATGTAGGCGCTTATATTACTACTTTTTTTTCTGGGCTATTACGAATTAACCTCTTCGGAGCGAAAGTGAAATTTACTTGGCTTTGGGCGCTTAAATAGTTTAGTCAAGGCCAGTCCGCCCGGCATATGATCAGGACTGAGTACTGAGAGTCAGCACTCTGATCAAGATTCTCTGATGATTAAGTAGTAACTTCTTATTGGTTATTTTTTATAGCATTTAGCAATGCTTAGCAAATTATACTAAGAAACAGTTGAAAAATTATGGGACTGTTACGTACGCCACAAAATGACGTAACGTAATACAGTTGAGAAATTTAGAGTCATGGCAAGTGGCTACCGTAGCTGGTTGTTTAAAGCGGCTGCCCGGTGTCAAATCCTGCCAGTCCCATAATTTTTTCATATGTTTCTTAGTATATTAAGTAGTACCTAAAGACCGAGCCTCGCTCAGTATTTTATCTTACAAAAACATAAGTCCATGTATATTTTAAACGGTATCTAGCAATAGTTTTTTCGACATGTTTTAACCATTTCTATAGAAACTTAAACTCGTCATAACACGAATATCGAACTTTCACAAATATCACACCCTCATAAATGTTACTTTAATTCTTTAAACTAATTCTGAAAGTTTCATCAAAATCGTTAGAGCCGTTTTCGAGAACGACCTAGCTTATATAATTGTATGTTACGGCTAATAAGCAAAATGCGGTTACACCTAGATCTAGCCGGTTAGAACTAGATGCATCCAACGACAAGCGGTCCTGCTTACCTCCAGGATAAACCTAGGTGTATACCATTTATCATCGGTCAGAGCTAGGTTTTCAGTTCAATTAAGCATTTTATTTTGAGGTTCTTATCTTGAAGTCGTTTCAAGTTTTCAACACACAGCATAGTAATAAGATTCTGTTTTCTTGGATACAGCTCCGAAAGCAAAAAACATACAATTATTGCTCGTTTAATAGAATTGGATTGCCACTTACATATTACACTGGCTCTGGCCCTCCTGCGCCGGTTGCTCGATGAGCTTGAGGTAGCACACTGATGGCAGAATGTAGGTGAGGAGCGCAATGCTGGTTGCTCCCACCAGTGCCAGGATGGTGTAGAAGCGAGGGATGCTCTCGCCGACAAACAAAATGGCAGCCATGATCGACAGGCGGACGGCCATGCGCCAACCTAACGAATCTGTACACAAATAATTAATATAATATTTCTATTAATTAACGTACACATGAATTATTAAAAGCCCACAAAAAATATAAATGTAAAATAGGAGACAAGTTCAATTTTCGATTGCATTGTTATCGAGTTCGCCGACAAAAGAATCGAGATCAATGTGATGACCAATTTCTGTATATACTTAAATACTCATACTTAATACTTTCATTATTTGAACTTGGCTCTCATTTCATAATAACGTTTTTGATGGGATATAATTACTTCTTGTGCTCAGACAATTATATAAGTATTAATAAATTAAATTATCTCGGTTAAGTCGGTATCGAAAAGAAATATAACTGTATGAGCTCGTACAGTTATAAAAAACTTTTACAATGCTGTGCAGCCAATATTTTTCGTGAACTAGAGAGAGAAATTATTAATCGACACAAATGCATTTAGGTAAGTATAATTCCTACATACCTACTTACAATTTTTATAAAAAAACGACATGAGAAGAAGTTCAAAGTTAAGTTTAGGACCCACGGAACAACGTACGACGCGGAGAAATGCTTGTTGTAAATCGAACTTACCTCTAGGAACCTTATACAGCTCCTCAATTTCCTGGCAGACAGGGTTGATGATGATGATAAAGGCAGAGAGCAGATGCACGGCCATCAGCAAGTTGGCCACGAGCGTCAGTGGCGTGGCGGCCATGGACATAGCTACGTTGGGGAGTACGCGCTCACCATACGCCACGTAGCCACCGACAGCAATCGCCAGGTACAACAGCAAGACAGCTGCACAATTGTTTGTTCTTTATTTCATCGTCTATCAAAGCTTCATCGAAAGTTATTCTTATTACTTGGTAGGTATCGAAGTGATGTTATCGAAGAGCTATTATAAATTACTCTATTATGCAGTTTCTTGATTCTTTCTCTCATTCATTCATTATTCGAACGGGACAGCCAGAGAGATCGTACACCGTAGCTCAGTGTCGAACTCGGCCGGACGGATTTCTAAGATAGTTCTATATCACCGATACTGTATCGTCATTATAGTTTAGTTATAGTTCCATATTTTTCGGTTTTTGAAATTTTGTGGTGTCATTTGTTTTTATCGTCGAGTATTTTTATTATTTTTTTTTTTATTTGTTTTATTTTTCTATAACTTATAAATATATTGTATTTTCTGTGGCATTTGTCATCATTAGGACGAATGTCGCACTACCTTACTCGCAATCAGGGCGCACCAGAATACCAGCGCTGTAGTGCTGATGTGCTGCAGTAGTATGCTGAGGTGTGTAGGTACCTTTTTTGGCTCATCAATTTAATTTTTATTATGTGTTAGTAAGCTTAAGATTTGCCAAACTAAACGTTTCTTTCTTTCATTCTTTCTATTAAAGTACAGGACCAACATTATTATATCAAATAAAGTTTTTAATTGAAACGACGGACGGTAATATTTTCATGAATCATGTTTAGATCCCATGGGATAGTGGCATAACCTATCGACATCCACCGGGCACAATTCCAATTCCGTGCTGATATTGTGAATGAAAGTTCAACTTTGCCCGACCCGGCACCTCGCGGTGAGAGGCGGTCAATACAATATGATTATCGTAAACTATTTAAAAATAAAGTAAGAATACCGGCAAAGCTGTATTGCAGGGCTTTTCCGAACTTGGACTTGTCAGTCATATCGTTCTGGATGGTGGGGAAGGTGGAGGCGCCGCCGAACGCGAACATGATGGTGCCGAACGCCAGGAAGAAGTCCATGAAGCCCTTGACGCCCACGCGGTACGTGAATGGGCTCACCTCGTTCATCATCTGCGTGAAGTACAAGATGCAGGCCAGCACTGCCGCCGCGAATGCTATCAGGCCCATTAAGCTGAAATAATGCCATAATTTAGGTACACAAAAGTAAAATCGAGTTATAAGGTAATAAACAACTTAAATGTGCCGGTAAATGTGATGAATTAAAAAAATATTAATAATTACCGGTGATTATTACTAAGTACCACATAATTTGTGAAATCTGATAATAATATTGTTTTAGAGTTCCGTAGCCGAATGGCAAAAAACGGAACCCTTGATTCGTCATGTCTGTCCGTCAGTCTGTCCGTCCGTATGTCACAGCCACTTTTTTCCGTAGCTATAAGAGCTATACTGTGGAAACTTGGTAAGTAAATGTATTCGGTGAACCGCATTGTATCTAAAGATAGGTCTTCAAAAATGATATTGAGGTTTCTAATATATTTTTTTTCTTAACTGAATAGTTTGCGCGAGAGACGCTTCCAAAGTGGAAAAATGTGTGTTCCCCTCCCCCCGTAACTTCTAAAATAAGGAAATGATAAATGTAAAAATAATATACCTATGAAGGTAATAACCATTACCATGCAAACTGCCACCGAAAATTGGTTTGAACGAGATCTAATAATTAGATATTTTTAATACGTTATAAATCGTAAACAGTATTTTACCTTTCATTCAATCAACTCCAATATAATAAAGAATAAAGAAAACATTTATTTAGACGTATAGTGGTACGGAACCCTACGTGCGCGAGACTGACTCGCACTTGGCTGGTTTTTTTTTACTTTTATCAGTACTTTATTAAATCAATCAAGTTTTTGA
Source organism: Hypena proboscidalis (assembly GCA_905147285.1). Classification (NCBI taxonomy): domain Eukaryota; kingdom Metazoa; phylum Arthropoda; class Insecta; order Lepidoptera; family Erebidae; genus Hypena; species Hypena proboscidalis. The sequence continues at coordinate 32,531,941 of LR990126.1, forward strand.
CGAGCGTTTCAGTTTCAGCGCGAATTCAAAGTGCCTAACCTAAAATTATATGAAACCCAAACATTTAGTACTGGAGACAGGTTTTAATAGTTATTTGAGCTGCTGAGTTGAAAATATAATCGTTGGTTATGGAAGTGTGAGAATAGTGCCTGCTAAGCTGGGTAAATATTTTACATTGTCATAAATAGCTTGAATACTTACTGGAAGTCCTTGGGGGTGCCTAAGAAGAGGAGAGGTGTCATGGCGGCCACGACTATTAGGTACCACTTGCACATGGTGATGGTTGGAGCCAGCGACAGTAGTACCGTGTTAATGATCTGCGCGGCGAGCAGCAAGCACACCACTGATGCTCCGAACAGAGTTGCAATAATGGCGATTGATACCACTACACTGTAAACGAAAAAAAAAAATGTTTATTTGAGGTGTTTGAGGACCTTGCGATTTAGCTAAGAGTGGGACACTCGAGCAAAAATTTGCTCTTCAAAGTCAAATTTCTCGCAAACGTAGCATGATTCTGTTAGGAAAACTGTCTTTTTCAAAACTTCCGTGTATCCTTTTCTCAATATTAATACGGTCGATATTTGATTGACAACACACGAAATTCAAATTTCGTCATCACGAACCTGTGTTCAGTGAAACACGAAGTTTAGATCAGTGATACACAAAGCTGTGTTCAGTGATACGAATACCTGAGTTCAGTGATACACAAAGCTGCGTTCAGTGATACACGAACCTGCATTCAGTGAAACATGAAGTTGCCACATTATCCACCCCGTAAGTTTATATCATCTACACATACTATGCCTGGGTTGACAACACCACAATCGTGGCAGTCACGAGCAAGAGAGAATAATTCCTAACCTCCACTTCTTTCCGAGAGCTTGTTCAACAATGATGGCGTAAGGGTTCCTCTTACGCGTCCTCATCTCGGGGTCGCGAGCTTCCAGCATGGTCCAGCAGTCGCCGAGCCGCTTGCCACTGAAGGCTGCCACCGCACACATCAGCACGATCAGCGGTACACCTAGCCATCCTGTAAATAATATCAGACATAAAATTTTCACACTCTACTTAGGCGTTCAGCACGAAATCATGAATCAGCATCGCAATATTGGGAATGGAAACTTAAGTGAATTATATACCCAAGTAGCATTACAAGCTGTATAAAAGCTGTATGAGCATTGTAACAAGGTTTATTCCAATTTGTGCAGATTATTATTTAGTTTCATGTCAAATAATTACTAATGCGCAGAGCAGTATTTATGTTATTCGCAGGTTTCGCATTGCATCGCATTTCAGTTAATAATAATAATAATAATAATAAAGCCTTTTATTTCCTTAACTTACAGAGTTTAAAAAAATGAAAAAATAAAATAAATTTGACAAAAATGTTAAATAGTTAAGGCCCCTGGCGGGTATAGGCCTCCTCCAACAGTTTCCATGACTTTCTTGTCTTTGCTTTCTTTGTCCAGTCGTTTCCAGCATATTTTTTAATTTCGTCTACCCAACGTTCCTTTGGGCGGCCTCTAACTCTCTTGCCGCTGGGGCCGCCCAGTTTGTGACGTGTGCGTTACCCCAGCAAAATAATGTTGAAAATTGTAATTTTTATCTTACAGATTTTTAGTTGTCCATCTTCTGTAATTGTTGCGCACATTTTTAAATTTGTTGCACTTATAGTTTTTTAGTTATTTAAAAAAAACTAATCCTGCTGGGGTAACGTTACTGCAGCCAGACATTTTCCTTTTTAATGGGAATATTGAAATAAATATTAGCTATATAATTAGTTGTCTAAACGAGGTAAATGTTGCAAATAATTTTGTAATATTTCTTTCTTCGGCTGCGAAGTTATTCGAGATCCTGCTGGAGTAACGTTTGTGGTTTTGCTGGATCTCTGAAACGGTCAAGCGGATTCTTATCATCTTTTGTACATGATCTTTTAAGAATTAGTTTTAATTTGTTGGGCAATAAAAAAATGAAATTAATGAACCGTTCAAAAGTTATTTAATGAAATATAAAAACACTTAAATATGTTCTAACACCTTAAATAAGAACTTTAAAGACTTATTTTAAACGTTATTTAGTAGCTTATAACTGCCTTCAAATGTATGTGAAGTTTCATTAGTATCCTGTGTGTAATAAACAAGTTATGATCAATTCAGTTTACCGTCTCAATGCGCGTGGAGTTATTTGGCCACAGATAACCCTGTATGTGGATATATCAACTGAATGATACGTCAATAATTAGTTGCTTAGTTCAGTTATATACCTGCAAAATTTCAGCGCAGTACATACAATAATTTACGAGATAATAAATAAAAAGTCATTAGGAAGTGCAAGACCGTAGTAACCCGACCAAGTTTAGGTGGTTACAAAAATGCGGCCGCGTAGTACATTCTTTAAGAAACATAATTATAGTTTTTTAAAACACTTGTGTACACATCTGTACTAAACTTGTTACACTATCCTACATATTTAAGAATATACCATAATGTACTACGCGGCCGCATTTTTGTAACCACCTAAACATGGCCGGGTTACGACGGTCATGTACTTCCTTATGACTTTTTATTTAATATCTCGTAAATTATTGTATGTACTGCGCTGAAATTTTGCAGGTATATAACTGAACTAAGCAACTAATTATTGACGTATCATTCAGTTGATATATCCACATACAGGGTTATCTGTGGCCAAATAACTCCACGCGCATTGAGACGGTAAACTGAATTGATCATAACTTGTTTATTACACACAGGATACTAATGAAACTTCACATACATTTGAAGGCAGTTATAAGCTACTAAATAACGTTTAAAATAAGTCTTTAAAGTTCTTATTTAAGGTGTTAGAACATATTTAAGTGTTTTTATATTTCATTAAATAACTTTTGAACGGTTCATTAATTTCATTTTTTTATTGCCCAACAAATTAAAACTAATTCTTAAAAGATCATGTACAAAAGATGATAAGAATCCGCTTGACCGTTTCAGAGATCCAGCAAAACCACAAACGTTACTCCAGCAGGATCTCGAATAACTTCGCAGCCGAAGAAAGAAAAATTACAAAATTATTTGCAACATTTACCTCGTTTAGACAACTAATTATAATTATAGCTAATATTTATTTCAATATTCCCATTAAAAAGGAAAATGTCTGGCTGCAGTAACGTTACCCCAGCAGGATTAGTTTTTTTTAAATAACTAAAAAACTATAAGTGCAACAAATTTAAAAATGTGCGCAACAATTACAGACGATGGACAACTAAAAATCTGTAAGATAAAAATTACAATTTTCAACATTATTTTGCTGGGGTAACGCACACGTTTGTGACCAAGTGCGTCCATCTTTCATCTGTCAGTCGTGCTACATGGCCAGCCCACTTCCATTTGAGCTTTTTCATATGTTGTAGAGCATCTATCACTTTAGTTTTCTTTCATATATTTACTGATTTTATTTTATGTTTTAGCCTGATGTTCAAGATGCTTCTTTCCATAGCACGTTGAGTCTTTTGAATTTTGTCAGTAGCATTTTTGTTAAAGATCCAGGTTTGTGATCCGTATGATAAACAAGGAAGTATACATCCGTCCATGACTTTCTTTTTCAGTTTTATTGGGAGCTTAGATTTCAAAATTTCTTTTAGGCTCCAGAATTTGCTCCAGGTTAGGTTTATTCTCCGGTCAATCTCATTCTTATTTCTAGAACTTCGAAATGAAATGGCTTTCCCTAAGTATATATAGCTCTCTACATATTCTAAACCTTGCAAGTTGTTGACATGTATAGGTGTTTGTCGGTCGTTTGTCATCACCTTAGTTTTTGTTGTGTTTAAATGTAGTCCTATTCTGCTGCTTACTTGGCATAGATCTGCTATCATCTCTTCCAATTGTTGCGATGATCTCGACAGTAATACGATGTCGTCAGCGAACCTAAGGTTGCTTAGGGTTTTTCCATTTATATTGATACCCTTTTGTTGCCAATGTAGATCTTTCATGATGTATTGTAAAACAGATATGAAAATTGTAGGTGATAGCGGATCTCCCTGTTTTACTCCTCTACATATCTCTACGCATTTCAGTTACTACAGTAAATATAGGTTCCATGTTCGCATTAATTCATACAACGTTGCATTTTCGGTATGTTGTTAGGGTACCTACCGGCAGTCTAAAACCAGATTAGCAACTTTTAAAGACTTGTGGTCTTGGAGCTGTGACCCAAATCCATGAAATTTTTGGGTGCTTTTTCAGTTTTTGACCTATACTTAGCTGCTAATAAGTAGTTTATATAAAGCTGTTATTTAACCGAAAAGAAGAAGAAGATAATAATGTTGTGTAAAACAACTAAAAACATTTGTTTAATATGAGTTTTATTGCAAATATCTATAGCTGTGAATAGGTATAGTGATATCTTATGGTCAAAAAGGGAAACAGTTTGAAATTTTGGTATTTGTCATCTTCTGAAGAGAATCCTTATCCTTACTGAATAATTTCATTTTATTTTACTTCAGCACAAAGGTATGTACAAGGTGGACTTAATGGCCTATAATATTTCAATTTGTCAATAACTGTGTAATAATTCTAACATATTCAGCCATTTAACAGCATACAAATATCATTATATTTGTTTAAAAAGAAAAATACAAACTGTAATCTTCTTATTAATAACAATTATTTATATCTAAGAAACACAAGTCAAAAATAACAGAAATTAAATACAACTTGAAATAACATTTAATACAGGAACAAATATAATTGCTGAAATAAAAAATAAGTGTACGTATTTTTTTAAATTTATCATGGATCCACAACAATCAGTTACTAATCGTCAAGTCATTAACATTTATGAATTCTTGAGATATCAGACGCAAGTGACACAACAAACTGGAAATGAACAGAGATGTCATAAACCCATTAGCATAACAACTAATAAAAACAATATTATTTATTGTCTATTTATTTGATGCACTGATAAAGATCCATTAACAATTCTACATTCATATTCATAATTCTACTATCTTGATTATTCTTTAATCAGATTAGATAATAAAATAACAAATCTGTGGGAATCGTAAGTAAAGATATGATCTACGCAAAGGTGAACTGGTATGATATAAATATTTGCATCGTAACTTATTTTTATTGTGTTTTATTATTATAATAACAGACTGTCTATAAAATATATCTAAATGAAATCAATATTTTTTTATATTTATACAGGGGTCTAAATGTCATGGTTACAGCAAAAAAAAAACACGGCAAATTCTTGTCAAATTCTTCTCTTAATGTTCTGTCCAAAGCAATTTTTCTTTTTTGAGATTTTTCTAACTGGTTACGGAAGAGTAACATTACCCTAGGCTATTGCAATACACTTGAAATTTCGATAAAAAAATATATTTGATTTGCCGATGAAAACTTACTTCATATAAAGAATATTCAAATCAAAAATTAGTTATTAGTTAGATGATGAGTACTGTTAGTGCTTCTGTATATCTGCAGATGATAGGCTTGCTTACCCCCCGATAAAGTGTGTGAATGTTTCAGAGTGTATCCCCCAAGTGGGTCGGACAAATTCAAGGCGAGTTTGTTGTGGAGTTTGCGTGCTTTAGCTGTTATGTAATCAACGTGTTGTGTGAATTGTAGGTTGTCGTCAAAGATAAAAGCCAGTATTCTAGCAGTGCGGCGTAACGGGATGTGCACTTTGTTTATTTGGATGTAGAGTAGTTTCGTTTTATTTGTGCAAGCCAGTGCGACAGATTTCTCAGGGGCAAACGAGAGCTTGTTGGAATTGCCCCATTCAAGTATGGTTTGTAGGTTGGAGATTATGTGGTCTTGTAGTGTGGTCAGTTTGCACTTTGCGGTATGATACGTGATGATACTACGACTACGAGGATGATAGCCCGTATAGCCGTAGAGGCCCGTAGCAAGCAGTTTGCATTATTCCTAAAGTGCAAAATAATATAGGTATGGTCGCAAATTCATAGAACAGGTAGACGTAATGGAAGCAATGGATAAATAGACAAAAGAAATGAGATGAGTATAACTTGTTATTACAATGCTTACTTATTCAGTCATATCAGTTATTACGCTATTCAATCTACATGTAAGTACAAGTGAATCTAAACAAATAACAGTAATAGAATATAAATAATAGCAGCCCTGTAGCTAATACATGTCCCACTGCGGTGTGTGCCGTGGGTTTCAACTTGAGACTTTCGACATTGCAGTCCTACGGTATCTCACTCGGCATCGCTGCGGCTCATCGATCATCGAGGCTTTCAGTCAATGATATGAAAGGATATTATTATGATCACCTTGAATTATTTTATAGGAACCAAAACTTAAAATTCGGTACTTAAATTAACTTAGTAATACATACATACATATAATGAAGCGACATAGTTTTCGAAATTTAAAAAATAACGGAAAAATATAACAAATTGAATTATCTTCGAGGCCGATAAGGCGCGGAGTACTGGAACATAGAGGGTTCGAGCAAAGTTAAAATTTGCTTCAATATTACAAGCATGAATGTTGATATGACTTTAATTAATATGTAGGTGTACATAAGTAGGTACATATTATTTATGTAAACCTAAATATTTATTTAGGCATAAATAACACATCCCGAGAAAGCCAGCTTACCATTAATTCTGAAACTCGTGGTGCGAAGAATTATCACCGGTAAATTCATGAATTTTCTGTATTTGATGCGTAAGACTACATTTAGGTACTCGTTAGCCTATCCGAATCAATTTGTAATTTACCCGACAAAGTAATTTAGAATTTGCCGATTTTTCGAATTTTTTTATCCATATTTTTTTTACCAGTCTTTAAAGTCATTTGATGTTCCCGCAAGCTTATGCTCATAAACTTGCATTTTTCCTACGACAAGTGTGAAAATTTCCCAAGATGGATTTGCGGATGTATAAAAATGTCCATGAAAAAGTTAAAAAACCAGAGTTCCATATTAACTTATCTGTCCTTGTCCATATGGTTGACCACCAAACCGGCGATCGTCGCTCGACATACCTTACTAATTACATTATGAACAAATCAACAAACAGGTTATGTCTGCAGCCTTTTCCATCACGAGTTTTTTTCCGCTGGGTCATTATCATCGATAAACAAAATACTCGTAAGTTTGTTTTCACATGATTTGCTTTGGATATAAAGTTGCCTATTAACATAGATCGGTAGATAGGCTGAATTTGCTTAAATTATGTTATCTTTATTATGCAGTCAGATTTATAGTGAATGATTAAGTTTACGTTTTTAGGGTCCCCTACATGGAACCTTATAGTTTCGCTATGCCCGCCTGTCCAAGTGTCGAATGGTGCTAGAAAGCTGAAATTTGGCATAAATATGTAAAAAAACAATGCGGATAGTGGTTGTATACCGGCGAGGCGAGGAGCAAATTGGCAGAGCGTGAATTGAAAACACGCTGCACCTTTTACACCGCGCCGGTTATCCAGTTAACGATGTAACGCGTCAAAACACTCTATTATTAAAGCAATAAATTTCAATATCTTTCTAGCAAGTATGTAGTATTTTAATTCCCGCCGGCTTGTGCCAGCTTCCGACGTCACGCATTGCAAGTTAATAAATTTATAAGTTGTTAAAGTTCAATATTGTACGAACAAATAATTCAATTTACGCCTGGTCCACGCCACACTAATAGGCCATTTACATCAAAGATTGGCAGGGCCAGGATCGCAATTATGCCATACAAATTTCAATTGTCGCTCCGGTCTGCCCCACCATGCCTCGCCGGTATAAAACCACGCCTGTCTTGTGGTCAGCGTATGCATCCTCTCACCGCGTGGTCTCGGGTTCGATTCCTGGTGATGTTTTACTGCTGCACCGTGACCGAATTCGGCTAGCCACCGGCTATTGCCACCGAATAAGAATACGTATTGCCCAGCCAGTATCATCATTTTCATCATTATCAGCCGAGGGACGTCCACTGCAGGACATAGGCCTCACCAATTGAATGCCACATCGTGCGGTTCTTAGCCGTCTGATACCAACGACTCCCCGCAATCTTGACAAGATCGTCCGTCCATCTAGCGGGAGGCCGTCCCACGCTGCGTTTGCCAGTTCGTGGCCGCCACTCTAGAGCTTTTTTGCCCCAACGGCCATCTGTCCTTCGAGCTATGTGTCCGGCCCATTGCCACTTCAGCTTAGCGACTCGCTGAGCTATGTCGGTAACCTTGGTTCGCCTACGGATCTCGTCGTTTATATGAAAACGCCACTATGTCGGTTCGTCTCCATGACCAAAGCTCCGAATCTATCCAATTGCAGCGGGGAGTAAGGCAGGGTGATGTTATATCCCCGAAACTATTCACTGCTGCATTGGAGGATCTTTTTAAGCTACTGGAATGGGACGGACTCGGCATCAATATCAATGGCGAGTATATCACCCACCTTCGGTTTGCCGACGATATAGTGGTCATGGCGGAGTCCCTGGAGGACCTAGGCACAATGCTCGGTAATCTCAGTAGAGCGTCTCAACGAGTGGGCTTAAACATGAACATGGACAAGACGAAAATTATGTCGAATGTCCATGTAGTACCCACTCCAATCGTTGTTGGGAACTCTACACTCGAAGTTGTTGACGCATATGTATACCTGGGACAAATTATCCGATTAGGTAGATCCAACTTCGAGAAAGAGGTTAACCGCCGAATCCAACTCGGCTGGGCAGCGTTCGGGAAACTACGTAATGTCTTTTCGTCCAGTATACCCCAGTGCCTAAAGACAAAAGTCTTTAACCAATGTGTGTTGCCAGTGATGACCTACGGAACGGAGACGTGGCCGCTCACTATAGGTGTGATTAAAAGGCTCAAGGTCGCTCAGCGAGCGATGGAGCGAGCTATGCTCGGGGTTTCACTACGCGATCGAATCAGAAATGTTCCGAAAAGGTTTCAGTACCATAGACCACATCCATACGCTGCGGCAGGTTATACAGAAGTCCGAAGAGTATAACCGGCCTTTATGCTTAGCCAGTATAAGAGGACATTATTAAGTAGACAGTATTATATTGATAGTATATAAAAAAAAAATCGACTATTAGGTTGGCATCAAAAAACCACTTCTATTGAAGCGTAAATGCTTGAATCGATATGTGAAACAATATCTCAGCCACAATATGGTGGCGTGTCATTTGATCGTGTATCGATCGAATGATATCGCTACTTCATCAATGTTAGTGTTATTGTTAGACTTTATAATGTGTTATTTACATATTATTTATTTATATCTGTCTATTTTCTTGGCACATCCAACAGCCTAAATTGATCTCATGATTTTAATTGATGAGGAAAACGGCAGCTGCCCTTTGTAAGCTGTTACAATATAATGATGGATTTAAAGGGGATTACTATCAATATACGGCTTAAAGGGGTCGTTGAACTACGTATTATTATTATATTATAATTACGTTTCGAAGTAAAAAGGGTTGTGAGTGTAACAGGGAGACAAACGACTGAACTTATAAAGTTTTAATTTCTTTCTTTACGACCCTAAAAATAACCGGTTATACAATACATACTATAATAGAATTTGTAAAGCACAAGACAATAGACAAAAGAATAGTAATAAGATCGGTGTAGCAGCTTCCAAAAAAATGTGTGATAAACAGGGGCGTACCTACCTCCGTATCTGCCGTATCAATTATACAAGACCCCTAGCATACGAGGGCCCCCAAAGTGTAAGTAAAAAAGTACAAAAATACCTAAGAACTTCGATGGGACACGAACACCTGTCAAACCTCTCAGTATTATTACCTCTCTGTCCAGAGGCAGAAACTATAGAAAAACTGAAGTCATCATCAGCTATAAATTATTTCATAAATCAGTATTCCGAAGAAAAGGCAAGAAGAGTGTATATTTAGTTTGAATTGTTTGTAACCATTATGATAAAAGTGACAGATGATAATTATTATGAATATATATAATTTGATGCATACTTTTTTTTATTTTGTGAGAAATCTTTACCCTTCATAAGGTCCCCTAAATATTTTTTTATACGGGGCCCCGCCAGGTCCGCCACTGGTGATGAAGTATTTTGTGCCAAACCTTGGAGTTAAATTCCATCGCAGTGGTTCTGACCTGACCTAATACGACTATTGGAGGACGTTTGATTGCTGCTAGTAGGAATCAAAAGCTAGACATTAAACTTATAAAAAAGTGTTTAAAGTGTTTTTGTGGTTCCCCTAGGTATCAAAGAAGTATCATAATTCAATGACTGTATTTTATTAATTGAATTATACCGCGGCAAGATGTCCGACACTACAATAAGCTTTTTGTATAACAAACGACAAATTAATAAATGGACGACTCATTTTTTATCAAATAAAACGAGCTTGAACTTTAGGGTGCAAATTATCTCCAAACTCCAAATTATATTATTATCTACTCAACATGTATTGAATTATAAAAAAACTACAATATTGTGCGTGCTCACTCTACATAATAAGGGCCAATTTTACCGGGAAAGTTCAACGCTGAGCTACGGTTTTCGTTGTCTTTGTTCTTAGTCTACTCGATAAGTTGAAAATGGTACAAAATAGAGATACTGGTCTTAAAATTATGTGCGATAGCTCATAGGATTCGGAATGACGCCTAGAAAAATGTGCCAAAATTATGTATTAGCATATAAAAAATTGCAAAAGTTATAAACAATTAAAGATGAACAAAAAATGGCATTTTGTTTATTGCCAATGTTTCATAAACTATTAATATTTAAGAAATTTCAAAAAAGATTCTGAAAGAGGAGGAAATTTACAATAAAAAACTGTTAACACCCGGAACTCTATCTCCATTGTTTATAATTTTAATTTAACGCTGAAAATAGGTCTGCGCGCGACATTTTTAGGTTGCACGCGTGGCGTCAAAAGCGAGTACGGCACAATAATTAATTTATTTAAGGTATTGAATATTTTTTTTTTAATTCGGAGAAAATATGGTTTGTTCTGAACACTATAAATAATTTATTCCCGTTGGAAATTAAACTTAAAGTTAATTTTTCAAAAAGTTAAATAATTGTTAGCTAACGAAATTTTCTCGAACTAACGTCTTAAGCTAGTCGTTTGCTTCGTAGAGCCTTTCTTGCTTTATACTTAACAAGATCGTGCCATAAAAAATCAAAAAATATTTATACTTTGTTTATAACATTTTTTTACTTGAACAACATTACTTGGATTTTTAAGTTTTTGGTAAAGTAAAAAAATTGTTATAAACAAAGTATAAAGCTGGGTTTAGTATTTACCGAGGTTTAAGAAGTAGGTGGATTTGGGGCTAGCTATAACATTGATAGATAGATAGATCATGGAAATGATTGCATTGACGATGATTTAAACGCGCTATTTTAATACATATTGTTTTAATTATTTTAACCGACTTTCTAAAAGAAGGAGGTTCTATATTCGACTATATATTATATATTTCTATATTATATATTTCTTTCCAGCGACTTCTCCATAATTTGAGAACCGATTTTAAAAAATCTTGTTAAAACTTTGTTAAAGAATTAAATAACGCAAAAAGTCGCTTAAATATGTAGTTCCTGAAGGCGGTGCTCATACAATGAAATGATCAGCACAGACTTAAAGACATTTAACCAACTTTTGCTTTTACAAGGTATTTTTAAGTCAGTTTTTTTTTTTTGCTAACAATTTTTCTTTGTCATAAAATGTTGTTCATTGCTTTAGCTTTCCTGCGACTCTAAAACATCCTGAAATCCCACAAAACATTTATAAAAACCAAATTAACTAAATGCTCGACTCCTGCGAACTCTAATAAATAAATCGTTTAATGTTTAGGTGATTTTAGTGGTAGAAGACGGTTTTAGAATCTTTAGTAAATCAAACAATACTTGTTAAATAAAAAAAATAAACATTCGCAAATGACTGCAATATTCGCGCCGAGCTTAGGTGTGTAGGTTACTATACTAGGTACTTACCAGTTCTGGCGAGAGCCCTTGGTAGAGCCAGCACGCCGCTGCCTGCCAGCTCTCCTGCTATCAGGATGGAAGTCTGCTCCATGGAAAGTCCGGAGGTACTGCTGGTCTCGTCATCTTCGGTCTGTTGAATATTTTTTGTGAATTTAGAAGATAATAATAATAACGCAATGTATGTAAGTAACATACATATTTAAATTTAAAACAAAGGGTCTACAAATCTTGTGAAGCATTTCAAACCGACTTTATAAAAAGGTGGTTCCGTATTCCATCCAAATGTAGATATATGTATGTAACTTTGTATGTTCGCGATATTTTCTTGGAAACTACTAGTCCGATTTCGATGCGGTTTTCGATATTTTACTCATTACTACTTATGGCTTCAGGAAGGTTTAAGTATTTTGTTTTTCGGCACACAAACGGTTTATTTTATACCATTCCTATAATACCTTATTTATTCTGTAATCTGAGACCTAATATGTATTATTTTTAGGCGATGGATGTAAATAAACTTACTCAATTGCGTATGATTATTTTTTATCCATCACCTTTTATTGTACGGCGGGTTCGACACATCGCTACGCATGAATTAAAAGTTTCCTTCACGAAAATAAAGTAACTAAAAGGTATGCTGTTCAAACTAAACAACCTTTCTGTGAACATACGTTGATCAACAAGGCTTAAAGAAATAAAAAGTACAAACTGGCCGCCAAGAACCGGAAGCCATGTACAGTGGGCCAAGCAATTAGGTATGCAGGGCAAAAACTTCTATGCCATAGTAAAAACTGACTGCAATAGATATGCATGTGTGAATTACGTATTTAATAAAAGTGTAATATACCCACTATTTAGATATGTAACTTACTTATCCATAACTGGTGTAGTAAGTCTTTACTATGACTTAGAAGTTTTTGCCCTGCATAGCTAACTCGTTGGCCCACTGTACCATGTGTGACCACAAGTGACCAGAGACAGAAGCGTTGGAGAGACGAACTGGAATCATATTGCGATAAATGGGGCCAGATGGCCAGTCTGTTCGCCAACGACAGGGACCGCTTTATTGGGGCTGAGTTCCCAATCATGTAATTCGTTACGCTACTTTGGATTTTTCGACCATCTAAATGCCGGTTTTAACAACAAACTCAAGTATAACTGAGCTAATCTTTCCATCTCTGTGCCGTACTTACTTAATATTTAATATTTGACGACCGGATGGCGGAGTAATTGGTGTACCTGCTTGCGACTCCGAGGTCGCGGGTTCGATTCTCGCTTAATAAAAATCTTGGTGCGCATGAACATGGGGACGTTTGTCTTAGTACGAGTGTTTCCATGTATAATAAGTATGTATTTAGTTAGTTATTTTAGTACCCATAGTACAAGCTCAGTTTAGGTTGGGACTAGACGGCGTTGACTGTTAGTTGTGAGATATTCATTTATTTCTTTTATAATACGTTTAATAAAAGCGTAGATAAAGTAAAATCGGTCCTCAATTCTTTCTAATTTTGTTTTGTTTTTCAAAAGGTCAAAGAAACACTTTAAATCGACCATAAACACTGCCAAAAAGAACTAGCGCTTAAAAGCAAGTTAAATGTAAACAGTTCGGCGAGGCGGGAGAGGTGGCCAGACTCACACAAGACATAGTAAGATACAAGATTCGGCTCTATTTGTTAGTGAACTATGTTGCACAATATTTAAAATAGTTACATCATATTTAAGTATTGTATCTACTTAATATGTATTTTTTTACGATGACCGTTCTTGAATGTATTGAATGTTTTTAATATTGTGTGTGTTGGCATAAACCACAAAAACAATGCCTTGGTCGTTTTGTAGACCAATCGTTGAATTAGGCGGATCGTGATCGTTCTAGGTGTATCGTTGGATAAGATGCAATCTGATGACGATAAATGTTGAAAAAAGATAGAAAGTGGAGGAATTAACATGTTTGGTGTAATACTCTAAAACTGTTATCAGTCGCATAATCATCAAACAACACACTCAGATTATAGCACACTGGTTTTTACACATTTACCTGACAAAGTGCACAATGACACTGATCTGAACTTTTTATTTTATCAAAAAGTAATGGAAATTGAATTAAGTCGGTTAATTTTTTTTTTCTCAGAAAACATAAATTATTGGCAAGCTAATATAAAATCACCTTTTTTTTAGTTACGGCATTAGTTAAAATAATTAAGATATAGATTTATAAATGCGTACCTAATTATTTAGTTATCGATATAATTTTTACGACTTACTTAACTAATTGCAATTTCATATAATCTCATATTCATATAAAGATGTATTTTTAAATGCTTAAAACTATATAACTATTATGACTCAAACTCAACCCATTAAGTCCTAATTGTTTATTTAATCCAGATAATCAAATAAGACAACCGAGGTATTTTAAATATATTACAGAATATTAAAGCATTATATCATATCAGAGTCCTAAGTTTAACACTGGCGAAATCGGCACTAAAGCATACTAAAACGAGTATAAGCCCTTTACGGTCTAAATGTATGATACGTTTTAGAAGTTAAATCACTAGATTGGTCACGAAAATTAGTATCGAGATGATTATAAGCTATGGCAAGGTTTAAGTAAATCGCAAAAATAAACAAAACATCTTTATCTTACCTTTTTGCAAACTAATGGAGTGGTTTCAGTAACGTTGTCGTTACGATCCGGACTGCTACCTGAGCTCGCCTTTGTCACCGGTTCCACCTTCGACATATTCTAAAACATATCACAATTTAAGCTTCTACCATAGTAGTTACGTGGTAATTGATCAAAAAACATTTTATAAGCCCGTCGGGTATACCAAAACCGGTTTGTTCAAAATAAGTGGTAGAGCTCTTGTGAATGAGCTCGAGGGCGGCAGCACCACCGTCTCACCTTTAACCTGCCGCCAAATAGTAGTGCTTCCATTACTGTGTTCCGGTTTGGTGGTGAGATCTGGCCCTGAAATTAATGTCACATGAGGCATAACACCGTAGTCCTCAGCTGCAGCGACGCATCTATAATCTGCTTTGTGGATTGTTGATGTCCATGGGCTGTACTCCACTTACCATCAGGTAGACTACAAGTTCGTTCGCTGTGGAAGTAGTATAAAAAAAAAATAAGTGTGTGAAACATATTTACCGAGTGTCTCGAAGGGGCAACGGCTTCAATTAGGTAATCCTTTCAATTTCCTGTGTGAGTATGAGTTGAATGGCTGGGTCGTGGTCGTTGGTACGGCTTCCACTACTCAAGTAACGACTGATCTCGGCTAACCACACAGCTGACCGACGCGACGTCTAACACAAAACTGTTCTAATTTGTAAGTAAGGTAAGGTGACTAGATGACTTCGCCTACGGATGGTTGCATTTGCACCCAAACCAATATGAACCTTACACTTTTAAAATAAAGGTCAAGTTAATGTATTCGTGTTTTTATTATAATTAGTTAATTAATTTATAAGAATTTGATAATACTGACTGTCCGAAGTTTCTACTTTTTATGCTGACTCGTTAGCCTAACGATATGCCCAAACTTCTTTTAAGTTCTTTCGTTCGTAGAGTAATTTGGTCAAGGGCCGCCCTCACGTAAATAATGGATGGACATTCTGGTCGTGAGTTCTTGTGATCGCACAGTGTAATATTTTGTCTTAGCTAAAGACTGCGATATCATTGAGATTAAAAGTTTTAGCAGTTATTTTTAATTTACAATCAAGTATTATAGGGATTTGGCCACCTAACTAGATGACTGAAAATATAATTAGCGTAGATTATTTTAAAATTAGTATCTGGAGACCGAGCGTCGCCGCGTCGACCGGTTTTTTTTAGGAAGTACGTGGGTCCGTTTTTATTTAGCGGTACCTAGCATTTGGCTTAAAAATCACACGCAGATAGAGAAAAAGATATAATTCTAATTATTAGGTGGCACACACCTCTGTCAATAAAGCGACAGGATTCGTCTTTTCAAAGATATGTGTGTCTTTGTTTTATAAATTATCGCTCGCTAACGGTGAAGGCAAACATCGTGAGGAAATCTGCATGACTGATAGTGCCTAAAAAGTGCATAAGGGTGTGTGAAGTATATCAATTCGCAGTTGGCCAGCGTGGTGGACTATCACCAATCCCTCTAATCACGAGAAGAGGCTCGAGCTCAGCAGTGGGACATGAATTAGATACAGGGCTAACAATATTACGAGTATTATTCAAATCAAATCAAATCAAATCATTTATTTCCATGGGCCCCAAGGGGCGCTTGAACACATCAAAATTATTGCTTTGCTAAGCAAGAGCTCAAAGAGACAAATTAAATGAGCTTAAAAAACTTTATATTGTATAAAAATGGGTTTTTTAAGCGTGTTGCTTTTGATGAAACTTACGGCATAAGTATTCCGAAAGTTTCATCAAAATCATTAGAGCCGTTTTCGAGAACGCTTATAACGAACCCCGCTTATATTCACACATATAATTATTGCTCGTTTAATAAAATATTATACAGTATTAAAGCTTGTTATTAGAAGTATTAAATAATAATTTGATCGTTGCCAACTCTCCAACAGATACTAAGTATCCTTTATGTCAAGTAATAATTAATATCCTTACTAAATTGTACTTTTTACATATTCTTATTAGTGGACTATTCTGTGAAACATTATTATTACAAGCAGGAACACTAAATAATTGTGGAGTAGGTACGCACAGATCGGGTTGGAATCTTAAAATATAAGATAGATACAAGGTCACAATCTAGTGAGCCGTTCACAATTTTATGTAGAGTGCACATGTCATGTCGGTCACTCATCTTCTACTTTCTAGACTTGTCATTTTTAAATTCGCTAACCGAGCATCGTATTCGGGTATTTTACGCCGCAGACCATATTTTGTGCATAGAGCATTCCAGGCGGTCTATGTTGGTGTTATGTAGGT
The DNA here is from genome assembly GCA_905147285.1 of Hypena proboscidalis. Lineage (NCBI taxonomy): Eukaryota > Metazoa > Arthropoda > Insecta > Lepidoptera > Erebidae > Hypena > Hypena proboscidalis. Next base: position 32,548,816 of record LR990126.1, read on the forward strand.
AAATTGGGGCCCATACAGAGAAGCGGTACTCGAGTAGGTATGCTTCTTACCAGACTGTTAAAAATGATTAATGAATCTGTTCGTTTAACCAGCCCAGCATTACGAAGCAGCACGAAGGATAGTATGCGATTGGCTTTAGACTAGAGCATACGTAGTCGTAATGCGGTCTGAAAGACATAACGTTGTCGAAAATTACTCCCAAATCACGTACTTTGTCGATCTTTCTACGACGATATTTTATTTGTTTTTGGAGAAAGTGATGACATAACATTTTGTAATGTTTAGAGGCATTGAAATTGCCTTTTAATATCATAAAGTTATTTTGCCCAATAGTTTCCAGCTTGCGAACTAGATGGCGGTGCTCGATTTAAATTCGAGGTATGGTTTGGTTACCGCGATCAGTACTAAAGGATGAGAAATTTTAGTAGTATTAAGATTATCTGTTTCAGGTATTGTTTCAGCTTCGAATACTAAGGCAGTGTCGTATTTCACTCATACTTTTTGAAAACCGTTGACTTGTCAGCGGTTATTAAGCATGGAAAAAAAGCACAATTTTACTGGGGTAATGAATGGGTTAGGATAGTCTTAGACATTCTATCTCATCAGTCGGAAAGAACGCAAGAAACGGAAAATTTCTTACCGTCCATAATCATGAATTTACCGATGATTTTTCTTGCAATTGGGTTTAATAATAATGTATTGAATCTCTGGAAAGCCGGCTATGTCACGATTAGACTAACGCAGATCCCTTTGAAAATGGTAAAAAGAGAAAAAAAATAATGTTGGTATTATTACGTACAATGATTAAAGTTATTATTTACAATTATTATAACTTTAAATGGGTTTATTACATTATAAAATTAGTGTTCTAATATTAATTACATACTAAGATAAAAATAACATTAATGACATTATTGTTTTTATAAAAAGGAAAAAAACACAATCATCATTTTAGTTTTAATCTATTATATCGATACATTATGGGTCAATTTCAACAAGTGGTGTTTTTTGTACCTTATCGGTGAACTTTTTTATTTATAGCTTTTTTGGATATTTTTTAGATTTATTGTAATCTATAGGATACTAAATGTCCCCAATTTTACGCACATAAACGTATCATTTAAGACTGAGGAGAAATTTGAGTTTGAATTTGGGTTGTCACCGATACAATAAGCTGACCACCGATTAGTTTTCTGTACACCGATATGAAATGCTTGAACACCGAAATGTTAAGTTTATCCACCGAAATGTTATGCCTATCCACCAAAAAGGTGTGCTTATCCACCGATATGGTAAATCTGACCACCTTTGCACCATTGTTTCGTCAATAACTTTGTTATATTACAGTTACATCAGAGTTTTATACCTTATTTGAAAGCTTATGAAATTTTTATGTTTTTAGGGTTCCTTACCCAAAGAAAATGGAACCCTATTACTGAGACTTTGCTGTCCGTCCGTCCGTCTGTCACCAGGCTGTATCTCAAGAACCATGATAGCTAGGACGTTGAAATTTTCACAGATGATGTATAATTGTTGCCGCTACAACAACAAATACTTAAAACTAAATAAAATAAATATTTAAGATGGGCCCCCTTACAAAAGAGTACAAAGACAAAGAGTACGGAACACAATGTGTCGAAATTTACGATCGATGCTTTATGGATGCGATAGTATGTCGGTCTTCAAAATTTACTGTTTGTCCCTAATAAAATTATAATATGACTTTTTTTTAAATACTATGTTTAATGTAGACAATATTTTGCATCTTTTTTAAATTTGCTTATATTTTTGCGATAGCCACCAAGATCGGTATAGAAAATTAGAATATTTTTGGGTACAAACAAACAAAGGTTTTTAACATCGTACAATTTCACTATCGACACAGTGTGTTCGGTATTGTAAAAATCGCAACTTCCGAAAACTCATATTTTCTATACCTAACGAAATTACTGATATCAATAAAATGTTTTAGAAGCAAAATAAATGACACAGGGTCCACCGATGTGATGAACCGACCCACCGACTCGATAAAATGATCCACCCACAAAAAATTAATACACTGAGCAGATAAATTATACACCGATATTAACTGGGACAAATTGAATTACAGCCAATAAAGCTAATTCAGTAACTATCTCTGTAAGAATCAAACAAATATAAAATTACAACATATTACAATATAAAAAATCATTCACCGATATGATAAAATATTTGTCGCCTTAGTCATTTTCATGGTCAAAAAAAATCTTGCGGGAAAATGCAGCGATGTTGAACGCGTCCGTCTTCACTGCGCATTAGGGTGGTACTAACATGAAATAATAATCAGGGAGGGGACACTGTCGGACTTGCCTATGTAAAATTATGTCTAAATTACTTTTTGGCACCAAAAAGCCACGAATTTCGGGGACTAGTACGTTTGTGTCTCTCATTAATAAATATGGTTAGTTAAATAAGAGAATATGCTATTTATTAATGATGTAACTAATATCCTACGAAATAGGGTAGATTGTAATCTTAATTTACTAATATTCATTAACTTATAAGCCATTTTGTTTGTAAAAAAAGTACTGGGACAGCACCGAAAAGCGAAAATTTGGACTTTATGAATTTATTTCTACCTTTAAATTCGATCCTAGCCCATTAATATTTTTGCCCCCACCCTATATCTACCTATAGAATACTATAAAAATCTATTCAATACAATATTCTTATTTTCAAATACGAATTTCAACGAGGACAGAAAAAAAAGTCGTTTGGGAAAGCCACCCTTATATATTATTACTTATTTTAGTGGTAAAAAGATCACCACAGAATAAAAGTTGAAACAGTTTAGTTTTAGGCATGGTGTCTAGAACCAATCTGTCCGGATTTCTTGTATTTCTCGGCAAAATGTCTGATGCTCTTTGAAATAATTTTTGGTATTGTTTAACAAAATTGTACAGTTCTAGTATGTAAGTACATCGATGGAAGAGTCAATATTTGAAGTTTTGGAAGGAAGAGAATGTAACAAAAATTAAAGAACAAATAATTTAAGGTTTAAGTTAAAAAAAGGTTATCTCTATATCCGGCAGAACTACAACTAGTTTTAGAAGATGACCAGCAACTTTGCAATTCAACTTTTACAGAACTGTAAAAGTTGAATTGCAAAGTTGCAGGTCATAAAAAGATTCACAACTTTTGTTTTTATACTTCTTTCACGTAACCTAATTTTTAGGGTTCCGTAGCCGAATGGCAGAAAACGGAACCCTTATAGATTCGTCATGTCTGTTCGTCCGTCTGTCCGTCCGTATGTCACAGCCACTTTTTTCCGTAACTACAAGAGCTATACTGTATAAACTTGGTAAGTAGATGTAATCGGTGAACCGCATTAAGATTTTCATACAAAAATAGAAAAAAAAACAATACATTTTTGGGTTTCTTCAATTTTTTTTCTTCAAACCCATACGTGTGGTCTGAAAAACCCAGACCCATGAAATAGGTCTTAAAAATTAAATTGAGGTTTCTAATATTTTTTTTTTGTTAACTGAATAGTTTGCGCGAGAGACGCTTCGAAAGTGCAAAAATGTGTGAAATATTTACGCGAATAAGACCCGTGTCTAGAATATAATAATTATGTGTAAATATCGTAAATATATATAAATGCGATAATTTCAAAACTTATCTTATTATGTCCTAAACACATTGAAATTTTTTGATTTAAGATATTTATTTATGAACCATATTATTGACTTAATATCGAAAAGTACCCTCATTTTCAATGGGAAATTGTGTGTGATGAAATTTCACAATATTGAAGACTCCGGTTAAACACAATTGTCGGGATTGTTTTTTGGATCGCACAAAGTGTGATTGGGAATTTTCTGTCAAGAAGTTCTTGAATAGCAGCACAAAGTAGAATTTGTGCTGGCTGGACAGCGATAGGCTCATCCCCTATAAATAAATAACAGATGAAATGTGTGTGATACATCTCTATAAATTAAATATTCTTAAATTTTATAATTTTCCACCTAAATTGCCTAGTCTTTTTCATAAGAACCATCTCCTGACTGTAACAAACAACATAAAAAGAATCAGCGAAATCGGTTCAGCCGTTCACGCGTGATGCCGTGACCAAGGAAGTAGGGAAATATATTATTATGTATACATATATATATACCCAAGATATTAAAGAATAATTACACCAACTTTCATCATAATCGAACAAACAGACAGACAGACAATTTTTTTTCATCCCATCATCTCGGAAAGTGTATTTTTAATCTTCAATATCTGAGTGGAAAAGCCGTTTTTATTCTCTAGAGGATAAAGTAAATTGAATTTAGAACATCGTGTGCACTAAGTTTGTGAATTAAAAAAAACATTAAACCTATTTACTGCTACCTCTATGGTGCCGAATATATCATACAACTTTTTTTTAATTTGTTAATAACTCAGACTCGAAACCTTCTTGGTGTTCTTTTTTCAATTTTTTCACATAGGCTATTTTCACGTCATTGTTAAACCTTGCCTTATATTAAAAACAAGAAACTTGAAAACAAGTGAAAAAACTAAAATGAGTTATTCTAGCGACGAGGAAGTTTGTTTGACGCCAACAGAATTGACTGAAACTGTTAATAATGCGCAATTATGAGCTTTCTCCCTCAACAATCACGCGAGAAGTATTTAAAACAGTACGATATGTTCAACACGTGGCGACTAGCAAAAGGAGCCAAAACTTTCTCAGAAAACGTTTTGCTGGCATATTTTATAGAATTAGATAGATAGATAGATAGAATAAACTTTATTGCACACCAAAAATAAGACACATTATAGAACATAATTTAACATTAAGACATGTACAATGGGCGGCCTTATCGCTAAAAAGCAATATCTTACAGGCAACCTTTGGATGGACAAATAGATTAGACTGATATGGGGCAGTTTAAGGTGTAAGAGATGAGAAAGAAGGTTCACTATAACTAATATTTACATAAATTTACACATTTAATAGGTACATTTACCTACAAATTAAATATATCTATACTATAATATATATAATATTAATTTAATATAATAATATTATAAAGAGGTAAAGTTTGTGTGTTTGTTAAATTGTCAGGGGTAATCTCGGAATCTACTGCACCGATTTTAAAAATTCTTTCACTAATAGAAAGCCACATTATCGCTGAGTGTCATAGGCTATATAAAAAACCGAAAAATTAAAAGGTTTTTACGTGGTAGTCCGTTTTGTAAAGAGAATCGGAGAAAAACTCATCGTTATACGTGAAGGCCACAGCAGCGCGGCAGCGGCGCGCGATGGTTTCGGCTTATTTCGGTTCGCGTTCGTGCTCACTTCGGAAGAAGGAGGCGTGACCTTCCTTTTACATCTGAGAGGTAGGTACCCGCGCGGCTCATTCGCGCGGTCGGCTCTTTACGCAGCGGACGTCCCCAAAATTGAATTTTTCGTAACACACTTTCGACATTCATTAATTTTATTTTCGGTACATTAAAAAAAAAATCTTTTATGTTTATATAGTTTTCATTTAATTTAGGTTATAGATAGGCATTAAGTTTGTTTCATGTACCTAGATATTAAATTAGGTTATAGGTATTAAGTTAGTTTCATGTAGATATTAATTTAGGTTATAGGTAGGTATTAAGTTTGTTTTTTGTAGATATTAATTTAGGTTATAGGTAGGTATTAAGTTAGTTTCATGTAGATATTAATTTAGGTTATAGGTAGGTATTAAGTTTGTTTCGTGTAGATATTAATTTAGGTTATAGGTATTAAGTTAGTTTCATGTAGATATTAATTTAGGTTATAGGTATTTAGTTTTTTGCAATTAGGTTAGGTTAGGTTGTTATTTTGAAATCATAACTTCTGTCAATATGCCTAAAAGAAAATCTCAACTGTCTCGACATACATCCCTGACACGAGCGAGACAGTTTTGAACAATTAAAATTATCCTGCGACTTGGTCCTCATGGAATTCGTTAATCGGAAACTCCGAATTCGTTAATCGGAATCTCGGGAATCTTCTTTCACGAATAGAAAGACACATTATTGCTGAGTGTCATAGGTTATACATATAAAAAACCGAAAAATAAAAAGGCTTTTACATGGTTTTCCGTTTTGCAAAGTGAATCGGCGAAAAAACATTCGAATGAAAACGTTTCTTACGAACGCTGCCTTAACTATGAAAGATATATATTTTTGAACATTATGCCCAACGAAGTGGGCACGGGTCAGCTAGTATTATATAAACATACATAGGTATACTTAAAATAAATATGTACATATCACTATTTATATATTAAATACATACATATTATTATAAATAAATATTATACATACATATATTATAATGAAAACAGAGGAAAATAGGAAATGTATAAACAAGTTTTACACATGCATCTGAAAGGACTGGCAATGTGAATAAAATATTGGTAAGATTTAAAGAGAGGATAAGTAACGATCTTTGACCATTTTTTTAAAAGAGTAAATAGTTTTGAATTATCCGAGAACAAGAAAGCAAGCACTCTATGGAGTACGTATTCGATGCTAAACTGCTAACATACATATCGATACCTATCCTAAATTAGTGGCATTTTTAAAAAGAGCCTCATCTGGTCATCAGCCAAAAAATCGAAGGTTTTCACAGTATCTGACATTGAAAAGTTTCTTAACGAAGCACCCGATTCCGTATATTTGGCGGCAAAAGTAAGTCAGTTGCACATTCAGTATCTACTTAAATATATTAATCTCAATTAGTAGATGTTGATAGGCATAATTATGCGTTCATATCAATTTTATTCATTTATCTACTACAATACTCTTTACGTTACAGGTTGTTCTTATTATTGGAATAAACGGAGCATGTCGAACTAATGAACTAACACAACTTAATGTCAAAAAATTTGAGAAACATTCAGATGACTTACTATTAATCGCCCGCCTAACACTCCAATCAATCGATTTTTTCTACAGTATCGCAATGGAAAGTGTGTTAGAAACTTCGTCATTCGCTAGGAATACATAACGATTGTTGAGAAATATCAAGCTTTACGCCCGCCTAACACTCCAATCAATCGATTTTTTCTACAGTATCGCAATAGAAAGTGTGTTAGACAGCCTATGGGCACCAATCATATTGGCAGTATCCCACGAGAAATAGCAACATTTCTTGAACTTCCAGAACCCCTGTCGTACACGGGTCATTGTTGCCGACGAACTTTAGCCACACTTTTGGCTGATTCCGGGGGGGTTATTCGCTTATTGAGATTTTGGTTTCTTAACTAATAGTTTCTGTCAATTAGTAATTATTCCTGTCAAACAGATATAATTTCTGGTTTCTTAAGTAATAGTTACTGTCAAATAGTAATAGTTACTGTCAAAACACGCATTTTTGACATAACGCAATCAAATTACTCTCCTCAAAACTTGGATGCTCTGTCTACGCCTCAAAAGTATGCTTCGTTCACACGTAATAAAATAAATCAAAAAACACTAAATTTGTTTATTATTTTATTGTCTATCTGGAATTGAGACAAAAAAAATATTAAAAAAGCGTGCATGAGCAAAAGAAAAATAAATTGAACGTCAAAACGGGCGGCCAATTATTTACATAATTAAGTATGTAGAAAATTGTTGCCCTTTTTGCTGCATTAATAAATTGAAAATAAAAATATTTATTAAGGTCCAAAAAACAAATAAAAATCATTGTTAAATAGGTATTAATTAAGGTGACTTAATGTGTAATTAGCTAGTTCAGATTTGTTGTTCGTGTAATTATTTATATTTTATCAGTAAGTACCAATATCATTTCATTTTAGGGTCTTACCCTTGTGAAATTATATTATACATAACCAGAATTGTATATCATGTAACTAGTTGACCTTATCTTTCAGTGGCAAATATACTTATGATGTTAGAAGCTTTAGCGGAGCAGGAGCGTAGGGACAATGTCAGGGAGTGGTCTCGCCGAGTAAGAATGGTAAGATTAAGCATCCACCAGTCCATTCAAGCCATCTCTCACGTTGCCTTCAGGGCACACTATCGCTTAACAAAGCCATTGTTTTGGGAGCTGTGTCATGAGCTTCGCCCGTTCCTGCCTGCACAACAACGAAGCTCTACAAAACCTCAGAGTGCAAGGTATGAAATACTACTTATTTATATTGCAGTTAACAAAGTGTCATTGCAATTGACAATAATGGCTACTATACCTAGTTATAGAATTAATACCTACGTACGTAATTAGCTTACTAAAATTGTATTCATATTTCAGATACTAGCAGCATTATAATTTCAGCATCAAAAAAATTATGCCACTGGCTCATACCAAAAACCCATTGGCATGAGTTTCATGCATGGGCTGAGCCAGCCGGCAGTATCAAGATCGATACGAGCAGTGACCAAAGAGTATACTAATATAGTTCTATGATAGATGTCATCGAATTTTCTTTATTAAAATTCGAGTTTTCAAATAAACATTTGACATTTAATAAAGCCTCTCCATCATCCTCCCCAATATATTAGTATACTCTTTGATCATCCTCTTCACAGTTGGCAAATTTAGAATGAGGACTCAGGACATTTGCATACCTTTATAAGCAAGATATGGATAAAAACCATATAAAAACATAAAAACCATATAATATTTACCTATATACCATCTTTTGCTACCCATATTTTGCAAATGAAGAATTTTGAATTTATAGATTTTTGCGCTCCGAGACAAAATAAAACGGGCGTATCATGGGCCAGGCTTATTTACCAAACAAACGATTACTTGACCAAATATAAAAGAGACAGCAAAGGCGTTACTGCGATTGACCGTGTAGCTGCTGTTCGGCAACTAATGTTCCATTCACAGACTGTTCCATTCCACATCGATTCAATAATAATATAACGAACAACAAGATATTGGGATGTTGTTGATTAGCTCTAAAAATCTATATAATCTTTATAGGACATCTTTAACAGAATTAAATTTGTTATTATATAACAAAAAAAATAATAAAATGCGAAAATAAACAATTTTAGAGACATGTTACGCTTGAAAACAAACGTCATTGTTGAGGTTCTTATGTGCAATGGAACGTTATGTCGACTGTGGATCACCATTCACCATAGACAATAAAAATACTTCGGTATAAATCGATTATGTTACATTGACGTCGGCTACTACCAAACGGTACTAGATATGAGGACATATTCAATTGGTGGCATAATAAATGAATTAGTAATGCAAATGTCAAGAAGTCAATTCGTTAAATAGGCCTGCGTGATTGAAAATTTCATCGGATTACTGTTGTAGGCTTGATATTATATCATCTATTTTAGTTAAGATTGATTTCTATGGTGTTAATCACCTATGTGTCGTAATCATTTATTGTGAATAATTTGGAATTAAAAGGTAATTTACGTTACTGAGTTTTACTTCAAATTGTTGTAGATTATTGTCTCTTGTAGGGCCATAAGTTATTTTGGAGTGATAATACCGATGCTCCTTGCAGTACTACACCAGAACTAACCTACCACAACACTGCAGTATGTATATATCAAAGTAAAAAGTTACTTTTAAAAGTTGATAATGAGTAATCATAAAATTAGTTTGTCATATTAGTGGGTAAGTAACTTTTTATTTTGTTAAATTTAATATGGAAAACAAACTAAATTATCTTAATTTACCATTTATAAACAAAACCAAGCTTGCTTTCATACAATTATGGACTTGGAATAAGATATATGAGTTTATTAGGATTTTTTCATCAATTTTCATATTCCTAAATGAATCTGGGCTTATAATTTGAGCAGTAACATCTGTGATACTGTAATGATGATGGTGGTATTCAAATTCAAATAATTTATTTTCATAGGCCCCAGGTGGCGCTTGGACACATCAAAATATTACTAACAAAATAATGATATAAAAATAAATTATAAATCAAACTAAATTTTATTAATTACAATGATTTGAATAACCGGGCTTAGATTAATTTTAATCCAACTGTTTAGAATCAGATTAAAATTAAACTAAGTACCAGCTCCGATGGGTATTGCATATGACATTGCTACTGAATCTTACGTCTTCAAAAATACTCCTGGTGATATAGAACTTTGTGCTGTGCAACATAACCAAACTGAAGCTGTAAACATCAAAATTGGTAGTTCACTAAATGGCCTTAGAGTAATTTTAAATTTATTAACAGACATGAACCAGTAGTTAAAGTATTAAAATTATTAGAAAGTAAATATTAATCACATAACACACATTTTCACATACACCTAAAAGCTAGTTCATTACTTCATTTTTGTTTAGCCCACTGCTTTTGCTAGTAAATATTGCAATTGTTATTTTATTTTGTAGCTGAGTTTAATTGCATATAAAAGGCCACTTTCACTAGTTCTTGATGAGTTCCTGGTATTCCATTCTGAAAGAATTAAAAAGTCAATTTTGCATAGAATTTTTTTAAATTACCTGGCGTGTAACTATACTCAACATTATCAGAAACTGGTGAAACTGAGCCTAAATCATTTTATTTTATAAGATTAAATAATATAACAATATTTTGCATAAAGAAAGAAATCTTCTCTAAAACATTAATTAAAACAAAAAGTATTTTCATTTCATTTTTTTGGCTAGCGTTTGGAAATATATTACTTCACAAAGTATAAATTGTTGAGTATTTAAAGTCAAAGTCAAATATTTATTTCATTGAATACATTGATCACTTGAAAACTTCATAATTCTTAATAATATTTAATTTAACATACATTATACTTATACTCATTAAATGATTATTATATTCCTAATTAATTGAACAATATATATATAATATTTGAATTTAAATAATCAAAAATAAAACAAACATTAAATTAGAATAATTACAATTCATATTACTTATTAGGCCCTGGTATGGCATTGTATTGTATTAATGAATAGGTATTCAACACATACAGTGTTAGTCAGCTTAAATATTTACCATAACACATGACGCACCTTTTCTTCCCAGAAGGGTGTGGCAGACGTGTAAAAACCCTCACTTCACCTGTTATTTTCAGTAGTTCTTGAAATTCATATTCTATAATTGACGACCAGATGGTGGAGTGGGTTGTGTACCTGCCTGTGACACTGAGGTAGTGGGTTCGATTCCCACTTTGTGTGCATATGTGGATTTTTCTTAGTCTGTGTGTTTCTTTGTATATTATGTATGTATGCAGTGCATAAAAGAAAAGTATATATGTATTAGTGACCATAATACAAGCTCTGCTTAGTTTGGGACTAGATGGCGTTGTGTGTGAGTTGTGAAATATTTATTTATTATTATTCAAAACATAACAATATATACACTAGTGCAATTTCACCAAGTTAGTTATTATTACAATATTAGTATTAAAATACTCGTAGCCTTATGACAATAAGGTAAAATAGCAGCTTCAGTCAGTTTTTATTTACAATATTATTATCCTTATGACATTATTGTTTATAGAAGGAAATGTCAATATAGGGTTAAAATACTTCACATACATTTTAAAACAAAAATCATTTGCTTTGCATAATATTAAGTTAACTACATATGCTTAGGAATAGACACCTGACCCATTTGCAATTCAACCTATGCATCTAAGCACTTTATACAATGCACAGTTTCTTATATTTATTTTGCTATTTAGTTTTGTGTTTTTACCAATTTAATTTTGCTTATCAATCCTTACTTTAGTTACACATTGTTGAATTTCAACGTTATCTTTATTAAGTGTTGTTGGGTCATTACATATATAATTTATCATTGCACTTTATCTCATTGCGTTATGCATGAATATAATATACATCTCATTTGCATTGGTCGGTTTAAATTTCTTTGCGATGGTTAATAAATGTGTAATGCTTTTGTGTGTTATTGTTTGTTTTCTTTTAATTAAAGATAACATCTCTGCCACAACCTTCTGTCGTAGGCGTGAAGTTATGCTATGTGATTAAACAGAAGTGTGTAGTACATTTTGATACTGAGATTTTGTTGGCAAATATTGTGATAATTAAATTTTAATCAAAGGCCTCACTCAAGTAAGGGAAACTACAGATATAAAAAATCATAAACAGTATGTCCCCAAAGCACTATGATATAATGATTCAGGATTTAGGTGTATCATCCAACTGGCACGCAGTAATGCTGGTACAATTTTGAAGGCAGGTGAAGTGATTCAGCTTCCCCACTTGCACTCGTGCACAATAGCTCATCCAGAAAAATCAATCCGTTAATCTCATTTCATAATAATTGTGAAAGCTAAAATGCAAGTACAGTTTTCCAGTTTGCCAATGCGATTGTTCTTATGCTCCGCGCTGAATGCTTGGCAATGATATCAATACAAGTACCTATTTCAGTTTGACTGTGCCATGTAGCACACCAGGCAACTGTCAAAAAATTAATGTACTTCATTTTCCTATCACATTTATGTGGAAACGTAACCAAATGAGGAACAATAAGGGGATGACATGTAAAAGATACAACAGTCAAGTATTTTGTTCTAGGAATGATGAAAGAAGATGACTGGCAACACTAAGATTGATGAAAGTAAGTACTTGTTATATTAATTATTTATTTATTAATACCCAACAAAGTTGATCATTGCATTTGTGAAGTGCATTCAAAATGGTAAAACAAAATGTTGTTCAATATGGTGTATAGAAGATCCGTAGAAAGTAAGACTGTGAGGATTTCTTAATTGCCCCCATTGTGTTACCAAGTCCCCATCTTCAGTCCTAACATATGAACATAAAAGACGCATCAATTTGATACATCTAGCACGGTGTTCAACACTAAACCACTTCACCATACAAGTTGCAAATTCAATATTTCACAAAATCTAAAGAGTCAATTCTTAATCCTACATTGCTCACATTAATTTCAGTTATGTTCCAAATTATTTACGTTTTGTTTAATTACCTGGCAGTTAAGTAAACTAATAATATATTAATGCTTTGTTTTCAGTAATATAGGCTAGAAAATCTAAATAAAGATGATGTCTGAGGAATCAGACTCAATAAGTACCGTCCCATCTGATGGACATCTTGAAGAAATGTCAGGTTGGTTTTTTTCAATTGTTACCTATACACATATATAATGCAGTTTTGACGTTTGAGACACCTATCAATGGTTGGTAATTTAAATTTAAATTAATATTCAATAAGTATTTATTTTGTGATGTTCAATGTGATTATAGATTTTCATGAAATAAATATATAATTTATGTTGAAACATGAGTCATTTTATTCCAGCTTCAGGCACCGAAGAGGCGCCATCGTCGATGGCGTCGAGCGAGGCGGAGTCGGAGGGCAGCGTAGTGTCGGAAGCGCGGCACGAGGCTGACACGACGGCCGTGCAAAGCGACGTCTCGACCACTGAACCCACTAACAGTCAGCACGAGAGAGCCGTCACCACTATCACCAACGACTGGCGGAATGTTGGAACCAGCGTCACCAGCTTCGTGTCTAGCAGAGGTATATAATATGCTAGCTATTGATTAAAGTTGTCCCCTGCCTTGGTAGTCACAGCTCATAATCATTCACACCAGTGGATTTTGATGCAATAAACAGTGATATGACAGTGGCCCAACATGTTTGTAAGGCATTACCAAACTGCAGTAACCTCTCTTTTGAAGATCTCAAGCTATTGATTTATTTATTGTTCCTTACTTTATATTATGTTTCAACTGTCCAATTATAAAGACTCTTTTGAAATTCATCGACCTACCCTAGACTGCATCATTACTTACCATCAGGTGAGATTGTGATCAAACGCATGCCCTCTTATCCAACATAAAAAAGCCTCAGTAACACCATTTTTGATGCTTAGCCCAGTTGCAAAAATTTACACAATATTACTATAAATTTGTATGGATTTGTAGGTACGATCCTCCCATGGGGCGCTCACAAAGGCCCCATAATGGCTCCACCAGACTCGGACCTTCGTCCCGGCGAGTTCGTAATGAGACTACTCTTCACCGAGTTCACAGTGCAAGCAGAGAGGAAGATGGAAGCTGTTATGGCTGAACCACTGGTAACAATATATTTGTGTAAATCAATAGTAGAAGGATAGGAGAAATCTGAAAGATATAGTGTTGTTGAATGAAGCAATTATATCAAAACGTCAAACACAATTCGGTAAAACAAATGATTCAGTATCGTATTTATTATGATAAAATTGACAATTAAAAATTACTATATCTATTTAAGGGGATTGCATCGATCGAACCCGAAAAATACGCTTGGTAAAGTGCAGATTGTAGACGAATTCTTTCATGCTATTACAATAAAAAAAATATACAAATAAACTAGAGTATATGAAAAAAACTTTGTATTCTTTACTTTTTCTATAAACTTGTCCAAATGTTGGCAAAAAAATTGAGAACATGGGTCTTTTTTAAACTATATATCAAATTGTCTACATAACGGCTGGGTCATTCTGTATCATATTTATACTAAAAGAAAGAAAAAACACTGTTTAACAATTCGTGTTGGCTATTTTCACGTTTTTATTTTTATATTTTGTAATAATCAAATATAACCCGAATCTTTGCAAAGTTCCCCACCAAGCACCCCCGCTATGCCCGTGGCGCTTACTCGGGATTTGTCTTGTCAGTGTCTTGACGACACCTACGACGAGAGGATGTACGTGCGTTTTTTTTTTCAAATAATATTTTGAATTCATTATTCTTGAATGAACTCATAGTCTTAATGGAAGGCAATTATTCTTTTTATTTAGTATAAATTGTAGTTAAGTTTGTAAGCGTAATAAAACCCAGTTTTATTAAAGTTTTATTTTTTAAATAATCATAGACTATATGGTTGAAATATTATATTGGTTAAACGATAGCAGTCAGAATTATAATATCGATATTTTTTACGGTTGAAAATATTAGTTAATATTTTTTGTCAGGTTTGAGATTCGGTTTATTGTTGATGTTAATGACGTTTAATATTTTGTTCTATCGTTGCATTAGTTTGATGCTAGGTTAAATTCAATGAACTTTCCTTCATACTTTAACAGACTTAGGACTGTCTAGTATAGTATAATATAGGAAAGGAGAATAGCTAGGCCTAGGCGTATTTAAAAGTTCATTGTTTTTAAGTACATTCTAATTTAAATTTTTCGTTATTTGCATTTAAATTCCGTAATCGTCAATACAAATAAATAAAATTGAAGTGTCTGTTTTTAATGTCAAAATATCAATGTTTTTTTTAGCAGACATAGTTATTTGCCTAAAATATAGATTTTAAATTTTTGTCTGTCTGTTTGTATCGGCTAATGTTCTAAACGGCTGAACCGATTTTGATAAAATTTTAGATGCAGGTACCTGACTACAAGGCGCGTAACATAGGCTACTTTTTATCGATGTACCTACCACGCCTCAACAAAATAAACAAACAATTAACATCATCAAAGTCTAATTAAACTCGTCACCAAAATCAACATAATTCACAACAAACAAAGTAGCACGTAATCAAAATATCCTCAAAAAAAAAAAAAACAAAAAACCAAAAATTTAAACAATGACAATAAAAATAAATTACCTAATCAAACAAATAAAATACTTGCCGCACACACCTCTTGTCCTGCAAGAGAAGGAAGTTCGAGGTTTTGAACCAAAAAAAAAAAAGTAGCACAAATAAATTAATCAAACAAATAAAATACTTGCCGCACACACCTCTTGTCCTGCAAGAGAAGGAAGTTCGAGGTTTTGAATCAAAAAAAAAAAAATAAGCACTACAAATTACGAATAGTAACTGATTATAATATGATATTACTTTCTTTTAGTTGAAAATATCACTTACAGCAATTGAATCTTTATATCAATAAAGCTAGAGCACATAATCGCATAAAATCAAAACTATTCTAGCCGATGAGTAGCCGGCCGCGCGCATGCGCGGCTTGGCAGTTCGTTCGGCGTTCGGTCGGGCCCGCCGCTCCACGTACGAAAATGATCTTTATAGTTTAGGAGTTTAAGTTTAAATTTCAATTGAGATAACTTGCGAATTTGGCGGGAAGAGGTCATCAAAGTTTCAAATCATGTTGAATTTGATTTCAAATATATTTTAGATTATTAATTTGGTTTATTGAATATTTTTGGTTCATACCTTCAGCATGTATTTTGTAGTAGCAACCGCAATCAAATAGGCAGATTTTGAAAACTGGTTTCTCCTGACTAATTCTATTATTGAGAACCGTTGGGCGCTAACCTGGTCATCATCAGACCTTCAGCATGTATTCTGTAGTACCAACCGTGATCAATTAGGCAGATTTTGAAAACTGGTCTCTCCTGACTATTTCCAATATTGAGAACCGTTGGGCGCTGACCTGGTCATCATAGACCTTCAGCAGGTATAGCTAGAAGTCAACGTATTCATATCAAACAAAAGAAATAGGTACGTAATGTATATGTGGGCACAAATAAATTACTTTTTACATTTGAAAAAGTACTTACTGCCTCCCTGAGACCGAATGAATTAGGCAAATACTATACAGTATTGCGTCGCATCTGTAATCTTGTACAATCATCAGTAAATTTTGTTATAGTATGATTCTTTGTAACTAGATGGCGCTTAATTTTTAAACACTGTTACAACAGCCAGATCTTCAAGGTCATCGAGCAATGTGATGCCCTTAAACTTTACTTGGTGAATGAAAGACATAATTTTTGACATAGTTTTCTGTATTAAAAATGTAAGAGCATTTTATTTTTTACCATAAAGATCCCTATTGAAAACGGTTGTTAGCATAAATTATCTACACAAGTTTAACAATCACTAAACTAAACAATAAATGTGTTTCACAGGAAAAGCCACTCGCCAAGACACTGCAACGTGGTGAAGATCCACAACTGGATCAGATTCTGCAAGCATTTGGTACAGTAGCCGAGCACTGCCTACCTTCTTTACTGAGGGCCTTGTTTGGGTGGCTCGAACGACAGATGGCTGACTCGCCGCAACTCAGCGAACAAGCTAAGAAGCCTCAGCAAGATCTCAGGAACAAAAGGTGAAGAGGTCATAGTCAAACACTGATAATGAATATTATATTGTAGAACCAACAGGACACAAGTTTTTTACTAAGAAACAGTTAAAAAAATTATGGGACGAGTCGCCTCTTGCTAGGAACCTAAATGTTTTAACTGTATGTTACGTCATGTTGTGACATCACATTCATCCATTTTTTTTCATCTTAAGTAGGATACAAGAATAGACTGTTGTTGGTTCGTTAAAGCGACTGCCCGGTGTGCAAAAGTTAGCAGGTCCATATCCTGCCGGTTCCATATTTTTTTCAACTAGTATAATTTGCTAAGCATAGCTAAATGCTATCAAAATAATGTAGTAGAATTTGACACAAGTTATTCGTTATTGAACACACTTGAAAATATCATAAATTAATGTTGCAGCATAATCTACATAGTGTCAGGCAGCGGAGCCGGTACGGAAACAGTAGAACGTAGCTGTGAGGAGCTCCAGGCAGAGAGACGAGACCTAGCCGTAGAGTTTCTCTTCTGCCTGGCTCTCATTGAGGTGCTTAAACAACTGCCCTTCCATCCAGGACATGAGGACCTAGTGCAGTATATTGAGAATGTTGCCTTCAAGCGATTTAATTATAAAGAAGGGTAAGTCGGATAGTATATTTTTCTTAATAATCAGCCTTGGTGGCCAATATCGAGGCCATGGCGGCAAATATCTTGATCTAGTGTCGAAGAAAAGACAGGTGCACTATTTATACCCTCGCTCTCATAGCCGAGAACAGGACGAATATACCAGAGATAATATATTGATTAAAATACAATAACTATTTGTTGTTAGTAGTAATAAGGCTTGAAATTCTTGGGTGGCTGGGTTTTGCAGCAGTTGTTGCTAAATTATGTGATTAATTTAACTGTTTTAGGTTGCAATCCAACCCAAACGCCGCCAATGTCCATCTGATAGCAGATCTGTACGCGGAAGTGATCGCGGTACTGGCGCAGTCGCGATTCGCTTCTGTCAAAAAACGATTCACAGCTGATCTCAAGGTTTGTATTTACCGTTTCACAAGATTATATTTACTAACAGAATTATTAACGTGATTAAAAAAAAAAGCATTATGTTAGTGTCCTTTTGGTGATGTTAAAGTAACTAATATCGTGGTTATAGCACGCAAAAATTATTTGAGCGCCCAATTTATTTACTTTTAGTTTGGTCGACTTATTTGTAAGGGCCGGATTCTGAGGTTCCGAATAGTTCTTATCCGACCCGTAAAATATAACCTGACCGAATTTAAAAGTCACTTGAATTTATAAGTGTGATATGCTTATGGCGCCAATAAGGTTTATCTAACACCTGTGAAATTGAGGCTTAGTCTATTTAAAGGTTAATAAAATATTGGTTGCTTGACTTATTTGTTGCTCTTTTATACGCTTGCGCATTTTTAACGTAACTTATCCATAACCAAAGCTTGTTTATTATTACAGGAGTTAAAAGCACGCGAGCCATCACCTCACACAACACAAAGCATAATCTCATTGCTGATGGGCATGAAGTTCTTCCGAGTGAAGATGGTGCCCATCGAGGAGTTCGAGGCGTCGTTCCAGTTCCTGCAGGAGTGCGCGCAGTACTTCCTCGAGGTTAAGGACAAGGATATCAGGCATGCGCTCGCCGGCCTCTTCGTGGAGATACTCGTGCCCGTTGCTGCGGTAAGGATAAGTTTATTTCCCATTATATAAACCTGAAACCCCACGAGGTGTCACCTTAAACAACATAAAGTACTGCTGCCGTTATTTCCCCGTCCCCATTAACAGACTAATAGCTCTTGTACCATTGAGCTTGGAAATGCATATAGAGTATGCATACAGAGAACGCACGCGTCGCTACGGCTTAAGGCATGTATGAGAGAGATAGACATGGGAAAATTTCACTTGAAAGCGAAACAAAAAATATTTAAGGCCTGTTGCTCTATATATTATTAAATTCTTTTTGCTCTTACTTCGCTACCTTGTAGACACGCCAAAAAACCGCGAACAGGTACACTAGGAACAGGAACCAAGTTTGATGCATAATAATCTGTGCTTTACTGTGATTTGATATAAACTGAACAAAAACAGCAGTATGACACTGGGAGCTTTTCAGACAAAGACTAAAAACAATACATAGGAAATTGTCATATGCCATGAAAATTAACAACTGAGGCTAAAACAATGTTTCTTTGTATAGGCTATCTTTTGTAATAACTATAAGTTTTAGACATTGCCTACCAAGACATGATTTCCTTTTTTATTAGGCAAAACAATCAGATGAAATAAATAATAGTAAATTAATACTTTTTATTCTCATTCAAACATGTTTAATTGTTTTTCAGACGGTTAAGAACGAAGTGAACGTGCCTTGCCTGAAGAACTTCGTGGAGATGTTGTACAGCCACACGTTAGACGCGAGCACCAAGTCCAAGCATCGCCTGGCGTTGTTCCCGCTCGTCACGTGCCTGCTGTGTGTCTCGCAGAAGCAGTTCTTCCTGGCGAACTGGCACTGCTTCCTGGCCATGTGCCTGTCGCATCTAAAGAACAGAGACCCCAAGATGTGCAGAGTAGCTTTAGGTAGCTATTGAGTTTTATATTCAAGCAGTAATAATATTACCGCAAGCCATAATGTTTCGAGTAGTTTATGTCTGCAAAACAAAACAAGCAATTTCCTCTATCAATCTTTCGAGCCTTTCCCCATTCTGAATATCAGTATTTTACGTTGAGCGATTGCCATCAGAACTCCCAGTACGAGGTAATACGATACTCTTTGTTAGAGACTAGTTGTCAGACTTTCTGGCCTTTGACTACCCGTAACGACATAGATGTTCAAATGGCAACCGAGACCGAGGCTTAACGTGCTCTCCGAGGCACGTTTTGTTAAAGATGGTCACCCATCCACGGCCAACCGCGGTTAGCGTTGCTTAACCTACAAGATGCATCGATCTGCATTGCATGTAAGCTTTGCACTTTCCCCACTCCTTTATTCTTCCTAAAGTATATACTTATAGTCTAATCGTTTCTGTCTAATTAAAATTCTATGTTTTAGAACAGTAACCAAAACAAAACGTTTGTTTTCAGAATCCCTGTACCGTCTTCTATGGGTGTACATGATACGAATTAAATGCGAGAGCAACTCCGCCACGCAGTCTCGATTGCAAAGTATCGTCAACTCTCTATTCCCCAAGGGATCCAAAGGAGTAGTTCCTAGAGATATGCCCCTTAACATATTCGTGAAGATAATACAGTTCATCGCCCAAGAAAGGCTAGATTTCGCTATGAGGGAGATTGTATTCGACCTTCTCATGGTAGGGAGGCCTATCAAGATCATTCTGACCCCAGAAAGGATGTCAATCGGCCTCCGAGCGTTCTTAGTAGTTGCTGATAGCTTGCAACAGAAAGAGGGAGAGCCGCCTATGCCCAGGACATCAGGTACCCTTCCTTCAGGCAATACGCTGAGAGTTAAGAAGACTTTCCTGAATAAAATGTTGACGGATGAAACTGCGAGGTCGATTGGAATGAGCGCTTACTTCCCGTTCGTCAGGCGAGTCCTTGTGGAGATCCTAAGGGCGTTGGATGCTCATTACGGCCGACCCTTGATGCTGACGAATACACAGAATGTGACGAAGGAACAGGAGATAAATACTGGTGAAAGGAAGCCCAGAATTGATCTGTTCCGGACGTGTGTTGCTGCCATACCTAGGTAATTTATCTTTTGTATTTTTGTTTTGAGAAGTATTGTGGTAAAAACTAAAGTTTCAGTTGCCATGGCTGATTCGTATGCACTTAACGGTCGTTTTTAATAATCTCTCTTCTGGGGCTCTTTTTACTTAAGATAAATTTCTGAAAATTTTTTTTCATTTTTTTAAATATCTATTTTGTTAGTAATGCCGCAGATTCGGACAGAAAATGGCCGTAAATCAATATTGCGATCTCGAGATGGGATAGAAACTAGGAAAATGATAGTCTATTAAGAATTTGACGTGTTGCAGGCTGATCCCCGAAGGAATGGGCTCGGGCGAGCTAGTAGACCTGCTGTGTCGTCTGACAATGCACATGGACGAAGAGCTGCGCGGTCTATCCTTCCAGAGCCTGCAGACGCTGATAGTGGACTTTCCAGAGTGGAGGCAGGACGTACTCGCAGGGTTCACGCAGTTTTTGGCTAAGGAAGTACAGGTAATTCATAATTTAGGCAAATGTATTGTTACCCTGGAGAGCATCGGGGTTGGTCTTTCCACAGCCGGCAAACACTGATAATATACCCGAGTGGTGGACAGAACGTGCTGTCAGGGTTGACGCAATTCTTGGCTAAGGAAGTACAGCCAATACAATTCATATTTATAATCCTAGATCAGAAATTAGATTGAAAGATTTTTTTTATTCCAACAATTAATGTGAAATGCTGTAAAGTAAGGTGGGAATAAAGTTGGAGCAAAAAATATAAAGTACAATTTCTGCTAGCAGACAAAATAAAATAATAAACTCATTTAAAATAGATATCAATTTAGAAAGTTAAATATATAAATAATGGTGTTTATTTCAGGACACATCTCCTCAGCTAGTAGAGAACGGTCTTCGCATGCTGCTGCAGCTGCTAACTAGCTGGAAGAATGGGGAGCCCGTGGCCAGTATCGCACCCGTCAAGCAAGAGCCGCTGGCGTCCGTGATACGAGGAGCCGAAGCCCTAGGGCTTGTCATGCTGTGCCAGTGCAAGGCGTATCCCAGGCGATTGGCCGTGCATGTGCTTAGGTAATTTTTATTTCTTTAATATGTCATTTAGATGCCATTCGAAATGGATGAAATATTTATTTGTCTGATAACGTAACCTGCTTAAAGGCTATAGCTAAAATTTTAGGCGTGTGTTAAGTTGGCAATTTAAATGTCACTGGCTCTGATTGACCATACCTAAGCCCAGTGCCTGTTGATTGCTTGATTTCAAGCAGCACAGCTGTCTGCAGATAACTTAACTCCGGCTCTGAAATTGAACGCCAAGTAGTGCGTGCTGTATGATACCAGGCTCTAAACACTTAATATTAAAGCACACTTTTCTAAATCTATAGGGAAGCAAAATACCTGCTAGAGAGGCTACAGCTAACGCAAGATGAGCCAGCGTTGATCGACGCGGCGGACGCGCACGTCGCGTACTTTGCTGAGAAGTGCTTACCATTGCTGCCCCCGGCCGAGAAGCAAGCCATCCTCGCCGCTGGCCAGCCTGACCTCGTGTGGATCGCAGAAAGAAGCCACGCCGTGTGGACTGCGGGTGAGTTACCATGGAGGTTACAATGATTCTGGTTTACTTATAGAGGTTGGCCGACATTGACCAAGGAGGCAAGGATTCGGAGTGGTGATGCTGTTAGGTAAACAATACGCAATCTTCTAAGTCATGGTAAAGACTTATTACAAAAGTGTATAATTAAGTGAGTAACTTACATATACATGCTAGCTTACAATACAATATACAAATAGTTAACTTACCTATGTCTTCACTATGACGTAGAAGTATGCACCCTGTATGCCTAATTGCTTTGTGCTCTGTACCTAGGCTGGCTTACAACATTAATTGTAGGCATTGCATTGTAACAATTAAAAACAGTTAATTTCTCGTTTATAATATGAGTTATTTGGAATATTGACATTTGTAATGTTTGTTTGAAGGCATTCAACACGATGAAACTTCGTCGAAGAATAGTTGGAGTGGCAGCTCTTCCAATGGAGCGGACCCTTGGGAGGTAAGGCTCACACATATAATAATGTACTATTAGACTAAAGGGCTGTTTAAGAGATGTCGGATAAATCTCATCAGACCCATAATATATAAACCGAATTGAAAATAAATATTTCACAACTCACATACAACGCCATCTAGTCCCAAACTAAGGAGAGCTTGTACTATGGGTACTAGAATAACTGATACTAATACATGTATACTTTTCTTTTGTAAATACATACATATTTTACATAGAAACACCCAGACTAAGACAAACCCCCATGTTCATGCACACAAAGATTTGTCTTAAGTGGGAATCGAACCCACGACCTCGGCGTCGCAGGCAGGTACACTACCCACTCCGCCATCCTGTCGTCAAAGTGACACAAGCTACATTTGGGCAACGCAGCTGTCACTTTCAATAATGTATTGGCAGACAAATAAGTTTCATCTAACACCTATGACATTGAGGTTAAATAATATATTGACAAACATTTAGATTATAGGCTGTCCAGAAAGAGTTGAAATTAATAGGGGCGCTAGAGTGCTGTTCTACTGTTCGTATGGCAACCCATATAGTTCACTTCCCAGGACTTGATACTTAGCTGTATAATATAAAAAAAAAATTATTCTATTATTACCCATTATATCGAAAGCTGTAGCTAAGCGTTAAACGTCGGTTTAACACGATGAAATCGGCACTAAGTAATAGTAAAAATAATGTAATTAATTTGTACAGCCAGCAGTCATAAATTAGGTTCCGTTTCCAGACTATTTTTCCAAGCTGATTTGTGGTTTTACTGTCCTCTGTTTTTATCAATAACCAGAAAATAAAAGAAAAATATATTTGAAAAATATTTTATTTTAAGTATTTGAATAAATCTTTTCTTTCTATACATATTATTAAACTGCCTCGTTGGTCTAGTGGTTAGCGTTAAAAAAAATTAACTTTTTGTCTAATAGCACAAAAATCAAAGTAATCTAACACTTTCTTCGGACGACCTTTTCGGTTTTTTCCTGGTGTAAGAAATACGCCTCTATTTTGTGCTCCTCCTCGTGCAATTCTTCGAATAGTACTTACTGATTTACCTGAATTAAGTAAAAATCATAGATATAGCAGAAAAGATAAAGCAGTCCGAGCCATTTCGGAGTGAGGGTAGGGTTGAACCCCTAAACACCTCCCCTGGCTACGCCCATGCGTGATATTATTTTATGTTATTTACTTAAACTATACTCAAGTATCAACATTAACCTAGTCGCGCTATACCGCAACACTGAGTACAACGAACGTCAACTAAACCAATATGCTAGTTTTAATTATTGAATGATCCGCTTATTTTAGCAACAAATTCAAAACAGTTTTGGTTTTATCCATTACCTATACTTGATTTGACTAAAAACAACATGTTAAACTCTCACATACCGGTCATATCAGCGGTTCTTTGATAAACATTGCCGATATCCGAAAGAATTTTTTTTGCCTCATATTCCATTAAACATCTTTTATATACATTGTAAATTATTTCTCTGCCAGACCTCCGGATAGTTTTATTAATTGTTTATTACTTTTTTCCTGTTTTAATTGCCGTTTTATACTCTTATAAATAAAATTTACCAGCGCGTAAACTCTGTTTACATTATTTATTGACATCTGTCATTATTTTGACAATGTTGCTAACAGACAAAAAAATTAGTTCCAAATCTACTCTTTCTTGACAGCCTATAAATCAGAAATCAGTTGTCTAGCAGATGATGATTGTATCGAATACAACTACTTTGCGATTCGCGACAGTCCTGCGATGTCTGCTTCTACTCATTACACTGCTTCTGTTACACCGACGTGACTAAAACGCGCGTATAAGTTATAGATACGCCGGATTCCACAAGCTTGACCAGAGCTTTACTTGGCGACATAATATTAAAAGAAAACTAACAAATAATAAAAATGTTTGAATTGCAGGTGGTACTATTTGGTCTGTTGGAGCGCAGTCGAGTGCCCGCCCGCTGTCCGTCCACCATACTGCAAGCGTGGCCCATCTTACACGCCAGGATACATGCGCTCTTCACTATTATAGAACCTGCGTAAGTATTCTAAAATATATACACGCTTGAGACAACGGCTATATCGACACATTGTACAGTTAACATAACATGACATAACATCACGCCGATATTACCCAGAAGGGTGTGGCACAGGTGTACAACACCCACACTTCACCTGTTACGTTTAGGTCCCATGGGATAGAGGGTGAGCCTATCGCCATTCACCTGGCACAATTTTAACTCCGTGCTGCTATTGTGAATTTCCTAGCGGAAGGTTCACAAATAACACTTTGCCCGTCCCGGGCATCGCAGCCGAGACCTCACGGTGAGAGGCGGATACGCTAACCACCAGACCATAAAGACAGTCACTAGACCATGGAGGCAGTAACAGTTTAGGTTGGCAATGGTTATTACGGGCGTACCTCTGATTTTTTTTTATTATTGTGGTGTATAATATAGGCCTCACATCACACCTGATGATAAGTGATGATGCAGTCTACGATGGAGCCCATTTGCCTAAGAGATACCGAAACTGTTGCTTTTACAATAAGAATAAATAATAATAGCAGCCCTGTATCTAATACATGTCCCACTGCTGAGCTCGGGCCTCTTCTCATGATGAGAAGGGTTAGGCCATAGTCCACCACGCAGGCCAAGTGCGGATTGGTAGTTGTTGCTTTTAATAGACACAAATCGCATGTAGAAACTGAGCGAAGCAGGGTGTTCCACACCATAGCAGTTCATATAAGAAATGTGGAAGAAAGCGTTGTGCATATTGATGGCATATCTACCATGAATCGGTGCCGGAGAGCTGTTAATTGAGCAGTCCAATAGTGAAATGGGGACAGAGAGAAGGGGCTGTGTAGTTCCTCGGCACACTCACCGAAACCACTACATGGTATAAAAAAAAGTCTGTCTGTGTGTTTGTCCGTCCCTATGTATACTTAAAACTTTTAAACTACTGATTTTGATCCAGGTTTTTTAAATATATATATTATGATTCATAACGAAGGATTTTATGTATAAAACGTGCATATCATACTACTACATAGTACCCGGAGCGATGCCAAGGCGGGTTGCTAGTGAATCCTTAAATACCAATAGGCTGGCAACCTTATGATGATGCTTTAGACGAAGATGATTATTGGCCCTCCTCTCGACTGATTCGTGCTCCTCGAGCTGGTTTTTTTACTATTCGTATATTTAGTATTTGTCAGTATCCCTGACAGCACAATAAGCAGTCGTTTATAAGTTGAATTCTTCTATGACTTCTGGCTTTCTGTCCCTGACAGTTGTTAGGCTACAAAGCAGCTAGCATAGCTAGGTATTGATGTCAGTATGTGAAAGTGTAATTGTAACTCAAGCACACCCAGTCCCAGAACAAATATTTGCGAATCACACAAAGATTTGTCACATGTGTGGATGGAACCCACGACACCAGTGCAGTGGAGAGAGGCGAGGCGACTGCTTAAAGCATTACACCACACTTGCAGACAATAATAATAATAGAAACATGTGTAAAATATTTCAGGCCTGTGAATGACAACCGAGCTTCGCTCCTTTCCCGTGGCCCGGCGTTACCGAGGAAACCTGAAAAGGAGAGAGACGGATACATGCAAGTAAGTATACTTTATAAATACAGTCCATTCTAATTTACGGCTACCTTAGACTCCGCGTCTTCACACACCACGTTTTGCCTTCGACTTTGACCACGTGGAATTCGTTGTATTAAGTAGCAGGTGCTCCCGCGCTTTGACCCGCGTTCAACCTTACTGCTTGGCTCACGTGAAGTTTACCGTAATGTTAAATATCTAGAGACCTTAATTGAGAGTTAGGCTTTCAAACACAAAAGAATTATCAAAATTCGACCAGTAATTTTTAAGATTAACGCCATCGAACAAACAAATTAACAAACAATTTTTTTAAAAACGGTATTTTTCTCAAAGGTTTCGTGCAAACAAGTATGCCAATTTCCACTTCAATTTTATTATTTGTATTGACTAACTTTGTCCGCAGCGCCGCCCGCGTCGTGACTTGATAAATAGTAGCCTATATGTTAATACAGACCATAAACAACAAATAACTATAAGAAGTAGAGTATAACTAAAAACGTTACAAACTAAACTCAGTGTGTGTGAAATGTATGTTTGTAAAAACCCCCGCGACACTGGAGTTATTCCTAGTGCAGGCGTCGTTTTGATAAAAGAAAAAAGAAACTTTCGTTTGACAGTGACTATAAATAATTCCAGGTGTGGAAATACTACATGACTATGGCGTATCTGGTGGTCCCGGCGGTGCCCAGCCCGGTCATCCGCTGTGCTAGCCCCGACCTCAGTCTCAGGTGAGCAAATAGACATACAACGATCCAAAACTATTGTAGAAGAATACCTATTGTAATAGGTACAATGCAGCTCTCTTGGCACGGCATGTTCGTTGCGACAGCTCGATACGAAATTGACGTAGGTTTAGATAAAGGATGCTGGCGTTTCTGTACTGGTAGAGTCGACGCAGTCCAGGTTGTCCTCCTCTAGTGAAAATGGACATGAAATTAGGTCATTATTGTGTGACAGATACTTCTTATTCCGCTAGCAAAACATGATGGCGCGGTGTCTCACTACGTCGCTTTCGCAGACAAATGTCAAGACTACAAAGCCGTGCTAGGAGGGCAGAGAACATTACAGCAAAGAATATTGCTGTAATGGTTTTCTGCATGTATGTAATATTTTAAATTAATCCGTAGCAAAATTGGCTTGATATGTACAAGTTATTTTCTGTCTCGTATAATTGGCATTCGATTGTATCTATCTATATTTATTGTTGAATTCATAAAATAATTTAAGTTTGCTGTTGTCCAAATTATTTTCACAAGCTATGAATGTTGGTTAGTTATGCTGGTTGATGGTTAAATAATGTATTATTCAAGTCTTCAGTCTGTGGAAAATAAACTTTTTGACTTGAAATGTACCGTATGTTTCAATAAAATTAACTTTAAATTGATGATTTCTCTCTATTATGAAGAAAAATATATACGATGAAACATTTTATTTGTTGTTATTATATTATCATTGCAACGGCAATCAAAAGTGTATATCATGTAATTTCGTTTTGCTTCATAATACAGTAAAAGTGTACAAAAAATTGTCAAATCATCACATATCTTTTCCTTATTTGAGCAGTAAAAAAGAGGTACACTGATTTAACCAACCTGGCCGGCAATATAATGTAAAGTAATACTCTCCGTCCGTCCGCCGGCACAACTAAACGATATTTATATGGAACTTACATATCGCCGTCTTACTACAAAATAGTAGATTCATTGTCGAGAGAAATGTCTCGTGACAAGCGCTTTCTTTTATTACGATATTTTTCTCGTAAACGCATGCATTCAATATATACAGTATATACTGAACACCTCTATGAACAACGTATTCCTTGATATGAATTAATGGTCGAAGTCATGTGTATTTAATGTTAATAGTTCCACCAAAACCTTCTTTAACAAATAAAGTACACTGATTTCGACATATAACTTATTGTATCTATTCAATACTCACATACCACTAGATAA
Organism: Hypena proboscidalis; assembly: GCA_905147285.1. NCBI lineage: Eukaryota > Metazoa > Arthropoda > Insecta > Lepidoptera > Erebidae > Hypena > Hypena proboscidalis. Next base: position 32,577,141 of record LR990126.1, read on the forward strand.
ATACACGATGAACCTTCCCTGTAATTTGAAGACATATCCTAGTTTTTTTCTAGCATTCAATATGCACATATTCAGTATCTTTACTATTAGTATTGTACTATTTTCCTCAATCTAAACATTTGTTTAACCTTAAAAAGAAATAAGAAGAAATGTGAGATAATTGTACGAATTGTAATAGTGGTTAAAAGGTGGTCAAAGTCAAATAATGTAGATAGCCATGTCCAGCTGGGCGTTGGTGCTAGACGGCAGGGGACATGTGTGAACGCTCGGAGGCCTGGCAATCATGGCGGTATGGTCTGTCCGATAGCACTGAGCCGGAGGGGTGGGGCGTGACCGCGCTCTCCTCGTCCAGCGAGAGCCTCAACGCGCCCGGCGGATTCTTCACGCTGCCCTTGAGCTATGCGCGCGCGCACAGGCACCACAAACGAACGAGGTGGCCATTCTCGCTCGCTATGTGCACGTCGCATTCGATTCATTACATCGCATTGTGTCGGTTCCATCTCACGCTTCTGTAAATCCGCTGCCATGCGACATCTTGTTCATACATTCCTATCATCATCTCTCTATCTCGAAGCTGTGATTATTTAGATTAGGCTTGTTACAAAACATCCGATGGAATCGACACAAGCCGGGTATAGCGGCACGGCGGGCTGGGTCGAGCGCACTGTAGGTGTGGCGGCCCGCCGCGGCTGCCATCGCTCACGTCACCCATAGGTTGAGTGCACAGCTAGAGCATTCATACGACGTCGACACGAGTTGTGACGAGTCCATGTCCATACGAGCTGTGCTTGTGTCGATAATACGCGATTACACAACGTCTCACACTTCACCATACATACGTATATAACATATAGACTTATTTTCATGTTTGGTTTAAGTTTTTATGGACATCTAAGCAATAGTGGTTGGCATTGGTAGTACTAGAGTAGCGCTATAGGTTTTGAGTGCCTAGACTAAACTACGCTCGTAGTTTCTAAGAGCAAGTTAGGATTGCGAGTGCCGTGTTGTCTGCCATCAATCTTTAACAAAATAAAGGTTTATTATACAACTTATTTGTTTTACAGCTCTTTGATTCAATCTGACGAATAACTTCCTAGTAGTGATGAGTAAATAGGTTGGGTTAACAACATATTTGTCACTTAAAACTGCTTGTAAAGCAGGAATCGAATGTATAAAATACAGAAATACTGTGGTATTTTATAAACATTATTTCCAGTTTTCGACCTAAAGATATATTAGAATTTTAGTGTTTTCATTGCTGCGCATGGGATAATGGTAGGAATTCTTTAATTTTATTTGAATTAACGAGGGTTTCGATGGGACTCAGCGGACATTAGCATCAGACTGCTCGACATATCAGTCAAGCGTGTATAAAATATTATGAAGGATTGACGTACAATGGTACGGAGGGACGGACATATACGATTATGCTTTTAAGGCGTGGTGCCCATCTATATAGATTAGGAGTCCCAGTTTACCATATTTTCGTTGTTTAATAAAATTCTCCCATATTGTAATGAGTACCCAAGTTATATTAATTCAACTTTTAATGCACTCCGCTTTAATTAAATGGTGAACGTGACACTCAGCTAGTTGGCGCCTCTTAGTCTACGCGTGACGTGTCAAATCACATCTTCAGACATATTCCGTCAGATGTGTTCCGTGACATTGTATGGATTGTACAAGTACATAATAATCTTATGTTGTGTTTTACCCTCAGTGCGCTCTTTCTATCAGCCTGTCCAGAGACGCTGTTTGGGTAATGTCTCTATGTCTGTACATGTTCTAATGTTCTGTCCTGTTTACTGCTCGTTCGAGGCTAGCCAGCGTTTTTCGCCGGCTTCTATTTTTTTTGCGAATTATGTAGCGAACGGGCGTACACTTGCAAGCCGTTACAGTGACCGTTGCATCTGCTGTAATAAAAAAAAAGTGTGTACGTAGTGAGCCAATCGCTAACCGCTTGCAGCCGGTTAACAAACCTGTACACTCAATTTATTGATTACAGAAAATGTGACGGTCACGGCTATGGCTTTAGTGTGAGCTCAGGTGATCAATCGAAATTAAATACAAAAGCAAAGTTCATATTCATCAACCCCAACTCTTTGCCTGTTGTTTGGAATAACATAGAGTAAGGACCCCATGCGATAACGCTGTGGTGTTACGCTACCCCATGCTATAGTAACAAATATGTTTACATACAAACATATACAGAAAGCTATCATGAGAAACCATGAGGCTAAATAAAAGAGCTAATTGTATGTCATACAGCTTAAGTATTATGTAAAAAGTGAGAATAATTAATAAAACACAAAACGCATCGAGTAATTGGTCCTAATCACGACCTGCAATGAAATACATATTCATAATGAGATAATATTGATTATTTATATGATTATGTAGGCCTAGACTGTTGTTGCTACATACGTAAAGTTTGATGAGGAAGGTCTTATGACTGTAATGGGTGGCTAGATGTCAAATTATTCATCATTAAATGCGCTAATCGTTAATCCTTGTACTATGTAACTTTTGACTACTATGTGTACAAATTTACGCGTACAATGCACTATACGTTGCTGGGTTATCAAAGCGTAGTGACAAGTCGAGAGTTCGTAATCAAGCAATGCATAGTGCACTGTTTGGAAAAACAGTGTACAAAATATCAAGTTTGGGCTAGAGGTCTGGAGATAAGTTAAAGTTTGTTCAAAACTTGTACTAAGTGCCAGGAAGTTATTTCATCGGCTAATTTCATACAATGTGACGTGTCTAACCGGTGATCTACATTACATTCTATGTACTAACAGACCAATAGTAAAAAATAATAATAAAAAACAGTGTTATGTAAAACTATCTTACATTACATTATGAAGTCAAATTCAAATTCAAATTCAAATTCAAATCATTTATTTTCATAGGCCCCAGGAGGCGCTTGAACACGTCAAAACATTACAAAAAATGATATAAAAGTAAATAATAAATAATACTAAATTATACTAATTACAATGATTTGAATAACCGGGGCTCAGATTAATTTTAATCAAACTGTTTAGAATCGAATTAAAATCAATCTAAGTACCAGCTCCGATGGGTGAGTGGGTGGTCAAATGCATATATTGCCTGAACTAGGTAGGATACCTGTGTTTTAGGAGACAGTGCAGATAATTTAAATCTAAAACATTCAATCAAACTTTGAGGTATTTTAAAAGATGATTTGCTATTCTAAATTTCAGTGTTATTTAATTAATATGTAATGTAAAATATACATAAATTAACTTTTAACATATTATCATGTTAAAGTTAATATATTACGAAGAGCTACCGAATCAAATGTAACAGCTTTAAACAAACCGTTTGTCGAATAGGTCATGAATCTATTAGTCTGATAGTACATAGTGTACTTGTCTGTAACGTCCGCAGTGCTTGGATATATTTTTGGTAATATTTATGTGTTAACGCTTTGTCATTCGTTGTTTCGGTGTTATATATGCGCTTGTTATAGTTTTAGTCGTAGTGCGTAAGACTTTTTAATTTTTTATTGCTGATTCTATGATTTAAGTGTACTTTCTTCGATTCTCTATTAAAAAGTGAAAGTTTTACGTTAAAATGTGTGCTATTTAAACCAGAATCATATATTTTTTTATGATATAACACGAGCGAAGGAATGCACTAAACATATGTGACCCATGACAGCTCGTCGCCGGATTCGCTCAGCGAGCGCAGTGGTGGGGAGGCGCGCAGTGCGCAGGCGTCGCCCGGCTCGCTGCACAAGCTGGCCGTGCCGCTGGCGCGCTGCGAGGTGCCCGAGGTACGCGACGCGGCTGTTTCCGCCTGTGGCAATATCAACCCCGATGCACTTAAGTAAGTCATATCATTTTTATTAACACCTAACATGAATAGTGACCACTACCAGCGCCCTACCATTCTCCGAACCTCACCACGAGGTTTTGGGTTCGAGTCCCGGGTCGGTTAAGAGTTATTTGTTATTTTTCCTGTCAGGATGTTGCCAATAGCACTACGGAGGTGGATTATGTCCGGTGGATGGCGATAGGCTCACCACCTATCACATTTAGCCTAAACATAACTAGTGAAATATGGGTAATATATACCTCTGCCACACCCTTCTAGGTAATAAAAAACAATCGTATAAGCATAATTATGGCAATCTATATGCTTATACGATTGTTTTTTATATTTTAACTCGTAAGGACAAATCAAGTTGATTTGCTATGCGTGATTAAAAATGGTATGTTTTTGCAGAGATCTGATGGAGGAATTGCTAGCATTACTCCGCGAGGCCGTGGACCGCAAGCAAGAGAACATGCGACGCAGGCGACGCCGCGACGCGCTGCGGCTACACCTCAACAAGATGCTACTACTCATCGCGCAAAAGAAAACATTCGCCAACAGGTACAGATTGCATTCCAACACTAGGTGTACAAATCATACAATATTAAATAATTGAGACTAATCAACTTGTGTTGTTTTTACAAGCTTTAAAATTATTAATACAATACTAAATACAATTTTAGAAGTTAAAATAACCTAATTATGATAAAAAATAAAATATAAATATATTAATTTATTAATTGCTTCTGGCGTAAAAAAAATCAAATAATAATAATATGTAAATCACGACTATACTTCGCAATCACGAAATACACTTCTGCCACACACTTCTGGGCAATAAAGTGTGATGTTTGTATCTAAAAAACAATATAAAACTGCAATGAAAGCTCTATTTTTGTAACAAAACCAAAAAAAATATTAGCAATCTGCCTTAAAATTAAAATTCCCTACATTAGTAAAAAAGTGTCCAATACTATAACTTTTGTCTTTTTTTGTAGCGCGTTCGCACTCGAGGGTGGCAGTTTGCACCCTTCCCTGACGGAGTACCTGGACGGCGTGCGCCAGTGCCTGGAGGTGGAAGCTGAGAAAGACGCGCCGGCCGCTCGCGAGCAGCGCATCACCTTCGCGGATTTCGTCACTGAACTCATCAAGAGCTTTCCTTGTTAGTAGTTTTTATCTCATTTAATGGCTGGTCTCTTGTCCACCACTGTGACTCCCATAGAAATCTTAATAACTAGTCAATAGAAATGCTATCGACTATCTTTTAACACTGGGACGCATGTAGCCGTTTTTCAAATACCACTTTTTGTATTCCTGCAAACAAAATTATTCTTTTTGGCGATGACATTAAGACGACAATTCCTCAACTCGCACTTGTGTTCGATTAGACTCATGCGCTTGTATTCCTGCAAACAAAATTATTCTTTTTGCGATGACATTAAGACGACAATTCCTCAACTTGCACTTGTGTTTGACTAGACAGATGCGCGGCGACAAGGTCACGCGTCTTTGACATTTCTATTGCCTTATTATTAAGATTTCTATGGTGACTCCTGAGTCGCGAGGATCAACAGCAGTAACCAACACTAGCATACCGTGACTAACACACGGGCAATCCTAGAGAAAGATAAAATTGTCTTGAAACTCGTGACGCAACAATATAATCAACAGTATATAGAAGTAAATTTACTAGAGTCAGTTTAATAAGCCTAATCGAAAATTGTAGACGCAAAAAATGACAAATTGGTGTAGAGTTATCAGGCGGTCAACTATGTATAACTTTATCAGGAACTCGTGAAATCGAGACTTAAATCTCTTTTCATTCTATCTTATTTCTCATATAAGTCATAAGATTCATATAGATTAGAATGCAGTTTCAGTTTAATAACTACAGTCAATTTTATATTTGCATATTCGTATAAGTTTCGTGATCGCAACGCGTTGGAGATTTAAATACGTAACTGATATAGCAACCTAGTGCGTTAAAGCAAAAATTATACAGGGTGTCCTATAGACATGCCACATGGAGAGGAAGTATCTTATATATGGTAAAAAGAAAATTTACTAAATCATGTCTTTATTTTATTTTAAAAGACAATATAAAAAAAAGAATCTTAATTTAAACTTAAATCTCGAACAAACATGGTAATTTAAATGAAGGGTGACCACGAATTTTGAGTTTTTATTGAGTGATTTTCCCCAAATTTACTATGTTGACTCATTCATTACAAGTTATTGTCAATAATAAGCTGTGATAAATATGAAAAATTGTATTTTACTCTATTTTTCAACTAATTTTCTGGTTGCATACGAATTTTTATTGATTTTCAATAAAGTTCTTTAACAAATTCTTTCAATTTTTGCATTTATCCTACCATATTGGTACGAGAGATTTAATTTAACTATCGACTCTACCAATTTCTGCCAAAAAATACAGAATGTCATTTATTCAGATTTAAGCTAGTTCGATTTCTGGTTGCGCAAGCATATTTTCCATAATCCTTGAATGTAGTTTTAATTGCTTTTTTTAATTCAAGAAAGTCTTCTTTCAGAAAAATCTTCCATCTACAATTTTTAAGACATTTCCCCTCCATGTGGTATTTATCTGGGACATCCTGTATAGTCTTTCATGTAGTTCTGTTTAGTTTTTAACAAAGCTGTTACAAAAATATAGTTTGTATAAAATATATAATATTTTGTCCTCTAGTGGAGATGTACGGTTCCCTACTGAAGAAGGAACTGTGTCGCAGCCTGTTCTCTCTATTCTCCGGCTGGTGCGGACCACTGGCCAAGCACCTGGGTTCGCTCGTGCCACAACCCACGCAGCTGGAGAACGATGACCGACTCAACATTTCCGCACTTAGGGTGAGTATAATGCAGACTAGAATTCGGTTTACTAGATAGTTTTAATATATAACAAATCGTTAATTTCCATAGACCCAAAGAACGCTTGAATACTTCAAAACATACATAAAAAAATAAAATATATTCAAAATAAAATTAAACTTTAGAGGCCTTATTACATTTCGACTGTGATTTTTGTGTTTAATAGTCAACTTTGACGTTCTTATTCTAAGAAACTGTAAGACCTCAATAACGTTCACTTATGTAGTGTTATAGAATAGTTATTAAAATAGTTTATAGCGGCCTCGGTTTTTGCATTTTTTTCTTATCTATTGATATAACCGCAAAATTCCTAAGCGACATTTTCAAAAAATTCACGACTTCACTTTTTCGAGCTCGTGGTTTGTACTACTAAACATAAGCAAATTAAATGAAAAATATATAATAATAGCGCTTACATAGTGGTTTAGTTCATAGCGGCCTCAGAATTTTAAAACATGTATGGAATATCTATTAAAAAATCCCATTCTAAACCATAAAATTACTAAAAATCGCTCAGAAATAACTGTGAATTTCTCCTTACTACATTAATATTGGTACGTAAAATTTATACTAGAACAAACGTTAGTTCATAAGAAATTAAATGGTCATAATTTCTTGAAAATAAATAAGCTATAAAACTTTAAATAAACGTATTTACAATTGCCAAATTGCTTTATATTGCGATGCATCGGCTGCTCACACTCAGTACCGCGCGAGCGCTTGTTGAGGTAACATCTATGCCGAATTTTTTCGCGCCAAACTATCTAGCTTGAACTGGTATAGGTGGACTTATCGATTTTGATCATGTAGGTAATTTTTGTAACTATTAATATTAAAATCGCCTCATATTATTAATTTCTTTTTACTATAAGAAAAACGGGTCAATAAAGAATTAAAAGTTAGATAGAACTTTTTTAAATCTTCTACATTGTATTTTGGTGGCCTGTAAACACAGATTACGTTAATTTTATGTCCCGTAGACTCGATCCCAGAGCATTCTATAATATTTCTATACAGAACTGGTGAATATTTTTTAATGGGCTAAATAACAGCGACTTATGTATGAATATGCACGAACCTCCTCGACGATTTTTCCTACAGAAAACAGAACCAAGCCTATAATTGGGTATATGTAGTAACTCTTTATCTGCCTTTAATAAGTTATGCTCAGTAATACATGATACACCTTATTCATCTGTGTCCAATATTTTGTTTTCGCTGTTGCTCAATGATCTGCCTAGCGCGATGAATAGTGCGCTGATCCTCATGTACGCTGATGACGTCGCGGCAGTGGTATCTGCTACTTCAGTAGACGCCCTAGAGCTTAAACTCAATGTGGCAGCTAATGAACTCGTTAATTGGTTCCAAAAAAATGGGCTTGTACTCAATCTGATAAAGACTCACTTCATCCACTTTGACTAGTCAGGACGGCCACTAAAGCCGATGACTGTAGTTGTGGGAGGAGTGGGTATTTGTCAGGTCGAGAATACAACGTTCCTCGGTTTCGAGATCGATAGGGGCCTTAAGTGGGAAGCTCATATTGATAAAACAGGTAGCAAACTGGGGAGTGCTTGTTTTGCTCTGGCCAGAATTGCTCGTGTGGTTAAGGCAAGCGAAGTGCGCGCATGTTATTATGCGACAGTGCATTCGTTGCTGCAATACGGCGCGTAGTTGTGGGGACGCTCTGCCGACTGGGAGCGCGCATTCCGAATGCAAAAGCGTGCTGTGCGAGCACTTGTCGGTGTACAGCAAGACACGTCTGCTCGACCTTATCTTAAAGAACTCGGTTTGCTTACTCTGCCTGCTATAGTAATATATCAGGTCGCAGTATTCGTTAGGCAGAACGCAGATGAGTACACAAAGATAGGAAGTGTGCATACGTACCAAACCCGTAATCGGGACAAGCTTTCTGCCGTGTCCCACACGTTAACAAAATATCGAAAACTACGCATGTCATGGGTGCGGCAGTGCATAATAAGTTACCATCCTCTATAAGACTAGCCTCAACGGATGCCGGCTTTAAAAGTCGACTGAAGCGATGGCTCGCCGAACAAGCACTATATTCTGTTCAAGAGTTTTTTAAGAACTTAATAATAATTTTGACTAGACATTTATTTATTTTTTTCTTACAGTTGTAAGAGAAATTTAACTAAAAAATTTTTAAAAGGTTATGCGTCAAAAAATACTTCCGCATCAATGTCAATAATATAATTAATAATTAAAACTATGTGACATACATAATAAATATCATTTATTTAATAAATATCTGTGTTACTCAATTGTTTTGGTGAAAATACTCTCCCCTAATTGACATTGTGTTATTGTAAATGAATTTGAATGTCAACCCGTTTCGAAATATTTACAAAACAAAAATCAACAGTTCTTAGTATTAGATTGCTGAGCATGGCTAAATGCTATATAAAAATCAATTAGAAATACAGTAGAATCCGTTTATAATGACATCGAAAGGAATTGACAAACACGTCATAATAAGCGGACGTCATACAAAGCGTTTTGTAAAAAAAAAAACCGGCCAAGTGCGAGTCAGACTCGCGCACCGAGGGTTCCGTACAAACCTGTAGGTATATAAGTAAAAGTTATGGTATTTTTATTGCTAAATGAAATCCATAACATAACAATGTGGAAAGCTGACGGTACCTTGTCAATACATAAATTCTCGTGTCGCGGTGTTTGTTTCCAAACTCCTCCGAAATGGCTGAACCAATTTGCATGAAATTTTGTGTGCATATCGGGTAGGTCTGAGAATCGGCCAAAATCTATTTTTTTATTTTTTTTGTTAATCGCATAACAACGTTTGCTGGGTCAGCAAGTCTAATATATAAAATTCTCGTGTTGCGGTGTTTGTTTCCAAACTCCTCCGAAACGGCTGAACCGATTTGCATGAAATTTTGTGTGCATATCGGGTAGGTCTGAGAATCGGCCAACATCTGTTTTTTTTTTTTAATCGCTGAACAACGTTTGCTGGGTCAGCTAGTAAGTTTATGATTATTAAAAAAAATATACTATGTGATGTAACTAAAAATTTAAGATTTTCGGAATTTTTCCTATATGTGTACTTTATAACGTTGCTTCATGCCAAATTTCAAGATTCCAGGTCGTCTGGAAGTATCCTTTAGGTTTTGATTCCCTTGCGAGTAGTTGCGAGTTTCAAAATATGCGGCTTTAATTGCTGTATCTTTTGATTGCGTTGACGTAGAAGTTTGATTTTGTTACAGCTTAAAGACATTATAGACTTGAGTATTTGTTAAGAATTTCAATATAATACCACTACGCGTTCATGAGTAAAGGGGTAATAAGTTTAAAATTATTAAAAATATTTTTATTATATGATGTAACTAAAAATTTATGCTTTTCGCAATTTTTCCTTTATCTGTGTTATAAGACGTTGCTTCGTACCAAATTTCAAGATTCTGAGTTCACGGGAAGTACCCTGTAGGTTTTGATTCCCTTGCGAGTGTCGAAAATTTGCGGCATAAACGGGAGTATCTTTTGATCGCGTTGACTTAGAAGTTTGATTTTTTCACAGCTCCAAGAGACCATAGACTTGAGTATTTGATATGAATTTCAGCTTGATACCTCCACGCGTTCCTGAGAAAAAAGGTCTTGACAGACAGACAGACAGACAGACGGACAACAAAGTGATCCTATAAGGGTTCCGTTTTTACCTTTTGAGGTACGGAACCCTAAAAACATTTTTTATGTAAATATGTATGTACTTAAATATTTTAATAGAGAAACATAGTAACTACATATATTATGTATACATACATATTAAATCAAAATTAAAATTGCACGTTATAAGCACATTATTATAACACATTATAAGAGTATTTCTTAATGTAAGTAATCTGTAATTTTTGTAATCTGTAGTTTTTTCATTTTATTGTAAAAACAGTTTCTAATACGATTGTGTATAATCGTGTGCCACGTGCCGAACGTGTCGTCGGGAATCAACGAACATTACCGAAGGTGTAAAGAATAATGTCGGTCATTATAACCGGACATCATTGATTAAATATGGGTCATAATAAGCGACATGTAACTGTAAGTCATTATATCCGATTTTTTTTAAGAATTTTATATGAAATCCAAACTTCGTAATGTAATTACGTCATAATAATCGGTTGGTCAATATAGACGGAGTCATAATAAACGGATTCTACTGTATTTACAAAGTGTATCGAAAAAAGAACTGTACTTAGCAAAGTATATTTTTACTCAGCTATAAATATAAGTCTAATGTGTCATTGATTTTTTTGAAATTTATTATTACATCAGTTGTCATTATTAACAATATTTTAATTAATATATCTATTGTATAGTATTAACCAATAAGGACAATAATTAAATAACAAATATCTATATTACTGAAAAAGTATCAAAGTCATTTAGTCGTAGCTATAGCAGAGTGTCTTGCGTCCGTGCTTCGATATACCTAATCTTTCAAAATGCAATTTTGTGATAGGCCTCTTAACTAATCAAATTATAGATACTACACACCCTTGAGCACTTTTAAAGCGATCTCAGGCATGCTAAAGGTGGTAGAGCTCTTGTGAATGAGCTCGAGGGCGGCAGCACCACCGTCTCACCTTTAACCTGCCGCCAAAGGCCCTGAAATTACTGGCACATGAGGCATAACACCGTAGTCCTCAGCTGCAGCGACGCATCTATAATCTGCTTTTGTGGATTGTTGATGTCCATGGGCTGTACTCCACTTACCATCAGGTGGACTACACGTTCGTTCGCTGTGGACGTCGTATAAAAAAAAAAAATGCAGGTTTCCTACCAACCCGTACTTGGACAGCGTTGTGGAATATGGCCTAACCCTTCTAATCATGAGAAGAGGCCCGAGCCCAGCAGTGGAACGGTGTAGTAGAGTTAATTCACCTGGGTGCTTTAACAATACTACCGTGTCTGCATCTGATGATGGAATTCCGGGCAAATCGAAGGCAACCCTAGAATTTTAAAGCCTCTTACAGTATTTTTGAAAAGTTTACTTAAACTCACTCATGTGAATTAAGTAGACTTATTTAGTAGGTATACCTAATTCACCCGGTGACTTAAGGCAACTATTAGTATTGTTAAAGCACCCAGGTGATTTAACCCAGGTGAATTAACTCTACTACACCTGGAACATGTTTTAGACACTAGGCTGCTAATTTGCGTTGTGTGTGAGTTGTTAAATATTTATTTATTTATTTTTAATTACACATTGTCAAAATCTAGTGAGTTAGACCTGAGCACCTCGCCAACGGTATTTAAACGTAATCTCCAACATGAACTTGGTTGATCTGCAAACTGATTTTCGAATCTTGAGTTAAATAATGTCCTATTAAAAAAAAGAGTTTTTTTTTTCTTTTCTTAATTGTAAATGTTTTGATCTCATATAATGTGAATTTTATTTTAATTTTATACTTGAAATTTGTATGTAATATTTGTAAGTTTTGGTCTCCTTTAATTGAGGGAATACACTAAAATGTCTTAATGTGTTTGTTATATGTATATAATGGGTTAGCTCTTGTTGAAGATCCATAATTAAATAGATAAATAAATTATAACACTAATTGTATTAATAGTTATTTATGTTACAAGTGAGAAAAAAAATATATTTCTGTTGTTTTGTTGAAATCCTGAGACTGCAAAGTATTCTTGAATTGAATCACGAGCGTAGCGAGTGATTCTAATAAAGACTACTTCGCAAGCGAGAGATATAAGAATTTCGAATTTCCGGACGCATTCTTAAAACAAAAGTCTGTGTCTGTATCAGTCATCGCGGGCAGCTTTAAATTCTTTTCAGTTTATGTTTAATTCTTTACTGAAACTTTTAAACAAAAAAAAATGTGAATCCAGTTATGAAGAACTTTGTGGAACTCCAGAAGAGTTGAGACAACTTGCTTCTAACACAGAAGTTTGCTTTTTACCAGAAAAATCACGTGAAAAGTATTTGAAAGCGTACGACATATTTGATAGTGTGGCGACTTACAAAGGCGCTAAAACGCATTCTGAATCGGTATTGCTGTCGTATTTCATGGAATAATCCTAGGTTAAGCAATCGAGTACGAGTTTATTTAAATCTTAATATTTTCTCGCTTGAAGAAGTGAAAAATTATGTATGTGAGAAAAAATAATTGCCAGTTCGTGACCTCTTAAAGTCTTTCGCTTGCGAAGTAGTCTTTATTAGAATCACTCGCTACGCTCGTGACTCAATTCAGGACTACTTCGCAAGCTCAAGATTTGAAATTGGCACTCTCAATAAAAATATTAACTTTTTCTCACTTGTACCATAAATAACTATTATCTGTTCTCAGTTTTAGATAGAATGATTCATATCGCACGTTTTAATGTATTATTATAGCAGGTCTGTATTTACTACATGTCCCACTGCTGGGCTCGGGCCTCTTCTCATGATGAGAAGAGTTAGGCCATTGACTACCACGCTGGTCAAGTGCGGATTGGTAGACTTCCCACAAACTCGAGTACTTTTTTTAGGCATTCTCAGGCATGCAGGTTTTTCCACGATGTTTTCCTTCACCGTTACGTTACGTTACGTTATGTGAATTATTATTATAGCCTTTTAATTCCTTAATTTCAAATTACAATTCATTTTATAAAATATTTTTTTAAATACGTTTGAATCCGTTTATAATGACATCGAAAGAAATTGACAAACACGTTATAATAAGCGGACGTCATACAAAGCGTTTTGTGAAAAAAACCTTTTCTTTGTAAATATGTATGTTCTTATGTATTTTAATAGAGAAATATAGTAACTACATATGTATACATACATATTAAATCAAAATTAAAATTACACGTTATAAGCACATTATTATAATTATAATACATACGAGTACAAGGATACTTTTTAATGTAAACTAAGTAACCTGTAATTTTTGTCTGCTTTCGTTTTTTCATTTAATTGTAAAAACAGTTTCTAATACGATTGTGTATAAAAGACATCGGTATGGTCAAATTATCAAAACAAAAACGAGCCACGTCGTCGGGAATCAACAAACATTACCGAAGGTGTAAAAAATCATGTAGGTCATTATAACCGGACATAATTTATTAAATATGGGTCATAATAAGCGACATGTCACTGTAAGGGCAGTCATTATATCCTACTTTTTTAAGGAATTTTATATGAAATCCAAACTTCGTAGTGTAATTACGTCATAATAATCGGTTGGTCAATATAGGCGGCGTCATAATAAACGGATTCTACTGTACATGCAAGTCAAATAATTTTAAGTTACAATTTATCTCTTGTAAATTATTTCTTAAACTCATGCAAATCAAATAAATCAGATAAATATTCTTATAATTCATACCTTATATGTACAATTTATTTTTATTTATTTATTTATTTATTTATGGCACCCCAACGACAATTAACATGTACATTTTAGGAAGATAATCTTATGCATTCATAATAATATGCTAGGTGAACTTGTCACTTAAAGGTGAGCACAGCACTTACAGTTTATTCTGTGATAACATTATAATTATATTAACTGTTTTAACCAACTAACATGCAATTGAATTTAATGAAAGTTAATAATAATTAATAAAAATGTGTTACATTTGAAAAAGGTACATGATAAAAAAAAACAAAATAACATAAAACATTGATACTTGAACATTCGACAATGTGTATCTAAATAAGAAAAAGTTTTGGTATGTACTTATCATATTAATAAACGCTTATATTAATATTAATACTAATAAAAACACATGCATAAAAATTAACATAAATTACAATTACACGAACATAAATTTTATGATAACATTATCTACAAATTGAATTCATTACAAGATGAAATAATAACATTTTTATTTATAAGAATTAATATAATAATTATATTATTTACCGTGGACGTGAATAGGTACTGAGCTTAATTGCATATGACTCCAAAGAGGGAACTCAGAAGGGAATTTCTAAAATTATTCACTTATTCTATATTTTATGTAAACAGACGCATTTTGAATATATTATGTTAAAATATTATATATTAAACCTTCTAGTGATTTTTCAGGGAAAATCTTTTCAAAGATCATCATTGATTGTTTTAAAATCATTCAAAAAAAAACACTCCGGCCATATTCTCGTTGACGGAACAATAGGTTTTAGTCTGTGCAACCCAGACATAAACACAATAGCCTGAGAGTCCGCCGTTAAATCTCGTCGGCATCAAGCTTCTAAATTAAACCCAGGCAGGCGTATCCCAGAAAGTAATAAAAGACCCTGATAGTACTTATGTAAAAACACAGAGTCGGGCAAGGCGTTCTATTCTTTAGCAGTTCGCCTAAGATTTTATCGACTGTATTGTATTGTTGTACAACTAACGAAGTATAAAATCAATAGAAGCACGCAGTGAGAACTTGCTGGCTGGATTGCGATAGGCTTGAAATTGATATGGGTGTGGCACATCTCTGTTCTGGGTAATATAAGCTCGATGTTATGTTATGTTACGTTACATATCCTGCGTTTTCTTCAAAAGTTATAAATATGGCAGTTACAAGAGTATAACCTATTTTAAATTGTATTTAATTATGAATGACAACATACACCGTCCTTAACTAACATTCAACCTTTTACTACACGCGCATCTACTTCAAACATAGATGAATTTATGCTTAGGGCAGTGAACTACACTCAAGAAGTAAAGTGGGGTGAGGTGGGGGATCGTATCGGCCTCCCCGCACCCTCGGTGGGGATGTACCGATTTACCGCATCACCCCCGCGACCTTGAGGGAAGCTATGTGCTATTTATTATGTCCACGTCTGTGGACCCGGAGTCACGATGTTGTTTGTTCTATCCAATGGATCAAAGCTAACGTTAAACACAAAAGACAATCTATAACCTGATAAAAAATAATAAACTAAACATCTAAAAAATAAACAATACATATAAAAAAAAAGAAACTATACATTAAAAAAAAAGAAACTATACATCTAAAAAATTATAAACTATAGGTACATTTAAAAAAAAAAACTATACATCTAAAAAATTATAAACTATACATTTAAAAAAAAAACTATACATCTAAAAAATAATAAACTATACAATTAAAAAAAAAAAAAAAAAAAAACTATACATCTTTACGGTTTGGTATAAGGAATATCAAAAATCGTTTCGATCGAAATTCCTATTTAAAAATAAAACAATTAGATCAGAAATATGACTACGATATTTTTCACTTAAAGCTATTTCTATAAAAAGGCCCGAATGACAAAAATGTACATTTACATGCGATTGATATATATTTGTTTCAGAAATATGACAACGATATTTTTTCACTTAAAGCTATTTCTATGAAAAGTCCCGAATGACAAAAATGTCCATTTACATAAGTACGTATAAGAGATTGATATTTTCGTTTCAGAAATATGACTACGATATTTTTTCACTTAAAGCTATTTCTATGAAAAGTCCCGAATAACAAAAATGTACATTTACATAAGTACGTATAAGAGATTGATATTTTCGTTTCAGAAATATGACTACGATATTTTTTCACTTAAAGCTATTTCTATGAAAAGTCCCGAATGACAAAAATGTACATTTACATCAGTACGTATAAGAGATTGATATTTTCGTTTCAGAAATATGACTACGATATTTTCACTTAACTTGGTTCTAGGTTAACAAGATCTTATTCGGCTACACGTAGTTGATAGAAGCTTGAGGTTTAGGCAAACAACTACGCTGTGGAACCATCGTGTTCTAGAAAAAGAATACTATCTGCATAGCCGATATTATTGATTTCCAACACGTGCTTAATTATGGGACAGTCTGTTCGTGCAAATGTACTTAAATCGTGGAATAGTATCGACTATGTAGGCGGCATTCGAGACCGCGGCGCGAGACCGAACACACGTATTAGTTTCAAACTTTCCAAAAAGTTTCTTACTATGTTTTTTGTGCGCGAAAAAAATAAATACTTTATACAAGACGTGTTAGTGGCCAGTGTTGTGTTTAAAAAAGTGAGATTTAAATTTATTTAGAATATTTATTTTTGTTACGTAATAGGCGATGAGTGCCCTCGTGTGCTGCGGACCGTGTTTCGCCCCTACTGCGCTGGCTGAAGACGGCTCCCTCTATCCGTGGCTCAGCGAAATGCTCTCCGCGACCAACGACAAGGTGTGTACTGGTTTGTGATTGTTGCCGCTAGGGAGGACACTAGCGACATATGAAAGGAAAATGAGTGCTCAGAATATTTATGTTTTCGTAATAGATGTCGCTAGTGTCCCTGTAGTGATATTTTGTTTTCCATTACACACGTAATGTAATATAAAGAAGAAGATATCTTCTTTATTGGGCTAAATTAAAGTAGATAATCTATTTAATAAAACAAATGCTGCTATGCCGTGACTTCTTATTGCCAAACATTTACTATACAAAACGTGTATTAATTTGCAACACAAAAACAAAGATTTAATCAAGTCTCAAAATCGCAATTGAGTGGCTTTCAGAAGAATGTATGGCCTCAGATGTTTAGAAATATGATAAATTAGTCACAATAGCAAAGGAGAACTACAACACTAGATATTAATTAAGTAGCTCCTTTGCTATTGTGACTAATTTATCATATTTCTAAACATCCTTTGCATTCATTATATTTAGGCAATACAAACAATACAGAAATGACTGCCAGCCTTTGCAAGCAAATGTATGGACATAACGCCTGGTTCCCACCAAAGCAGAGAGAAAAGAGCTGAGAGAAGCTGTTGTGAATAACCAATCAGACTTCGTTATGTTCATATTTCCTTTACTCCGCTTTTTTGGGAACTGGGCCTAAAGGTCTTTGAATAAGGCTGGCAATCAATGGTTTGAGAATTGCCTTGAAAAACTGACATCGCCTTTTTATGCTTAGTATTTTATGATATATTTCTTTGTCATAGATATACGAGTTGGCGCGCGAGACCATAGTTCTTCTCTTGGACTGCAACCCTGACATCGGCCCGGTGTTAGACTGGACGGTAGACAAATGCTTCACTGGCCCGCCACGAGTCGCCGATGGCTGCTTTATGGCACTCGCCTCTATATTCAGCGCTAGGTAAGTCCATGTTTTTTTGCTACCCGTTACCAAATAAAACGCGATGCTCTTAGAAGAAGGCCAAATCACCTGCAGTTCAGTCATCGTTCAAACCTTGTTTTAGAACCCTAATTAGATACTGTAGCCATTAAAAGGACACACGAGAGAGCTGGTCATCCTAGCTCCTCTGCTAATGCAGGTACCATCACCGAAATAGGCTGGGACGAAAGATATAAACATGTAGAAGTCATTTTGAAGATATTATTTTTCAGAAGCCGATATTCCTTAGTTTTAAATTCGATAATAAAATTCCTGCGCCATCCTTACTTGAATACAATGTTAAGCTTAGCTAGAAAAAAAAATTAAGAAGGAACACACAACAAATAACAAATTGTTAGAAGAAATACATTTAAACACGACTTTGTAATGTTTACTTCTTCATCTTCTCTGTTATTTTGAATGTAGAAACACTAATAGACAACGCAGTTCAGATTTGTAAGGGATCTAGTCAAACTAAATGATTTAAATTAAATCAGGACCTTGTGTTAAATGACTAGAGCGCCTCGCTGTCTTCGCATCAATTTAAAAACGTTTTGTGAATATTACTCAAAGTATCGTTCATTAACAGGTATATCATACTTGTGGACTTGTCCAGAGCAGCTATCATTGTGTGTATAAACAATAAATCAACTTTAATAGCCTTTTTATCTGATTTTAAGTTAGCAGTCTTACAAGCTCTGTCGGTGTAATTTAATATTTCGCCGCGCTACCGCCATCTGTTTTTCTTAACTTCTAACTCTAGCTAGAGTTAGAAGTTATGAAAAACAGATGGCAGAGCAGAGCCAGAGCTCTGCCTCTGCTCTGCCTCCTTAGCATGGCATATTACTAGGGCGAGAAATTCTCACTGATTTTTTCAGTACCGAACTACGCATTATTTTTTTTGAACTAGTATACGCGCGTGTCGTTGCCCGAATGTTAATTCGGTATAATATAGTCTATTTAACTTCGTGAAGATGGAGCTTTTGCGCTGACATTCGATTCGACAAAGTCGTAGAAATAAATACTGATTTTTTTTTTCAATAAAGTTGCAGTTCGTTATATGGGAGAAATATTGCTGGGCTCTGGTTTTGCCAAATCCACAATAACTGGCGACATTGAGTACCATAGATGTTAATTAGTATTGTTTTAGTTCTTTTTGAACTGGTATAGCACCATTTCAAAAAGAACGTAAGTAATTTGTCATAGCGAGTAAGTTCGATTAGAATTCTTATTGAATGTATGTACATGTAAATTCATCACCCATTATAACCCAAACAAATTATAAATTAAAAATAAATCCACAACACGTCTGTACTCGACCTCATGACATAAACTTTAACAATTATGATTATTTATCTATATTTATTGCATAATTCTTTCACCAACTTCGAAATAAATAAAAAATGTAACATCCAAGCCCTTCTTGCCATAAAACTGGTACTTTCGGGTAATTGTCAAGGAAATGTCTTCTGGGACGGGTTACCTTTAACGATATTTACCCATTAACATTCTAGTTAAAATACTCTTGGTTAAAATAATTTGACATTTATTTCTTAAAACCGTGCTAAGGCGGCAGCAATCCTTATTTCTCTCTATGCTCACTAGATGGAGCTAGTCGAAGCATTTATATTTCAAATTAATTTGCCTACTCATTGCTGCGGGGATAGTTCTTTTTGATTGTTTTTTATTGATTAATATAGGTAAACTAGCTGACCCGGCGAACTTCGTACCGCCTTAGCGTAAATTTGATGCACTACTTTATTTTGTATAGCTGACCTATCTTATGTATGCGTACTAATTCAATTTGAACTGGAATCTATAATATCCCTCATATAAAAATGAATACTTTTTTTTTTTTTTTAATTTTTTTTGCCGTAACAACCTTGTACAGAGTATTAGAAAACTACAAAAAAAAAAATATCAGCCAAATCGGTCAAGCCGTTTTCATGCCAAGTCGTGACAACGGAAAACGGGTTTCATTTTTATATATATAGATTAGGTCATAGGTTGCGAGTATTTGCACTCGTTTTAAATTATATCGGTGAGTTTCGACAGTGCTTAAAAAATATTAAAGATTTTATCTAAATAAGTTCATGTGTCTGTAATATGAATTAAAATATTGACGCGGTATTGTAGGTTGACTATCATGATCGTGGTTAATCATTCAGCTGAGAACATACAGTGTTTTATAGCTTTTTGATTTAGATGACGTATGTAGCGTACGGACGTGTAGTTCACAATCCACAAAACCAGATTGTAAATGCATGATTTCCTCTAAAGACTAGGTACGGTGTTATGCCTCAAATGTCAGTAGTTTCAGAGAATTATCTTATCACTTAACCGCAACACAGTAATGCAAGCACTACTATTTGGTGGTAGGTAAAGGGTGATGCGAAGGAACTTCCGCCCTCGTCGAGCTCAATCACAAGAGCTCTACCATTATCAGTATACGAGGTTTGATAAAAAAGTAAGGTGAATTTTTACTTTTTTGAGAAACCTTATAATTTTACATCAATATTGATGTCGTGCCTTTCAAATGAATCCCTCTCAAATATAATTAACGTGTAAGCTTTTTCCTATTCATGAAGTTTTTTTAATTAGCTTTTGTCCTGCCGGCGATACAGCTTTTTTCTTTAATCGTCTAATTTTCGGCACCCATAAAAGTCGTAAGGTCCTAATTCTGGTGAATTTGGTAGCTGCGGCACGTTTTTTTTGTTGTTTGAAAACGAAATCCATGCGTAGCTAATCAAATGAATTATCGTAATCGTCGTCTGATTTTAAAGTTTTGAGTAGGTATTGAGTAGGTACGTAATAAGGATAGATAAAATCAAAGATCTCGGCGGCTTTGATGACGGTTCGACTAATCGATGAGTACCTTACACGAGCGTGGCCAAAACCGACTCCTAACATGTAATTTGCGGCTAACTCCAAAACCGCCAAGATGTCTATTTTTAACCGACTCGTAAAGAAGGCAGAGGTTCTCAAATCGATAGTTTGTTTTTGTTTGTTTTGTTTGACGATTGCTGAAAGACGCCTGGACCGATATGAGAACTTCTTTTATCGTCTTTGAGCGATATTTTATTACTAATTTTGACAAATTTTCGAATCGCTTTCTGCAAGCGCCGCATAACTTAAAGGAAATCATTATTGAACCGATGACCTTGTGGTTAGAATAACTGATGCATTTCGCCACGGTTATCAAATAAAACATGGCTGTTGAGGTGTTGGAGCGGCTAGAACGAGGTTTTAGTTATTTGGTACTCTTTCGGGACATCTTGACAAACTAGTTAATTGTTAAAAATGATCTATTCTATTATCAAATTTCAGAATATTTTAAAGTACTTAAAGTAAAGTTGGATATGTAATGCGTGTATTGTCTCTTGGGTAGCTCTACTCGAATGCGACATGTTAAGGTACAAATTACGAGAGAGTTTTAACCATTGCATCATGGCACCCACATTTGGATCGCGTATTCGGGTAACTTCTCGCGGAACTCGCGGAACGATGGGTTGCTTGCGTATGTGCTGTGCACAGCAGATCTGCACACACACATAAAATATTGCATTTGTGCAAAAGAGGCAGAGTCATTCAATTAATAATAAGAGCGAGTGGAATAGATTTCACGTCTGATTTTAAAGTTTTGAGACGTATTGAGTAGGTAGGTACGTAATAAGGATAGATAAAATCAAAGATCTTGGCGGCTTTGATGACGGTTCGACTAATCAACGAGTACCTTACACGAGGTGGCCAAAACCGACTCCTAACATGTAATTTGCGGCTAACTCCAAAACCGCCAAGATGTGTATTTTTAACCGACTCGAAAAGAAGGTAGAGGTTCTCAAATCGATAGTTTGTTTTTGTTTTTGTTTGTTTTGTTTGACGATTGCTGAAAGACGCCTGGACCGATATGAGAACTTCTTTTTTACATAGAATTCTATGTACAATAGATCTATAAGGTAACGCGTACTGAGACATGGCTTCGGATGATAGTTCTTTTACCATGTTTCACTTCATTTCGGAGTACTGTTTGGCCCATGTCTAACTTTAACTCATTTTTGTTTATCGAAAATGGGATGCAATTATTTGATCCATGCAAGTCAGGGTTCAAAGTGATAATTATCATTGACATTTATCACGATAATATACATCGTAAATTAAATAAAACTTAACAAAGAACTCTATGCAACCATTGACCCTACACGTGTCTCCCCTCGTAATTTCCCGTTTTAATAAGCTCACATCCTGCCGGCGATTCAGCGAACGGAGGTCCAATTAACAATTCTTAGAAACAGATTGTAGATGCGTCGTTTTACCTGAGGACACGCTTTTATGTCAGTAATTTCAGAGAATGATTTCAAGTATTCAAGTCTTTTTTGCACTCCACAATGTTAAAATGGTCTTATAAATAGGTACAGTGTCAATTATGGACCCTGACGGGCACGGCAAAAGTAGGAGAGAGGAAGAAAGAGCTCTTTGTGTTTAATAATTTCATCACTAAACAGAAACACAGTAGTGCAAGCACTACTATTTGGTGGCAGGTTAAAGGTGATGCGATGATACTTAAGCCCTCAAGATCGTTCACAAGAGCTCTCAAAAGTAAGGTGAATTTTACGTCTTGCAGAAACCTTATATTTTAACATCAATATTGATGTTGTGCCCTTCAAATTAATCCCTCTCAAATATAATAAACGTGTACGCTTATTCCAATTCACGACGAATTTTTAGTAAGCTGTTTTCCTGTCGGCGAATCGGCTATTTTTGGGGCCGCTCAAATATTACGTAAGCAGATTTATTACAATTATTTACCCCCCCCCCCCATCCCCCTTGTCAGCAAAAGTAAGCAAAGCTTTTACCCCCTCCCCCCATGCTTACGTAAACATTTTTCAGATAAAAATGTATTTTTTATATTATAATTATAATGGTATAATTTTAAAAATAAGAAAATAGATTTAGGATAGAGATTAGATTTTACTGATGCAGTATTCAACATTAAGGGACAAAAATATTATAATCTTACGAACATAACAAACTTATATATATATATTTAAATTTTTGGTAATTTTGTACTTTCGTACTTGTATGAGATTTTTTAAAACTTTCAAACAATTTTTGGTATAACTTGGATTTGTCTATTTGAAACGACATCTTATTTAATTAAACTTTAAACTTTGGCTAATGGAATCAACGGTAACACAAATGTTAAGTTGCTTTGCTATGCTTACAACACGTACGTCTACTCGCTATAGTATCCAAACAAAACAATACACTGACGAGAAGAAATTTAGACAAGTGAACAGCGCGCGGTAATTCCCCGAATCGGTTCTAAAGCGAGTGCCTAAACGTATGCGTGCGGGAATCCCCAAAAATGCGTGTCGTTTTCAAGCATAGACAATGTGAGGGTTGCCATTCGTGTAAAAAAGTAAATAACTACCGATGACGTAATCATCATCTAGACTCCCCTACCCCCCATGTCATCCAAAATAAGCAAAACAAAGACCCCCCACCCCCCCATAGTGCTTACGTAATACTTGAACGGCCCCTTTCTTCAATCGTGAAAATTTTCATCCTTTAGTGAGCTAGGTCTAGTTATGGGCGCTAAAAAAAATCTTTAGGACCTAATTCTGGTGAATTTGGTAGCTGTGGCACTCTCTGCGGTCGGTCCCTCATGGCTGAGGATCGTGGTCATCAGTGGATGGCCTGCACCTGGTTTTAATTATCTGCCTCCACCGGCTTCTGTTCATCGCGTCTCTGACGAGCTAAACTTAGCTGTTGATGGGCCTCGCACTTGGTCGCTCCATCTAGTTGGGGATCGTCCCCTGTGCTGTGGGACAGCTATGGCACAATTTATTTGTTATTTTAAACCGAAAAATCACCACACAATCCATGAGTACCTAATTAAGTGAATCATCGTAATGCTAAAAGATTTCTTATCCCGCCATTAACCTTCCTAAAATCCTAACGAAATTTAATACTTTCGCGCAGATCCCAATGCATTAAGTGTTAACTCTCGTTCTTTGTCTTTGTTTGTCGACAAAACTCGACATCGTGTTGTATAAATTCAAAAATATGACTAGATTTATATATAACAATGTTATTGAACAGATTTTGTGTGCATGAAAAGAAAAAAACAGCAGTTTATGGTTATGAACCCAAGTATGCATCACGATGGATTATTATCAAAGAAAATATTTATTTTGACAATTTCCAACCTTGATTTTAGTCGACAAGCGAAAATCGCCAAACCTACGAAACAATGCCTCTCACAAATAAACAAATAGTGCTTTATATCAGCTCCAAACGCTTGGAAAACAGCAAACACCAAAGAACAAACGCAAAAATGTACAGTCCACAAACTTCCCTTCCACAAATTCATCCACAAATTATCCCTTATATATTTTTTTTTATTTATTATATAGTGCGCCTATATAATAAATAAAAAAATATATATAAGGGATAATTTGTGGATGAATAAACACATTACAATCAAGGTTACGTCAAAAGAAGATAATATACAGTTCAGATCTCGATCGTAACATAACATGAGTGCACACAGTAAAATCAATAACGAAAGATCAAATAGCTCTAACAACTAAAAGTAATAAGGAACGCGGTTCAATAGAAGAAAGTACAACTAAGCATGATTTTTATTATGTTTGGACGCTCCTGTCGATGGCTGAGTCAAATTTTATTTTGACTTGCCATCGTGGTGAAAGGATTAGCCAATTCGCTTCGGAGAACTCGCGAATTGCCCAGGGTGCGCCGGACGTAGGGAATCGTTGAGTACGTCACTCGGGGAGGCTCCTTTCATGCACCCCAATAATGTACTTATTATTGATGACTAAAAGTTTAAATTGATGAAACCATAAAAGACGACATTAATTAAATTAAGAAGAAAAGTGGCTTTGAAAATTTGTTTGTGTGTCGCTACTTCTGTTGCTGACGGTACGAAGCCCGGGCAATTAAAAAGCTCACCTTTTGAACATGCCAAGACCAACGAACGTATTCGTTGGTCTTATTTTGACTGGCTTAGCGAACACCAATCCTTCCTTTGAGTCCTTTGATGCTGTTGCCTGACGCCTCGGAACGATCAATGACGGTCGCTAAGCCGTCCAAAGCACTCGTAAACCAAAATAATTTGCAGGATTAGCATATAACACACATGAATGAAAATGATAGCTGTGTTCTTTTTTCAAGTGACACTTTCATATACGGTCAAGTTATATTTTATTGAGCAGATGAAGGATACTGTAACAGTAGTTTCAGAGCCTTTTGCCCTATTACGTACTTACAAACAAGCAAAAACATCTTTCCTCTATACATTACTAGTATTGAAGAGAACCGATCAATACCAATATCTTTATTTTCACAAGGACTTAATAAACCCTCTACCTCAGTATGCGGTGGGTAATTTATACTTGGTATAATAGTCAAGTTCGGTTAATATAGTGAATGGATTTGAATGATGCCGGATCTCTTTCATTTCTTATGGTGTATACTCAAATTTACCCTTTGAACTGCATATCGTCGTTGTCAAACCAAAATCTGCTATGTGCAGAAATCATAGTTTTGAGAAATTGACAAAAAAAGGTCTCCTGCATTCAAGGGATTGTAGGTAAGAGGTCGTCAATAAGAGGTCGTCAATAAGAGGTCGTAGATCGTCATATAATGGTCATAAGCACATGACCGTTTTTTATATGGTAGGATATAGCAGCGAACTATATGCAGAGGTTTAAAGTAGAAATCTTACAAAAGTGCACATAGCAGATTTTGGTTTGACAACGACAATATTGAGAAATGAGACTATTGGGGCACAAATTAAAAGTTCTTGCATTGAGTAAGGAACGCTTAAAAGTTGGATACCTCTAAAACAGGTCGCAAAATCAAACAAAAAAGACCTCAGAAGCCCTGACTGTTTTAAAAGACCGGTGGTAAAAAAACACAAGCGGCAAATTATAAAGGGTTAACTTTTAGTTTTAAAGAATACGAAACCAATAAAATGCCGGCTTATTTTAAACTCATTCACTATATAATTGAGTGCCGCCATTTATCATTTGTAACCCTCCCCCTAACTTTACTCGACTAGAAGATAAGAAAATAATAACAACAATTTTCCATATTTAAAAATGCTACTTTAACTTAATTACTAGAAAGTTTATTTTCCAGTAATAATGATAATTTAAAACGTATTTTAAAATGAATGCAATGGAAAGCAATAATTTTTTTTTCAATTAAAGTTTCTTTTTGCAAAACATTGTAATCCTGTCTTTGTTTTGAACGGAGTGTAGACGCAGAGCAATTATTTTTGTAGGCATTGCACTCAGCGCCAGCACCCCTAATACGGACCTTTTAGTTCAAAATAATATTATTATTACTGCATCGATGGTCTAGTGGTAAGCGTATGCGCCTCTCACCGCGAGATCTCGGGTTTGATTCCCGGGTCGGGCAAAGTGTTATTTGTGAACTTTCGTTCAGGAAATTCACAATAGCAGCACGGGATTGTGCCCGGTGGACGGCGATAGGTTCACACAGGACCTAAAACATAACTGGTGTAGTGTGGGTATTTTACATCTCTGGCACACTCTTCAGGGTACTATATGCGTTATGTTATGTATGTGGTTATGTTTCATAATGTTATTATGGAGTGAATTGATGCTCGCACCCGTCCAATTTTTGCATAATACGTGACGTCAGCACACTGTCCAAAATATTGCGTTGCACGGCTGGTATACTCAAACGAAGTACTCTCTGTATAAACGCATTATCCACTCTTATGTTCCGTTTAATTGCTTTTAGCTTTGACCCACGGCTGTGTGCATTGGCTTCAAAGTCAATAAACCGGATTAGTTCACAACTGCATGGCTTTTTCAAATGAAAGAAGACAAAGTTGTTTTCTATAAAGTAGTGGCATTAAAATCTGCCCATGTGCTGTGGGGAATTATCAAAGTAATAAACTTAAGTGCTTGTCCGGCCACGCGCAATAGGGTTCTGTAGTTAGTCGCTACAACATATTTTGGTCTTAAAAAGAGTTTACTATCTGTATTATACAGGTTACAACTTGGTATAAGTCATTATCGCCAAGGTTTTTTTTGTCTTATATACGAACTATTTCAAGTAACTGTACTCTACAATTTAGGGCCTTATTATTCTTGACCTAATAAAGTAATACTGCCGCTATACTTTTCCTTGAAAGGATTTTTTCTGATTTTTCGAGCCATCGGTTTAGCTTTTAGAGAGAGGAGGACACCCAACTCGAACAAAAAAAAAGTTAATTATCTCGCAAACGGAAATCTTTAACAAAAAACTGTCTTAGCAACCCTCAATGTTCTACTCAGCGATACCCCACACCATGAGGTGGACGACATAAAAGATGTTTATCCCCACTTTACATGTAAGAACATGTACGAAAAATATCAATGTTACATTACAAAGTAATGATCGCGCGGTCTGGGAGGTGGTTTGTGACGTAAAGCTCGCCGGCGAATCTTAACGTCACATTACAGGGAGTCATCAGAGGACATCACTGGGAGCACCATACAAAACAACCTTTTATGTTTTACGGATTACTGTCTCGTCACTTTGCAATGAAAAATAAATACGTATTAACTGTCGATATAAGTTTTATTTCTCGATAAAAGAAAGAAACATTTAATTCAGACAAAAATAAACTTACGTGCACATGAAAATTCAAATTACTTCAATCAAGCTTCATCATACCTATTGGTCAACAAATACGTGGTGGCCATTCGTATTAATCTTAGCATCACGATGGACCCATTTATCTGTCACAGTACTGTACGATTCAAATTTATTCATTGAACGGGCGATCGAATCTGAACACCACTTCAGTGAATTTCGTAGGCCATTAACAATTCAGCTTAAGACTGCATTGAGTTTAAAGATGATACCTAGTAATAATAGTTCATAACAAATCATTTCGCCTACAATTAAATTGTGCTAGTAACAATTTCAAGGTTCCAACGGGCATTACCGCCAAATAACGAGATTATTGCTAGACGTTTATTTATATTAGACGCAGACTATAGCTGGTGAATGATCTGGTGAAGGTGAACTTCTAAACTAATAGATATTACAAAGGAAAAGATGATTTTTCTTTCTTGGTTACGATTTAGCTCAAAAACTACGCAACTAATCTATATATACAGGCTCATTTATATCGGTCAGCATTGGGAAGTCTTTAATTATAAGAGAACAACGATTTTAGTTAAACCGAAAACTGCATACTTATATTGAAGAAAAAACTTGTATTCAGCTCGGGAACCGAACCTGGCCAAACAGCAAAATAAAACCTACATTATTTATATTTGGATATCGATTGTGTAGGTGACTGATTTTTGTATCTTATATAATAAAAGACTTCCCCTACTGACCGATATAAATGAGCCACTCTGTATTAATAAAAATAAACCCTTATTTATCCTGGTTCCGGCATCACGCGTGAACGGCTAGACTAATATAGAATATTCTTCTTTTGTTGTGTTTGGTACTGTCAGAAAAATAGTACGAAGGAAAGGAAGGAAATAATTGAGAAGTTAGAGCGAAGTATTATACCAATTCGAATTCAATATTCATAGTTAAGACGGGACAACGTCTGTCGAGTCAGCTAGTTTACTTAAAAACACTTAGAAGCTTCATACCAGCCGAATAACATCCGTACTAATATGATTCATGAGAAAGTTACTCTGTCTGTCCGTCCGTCGAGCGAAACACGCTTTCAAAGCTTTACTACTGAGCCGATCTTTAAAAAAATAGGTATGGAGATAGTTTAAAACCTGAGAAAGGACATACTACTTTTTTACATATGGACGCGGCAGTTAGTTATATAAATAAGTTATGTAATATCTATTAATACATAATATTATAAACTTTCCTCTTACATCACTCCGTCTAATAATATAAGGCGCGTATTGAAATCTGTTACGTACTTGGAACTTAAAAGATGTAAGCGTGATTATTATTATAAATTTATTTAGAAGAACTTCGTGTTTTTAACTATTTTAAGAAGTAATTATCTACTTATAAAATGGCTTTAATCCAACTGCAACTATTTCGCAATATTATAGCGTTAACATGTCATCTATATCTATACATCTCTTCTATTCTATATTCATATAATAAAATTGTAAAGTTGCCATGTCTGTACATTAAATATGATTAAGAAATATTCGTACATAAGATTCTTTGCCGAAGTTAAAACAAGTTTTTTTAGATTTTTCCTCTGTAAACACGCAAAAAAGTATACCTACATGGAATTTGATTCGGTTTCCACAGTTGTGTAGATGGAGGTCTAACTTCTTAGTATTTTTCCATAAGTGGATAAATTTGTAGGTGTAAGATTATATGGAAGGTTCGTCAATTTCAAAGGACACTGCGTGAGATTCTGCACATAGGTTCCTTAAATGACGTGAATGAAGTATAAAATAGTGTTTTTGTAATTATCACTCCCCGTGTTATCAAGGCCAAAATGGAAACACAGTTCTTGCACGTAAATCACTTTATTTACCACTTTATCACTTTGTGACTTTAGTCTAACTTAATCACTGTTTAGGAGATGTTTTCACAACCAAGAATTAACGCAGACTGTGCGTGTTCGCATAACCCAATGAACGAAGTATTTCCGTGAACGAACTAACGAACGTCATATCATTTGAATAAAGTATCAAAATAGTTGCCAGATTTAAAACAAGTCAATACAACGTTTATTAATTATGCGAACACGTACTTACAATAAGTTAGCTTGCAAAATAATATTAATATAATTAACTACATAACTATAAATAGATGGTAATTTAGGCGTAAAAGCTAACAGTAGTAAGTCAATTTTCAAGGAAATTGCTCGAAATAATTCTGCACATAGGTTCCCTACACGACATTAATTAACAAGATGATAGATATTTTAGAAATTCCACTTCCTGGAAGGAAGGATTTTAGGGTTGAAAGTGAATGAGGAAATTTTCTAAATTTTATGGAAATAGTATGGAAATATCGAATTCTACGCGGACCAAGTCGCGGGCAAAAGCTAGTAACATAATAATGTAAGCGATATCCCCGTGACCCTGTATACAGGGTGCCCCACGGACATGCCACATGGCAGGGAAGTACTTTAAGTATGATAGATAGAAGATTTTACTGAAAGAAGACTTTATTCTATTTTAAAAACAATTTAAAACTGCATTCAAGGATTTTTGAAATGTGCTTGTTTCGCCAGAGAATCGAAATCGCTCGAATCTGAAACAAAATCTTGCTGCAGTTTTATAGAATTAATCAATTTAGTCAATCATAAGAAGTAAATCTTTCTAAAAAACATGGTAATTTAAATGAAAAGATGACCATAAATTTTGTTGGTTTGCCCGAATTTGTTATTTTAAGACATTTATTTCAAGTATTTTTATAAAGGTTGTGATAAATATTAAATATGGTATTTTAGATTATTTATAAACTAATTTACTAAACACCTAATTACAATTTTATTACACACTCCTTCCCACACCCTTCTGGGTAATATAGGCGTGATGTTATATTATATTATGTAATATACTGATTGCATAGGAATTTCAACTATTTTATTTTATAACAAATTGTCTGATTTCATGTCTTTTTTTTGCTAAATGCATCGTGTTTTTAAAAGAGGTTTAATCTTAATTATTGACGCTAGCAGGTCCGAGGTCGAGGACCGGTCGAGTAAGCACATTTTCAAAATCTTTGAATGTAGTTTTTATAATAAAATAAAGTCTTCATGCCGAAAAATCTTCTTTGCAAAATATTTAAGCTACTTCCGTCCATGTAGCATGGCCTGTATATTTTCTGAAGGTGTGGCCACTATATGTGTCAAGTGTCCACAGATTTGATGTATAGCCTTTCATAACCCTCTTGCCCTATTAATGTTTTATTGAAATGCTTACCATAATAGCATAGTCATGTATTACCTACTTGTGCGTAATATGATTGTAAGATTCCTGAACGTTTGAAGGTCTGATGGTCTTTTAACACAATAGATACGTGTTTTAACTAGTGGCTCTGACGTTTAATGGCCAGTGGAGGCTCTAGTAAAATTTTGTAAGTGGTGGATGTCTTTTTGTGGGGCTCCAATCGAATGACCTTGAAGAAGTGCATAATAAAGATTTATTAATTTCAATAGATAAATGTATGTATATTATAAGCATTTTACAATAACCACATATGAGAACATTGTTTTGTTGGCACATATAATAAGAAAGTAAATGGTCAAACAATAAATAATAATTATTGCATAAATATTAATTATTATTGCTTCTCTAGCATCGGCGAAGGGCCATTTGTCCTCTGTTGCTCTTGAAACGATTAACTGTTGCCATCGATGCCCGGTCGTGGCGTTGTGTCGCGTGCTTTAATCGATTTAAAGTATCATGCCGTCATGCGTGCTATGGAACCAATAATAACAAGTTAAAAAACTCAATTATAGGAGGCTTGTCGTACGCTAAAATGCATGCATGGCTTTCCATCGTACTAAAAGCACGCCCATAATAACCGAAAAACCCCACTACCACTCTATGTTTTTTGGGTTAATTTTCGTTGTGAATCTGTAATTTAATTTGCAGCCGACGCGACCAATCGCTCGCCTCCGTTCGTGATAGCCGATATGGGTGGTTGAAAAATCCTTCTAAAATTATTATGTGAAAGGGATGTGTGGATGTGTGCGTATGTTCATGCTTGCTACTCTTTCACGTCAAAGCTACGAGTTGATTTGGTTAAATTTTGCACATATGTAGCTACTAGTCCGGATTAATATATAGTCTACTTTTAAGGGTATACAATCGCACACATATAAAGGTATTGTTGTCTCTCTCGACCTAATATATAACTGTGTGAGTGAAAATACGTGTTGATGTTCAGTTGTTACTCAACAGTGCAATACCCCGGATTTGTTGTTTGATAAGTCTGTCGATTTTCAACAAAATTGTGTTGCTATGGTAACAATGGCGAGATTTGTATGTGAAACTGGGATGTTCAATGTTCCACAGTCAGCTGCATTATGCATTAGTCGACCAAGAAGTCGACTAAAAATCTACTAAATATAGATATTCTATACCTTTAGGCATAATTCAGACTAAGAACTTACGACACTGTTTTAACAGGCGGGCAGGCAACTAAAAGAGATAAAAGATTTCACGTCGCGATTTACGCCAACGATTTTTTTAACATAATAATATACATATCTGCATTAGGTGGGCCTGCTGGAAATATATTAAAGATTAGCCCAGCAATTTAAAATAATCATGATTTTAATGAACCTAAAAAGCTTATTTTGGTTATGTTGTAGCTTTTTAGATCCATTTGCATTTATCCATGCAATTTGTCTACATCTATCTTGGGCTAAATAGGTCATATAAACTGGACGCAACGCGACAACGCAATGCTTCTGTGCCTATGTTACAGATTACTGATAAATATGAAGCTAGCTAGCCGATGTGAGTTGAGCCTAAGAATATAGCGCGTCCTTTTTCTGTATCATGATTTAATTTTGGCGTCCGTATTCAGTTTGATTTTGATGATGATGTACAGTCGAATTCAAAATTGCCATGAGGTTTACAGCAAGAGTAATTATTGTTATTTGCGCTTTCGCAATACGTCCAATTTGAGTTCGCTTGACGCCTCGCCCGACGCCCCACGCATGTATATACGAGGCCATAGACACAAATTTGACAACTAAAAAATTTTGCGTGTTTAGACTTAATTAAGCAGGCTTCGTCAACAAAAAACATTAACCCTCATCAAGATCGATTAACCGATTTTATTTTGCAGGAGTAACAGACCGACAGACATTCAAAGTTACTTTGGGATTTATAATATCACGAGTTTCTTCTGAAACTGCACCCACGTAGTATGTCGATAGTATGTAATTGCATCAAAACATTAGTACTATAATATAATAGTAATAGTTCCGTTTAACTCTTGATTGTGATTGTTATCGTTTATGATAATTTATCTTTATTTAGATAATAAAACAAAGATTAAGATAAGATACTATAATATTTAGGATATAATTGATAATAATGCGCTAATATCTAGCACATTGCGTTTCTCTTGAAACAGTGATAAAAGAATTGCATTAGTCTGCAACATGGCATTCGTTATTTCTCTAATAATAATTACTTTCTTCAGGTCTATTTTACGTTTAACCTTATTGATATTCCGCTCTCGTGAAGTATAAGCTGGCAAATGGGCCAAGTCTCTTCTTCCACTTCTGCGGTTCACTAATAATACAGAAATGTAAATAATTTTCCTCAGTACAAACTTAAATGACTAAAGTCTTTATGAATATGCTGTTTATATGCTGTAAATATGTATATATATTTTTCAAAATATTTTTGTCTAAATTTGCTGAAACGGTTATGTTTTTGATTGAACATATGCAAGTACAAAAATGACAATTTAAGTATTCGTAGATAATATGATATATTTACTAGGTAAATAAATTAATAATACACAATGTAAAGATTTGTTTACCCATATTTTAGTCAAGAGAAACTATTTAAATATTATAATCAACATTATAAAATACAAGTGTGACATATGATATGACACAAGCCAATTGCAATGTTTAGTAAGGCCAAGAGCTATGCATTATGAATGAATATTATATCTGCATAATTATTATTATGCATATAGAAGGTCTTGGATTCGAAAGCATTTAACGATTATTATTATTACCAACTCAATGATAAATTAACAAGACAATTAAACGTTGTCTTTTTGAAGATAATGTGACATGTTTCTGTAGATACTAATACTCGGCTCGGCATATATAGCCGACTATTATTTTATAACAGCTCTTGAAAGTATGGGGTGATTAGGGACGTGATAAAAATCAAAAGCAGATTATGATCGGCCTCATCATTTGAACATTTTGACACTCAATCGTTCTAACATTTATACTTTGTCACAATAGTACAATTTTATACTAGCTCCTTTTGAAATAATATCTAAATAACTATTAATAAGTTATTAATGCGTATAACAATCATTGTTTCAAACTATCTAATTTTATTTCTGTTATGCGTTTAGACTTTGGTACTTTTAACTCATATGCCATGTATACAGCTTAGTCCCTAAACGATTATTTTCATAAAAAATATAATTCAATTATATTTATTAAGAATGAAAAGATTCTGCAGCTAGATCTCGGACTCTAACTTGTTGCAGTCGGGAATGTCAAAAAAGGGTTAGTTGCAGTTCAATGCATACTCTCTGGTCGGTAGACTATGGGATATCATATCTCGGTTTGTTTCGGTATCTCACTGCCATCCCTCCCGCACTTCCGGGTAGCTAACGAATGGTTGCCTCACCCCCCCGTCAATGAGTTGAGATAGATATTGTAATTGCCTTTAAATTGTAATATGGTATTTGATGAATGAAAATGAGGTATTTTGATGAAAGTTATTGATGAAATAGAAAGTTCTTTATATTTACTAGGTTCCTTCGTTTTGAAAACTTGTAATAACCTGTTGTATAATAATGAAAAGTCACATTTATCTGGCCGTTCTAAACTACGGATGTTTGGATCCCTATAATTTATTAAATAAGCAGACTAAAGATAATTTGAAATCGAAGGAACATAGATAATGATGATTTAAATTGGCTGTGCAAAAATTATAACGTGATGAAAAATGTAAAAGATACAACCATAGTCATTTTGTATGAGAATACCATACCGATTGTTCCCCCTTAACATAGTGCCATGCGGGCGGCGCTGTTGCTAACCGGAAGCTTTAGGGGATAAAAGTATTCTTTTGCCTTTATTTTTAGGAAAAATGAAATGATTAAAGTGACTATCAGAATATCGTAGATTACTATTACTAGATTAGTTTATAAGTTTCTACAGAAAATATTTTAGTGAGTCTTCGCACTTTAATGAGGCTGGGATGATACCAGCCTCCTTTTTAGGGTGCCGTAGTAACTACAAGACACTCGTTATCGTTTTGCCGTGCCCGTTTGTCCGTCCGAGGCAAAGAGTCAAACCGTTAAGGATCCAAAATAAATGTTAAAATTCAATTACTTGGAATATTTAGCACAAAATATAAAGTATTTGAAAATAATGCCTTCTATGTGGTTTTGATTAATTGAATCTAGCCAACCATACCCCTTCTAAGTTTAAAGTCCGTAAGTCGTGTCCGACTACGGAACTCTACATTACGCGTGGCCCGACACGCACTTGTCCGGTTTTTCCTCCTCATTCCTATAATATAAATAGTATAATATATAATATTCACATGCGTCTAATCGACCTTTTATTTTATAGAACTAATACCTATTCCTTTATCTACTTAAAAACGGTTCTGCTTCAAGAGGGAACGATCGATAGATATCATATTCCCAGAGCTTCCTCAATCAGGTTGTAACTTGAATATTATTTAGTTTTTATAAAACATGCATTTTAGTGTTTTAGATATGATATGTATTTAACTGCCTTGATGGTCTAGGGGTTAGCGTATGCGCCTCTCACCGCGATGTTTCAAAGTGTTATTTGTGAATTTTCCGTCAGGAAATTGACAATAACAGCACGGAGATCGAATTGTGCCCGGTGGATGGCGATAGGCTTAACCCATATCAAATCAATCAAAACAGGTGAAATTTGAGTGTTATACACTCTGCCAAACCTTTCTGGGTAATATAGTCGCGATGTTATATTATGTCTTTAAAAACAGATACAGACTTTCTAATATTAAAGTTACAACTCGATTAGGTCGATTGATTGTTCCCTCTTAGTGAACACATTGAGCATCCAATTGTTTTTTCAAATACATTACTTGCAACTTCGTTGTTCACTTGCGTGCCGTAATGCCGGTCTAGAATGATTTAAAAATCTTGTGATTTAAAAATATGACAATAGATAATCTCTGTAAAAAATCTAATTAGGTACAATTCTGGAAGTTATTTTAGTTCAATATTCGTAGCAGTTCATCGAACAAAGGACTTCACCGTTTGGGACTCAGCCAATAATCATCAATGGACAGCATTTAAGCCGAACTCTTGTTTCTAGAAGGAAAGCATTTTTAAAACACGATCGCGATTTTAAGCAAATCACATTCAAGCCAAAAATACAGTTCAATCAAAACACAAACAAGGATAATTTTTAGATAAGTTTCAGGATTAAAATTAAGTTACGCCAGAATTATTTCACGAAAAAGGTAATAAAAACGAAAATAAAAATAGACTCCGCGTGATATCTCTAGGTGTATAAAAAATTGCACGTATACCAATGATACACAAGAATAATCATACTAGTCAGTCAAGCCTTTCGAAGCAATTCGATATTAAGAATTATAACATTGTGAGACGAGATTTTTGTATTTGAAGACTTTGCAGCACCAGTACATACCCAATTCGCCACAGTTAAACTATTCCACTTTAGCCTAAGCTAAAGTGGACTAGTTTAACTGGCGAATTGTGAATTATGTGCATGTGACATAATTATGTTTTAAGTACTTAAAACATAATTTTGTCACATGCACATTCGTCCGTAATACTTATCAAACAAACAAGTAACGTACGATTCAGTAAAAGCTGTCTGATGGCATAGAGCTTATCCTTTTTCAAAGCCAATGCAGTACTGAGAAGTCCACTTATCCAGTTGAAAAGTTATACGAGAAAAGGCTCACGTTAATAAACTATTCCATTGAAGCCATGCTTATTTGCTCGAGTTGATGAAAACAGGATTCTCTTCAACAAGGAATTAAGTTTCCTGCAATTTTCTAGATAAAGCCAGCAGCTTTGTGCTTTGAAGTATCCGGCTAGAAAATACTGGCAATAAAAATTTGCTCGCTCAATATTTCTGACTTTACGTGCATAACATTTGTGAGAGAAAATATTTTTGGAAACGTGAACAATATAACCAATATCATCTCTTAAAAAAAATATGGAGGTTTTGGTAGACAAAATAAAAAAATACACGTAACATAACATCACACCTATATTATCTTGAAGGGTGTGGCAGAGATGTACAAAACCCACATTTCACCTGTTCTGTTTAGGTCCCACGGGAAAGGAGGTGAGCCTATCGCCATCCACCGGGCACAATTCCAACTCCGTGCTGCTATTGAGAATTTTCTGACGGAAAGTTAACAAATAACACATTGCCCAACACGGGCAGCCGAGAACTCGCTTCATGCCACAAATTCTCACTTGCAATTTTTCTCGAGTAGTGTACACAATATCGAGGAAAAGTACGGACCCCGCGTTCCCTCTACGGCTGCATTTGAGCAAGGTCACTGGCGTTGTACACGGGCTTGATGAAGCGCTGCTATTTCGGACGAACTTTGTTTGTCGGCTATTAAAATATGAATTATGTAGCAACAGCAGTAAAATTTAATTGCACTCGGACATAGAAACTAAATAATTCAATTTTAGTGCACGATATGTGATACTTTACTACAACTACTCCAGTAAAGATAGAGGGTCGGCTTGTGGATAGCTATGGTGTGCCAACGTGTTTATAGACAACATTTCCTGCCATATTTTTTCAATGTCTAGGCAAAGTTTTGAACGGTTGGCACATTTGAGATAGATGAAAGCTAAAAATGCTGGCGTTTAGTGATGTTGCCAAATTTATCTATTTCTTACTCTACTACTGATCGCTCTTTCGAAAAAACTGAAAATTACATATTTTTGCAACCGTCATATGCAATGTAAAATAATATGCTCTGCACCATGAGCTAAATAACAATAGAAGAAATTCACATTAGAAAGTCCATTTATTTCATGAGCATTTTATATCGCATTTCCCTTTTTATTAACTTTTCAAAACCACATCCAGTTCTACAAAAAGAATACCTTCAAAAGCATTCTGAGTGGGTAAGTTTGAAACTTTGAATAGAAATTCTAAAAGTAGGTAAACTAAAAAGCAAAAAATAAATTTACTTCGCACAAAATAATACGTTTTTTCATTTAGTTATATAGAAATTATTAAATAATTATTTTAAATTTTCTGAAGTCGGTGCCAAGTAAATCGGATAATTAAGAACTACTATTCAGTCAGAAAATAGTTGTTAGAAAGATTGATATTTTCTATACAGAGTTATTGTTTACTTGGCACTGACTTCAGAATTAAAAAATAATTATTTAATAATTTCGATATAACTAAATGAAAAAACGTATTATTTTGTGCGAAGTAAATTTATTTTTTGCTTTTTAGTTTACCTACTTTTTGAAGTCGGTTTTTTTTTTGTTAAAATTTATTTTATTTAACGATTTTAAGTGATGGGTAGACCGAGCAAGAATGTTTCTCGAATGAGGAGACGACGGTTACTTGAGACGAAAAACTTATTAATAATAACCCCCGTACTCCTAACCGTTGAGGAGTTGTACCTTCCAGCATCAGCTCAGCAACTTAAAATGCAAATATCCAAGTAGTTTTAGGTAATATACGAAAAACAATATAGAAGCCTTTGAAATTTCAGGGTTACCCATAATTTTTCTAGGATCCCATTATCAAATCATGACCTCATATTATGAATATACATAAGTAATATTCAACGTCTCGCCTCATCTGTGTATAACTTGAAAGAATACAGTAAACGGCCTCAAGGAGCCTATATTTAAAGAATTATCCCCGTACTCCTAACCGTTGAGGAGTTGTACCTTCCAGCATCAGCTCAGCAACATAAAATGCTGACTTCTAGATGCAAATATCCGAGTAGCTTTAGATAATATACAAAAAACAATATAGAAGCCTTTTAAATGTGAGGGTTGCCCTTGATTTCTTAAGGATCCCATCATCATAACGTGACTTGAAAAAAATGAGACCACATGACAAGTATATCCTTTCAAATAAAAAAAGAATTTCTCAAATCGGTCCAGGCGTCTTCGAGTAATCGGCGAACAAACATAGAAAAACATACAACCGAATTGAGAACCTCCTCCTTTTTTTGAAGTCGGTTAGTAAAATATAGAATATTCATTCTATTACCATGAACTTTAAAACAAATACCTACGTCTGCGATTTGAGATAAAGGCAACTCATATTTCTCTTAAAAGACTTTAAAAAAAAATCACTTCAGTAGCTCGAAAAGTCGTTCATTGTTGTATGAAAACATGGTAATTTTTTTTTTTACTGTCACACATCTTTCTCACCACACCACGTCAGCTATTGCCACACAACTTTCACACCACACCACATCAGCTAGTCTCAAACTAAGCAGAACTTGTGCTATGGGTACTACTTCGAGCAGCTGAGGTGAAAATTGTATGTGCGACACTTGATCAATGTTATTAACATCATGTGCTTTCGAGTCCCTCACTACGCTCAAGGTTGTAACGTAAAATGACTCGCTACGCTCGCAATTCTACTGTAGAATCTTTCGATTTAATCGGGACTCAAAATTAGTTCTCAAAGAAAATTCTAACTTTACTCTCTTGTTGAACGAATACCCATTTTAAATTGTTTAGGGCCAGTGCTAGTTTCAGTGTTATTTTTTGCGCGAATGAGCACCTCTATTCAAAAGCTGTGCTTATATCTTTTGAGGAATTTTCAAAACTTAAATTTGATTGAGTGAAACTATTATCTTAAGAGTTTACCCACATTTTACACCATAAAATTTAATCCATCTTACGTATCGTGTGATACAGAGCAAAAGGACAAATCAATACCAATACCAACATTATGGTCGTGACGTGAAAATGGTGAAGTCCCCGTCGCCGCGTCGGTTCATATCAAGTGTGCTAAGTAAGGCTTTCAGACAACTATACCAACGCAGCTGCGTTCATATGTTCTATTTACCTGAAAACCTAATCGGATAAACTCTGATATCTGTATACAGAACAGCTTTAGAAATACGACACAAATGTCGAATGGAAAATTTTGAATTACAGTTCTCGGTCAAATAAGATTTATCAGACAATTTAGTAAGTAATTGTAATGTTTTACCTATGGCACCTTCAGTATTATAAAGACCTAATACAAAACGTGAAGTTTTCGCAAACTAGCGATTAAAGCTATTACGAATCTCTTTTCTAAAACGTTACTTTTTGTATTAGATCTCTATAATACTACAGGAGCGCTATGTATTACTTTTATGTTTTATAGGGTTGTAGGTAGTACCTACAAGGAACCCTTATAATTTTGGCATGTCCGTCTGGCCTATCCGAGGTATAGCGTAGAAACTATTATTGCTAGAAAACTGAATTTTTGCATAGATATGTATGGTAACTATGCCAACACAGTACCTGTAAAATGGAGAGTCTTTTATTTTTTGTCGCCTACCCCATACTGTTGGATATCGTTAGATAGGTTTCTTAAAAACACTAAGGGGTTGCTTAGACCTTTTTAAATTTAGAGACCCGTTGCGAGAAATTTATTTTTAAAGAACAAATGTTTGTTCGAGTAGGGCGTTCTACCTAAATACTAAACCGTTGGCCTGAAAAATCTGAAAAGAAAGTAGTATATGTGATCTGTTGTAGTATATGCAAGAAACTTTCATGAAAAGCTATAACGGTTACATTAACCTAATTAGTTCAAGAGTTACAGAGGCCCAAATTGTAAAATTGCTAAGCTCAGTTCAAACCCAGTGTATTCATATTTTAATTAATTTGCAGAGTTCTATTCATTATGTATTGTGTTATTTTTGGAGCGAACTAGTAAAGAAAACGTGATGAGGTAAGCTGCATATGAGGCGTATAGGATCAAAAATTGTAATTTCACTTAGACCAACACGAAACTAAAAAGACGATTTTGCTGTGTGACACCGAACTGATGTAATATTGCCACCGTAATATCTAAATGGTTGCTTCGAGACATGGACGTTCACAAAGGAAACAGTGTACAAGCTGAGAGTTTCACAAAGGACAACGTTCCATGATTGGAATTAAATTAAGTGGTCGAGTACCCAACATTGAAATCAGACGCTGCACAAAAGAAAGATACGTTCGCAATATCGTGTTAGGGCTTAAATGGCCTTGGGCCTCTTGGACCAATTAGCTAGACGAAGCGATGTTCGTCCGATAGCACGATAGGTTGATTATATAATAAAGATTGAAGGTCGTACCTGGAGGCTAGCACATGACCGTATAGAGTGGCAGAAGCAAAGGGATGCCTTTAGCGGGCTGTAGATAATGATGATGAATATCTAAGTAAAGAGTTTTCTTCAAAATGTAATTATTTCAAGTGCCAGCACCGTGGTTGGACTTATATATCAATCTTCCGAGCCCACAGTGTACGCTCTAGAACAAGCCAAGTGGACAAAAATATTTTTAATGGTTTTGGAACTTCAACTATAAATTTGTTATTTATATAGCACTATTTTTTTATTTTTTTATAAAACGCATATTAAAAATAAAAAAAAATACACAAAAAATAAGGAATAAAGTTACCTTAATCGCTACAAATATAAATGCTAATTATATAGATATTATAATTATACAATCTTAGACTAACATCTCTATTCCTCAATATCAGAATCATCAAATTCAGAATCTAATTGATCCGATAGAAGATTGTCTTCCTGAGTTAGTGGAGGTCTTGGATGCAGTTGAAGTCGAGGCTCTAATAGTGAGAGCTATGATGAGCTTTATGACCTCCGCGCACAATATATTAGATTTTTTTTTCGGTACTCCCCGGAGGCTGTTGATCAGAGGGTCAGAGAAAAAAAATACATGTTGTACTCAAGTGTGCTACATAAATTATATATCATAATCATCTTTAGCCATGTAGCTAAAACATATCAAAAATTTAGAGTGGATACAAGAGAATACATGCCTTTTTAAGCCTGATAAGTTCGAAAACAAAGAAAAACATTGTAATTTTTTGTGTATTCATAGACAGTTTATTTTATGAATGTGTGTGACACATTAAAAGATTCTCATCATTCATCATTTAGCCTTTCATAGTCCACTGCTGGACATAGGCCTCTCTCAATTTGCGCCACAACACCCGGTCCTGCGCCTTCCGCATCCAGTCCCCTCCAGCGACCTTTTTCAGGTCGTCAGTCCACCTGGCAGGGGGGCGTCCTACTTTACGGTTGCCGAGTCGCGGTCTCCATTCTAGGACTAGTTTGCTCCAGCGGCTGTCGGTCCTTCGGCAGACGTGACCAGACCAAAAGATTCTAATAAGTAAATAATATAGAACATACCTTCAGAAGTAAAATCCATCACTAAAACTTTCCACAAAATCAAAACTACCACTATGAGATGTTAGTGCAAGTGTCGCGAAAATGCAACTGACCTAATCATTTAACTGCACTTATCTCATCAGCTTACTTTGATAAACAATGACTCATTAGTATGGAATGTTAGATTTAAACAATTATTGAAATTAGAGGTTTAGGGGTGTTGTTTACACGTAGAAAGTACAAATTGCCGGGAATTAGCTGATGACTTTTGTCCAATTGGCTTGTTCTAGGGCGTACACTGTGGAGCCTTTTCCCAATCACATTGGGGTCGGCTCCTAGTTGAGCTGAATATCAGGTTGGACTTCCTACATAAAAATACTAACTTACTTCTACTTACAACAAAAATGTCCGTGCCCATCAGTTAAACAAATATTTGATATCAAACATAAAGATATAGCCCCGATTTCACTAAACTTCTCAATCTATGGTTTAATTAAACCCGTATGTGCATCTCTCTCTGGCATTCTGTTAGTAAAGAGAATGATCGAAGCTGTAGCTAGTTTTTAATCTTTTTACTTTAATATCCGTCGACCGACCGTTTGGACTTAAAATATGTAGGCTATGCATGTTGATATACTTGTCGCCTGAGTAGAGCGCCGGGATGACAGTTATTTATAGGTACAGGAGGCTTATTGAAGTCCAAAGTTACTGCATTTAATGCTATAAAATAAAAAAAATATGATGAACTCGCTAAGCCTCTTTGCGCTTATTACGAAAATTATACGCTAAAATACGCTTATTCTCGACAGTAAATCGAGAAATAATATTTCAAGCTAACATGAATATATTATTATTATAAATCTTGAGTAGGTACGGCGCCATAGCA
Organism: Hypena proboscidalis; assembly: GCA_905147285.1. Lineage (NCBI taxonomy): Eukaryota > Metazoa > Arthropoda > Insecta > Lepidoptera > Erebidae > Hypena > Hypena proboscidalis. The sequence continues at coordinate 32,619,954 of LR990126.1, forward strand.
GGATTAAAAATCCTTACTGATGTATTGAATGTAAACGTTTGGGAGTACGGATGTATGCATTACAAGTACATAAGTACAACAATTAAGTGTTTTTATTTAGTGTATTTTCTGAGTTTCTTTTTTTTAGCTTTGTAAATGCCAGTGACTTTATAGCCTTAATAAATCTGTAACTATACATAAGTGTCACAACAGAGTTTAACTCAGCGTCAAGATTAAAGAATATCAACATGAATCGCACACATATCTTGACACCATATTGGCATATTATGTCCGGTCGGCGTTCATTTTGGACACTGTGTGTTGGTATAATCAGCACTAAGAAAAAAGACGTCTGTATACCTACGCTTTAGTTCATTTTAAACGTAATTTGTAGAATGGTGAGCTGGCCCTTAAAAAAATTCTTCAGAATATACTTAGAGAATAAATAACATATTAAAAGTAATGGAAAAACGGTAAGCTGGAGTGGGAGGATTGATTGAAGCGCCCACTTTTGTGGAAATATACCGAAAACGGGGCGTTGTAGGAAAAAAATGTCTTCTTACATAGAAGACATTTTTATGAAAGCTAATTAAATTTCCTAAAACTTTTATATAAACACATTTACGAACGACATGTTTCGGGCAAGTGAATAGATCAAAGTAGTTTTTATTAAACGCTGTTGCCGGCGCCTTTTTGTGTTTTGCGAGATCAAAAGTGTTTTTATGACTATCTAGGTCTTTATGTATTTACTACATTATATCAAAATCAAATCCGTTCAGTCATTGTTGAGTTATCGCAACTTTTATCTATGTATAATACGTTATATCATAGCTTGAGCCCGCGGCTACGCTCGCATGGTAAATCGATAACTAGTTGCCAATATCAATCTATACCATAAGATATATTTATACCAAATCATCGAAATCAATTCATCCGTTCGAGCGTTCAGAAAAAAACAACAACATACAATCTTTGGCGTTATTTTTTTTATAATTTGCAGCCCTGTATCTAATAATAATGTCCTACAGTTGGGCTCGGGCACCTTCTCATGATGAGAAGGGTTAGGCCATAGTCCACCACGCTAGCCAAGTGCGGATTGGTGGACTTTTTTAGGTACTCTCAGGCATGCAAGCTTCCTCACGATGTTTCCTTTACCGTTACCGAGCGATGATTTATGTGATAAATACACACATATCTTTGAAAAGACGAATCTTAACGATTTATTGACACAGGTGTGTGCCGTGGGTTCGAACCCGAGACCTATAACTTCGCAGTCCTACGGATTTTAGTGGTTTTGGAACTTAAGCAGTAGGTCTTGTCTTGTTTTAAGAAAAATACTAATAAAATAATAATTGCCGAACGTTGTAAAAGTTGTAGAACATTTTATTAGCGTTCATTACATAAGAGACATTATTTCCCTACAACGACGGTGTGTTGATCCGAAAGATCTGGCGAGAAACACAAAAGTGGGTCCTTTTAACCTCTTCCCCCACTCCAGCTTATCTCCAAGGGGCTAGTGCTTTTAGTATGTTTACTATTTAAGTACCCTGAACAATTTTCTGAAGAAATTTCTTAGAAGCCATCTCACGTACTCTAAAAGTACTTTTAGAGTACGTGAAAATTATCGATGGACTTCTATAGCGTAATTAGTTTTGTGAACTCCAAACGTGACCGAGCTTGCTACTTTGAGCTGCCTGGTCTTTAACGCTGTGATTGATTATATCGTGGAAATCTACAGTTATCTCACAAAGGTCCGGTAATTATATCGCGTTGGCGATACACGTGGCGTTATCGCCACTTGTATCGCCAACGTTAGTCAGCGAAGCGAAGGATATTAGAAGAAAAGATATTTTGAACATCATTAAAATAATTACTTTGATATCACATAATCTGCCTGAGATAAAACAATTGTAAATACAATAAGTGTAGTTACAAACTCTTCACTAAGGTCAAATATTTGTGCCCTTCGCCGTTTTGTTACTTTAAGTACAATAACAACTGTATAACAGAAAAGTTATATTTTTCACCTTAATTTAACCCGTGTAACGGTATCCAAAACGTCCAAGCCACATATTTTGACTAAAGTGTTGAGTTTGTGATGTTAGTTCTTGTAAATAAAGTAAGGGCGTGTAGAGTTAGATACTTGGCTCCACATTACATCTGTCAACATTGTGTCACTGTAGGCATATATAGCCTCGTCGGGAAACAATTTACATGAAAATGTTTTTGGTGCGTTATTATATTTAGCGGTAATGGATGCGGTTGTTGGAAAGTGGGTAGGCCACAATTATTAAGTGCCAATTATACTCTGAACGCAGTTTTTAGATTTCACCGATACCAATGTAAAATATGGAAAAGCTGGAGTAATGACAAAGTCATCCCCTATGCTGTGTGATATTACTACGGCCTAAATGTTATTTTTATGGAAGTGTCGCGTATCATCCTAATGATGCGTTAATTTAATTTTGTTATCTTTCTTTATGATTATTACGTAAAATCGTGATTATACATGGATATTGTCATCCTAATAGAGGTGTTCTTCAACAGGGAGTACCCGTGCGACCATTACACAGCCATCATCAACGTCACGCTGATGTGCACGGGATGCCCTCGGGCGCCTGTGCACGAGAGTGCGCTGCAGTTACTACAGCTCTTGGACAAGAGGTTCTTCGGCTCCGTCGGCCCCTTGCCTGGTGATGATGACGCAGGTCAGTTCCTATACATGTTCTATTTTTAATGTTAAAAGCAAATTCAAATTCAAATCATTTATTTTCATAGGCCCCAGGAGGCGCTTGAACACGTCAAAATATTACAAACAAATGATATAAAAATAAATTATAAGTAAAACTAAATTATATACTAATTACAATGATTTGAATAACCGGGGATTAGATTAATTTTAATCCAACTGTTTAAAATCAGATTAAAATCAAACTAAGTACCAGCTCCGAAGCTTTTCCGGAATGTGTGCTTACGGCAAGTCGATGTGTATTTGTGTTTAGATTAGACTATCCTTTGAACGCGACTTCGTCTGGAAATCGTTAAATTAAGTTGTTCCCTGCAGCGCTTTGACCCGCGTTCAACTTTACTGCCCCGCTTCCGTGGAGTTTAGCGTAATTTTAAATATCTAAAGACCTTAATTGGGAGTTATGCTAGATAGTTAACAAAATTCTCAATAGTTTTCGAGATTAGCGCTATCAAACAAACAAACTCTAACTTTCTTCCGCGGTTTTGTCTGCCTGGTACTTCGTTAGTTATTTAAACCTTCCTAAAGAATTGCACTATCTTTTAGTAAAACCCGTATAAAATCCATTTAGTAAAAAAAAATATTTATATATCAATGTTTTAGTATGTATAGATGTGTTTTAGTCGCTTTGGCTCCATTCAGTAATATAGGTACATAGCTGCTTCAACACGAAATCTTGCGGTCCTGTAAGGTAAGTGATTTAAAGTGACTAAGGTAAGTAAGTTCAACAGGGAGAGATTGTTAAACTTTTGTGTGTGGGCTTGATATTTTCGATGACATTTTGATTGCATGATCTATACAAATATCAAGCGTCTTCTAACATTGTTCTATGATTAAGTTGGTTATAGATGCATATTAGAAAATGGACAGGCTTATAATGAAGCACTGAAATAACAAATTCGATTCAACACGAAATTATGAGGTCAGCTAGCTGGAAAGTTGTTTAATTAATATTACTGAAGCTAACCGTGAAGCTAGCGCAAATTGTTTTAGCGTAGGAATTCATATTCAATTATTAGAATATAATTTTATACCGGCAAATCTAAAGAATGGCAATAAATATAGCTTTCGTGTCGTCATTAAAATATACTGGTATTTTTTTATCGGTACCGACATTGTACGGGCTATTACATTGTGTTAATCTAAGACGCGACTGAGACCAATGAGTCCCGTAGAGACTAAGTAAAAGTAAACTACTGTTTAAGTCACCTAGTGTATTTTATTCCCAAATAACGTTTGGTTAACACGGCAACACATCTAGCTATACATAACGAGATTATCTGATTTAATACTGGTTATATAATATTATTAATATTAAATTAATATTTAATATTTGTTCTGAGACTGGGTGTGCTTGTGTGAGTGAATGTGTGTATTTGGCCTTGTCATTGGGACCATTGGATAGTGTAATTGCTTCTGGCGTTCTATCTAATGTAAAAAATCCAAATTTATCTTTATCTTTATAGCTTGATGTGAGGCCGTGTGTACAGACATGGTTCAATAATATTATTAAAACCGACGTGAGGTGAAGATATTATTATTGACTCGACTAGTTTCGAATCTAGAAAATTCAAAACAGTGATGACGATGGGCCGCACTGTACGTCATTAACAACAGAGCGTCTTCCACCCCACTACCCAGAATCTTTGCTACATTATAAATGTAAATGAACCATGTCTTTATTATTGAGAATACGGGTTACTCACGTTACTTTAGCCGGGATATGCCAACTAGTTTCGAATCTAGTACGATATTGTTACATGTTGTCAGCAATGTCTCGCAACCATTTTGTTATTTTTACAGTTAACATTAGATAACAAATTTAAAATGCTATTGGCGGGCATCTTAGATGTTATGAGATGCACGCCACTTATACAAGGGGTTAATATGCTTTTTTCTATGTTCTGTGTATTTAATATGTGTTAATAGTACCAGAAAGTGTAGTGAAATAAGTACGCATTTAATTAGGATAAGCAAAATAGCTGTAAATGTAAATTAAGGAAATGCCAGCAAACGATATTTATTATAGAATGCAAGACACTGATAAATAAAAAAATTGTAAAATAGCCATGTTATATTTCGTGCTACCTGCAAATGTTTTGTAAAACGTTTAATAAAAATATTTTATTATAATGTAATATTTCATTTATCCATACCATTTTAAGTTTGCCCTGTTTTATATTTTTTTAAGCACTCTGCTTGATTGGCAAAGTAAGCTATAGAGCTTACTTTGCCTTTGCCTTGTTTTATTACAATCTATTTTTGTCGTTGTCATAGGACAACGACAAAAATAGATTGTAATAAAACAATCGACTGATGCAAAGTAAAGCCAACACTAAAATCTGCAAATCATATAAAAGGTTTAATTCCAGAGTTAGAGTAAAGCTGTACTATCGACGATATGTTCGCACGAGATATTTCTATCTTCATAGAAACAGACAGAGCGCATTCAATGCCTACGCATCGGTATAAGCTTGCAATAACGCCAAACAGGGTTTAAGATTAATATAATATTATACTAAACCGGAGTGTGACCAGCATAAGAACGCTAGCAATAGTCATTTACTTAAAGTTTAATTACTGTAAAGGTCTCAAGGTCTCACCCACGTTCGAATTTTTGTAGGACCAGTAATCGGACAACTGTTTTTTTAATAATTTTCTATTTTTCTCCTACTAGAAATTGGTTTTCAATTAATGATAGTGAATGAGAGCCCTAAGTGGAACAGGCCTATCATGTATCACTCGATTGCCTTTTGTTATTAAAAGGGGGCCGAATCAGAATACTCGGTAGATATCTTTACTCTGTAGGAGTACTCTTCGTTATGGCAATATACTCGTACAAATCTCCAATGCGGAAATAAACTTTGCATTGTATGTGCCGCCAGCGACACAGATGCTTGTCGAAAAAATACTTTATCACGACGACTTACGATATTCTTTGGCTCGTGAAAAGCTTGTGCAAGGCAAAGTCTATTTCCACTTTATGAATAGTCCGGTCAAATTAGACCAAAAAATAAGAGTAAAGTTACACCCCACCAAGCTACTTTTATTTTTTTGGCGTATACCCCGACACTGTTATTTAAATGACATAATCCGTCGAGCTCTTGGTATCGCCGGTGTGCCTGCCGTACTGAAAAAAAAAAAAAACAAAATAAAAAACAACGCGCTATGTACACTACCTCATAGGTGGCGAGGAAACGTGTGCATATTATGACGATTACAACTTTTGCAACTTTTTGAATCGTTATATCTCAAAAACGGTGGCTCGTAGAAAAAAAGTATATTAATTTTTTGTAGATAATTTTATGATCTACAATTTTTGTTTGAAATATTTTATGATAAAACTTACCGTTTTGCTGAAAATCGCGAAAAACTATTTTTTTTACCTGTGACCTTAAATTTTTTTTTTCCTTACAGGGGAAAGATGGGGAACTTTCAAATTTTGTTTTTAATGATATTTTAAACAATCTTACCGATTTTCAGCTTGGTGGGAATTTATGTAACTTCGAATGTCTAAATTGACCGGACTAGAAACAATGACATTGGTTGGACGATGGTCATATCAAGCGCTAGTTTGTTCTTATGCAGAATACTTTACCGTTTCCTCATAAGGTTCTACGCTCTTATAAAAAAAAGAGTTAGTTAATTGCTTTTATAAAACTTTTCCCTATTGCCGTTTTGTATGGCTCCGTCTTACAAAAGTCATGCTACCAGGAATATATCGCACGTAGAGATACAAGCCTTTACTAACCAAAAACAGTATTTTTTCAGTAGAAACAGTTAAAGTTCGTAATCAAGGTTATTACAGTACATTACATCACGCCTATATTACCCTGAAGGGTAGGGCAGAGGTGTACAACACCGACATTATGTTATGTTTAAGTCCCATCTGACAGTGCACTCCCTATTGAGTTAGCATTTAGCCCACGGATGGCGAGGCTCCACCGGGCTATATGCCAACTTATTTGAGAATTTTCTGGTGGAAATATCACAAGCATCACTTTTTACCGACCCGGGAGTTGAACCCGCGACCTTGCGGTAAGAGGCGCATACACCGACCAGTAGAACAACGAGGCAGTTGATACTTCTGTATATTTTGACTGTGATTGCCACTTATCATTGAATAGCTAGCTCGCTACAATATTTGTCTTCTAAAAGGTGTTTCTGGCGCATTTTAATTACCTGGTATTATTGTGTTACTTACGCCTGTAAACCGGTTTTCTTTCCTGTTCGATCTTAGTGTTGTCTTCTTCTTGTGACTCCCACTTGCTTGCTCCATGCCTCGGAGAGCTCATCGGCCCTGTTTGCCATGTAAAGACCTATGACGTCTGTGTGCTTAAGATATTGATAGATAGATAGATAGATAGAGCACTGAATCTGGTCAAGTTCTTAGGAAAAGAGGCTCAGAAAGTTTAAATTTCACATAAACATATGTCAAACTCTCATTGTAACTTGAAATATAGTGCAGTATATGTACTGCCTTGATGGTCTAGCGTATTTATTTATTTATTTAACTTTAGCACAACAAAAAATGTACAAGGCAGACTTAATGCCAAAGGCATTGTCTAACAGTCAACCTGGGGTGATGCAGAGTTAAAAAGTGGTAGGTGCATATTTAGTTTAATTATTATTTGTATGTGCCCCGTAAAGCGAGGTCTCGAGTTCGATGCCCGGGTCGGGAAAAGTGTTATTAGTAAACTGTCCGTGAGGAAATTCACAATAGCAGCACGGAGTTTAAATTGCCCGTTGGATGGCGATAGGCTAACCGCCTATCCCATGAGACCCAAACATGACAGGTGAAATGTGTTTGTTGTACACCTCTGCCACACCCTTCCGGGTAGTAAAGGCGTGATGTTATGTAATAAGCACTTATCCTGCTTAAACTTTCTGAACTTTACATTTCTGAGGCTAGTTGACCCTCAAGGACACTGGTGTGGATAAATCACAGGTTATTACGTTACTTGTATGTACCTATTGACATACTCAATGAAATTATAGTGGATTACGAAACTTTTCACGGTTATAAATATTAAACAAAAAATAAAACCATGTTTCTTCAAATCGTAAAAAGCAATGAAAACTCGTAGTATCTGATCGGGAGTAAGCTTATCGCTATCCACCAGGCAAAATTCCATCTCTGTGCTTCTATTTGAGAATATTCTGATGGAAGAAGCCCAATTATCACTTTTTGCCGACCCGAGAACAGAACCCGAGACCTCGCGGTTAGAGGCTCATACGCTAAGCACTGGCTAGAATAACGAGGCAGTTGTAACTTCTGTATTTTTTGGCTGTAATTGCCACGAATTGATATTCAGCTGAATCCGTTAACTAAAGGCCGATCCCAGGCCGGTTTCATTGCTCGACCGAGCGTCGCGTGTGACGTCGCGTCGGAGCGTACGTCGCACGTAGGAGTAATGCCCTTACAATATTGGCCGAAAGTCGAATCATAAATCGTGTACAATACATGACGCCCGCATATTTGTCAGAATTTTCATACAAATGGCAAGCGCGGCCCGCTACGGCCGGTCGAGCACTCAATTCGGTAAAGTTATTGGGAAAAAGGTTCGGAAAATTACAAGAAATTTGTTGATAGGTTGCTATGCTACCTAGTTTTTATGGTTGTTATGTACCATCAACCGTCAATCATCTGGATTTTCTATCTGAACAAATACACTAAATTCCACCACTGCTACTCTGTATTATTATATTCCTATAAAATTAATTTCACTTAGGCATATGTTAAACCTTCAATGTGACTGTGACTGCCTCGATGGTCTAGAGGTAAGCGTGTGCGTAAATTTCTCTGAATCTGACACGTTAATGTAAAGGCGAGATTTTTTTTGTCTTTTTGAAAAATACGTTTTAGTTCGAGTTTAGTTTGCATACTGACTAAAATCTTCTTCTTCGTCGTGTCAAATTTTAGTGACCCAATAAGTGGCCATTGTTATGGCGCTCTCATCGGCGTTCATGAGCGCATCTCTTGTGCAGTTGGTAGGGCATTTCGCACAGTCAGTAAGGTGAGCCATTTATTGTATTGCTCCACATTCACAATTAAGGTTAGTGTCAACCAGATATCCCCATTTGGCAAGGTTCTCTTTGCTACGCCTAACTTGGGTCCGGAGTCTATTCAAAAACAATACAATATACTAAAATTATAGTAGTTTAGGAAACCTTATCTGGGTTATTTATATTAAACAACAAATAAACTTTTTTATACAAATGGTAAAAGATAAGCAATAACAGCTCGCAGTGGTAGTAGTCACCACAAATCACAAAGATACGGGCATTTCTCGTCACAGAAGCACGCTATCGGACGTGACACTTCTGATTAAAAAAACATTTAATCATCATGTGCTCTATTTTTTTATTATGTACGTTTAGAATATGGGTATAGTTCATGACATAAGAAAATTACGAGGTTTCCATTACCACTATAATTTCAGCGGGTATAAAATTCGAAACACTGTTGGTATATTAACTGGCCCTGCATTAACAAATATTAATTCCATATCAAAATATGAGTTAACAAAACCAATGGCAAAATCTATAGGTACAGTCGAGTTCATCAAATGTTAGCAGTTTTATACCTTGCTGTTTCAGTTATTAGGTTCAAAACTGTACATACATCTAACTTAATTTGGATATTGTTAAAAATTAATTTACTATTGTATTGATTAGTCAATATGGCCATTTAGAAAAAAAGGAATAGGTAATTAAAACGCTAGTCTATGCAACCTAAGGGCTCTCGGCCACGACCGATGATCGGTGACTGATTTAAAAAAACTACGTGGTGTACAGCACATGGAAATCCACTAAAGCAGATTGTAGATATTGATAGGCTACAGCTAAAGATTACGGCGTTATGTCTCTTATGCCAGTAATTTCAGGGCCTGATCTCACCACCTGCCGGAACACAGTAATGCAAGCACTACTATTTGGCAGCAGGTCAAAGGTGAGACGGTGGTGCTGCCGCCCTCAAGCTCGTCTACAAGAGCTCTACCACCAGTAACCATTTGATGAAATAAACATTACATAAATAAAAGAAAAGAGCATTAATTAATATTTGAAGTTATTTTGCTCTTAGTACTATTTACGAACAGTCCACTAATTATACAAGGATTCGCTCGATTATTGCAAACTATCCCATACTCTGGTTTTAACAATCGAGCAGTATTAGCGATAAATCACCGGTAATATTCCGGTTCGGCATGCTTAGCTGGCAACCTCTACTTGAAAAATCGATCACTGATTATATCATCGGTCGTGGGTGAGAGCCTTAAGTCTTCAAAGTCACGTTTTACTAAAGCCATTAAATTTTTTCGCAAAAGAATATTGAGTCTTATATTGAGCGGTAATTAATTGGAAGAAGACCTACTCGAAATTAATCGTCTCTGCATTCATTGAATAGGACTAGCTGTTGCCCGTGTCTTCGTCCGCGTGGAATTCGTATTTCATGGTTTTACCTACCTGCGTTGTACCTTACTGCTCTGCTCCCGAGGCGTTTTTTTACCTTCTTGCAACATATTTAATTGTTGCTCTGCTCCTATAGGTCGTAATTTCTCACAGTAAATGGGCTATGCCTTATGAACATATTATAACATTAAACATATTTAACCAAAAAAACACTCTACGGCTTTAATAATAGTATAAGATATATGTATACATACGTATATGGTTGCGATAAAATGATTTTTAATAAAACGCCAATAGACTTTAGGCTATTATATGGTTTTTATTGAATGAGATAAAAAACATAATTATAATTCCACTTATATTTTTTTTTTGATATTTCTCAGAAAATATTAACCTAATTAGTTCAATAAACTTCTGCATTACGGACATTCATTGCTCTTTGATTCTCTATCTGCATCGTGCGCGTCGAACGAATCCAAGTCGACAAAGCTTCGCACACATATTCGCGTTGTCATTATCGAACGCGCCGAAAGCAACAACCATAGCGAAAAAAAGCCCGAATCCTTCGTCCTTGCTTTGCATCTATCCTTTACTTTTTTCTCTGGCTTTGCCAATATAACTGCATCGGACGATAGCACGTATGAACCCACGCCAAATCCGGCATCATCCATTTCTCATCGAAACTAGCTAACTTTTGTATTCATTCTGCGGTTCGTCCGATTCAATTTGAATATGTATGCGAAACATGTATGAAAAAATATTAAGGCAACGCTTTACACTCCACGAACCCCGAAATAGCTTCGCCCTTAAATATGTTTTTATCTACACCCATGCTATAAATCCTCTATAAACGTTCTTGAAACAGTTAGCTAATTGCCAACATTAAAACAGCCAGTGTCATAATAACCATTATAACACCCAAACGGGTGTTATAATGTTGTACTGAAATTCATTATGCAACTCCTTTTTTACTCATCGAACAGCCACATTCTCATGGCATCTTTATGAATTTCAAAAAAAGAACATGTCATGCGCGCGTTTCACTAACACAGCGCCGTAATTTAAATAAAAACTTATTCGAATTTTTGAATTGACGTCGTATCCCGCCATTTTTGTTCAATAATAGTATTGAAAAAATACTTTTTAATAATTGTACGATCCAAAATGTAAATAATTATTACAATAAATAATTATATTATTACCTATACATAGTTTTTTTGTATTAGATACTCACTAATTAAACTTTCCATGAATTTACATAGAGTTCTTACAACACTGTACCCTAATACCCTATGGTTTCAGAACATTTATAGAGGATTCATATCATGGGTGTAGATAAAGTCTTGTATGCAACTGTTATAATTAGGTATTAAAACACTCATGTGATACTATTATCACACTCGGCTTCGCCTCGTGTTTTAATACCCCTCATTATAGAACAGTTGCATAAATAACTATTATACAACGAATTCTAAAATTTGATTTGTCCGTTGCTATCGATGCAGCCTGATGTGACGTGCGGTAACCATTCTGGATGGATCCGCGTACAGACACTGAATGTGATTCCAGGTAAGCTGAAGTATTGAAATCGATTACTGTCCGAAACCGGAGATCAGTCGAGCAATGCATCAGCTGTTTAGAAGCATTACAAAGAAATTACTTATTTTCTGAGAAATACCCAAGTACATTTTTTTGGGTATTATACTGAGAACACCAATCTGAACAGCACACATTCGAATCTACTTCTTTTCTTTCTTGCCAAAATTACATTGTACCATTCCTAATGTTGCTGCTACAGGCGGATATTAATTAAAACAGGATTGACATTTTATTTTTGAAACAGAAGAACAGGACAGAACACTGAATTGTTTTTACAGATGATAAATTAATCTTTGTGTTTGAATTGGTAATATTTTTATTTTATTTTTTATTTTGTTTTATTTGGTTCACCAACAATTGTTTACACAAGCTACATGTTTAAATAAATTAACAACCAATACAGTGCAATAACAGTGTAACAATTACTTAAAGGTAAACTCAGCATGCATAGAATAAAGTAACGTTAAATAGGTATATTAACACTTAAAATATTATTTTTTATATGTAATACATCAAACTGGAGTATCAAATACAAAAACAAAAAAAAGAATAAACACTAGAATATAAACAATATAAGAGAAAAAAGTAACTTAAAAAAAAATATTATAATAACAAAACTTAGTCTAGATCACGAAGACACTTCAAAATAGCGGACCTTAACCTACTCAATGAGTCGAAGTGAACATCAATTTGATCACTGTAATATACCTTATATATAGTTACTTACTTACTTATTTTATACAAATGTTTACATGTGTGAACATTCGTATAAAATTATTAAACCAAAACTAATTAATTAATACGGATTTTGTCGCGACTTTTCACTTACTTTTCATGGCTCGATATTTCGGACTTTTAAAGTCCGTGATCGCGCGCTGATAGGGAGTGGAAAGTTGCGATAAAATTTGTTACAGTACTTATCTTCTACGTTATATTGAAAATGTTAAATGAAAATAACAATATGTTTATTCCTTAGCAAGACTAAACTTATTATAATATTTTTTTTTGTTAAATATTATTCTTTAAGCTGTTACACGATTCCGACTTGACCTTGACTTCTGGGACATGTTTCTGTTAATCACTCTTTGACTCTTGTACTCTATATTGCATAGTGTTTTTACAATGGGATCGGGCAGTATAATGCAAAACATGTCATAGTTGCCATAGCCAAAGCCGAAATCGGTTAAGAATCTTATGCCCGTTAAACGTAACGATATATCGTAGCGTATTCATAGTGATTTATTTATACCGACCGATCTGCGCATATCTATCAATCGTGTGTATAAACCGTTGGCGATTATCCTTTATCGGTGGCGGTTTTTATTTATATCAGACATTGTTGTCGATGGGTAAATGACTGCACAGTAAAAGAAAATCGCTCAGATCGTCAAATTATTCATACTTTGTAATTAAAAGTTCGATTCATCTGCATAGTTTAATCGCTACTCACTGCGGTATTTCGTTACAGCGGCATTAATATAACGAAAGGGTATTTAAACTAATCTTAGGAAAATACAATTGGAATATATTCTAATATTTTTGGAATTTATTCTACTTCGAATCTAGACTTATCATGGTAATATTTGGAATATATTATTAAAACTTTATTTTTATTATTTAAAAACTAGTTGAATATCGAATATACAATAATAAAATTAGAAGGATAAATATTTCTATCCAAAGTATATAACGTATAAAGTTGATACGAGGCCTAAGGATAGCTAGTTAAAATATTCTTTTAGATACTGCTTATGTCATGCATATCTATATTATTATTATACTTAGGCCATATCACTTTAGCCCCTAACCGATTGAGCAAAAAAAAATGTTTAGCACAATGTGTCTATATATATAAACGCACTGAGAAGGTGCGGGTCCAGGGGAGAGAGGACAATTAATGCAATTGCCTCCTCTCAAGTAAATGGTTCCGCGCACACACACTGAATGTGCTTCCAGGTAAGCTGAAGTATTTAAATCTTTTAATCTATTCCTTTCCGAAACCTGAGAGCATTCGGCAAATTCAATGTTAATTGCTTATTTTCTTCTTCTTTTCGTGTCAGTGACTATTGTAATTCTGTTTCCAGCTTATACAGCTTTAGACCAATAGGATGCTACTAGGACGCCCTTCTTATTTTCTAAGAAATACCCAAGCACATACTTTTGGGTATTCTACTTCGAACATCAATCTGAACAGCACCACCTGCCTACTCCTACCTCTATGGTTATGTATTTTTTATGACATTTTTCGACATGTTAAATGTTAGTCAAAGTTAACAAATATGATATAATCAAATATAAATATAATTGTGTATTCTATACACTACTATTGTGAATTTTACACTTGTGAAAAGATTCGCTCCAAGTCTCGGTGACAAAGTTTAGATAGTCGCTCGATGACTCCAGCATGTGCTATTGAATAAAGTGTTATATTTAATGGTGCTTTGTTATTAGTATTTTTTTGTGTTTTCGGTGGCTAAATCTAAATTTTAAATATTTTTATGCCTTTTTATGTTTTTTTTTAATTTTCCAAGATCAAGTATTACTTAATATTTAATGGTAGTTTAGAAAATAATTTATTAAGAAAATTCAAGTTATTTACACCTTATTGTCTGAGACTTTAGTCGATGTTTAATTTCCTACTTAGATAAAGGTTTTTTTTACTTGACCACTTTAACTGCTTTTTTGTAGTTATTTAAGATATTTATTGTTTTAATATACTAAGATCACATAATTATAATATATAGTATTTTATTGTGGTTATAATAGTGATAATTAAGAAAAACTTATTCTATTGAGAAAATACAAGTTATTTAATCCTTAATGTCTTAAGATTTTAGTCCATATTTGGGTTTCTACTAAGATTAAGATTTTTTTCGTATTTATAACTTTTTTGTTTTTTTTTGTGATTATATTTGTATTTTTTCATCATATATTTTTTTCTGATTTTACGTGAACAATAAATATTCTACGTCGCGCGAACTCATCAAAGTTTTATAATACTTGTATATTATTTATACAAGTTAATTATTATTTGAATGATTCAATTTTAAAATATCCATACCGGTTTTGTGTACAAATATTAAATCATGATTTTCAATACGATTCTGAGCGAAACCTGACTAATGTTTACCAAATAAAAGATAGTAACTGAACTATGAAAAGTAGCTTCTTAATAGATGTTTTTAACTTATGACTACTTTAATGATAGACTTATACTTTTTATTGACTCAGATTAGACTTAGACTTTCCTTAATGATATAACATATTATTAATGAAAAATAGAAATCTTTAAAAAATATACATCAATAATCTGCCGCCCTGATTTGCTTTCCTCACTAATGCCACTGTTCCCTTAACCACCTCATAGGTACCCACGGGAAGTGACGGAGTGATGGTTTATTCTCACACCGCGAGCGAAGGATATCAATATAAAAGTACCGCGAGATGGCAAATAAGTCATAGACCACACACTATTTTATGGTTCTTGGTTTTGCATGCAGTTTTCAATCTTTTTCGTGTTTTCGGTGGGTAAATTTTAATTTTATATTTTATTGTGATTTTTTTGTATCTAGTATTTTATTGTGGTTATAATAATTATAATAATAATCCAAAAATACTTAATTTATTGAGAAAATACAAGTTATTCAATCCTTAATGTCTTAAGATTTAAGTTTATATTTAGTTTTCTACTAAGATTAAGATTTTTTTTTCGTATTTGTTTTTTTTTGTTTTTTTTGTGCTTTGTTTTGTATTTTTCATTACAATATTTTTTTCTGATTATACGTGAACAATATTCTACGTCGCGCGAACTCATCAAACTTTTATAATAGTTATAAGTATATTGTTTATACAACTTAATTATAATATGAATGATTCAATTCTAAAATATCCATACCTGTTTTGTGTACAAATATTAAATCATGATTGCAGCAATTCGATTCTGAGCGAAACCTGACTAATGTTTACCAAACAAAAGATAATAACTGAACTATGAAAAGTTGCTTCTTAAGAGATGTTTTTAACTTATGACTACTAGACTTTCCTTAATGATATTACATATTATTAATAAAATATAGAAATCTTTTAAAAAAATACCTCAATAACATGCACATAACATGTTATTTTTGTACGTTTGCGTCATATTAAAGTACTTAATCTGAGTGGGCACAGGTTTCGTAGACGACCTGACTGTGTCTTTGGGCGCCACCGTTGACGCACGTGGCGTTCCTCCGCTGCCGCCCTGATTTGCCATAACTCACTAATGCCACTGTTCCCTTAACCGCCTCATACGGTACCCGCGGGAAGTGACGGAGTGATGGTTTATGCTCACGCCGCGAGCGAAGCATATCAATATAAAAGTACCGCGAGATGGCAAATAAGTCATAGACCACCTGACTGGGTCTTTGGGCGCCACCGTTGACGCACTAGGCGTTCCTCCACTGCCGCCCTGATTTGCCATCCTAAACTAATGCCGCGGTTCGCTTAGTACCTATCTTCATTTTCTTTTTCTTTTTTTGTTTAGGTAAATCATCAGGTGCTCTGCTATCGCGATGCTGTTTTAAACTGCATGCCATAACGAAATAGAAAGAGATTAAGGCTGGTAATGAGCGTCATTGTTGTATTGATTTTTGATATTTGATAATAGGTATGTGCTTTAACAACATATCAAAAATCTACAAAGACACTTAATTGCCTTCAAGATCTCGATAAGGAATACTTTATATAAATACACATATCAGTATTGTCTAGGTATTTGAAAATATAATAAATAAAATAAAATAGTTTATGAATCCTTGGTATGGTGAAAATTATATGCTTATAATTATAATGCTTCCAAATTTGAATAAATTAAAATGTTCTACAAACATGTTTATGTATCAATAGAGGTGGTTTTTGGACGTTCTAACTTGTCCTTGGCAGCACGATACCATATGATTTATTTTCCAATTAAAACTTTTTCTTTAGGACGAATAGTTTATAAGGAATGGAATGATTTATAAAATATACCTAGACAATGTTGTTGTGTGCATATGATATTCATCCAAATAATCATCCTTAATCTATGTAAAGTCTCTGAGACATAATCATGCTTACTTTAATTTGTATCTCTTATTAGTTTTATTAAAAAGCAGTATACCTTTTTTGTTAATAAAACACTAAAAATAAATTATTTGCATACAATAAAAATACACCTGTAAGTAAAATATATCTTAGAATATATATAACAAAAATAAATACCCAATCATTTTCATTTCATCTATGCCACATAACATTCTGGGATGACGTTATTATCTAAAAAAGTTAATAATTTATATCTTACACACAAACTTATATTGAGTGATGTCAAGTATTTTGTGTCCATACCAATGCACATAATGTAATATATTATTATAGTTTGTATTTAATAATATAGATGGTAAGTAGTGTAATATGCCCATCCGAAAATGCTTAACTAAGATCAGCCATTTCGATATTATCTATGTGCCGATTGTAGTTTTGGCGAAATCGCCGAAAGGGAAACAGTGGGTAGGGAAAGGTTCTTAGTGGTCGCGACCGCGGCGGGCCCGGGGCCGGTCCCACACGGCTCTGAAATTGGATGTTACATTGCGTCGATGTACCGTCAAGAAAGAACTGCTTTAGGGCGCCAGCCCTGTTAGCGCAGTTCGATCGGCTTCCTCATGGCATCGATCGGCGACGGCGCACTGCCCCTTGCCGCCGCAGCCGGCATGGCGTCATGGTCATTGCGATCGCCTCCGTAGCTGCTGCGCTCGCGTTCGATGCTGCAACAAACAAAGCCCAATGAAAAATGCCTCTATTATTTGAATTATAGTTTGTACGGAACAGTTGGTACGGGAGCATTTGGAACAATTATCTTTTTTTAAATGCAAAACCTCAAAGTTGTACAGAGAATGTATTCCGTGGATTAGCTAAAGCATTATTTTGTAAAAGTATATTTTTTCTTATTTATTTACTCTCAATCAAAGAATTGCAATAATCAGGTAATGGTAATGTAACTGAAATACTACGTAAGTAGTATTAAGTAATTTTTTTTCACACGAGGAGGATAGTATGAGGCTTGGCAAAAATAAGAAGATATTAATAGGACCGTAACAGTACTTGTTGGGAGTGAACTTGCTTATACAATGATCTTCATATGCCAATTCCAAATCAACTAATCAGCAAGACCCAATTTAAAATGTACGTAATTTATTTCGTGAAACGTCATTACTGTGACAACTTTGTCATTGTGTCGCCTGTAGCTATTAATAAGTTTCCGTTTCAAGACTATTTTGTCAAGCTGGGGGTCAAAAAGGACTGCTTTGTCTATACTGTTCATTTGCTTGGCTGCTTTACGAGTTTTCTGCAGCTTTTATTTTCTTAATTTTTTTTATTACTGCAGCCTCGCGCCTATAACCCAGGAATGAATCACTTAACTTACAGATGATGGTAGTCACTTTTTTTAAGACGTAATTTAAACCTACATAACGTAACACCACGCCTATATTACACAGAAAGGTGTGGCAGAGGTGTACGACACCCACACTTCACCTGTCATGTTTAGGTCCCATGGGATTGTCCTATCGCCATCCACCGGGCACAATTTCAACACCGAACAATTAAGTGTTGTAATAATGTGTGCTTTTTCGAAAATTAATTATTACCAGCTAGTTTTTTCGTATTCAAGTTGAAGGTATGTATCATCTATTTTATGCATATTTTATCCTTGCAATTTTTTTTTTATTATGTTGCTACGCCGAAAGCTTTATACTATACCTCATGTATTGGCTGAAAATTATTGTTTGAGAATGTTAGTTACATTGTTTTATTGTAACTTAATTAAATTAAGCTACGGCAAGGAGCTACTGAGGGTCTACGCCATCCGCGTCCGATCATGTAGCTCTCGCCACGAGATTTTGATTGAATCTGCTATTAACTGACTATTTTTGTTTTAGGTACTACACTATTAAGTGTTCTTTTACAAGTATGCTTGTGTTGGGCACCTGGGTGTATGTTAAAGATACTGCATCCGAAGCTGTCAGGTGTCCTCAAGTAATTCAAACTCTAACGCAGTTGCTTCCAAATGTTGATAACATATACGTTGATAACTGCCAAAAAAGAATCTTTAATATTTGTAAAAGTATAAGGATGTTTTGCAAGCAATTGGGTCGATCACGTTCGCACATGATCACTAAATATGGAGAGTGGCTGAACAAATATGAAGTGAGCAATATGTCAACTAATGTGCCCTAAAACGAGGGTACTCCATCCATTTCAGCTGGAATAACTGGATTAGACAAAACTTCTCGATATATGTTGTGACCTGTTGCAGTGCCTTTTATCGGATACAATATTAATAATGTTTCATTTAAACATGATGCTTTGTAAACCACGCGGATATTGTCGAAATATATCCGTGATACAACTTGCCTTCGTCTGTCCATGAAGTATTGATTCATGAGGTCAGAAGTGATTGATAATTCTTTATTGTCCACCGGTGAGCTCTCGGAAGAGGCCTTTGAATCTTGTAATAAGTTACTTCAACAGTTTAGACGTGTAACGTGTAACAACACGAGAAAAATGTCTTTTATGCCACTTTTTTTACTTACCACTTATTTCTTGTTTAAGAAAGTTACCAAATAAAAAGAAATCTGTGCTTTCTTATAAAAAGGTCTCGAAACAGTTATCAATTTAATATAAAGTCATAATGGATTATATTGTTAAGTTATAAGTTATTAGTAGCAAAGAGATTATTACATTATTTTTCTGTGTTTCGTGAATTATTTATGTGTTATCAATTAGCTAATTAGTATCAAAGCAAAGTTTGAACTTTTAAAATTACGGCATTGATTGTAGTAATTAGTATGCATTGTGGTATTGCTTATTCAAGAATTATACTTATATTTGAATACTGTTGTAGTTATTCAAATAGTATGAACCTATATTAATAAATAATGGCAAAAGCATAAATTAGAATCCATTTTAATACACATCTAAGGGAACCCGTATGACCGCGCTTCTTAGAGCAGGGAACCACTGAGGCGGTTCATTTTAAAGAAGAAGAAAATTATTTAAAAAAAAGCATTTAGTTAGACCCTTAGCTACACAACTGAGAAAACCACGTACAACTTCGTGCAGTAAATCTTTTGTTATACGCGTACGAACATACAGACGGAAAGACGAAAATTTAAGAAAAATATATGTTGTTTAAAGTCCTCTCGTATAAAGTTTTCCTTAATATCTTCAATGTATAAACCCACATTTTAGTAGTTAACAACCAACATGGTTTATTGCAATCAACGCCAATATTGTATCGAATGAACACGATCGATACATTGGTGGCGGATTGCCGACGAACTATTCCACGCTTTATCATTTTGAAATTTTATTTAAATAATCGCCGCTTTACTGTGAACGGATTAAAATCCACCTTTATATTATTTGTATTTTATATTGCGACGTTACTATGATACTATGGTTTGGGTGGACAAAGACCTATGACATTATTTTTGGTTAGGTAAACTTAATGACGTGAGTGAAATGTATTCAAAGTGTCTGATTTATTTTAATTGTGGCAGGATTTTGGTTTTCGTTTAAGTTATTTAAAATAAAAAGAGAATGCTGCAGGAATGGTTTTATTAAATACAAGTAAACAATAATAATACCTAATTGTGCCTGTATCGCTAGTGAAAACATATATATTTTCCAGATTTGAATTTAATAATTATTATGTGACCACGTTTTTTAAATCTCTGTTATCTACTAAGAATTCACGCGTCGAGGGCTGGGCCGATTTTTGTTTTGTGAATTTGGTATTGTCAGGAGATGGTTAATATGAAAGAATAAAATTAGAAATTTGCGCTGAAAATAAGACATTTTAAGAATACTTAACCACCATATAACATTTTCTAATTTTTTTTTTAATATAGCCTGCGGTTTTGACAATATGAACCTTTTAAATGATTCCTTTATAATAAGTAGTTCTGTCAAAACAAATTGTATTCATTGTCAACACAGGACAGCGTCTGTCGGTTCAGCTAGTTTATTATAAAAATATAATAAAGATTTTTTTGCCGTCAACGTAGTCAAAATTATCTGAAAAACATTAATTCAATTTTGATGTTGGTATACAGGACCTAATGTTGTTAGCATCCAGTGCCAAAACATAAGATGCTTGCTATCAGCATAGAGATCTAAAGAGCAAGCATTTCGAACAAAAATTGACCTACAGTGGGCAGTTAAATTAAAATGGCTGTAGCGCTTCAATATACACCTTACTAAATCGATAGTTGAACTCAATATTATAAACACGCAACACTAGAGCCGCTGCAGCGCTGGCTTTGTCTCGTGCTGAGAATAAGCCGCCTAACTACTCAGTAATGACTGCTCATGGCCGACAAACTCCATCTTTTTCTCATATACACAGTTAGTTAGTAGTTTAGTTAACAGAACTGACATATAGATTTATGCTTCATATAATAAGCTTTGGTATTCGGCTTTTGTGTTATTTATTATTTAAGATGAAGTTTTAGTCAACATTTATAAAATTAATTAAATATTTCATGAGGTTGCGAAATCGAATGTGCATACAATAATTTAGATACATAGTATTAAAAGAGGAATAATTAAGAGGTCTCAAATTAAAAATAACTATAAACGATGAACAAACGCAACTACTAATATCAGGTGCGCCGCCTGCTTTTATGCTCGATATATAATTGACAAAAATTTACAAAATTTAATTGACAAAAGCGTTGATCATAATAACATAGTTCACCAAACATTTTGCCTGGGGTCATAATTTAATAATCTTTAAAAAATATTGAAAAATTAGTTTCCACTAGATACAAATTTTGTTTTTATGTCTTATTTTTTGCTCATAGACACTATATATTTTTTATTAATTGTCTATCTTTTTTACACGTGCAAACACACTGTTGCACGCAAGCTGGCATTATTTTAATGGGAGGACAGGGGCATTTATAACATTTAGTTGCCATGAGAGCTATCGAGTGATTGGGCAAAGGTTGGGTGGGGTTGGGAGGTTTGGGGAGTTCGGGATGTGTTATCTATATCTAGTACGTAGTACATATATCAATGGCAATCAGTTTTGAATACATATTATGTCAAAATGTTTTAGGTATGTAGTTCGTTGGTTTAGTGGTAAGCGTATGTGTCCCCGCGAGGGGTCGGTTTCGATGCCCGGGTCGAGAAAAAGTGTTATTTTAGTTTTTCCCGCGAGGTACTTCTCAGTAACAGCACGGCATTGGTTTTGTGCCCGGTGCACAGTGGTTCCCATATAGGTCATACAAAGAAAATTTTAAATTATAATATCATTTTTAAGTAACAGAATACACAAAGAACCCTTCTACCCTCAGGTATAAAATAAATTGCAATAATATACATGATACGGTTTGTTTTGTGCACCCGAAATGGTAACATCTTGTTACTGCTTTGCAAAATTGCTATAGTTTTCAATTTGTTGTAATTCTTAGAAATTTGTTAGTTATGATATTTGTATGCCATGGATATCTAAACATAAGGCATGTACGACATTTAAGATTTTATCAAGTTTACTTGCACCTTAATTGTCATCGATAACGTGCACCACCAAAAGAAGACTGTCGCGTTCTTTAAATTTGGTCGCCTTCCCATATTCGATTAGACTTATACTTTGGAACATACAAAAACCTACTTTTGAAACGTATATCAAAATAAACTTTTTTGATAACAGTATAGTCATAAGTGCTTATAGGCTAATAAAGCGATGTCGGCGTGGTCGTGTGCTGGTATATTCACTACTAAGTATAATTTCCTCGAAAGCTTATCCTAGATACCTGGTAATGTGCGACGAGTAAAGAAAAAGAAATAAGCAGAGACATCTCGTGAGATGTGTGGAACGCTAGAAACTCTTTACCGGAAACTGAAAATATCCAGACCAATTGATTATGAAATTGTGTTTATAATCTCTGGAAACGGCTTGTTACATATTGTATAAAACTTGAGAGCTTTATAGCATAGATTGTTAAATAAATTGACCGGTTACATAAAATAGGCTCTAAAGGAAGACAACATGAAAGCGACAACGTCGACGCAAGCGAGTCACTTCAATCTACAAGCATGACGTGGTGCAGGAAGTAGTTTGGATACTGCTAAATGCTTAATGAAAATATCCTTGCCATAACTAACCTTTATCTGAACTAGAAACAGTAATGCATGATCAGATTAGTAATTTATAAAGTCTATGTTATCTATCGGCAAATTGTATGAATGAATATGCTAACCTAATCATGAAAAATGAAAACAGCTTGAATATTATGGATTTACGGTTGGTTTCTAGATACCTAAATCACAAATCAATTTTACATCTCGTATTCCCTCATTTAACTCTAAGACAAATCTATCGTTGTGAGCTTCTTAAATCGATATATTGTATAAGATTTAAGCGCCTAAGCAGATGCATGCTTAATCGCTTAAGGCTCCGAAAGCAAATGACCTAGGCCTCAAAGATTCACCACAGAAAGTGTATGTTAACGACCATTTAAACGCTAAAACAAAATGGCTGCTCATCAAACTCAACAAGGCTCGTAACTCGTCGACTGCGAAACGAAACGATTGAACTACGTGTGGGTGTAGTTCGGTAATATTCATGTACGTAAGAATGACAACTCCCGTACAGATTTAATTACCGAATCTAAGGATTTAATAAAATTGTTTTATCATTTACGAACTGCTGTCACCGCCCATAATCTCATTATAATTGCATATCTTAAATAGTCCGGTCAAATTAGACCAAAAAATAAGAGTAAAGTTACATAAATTCCCACCAAGCTGAAAATCGGTAAGATTATTTAAAATATTATTAAAAACAAAATTTGAAAGTTCCCCATCTTTCCCCTGTTAGGAAAAAAATATATTGAAGGTCAAAGGTAAAAAAAAAATATTTTCGCGATTTTCAGCAAAACGGTAAGTTTTATCATAAAATATCTCAAACAAAAATTGTAGATCATAAAATCGCGAAAAACTATTTTTTTTACCTTTGACCTTGAATATTTTTTTTCCTTACAGGGGAAAGATGGGGCACTTTAAAATTTTGTTTTTAATGATATTTTAAACAATCTTACCGATTTTCAGCTTGGTGGGAATTTATGTAACTTCGAATGTCTCAATTGACCGGACTAAAATTATTTGAGTCACGAACCATCTGACTAAATTATCTTTTAATTTGAAAACATTCAAATTTAATTGAAATTTGCCTATAACCCCACCTAAGGATATTCCTAGCCTTGAACAATGGCCTGTTTACTGCATAGTAAAAAATCAACTCGCTCTCACGGCGATCGCATCGTTGCAGTTACATTGCGTGAGAAGGATGCCCTTTCGAACGTATGCACTGTTTCGATACAATCTGTCTCGCTTTAACGTTGCTGATCCTTTCTATTTATTATTCATTTTATTGATCAGATACCGCGTAGTCATTTCGATAACTTTAATGAAATGCTTCGTTCATCCCATAAACCTGATTTTCTCGCAATTCTTCTATTCAATTTCTCTATTACTAGTATCAATGCGTTCTAGGAATTTAAAACTCAATTATACGTTTGATCTATTTATTTTTAAAACGTACGGCTTACGTTCAAAGACATCTTTATTTTATAGAAACTTGTGTCGTTTCACATAAATTAATTAAATCGTATGAACTCATCATACGATTGAATTATTTAATGCGATACGTGGCTAACAGAAAGTGTAAGTAATTTGGAGTAGTTTGATAGGTATGGCGGCGCGATAGAAATTATAAACTCACAGACCAGAATCTCGGTGGTGGTATGTTAGCAATCAAACGAGATTTGTCCACCAATTTGCAAACTAAATTTAATTCGATCGCCGAAGATTTGTTGGTATCGTTGCCTATTAAATCGTTAAATCGCAACAGTAGCTTTAACTTAAATGTGTTTTCAAACCAGCTTGAAAATTATCTTTCAAAATTAGATGAAATAATGATTGAACGCCTCGACGAAACAGGTATTTGATAGTCGGCGATTTGGAAATCAAATGACTTCGATAACGTGTTGTCGGCGTCAAACGTGACTAGTGACGATGAGCATTTATTGAGATGTATTTCACATTCACAATTTGAAGCAATAAAACTTCGTCTCGTAACAATACGGTAGAATTCTGTACCTAGTTTTATCTAACGATTCTCTCACAGTTGCCTAATGTTGCGATTGCTTGGTACCCATTGACCTACATCATAAATCAAATATACCCATTACCTACGTTTACACCAGCGCAACGTACTCATTTCATATTTGCAAAAACGGATTACAATAAGCAGTAATGATATTATTTTTAATTTTATAATAAGTGCATGAATCTGTGAAATTCGATAAATTAATGATTGAATTAATTGAATAAAATTAACTCGCATGTTGGAGGTTGATTGGTATAAGTAGCTTTCAAGGATGACTGTTGATGAAGCGGTTATTTATTGCATTTCATATCATACGACAAATACTTTATTAATACTTTATTAGTAAGAAATGAAATGAAATAGCAAAAGTAACTATCATGATTGGTATTCATTTGCTCTTTAGAAATGTTTTGATGAAACACAACATAACATCACGCCTATATTATTCAGAAGGGTGTGGCAGAGATTAACAACATCCAAATTTACATATTATGTTTGGATCCCATGGCTCACCCCCTACGGTGAGCCTTATACCATCCACCGGGCGCAATTCCAACTCCGTGCTGCTATTGTGAATTTCCTGATGGAAAATTCACAAATAACACTTTGCCACAGCTGGGAATCGAACCCGAGACCTCGCGGTGAGAGGCGCATACGCTAACCACTAGAACAACGAGGCAGTTCTCTTTTATATTTTTATTCAGATCTTTATTGCATTTCTATTAAAGTTTCTTATCGTTTTATTTTCCTATCTTGGGCTTATATCTTAAAGTTATGACAAAACTTGTTTTGTATTTTGATTATTTTTAAAATTGCGTTTAATGTGCCAACCAAATCAGCGAGGCATTATTCCCCCTATTCATCTACCATTAACATATTCGAACTATGAACGTCGTCAGAATGCGTTTCTGTAGACGCGAGTAACTGTTTAAATCCGCACGCTAAAAAAAGAATTCGATATCTTTGTATCTTAAGTAGAATCAGAGAAACGGGGAATAGGTATGCCAATTTAAGATCAGTTTAGAAATAATTAATGAATTAATTCAATGTTATTTTACCTAGAACAATAATGATAGCATGTATGGTTTATCTTTAATTAGAGACATTTCTTGGAAACAGTTTATTGCGCTTCGCTTAGCTCTTCTTGGCGGAACGGTAGTGCTACGGTTGCCCTCGATCTTATCACCATTTAGCCGCTCGTAGTCCACAGCTGGACATAGGCCTCTCCCAATTTGCGCCACAACACCCGGTCCTGCGCCTTCCGCATCCAGTCCCCTCCAGCGACCTTCTTCTGGTTGTCAGTCCACCTGGCAGGGGGGCGTCCTACCTTACGGTTGCCGAGTCGCGGTCTCCATTCTAGGATTCGTTTGTTCCAACGGCTGTCGGTCCTTAGGCAGACGTGACCAGCCCACTGCTACTTCAGCGAGCTTATTTTGCGAGCTATGTCGGTTACTTTGGTTCTTTGTCGATCTTATACCAAAAACAATATGCTTAAGTAATTAAAAGTGATTATTTCATTGTTAATACTGCCGAAAACCCCAACGACTGTCGTTCTTATGAGCTGAAACCACCGTGGTGAATAAGCTTAACCCCATAGACACCTAAATCATAATAGTCGAAATGACGGTGTTATACACCCCTACCACACCCTTGTTAGTAATATAGACGTGATTGTATGTTATCCTAGCTAGCATATTATGTTATTTATGGCTAACATAATATTGGCAACTGATTGTTAAGATGTTTTGACCACTCTGGATGCTTACATAATTTTGGATACCCTATATACCAACATAAAATTTAATTGATATTTTCAAATCATTTTGATTACATATCTTATGTATTTAATATGATAATACTGTATTATTATTCCAAATAGCTCGGAAAATAAATCATAATCTTTGGTAATATGACATGTATAACATTAAAACAGTTTCTGTAGCTATTTATGTTAGGAGATAAACATAAATATAGTATCGTTGAATTTTTCATTTGTCTTTTGCAGATATACAATTCCGTCGTATATTTGATTGATGCATCTCGTAAGGTTTAGCAAGCGCTTGCTGTATAATTGTCTTTTTTTTTTTTTGCGAATCACGTAATTATGTCGGCGTCTACTAAGTGCTACGCCGTCTAAAATGTGCTACGCCGTCTACATTGTGCTACGCCGTCTACAATGTGCTACGCCGTGTACAACGCGCTACGCCACTACTTGCATGGTTGCATTTTAGTATTTAACTAGCTTATGCCCGCGGCTATGCTCGCAATTGTAAGTTGTCGTAAGTTGAGTTATCTTTATAAATAAATACTCAATTAAAGTATTTCTTTGTAAACAATATTCGAAGTCTTCCCTTCAGGTGCCAACAAAACCAGAGATCTCGAGGCGAACTTACTCTTGAGCAGGCGACATAAAACTGGCCGTGTGAGAAGCAGTTCCCCTCAAATCAAATCGAATCATTTATTTCCATGGGCCCCAAGGAGCGCTTGAACACGTCAAAACAAACATCAAAACACAAAAAAATATAAAATTAAAATAAAACTTAGCTAACTAAATTATAATACTTATTGTAATAAAATGAATTGACACCGGAGCTTAGATTGACTTTCATTCAACTTAGAGATTTGAATTAAAATCAATCCAAGTACCAGCTCCGATGGGTATTGCATCATGAGAAGAGCTGGTGAGTAACTCATGTGCACCATCTTTTCAAATAATTCATACAATATTTGTTTGTTTTTGGACAATAGTTCTATGTGTAAGTTATAGCAACCAAATCAGATCGATACCTGCTGTAACGCACGTGTCAGGCTTTATTGTAGATTATATTTAATATTAATTAGTCCATCCATCAAAAGTGTATGTTGTATAATTTGCGCACTTACCATCAGTTAAACCTTGGGCATGTTTGCCACCTGACTATAGCACATCAAAATGATAGTTTTAATCCTATTTAAATATTTTTTTTATAATTTACATCACACATCTTCCATTACATTAAAGTTGGTTTCTACTAAACAAAACAATTACCTCTTAGATATCTAAAGAGGCCGGAAAGGCAATTAAAAAGTTTACACTGACATATAGGCTGTCAAGAAAGAGTAGATTTGGAACTATTTTTTTTGTCTGTTAGCAACATTGTCAAAATATTGACAGATGTCAATAAATAATGTAAACAGAGTTTACGCGTTGGTAAATTTTATTTATAAGAGTATAAAACGGCAATTAAAACAGGAAAAAAGTAATAAACAATGAATAAAACTATCCGAAGGTCTGGAAGAGAAATAATTTACAATGTATATAAAAGATGTTTAATGGAATATGAGGCAAAAAAAATTCTTTCGGATATCGGCAATGTTTATCAAAGAACCGCTGATATGACCGGTATGTGAGAGTTTAACATGTTGTTTTTAGTTAAATCAAGTATAGGTAATGGATAAAACCAAAGCTGTTTTGAATTTGTTGCTGAAATAAGCGGATTATTCAATAATTAAAACTAGCACATTGGTTTAGTTGACGTTTGTTGTACTCAGTGTTGCGGTATAGCGCAACTAGGTTAATGTTGATACTTGAGTATAGTTTAAGTAAATAACATAAAATAATATCACGCATGGGCGTAGCCAGGGGAGGTGTTTAGGGGTTCAACCCTACCCTCACTCCGAAATGGCTCGGACTGCTTTATCTTTTCTGCTATATCTATGATTTTTACTTAATTCAGGTAAATCAGTAAGTACTATTCGAAGAATTGCACGAGGAGGAGCACAAAATAGAGGCGTATTTCTTACACCAGGAAAAAACCGAAAAGGATAACCGTCCGAAGAAAGTGTTAGATAGCTTTGATTTGTGTGCTATTAGACAAAAAGTTATATTTTTTTAACGCTAATCACTAGACCAACGAGGCAGTTTAATAAAATATATAGAAAGAAAAGATTTATTCAAATACTTAAAATAAAATATTTTCAAATATATCTTTATTTTATTTTCTGGTAATTGATAAAAACAGAGGACAGTAAAACCACAAATCAGCTAGGCAAAATAGTCTGGAAACGGAAACTAATTTATGACTGCTGGCTGTACAAATTAATTAAATTATTTTTACTATTACTTAGTGCCGATTTCATCGTGTTAAACCGACGTTTAACGCTTAGCTACAGCTTTCGATATAATGGGTAAAAATAGAATAGTTTTTTTATTTTATATACAGCTAAGTATCAAGTCCTGGGAAGTGAACTATATGGGTTGCCATACGAACAGTAGAACAGCACTCTAGCGCCCCTATTAATTTCAACTCTTTCTTGACAGCCTATAAAATCCTTTTTTTATGAAACTTCATGTCAACATCTCATTGTCACACGATTGCTCAACAAAGTTCTATTTTTGAAATTGATCGAGCCTCATAATTACTACAAACGCTTTTCCATACAAACTTTCGTCCCACTTTTCACCCTGTTAGAGGCCAAATTTTCAAAAATCCTTTCTTATTGCACGATAAAATCTTGTAAAGAATACACCCTCCAAATTTCAAGCCGCCACGACCTATGGTTTAGGCTGTGCGTTGATACTAAGTCAGTCAGGACAAAGCCTTTTATATATATAGATGGAGTCTATCAAGCGTTTTACTTTTTAATTCTCAGATACAACGTCGATTAAGATATTATTTTCGCGGGCGCAATTGTTTAGAAGGGGGTTTTGTCTTAAAGGCTTAAAAAGGGTTTACTAACTGTTTTGAAAAAGTAACAACTTCTAATAAGTCACTGTTTTCTCACGGTCACGGAAAAAAAACTTGAACGATTGTAGAAACCCAACCCGTTATTCCCTAAATTAGCGCGATCAAACAAAATAGCTTTCGCACGCGGTCTCGTCTGCGTGATTGGTAGATTGATAAATAAATTGCCTTGTTGTCAGTGACTACCTCCTAAAATGTTATCAATGTCGGTTAGCTGTTTAAAAGGTTGGCCGATACAAAAAAACAGACACACAGACATAGGTTTGCCAAATTTTATTAGCCACACCTGTTTTGCACGGTCGCTTTAGTTTTTTTATTTTGTTGTTACTTTTTATTTGGCTTCTTATTGTTTAAGTTTACGTAGTTGAAATTGTCTGAAACAAGTTAAATTTATGGTTATGAAAGATGAATAAAGACAATGGGCTGTTTGTATTGCCTGAGTTAAATACGTTAGAAATAATATTACATAGCATCACGCCGATATTACCCAGAAGGGTGTGGCAGAGGTGTACAACACCCACACTACACTTACTAAGTTTAGGTTCTATGGGATAGGGGGTGAGCCTAAATACCTGAGAATAAGTTAGAAATCGCTGTGTTCGGTTACTATTTGGCTACTTATGTTTTACCAAATGAACATTTGGCGACTTGTCTTTATTAACAATGAGTGAGAAGTTGAGTTTCGAAGTCAGCGTGATACCGAGAAGCTTAAGATGATCGGTTATCGGAAAGCATACATCTCGGCAAGTAGGAGTCAAAAAAAATGGTATTTTTTTTTCTGTCTGTCCACTATCCCCTGTCACTTTTTTCTTTTTATATGAATAAACTGATTTGTTTCTAGATAAACTTGTAGGTAGAATACGTACATACACATAATTATATAATAAATGAATTTAAAACAAATAATTATAATCGTTTTTTTTATTAGAGCTCTATTGGAGTAATCGAGCTTGTAGTCATAATAGCAGCCCGTATAGATGTATAGCGACATTTATAGTCATATCAGCATGTATTATTTCGCAGCAGTTTATGTACTATAGATATTTGAGGTTGGTTTACTACCTCTTCTACAGGTATGATAAAAAAAACTACGTTTAAAAAAGAACTGACTTCAAAAATTAAACAGTATGAATAAAGACTTAATTTAATACACTTCTAATGTGATCTTAATGATACAATACTATCATTTGTGTGTGGTACCTATAGATAGGTTTTAAGTTGGTGCCAAGCTAAATGTAATAGTAGGTACTCGCCGCGCGTGCCTTTGAGCGGGATAGTTTCGTGTAGAGCAAAACAACCCAAGCGGGCAAACACGCGCGGGCAGACGTCGTTGTCGGTCGTCTCGAAATGTAGTAACATATTGATGCGTTGCCGTTGTGACCTAATTGATAGATTTGTAATATAATCTATTGCACGAAGGTTTAATATTTAAATTGTTTTATAAGTGTAGATATTTATTTTAACTATGTATTGAAAACAGTCGTTTTGTGTGCCTTACACAATACGCAAACCAAAAGATCCTTTTCATGGCCAAAAATATAATCATATATACGAATATCTCATCGCGAGGTCTCGGGTTCGATTTCCGGGTCGGGGAAAGTGTTCATTGTGAACTTGCCGTCAAGAAATTCAAAACAGCAGCACGGAATTGGAATTGTGCCCGGTGGACGGCGCTAGGCTCACTTCCTATCCCATGAGACTGAAACACCCTTCTGGGTAATATAGGCGTGATGTTATGTTATTCGTTACTCATTCTGGTATTAATATTAGATATGTTTTTAATATCCAAGGTATTAGCCTCGCATAAGAGGTTTATTAAATCTAATTTATGTTCATTACTTTTTCTTCTGGGATGTCTCGGTTACAACTCATTGGAAGTCAGACGGGATAGAAATAAACTTGTAGTCATGTGTAAAATCTTAAGAGGAACAATTGATGCACCAGACTTACATGATGAGTTGTGTCGATTCTTTGCACCCGACAGTTATCGTCGCAGTCGTAAACACGTACTATTTGCTGTGCCAACGTGCCGCACCGTGGCGCGCGTTAAGTCACCCATACCACGCACCCTTTCTGCATTCAACGCTCTCCTGTATGCCTACACGGACTGTGATTTGTTTGCAGATGGACGGCCAAATGTGTTTACAGTGTGTTTGCAGTTTTGTGAAAGAGATGGATGAATTATTTATGTTTCTTTAAACATATATTGTATGATCTGTATGCTTAATTTAATTATGTTAATCTATTATTATTATTATTGCGAGCCTATAGTGTCCCACTGCAGGGCAAGGGCCTCCCCTCCCTTTTTCCATTTATCTCTGTCTGTGGTTTGTAGTGTCCAGTCAATCTGCCATGAATCCAATTCATCCCGCCATCTCCTTCTGGGTCTGCCACGTTGTCGTTTATCATTGTTTGGGACCCATTGTGTTGTGGTTTTGGCCCATAGCTCTTCTGGCATACGACATACGTGTCCAGCCCAGTTCCACTTAAGTTTCACCGCCGTGTAGCCGACGTCTGCAATTTGGGTAGTGGATCGAATTTTTGAATTTCGAATTCGATCTATGAGACGGACTCCAAAAATGCAGCGCTCCATTTTTCTCTGGCAGACCCCGAGTGCGAATTTCTTTCGGCTCGTTAGTGACCAAGTCTGCGCTACATAGGTGAGGGTAGGCAGAACGCACATGTCCATGAGTCTCTTTTTTAAGGAGAGTAGAAGAGATTCTTTCATAATTGATTTCATCGACCAAAAGCTCCTTTGGGCATTTTCGGTGCGCCTGGCAACTTCTTTATCTTGTCTCGCCTCAAAGGAGACTATTTGGCCGAGATATATATACTCCTGGACATATGCGATCTCTACACCCTCAATCGCAACACGGTGCGCTGTGCTGTTGGTCATCACCTTGGTCTTACTCATGTTCATGGAAAGTCCGACTTCGAGGCTGGCATGACTCAGTTGTTCGAGCATTAGTGCTAATTCCGAAGCGGATGAAGAGAAAAGAACAATGTCATCGGTAAATCGAAGATAAGTTAATCTTCTCTCGCCAACGGCAATACCCTTATCCCTCCAATCCGTACTTAAGTTATGGAACACTGCCTGAAGTAAAACTGTAAAAAGTTTAGGAGACAGCGGTTCTCCCTGTTTGACTCCTTTATGTATAAAAAATGATGGTCCAGTTTTATTTTTTTTTATTGATGCTGTACTATGACTGTATAGTATTTAGTTATTGTAATTAGTGTAACAACCGTTGCAATTAAAGTAAAATAAATAAATACTTTTTATTTTAGTTCTTGAAGTCGGCATTTAACTATAACAGTTCGTTGCTTTTTATCGTCATAATTATGTTAAATGGTATTTTTGTTAAATGGCTATGGGTAGGCCTACGAAAGGTGTCATGTGCCTTGAACAATATAGATATAAGAAACAGGCACGGAAAAAAGGAATCGAATCAAAAGATGCTGTTCTAATCTCGTTCTAATCGTTCTGGTAAGACAGTGAAAGGATGTGAAGAACGTATGTTAGCTATAAAAAAAATCTAAAAAGGTCAGATGTATGTGAAAGTGTAAAGAATTAAGAAGACTTAGCATTAATTGATTGGGAACCATCTAAATTATTACACAATCCACATAATGACAAAGCACTACAGGAAATGCAACGATTAAGACAGTTAAGTCTAGATTAATGTCAGGTAGCCTAAGACCCACTTATCGGGACCCGGGATAATCCTATCTAATATTATAAATGCGAAAGGCAGTTTGTTTGTTACGCTTTCCCGGCTAAGCCACTGAACCAATATAGATGAAATGTTACACAGAGGTAGCTTGGACCCTAGAAAAGGAATACTATGTCTTTTTCTAGGGTCTATGCTAGTAATAATATATAATCAACCTAAATGAAAACTCCCAAGAAGCCGTACACAAACTAAAATTAAATCGTCCACGTTATTAAAAAAAAACATCAAAAATCAAACAAGAACTTTCATAAAATGAAAACTACTGCGCTAAAAGTAAGTAAAATTTTTATGAGACCAAATAGCAACTATTCTGCATCAAACATAATGAGAATCACGTTAATCGGATCATAAATCTCAGCGATATGAGTGTACATACATTAAAAAAAAATGAATTGATAACCTCCTCCTTTTTGAAGTCGGTTAAAAGTGTGACTCGGTTAGTTTTGTTGTACTGGCACAGCTTCATATCGCATATGTAACTCTAAGATATATGGTATTATCAGCATACGCGCGCGGCTCCGCCCACGTAGTACGTCGATAAAAAGTAACCGATCTCTTTTCTTAGGTTTGAACTATCTCCATACTACATTATTTATCTGTGATACGTAACAGTCAGACAGAGTGAAACAGTTAAAGATTCAAAGATTCAAATAATTTATTTGCATAAAACAGGTTTACATGGTTGGTACACAGATAAATATAATAAGTATACTGATTTTTAACCCAAGCAGGTGTGCAAATTTCAATTCAATAATAATAAATAATTTTCCAATAAAAAAACCGACTTTAATTACTAATAATGCTTATAAAATAAAAACCTTTTTATGGGACCACCTGGCAGCTATTTCGCGTCGAACAAAAAAAGAATCACGCGAATCGGTCCATTAACCGCGACGTAATCGATGTACATACATAGAAAAAAACTACTGAGGTGTCAAGGGACACCCGGATGGAACGAAGTTAATTAGTAAAGAAATTTTTATTTTTCTAAGTTATAAAAAAAATCTTAATGTGGTTCACCGAATACTCACTCTGTGTGTCTGATGATGTAGCACCGTAGCTGTAACGTAGCATGTAATTACTACACCGCTACGAGAATTGCTACGAAATGTGTCGTTACACTTTTCGTAGCAATTTTTCCGTCTAGCCCCCTTTCGCAACGCGCGATAAGGAACTTCGTTCCAAAAAACATACCGGCCGAATTGAGAACCTCCTCCTTTTGTAGGAAGTCGGTTAAAAATAGTGACATAACATGCAGGATTGTAGCAAATTATAATGAGATACTACATTATCATAATTTATAAAATGTCACAGATTCAAAGAGAGTAAAATGTCAAAGTCTAATAATAAAATAAAATTAGAATTATAACACAATATCATGCAGCAAAATAGTAAGATGTCAAAAAAACAAACATTTTGTTAAGGTAAGTCTAACTTTTGCCCGCGACTTCGTTCACGTGGATTTCGCTATAATGAACAAATCTGCCTCGTTGGTTTAGTAATTAGCTTATGCACCTCTTACCGCGAGAGCAAATTATATAAGGAAACTCAAAACACTATTCACGCTTCTGCGGTTCTACAGATATCTTGATTACTAGAATCTCTAAGTCATGTTTATTTGCTACATTAATTTGTTGTAAGCACTTTAATAACAAATAAATCGTCGAACAAATAGTTCCCCGCCATCTACCTCTACATCTAGACTAATTATAAAGAGGAAATATTTTGTTTGTTTGTGCCTAATAGCTCCGGCACTACTGAACCGATTCTATTTATCCACTATTCATTTATTCGTGCACCAATAGAAAGGCTAGTTATCGCGAATCAGTATAGGCTATAGCCTATATGATACATATATCATGTCGCCACGATGAATAGCAGCAGAGCAGCAGTTCAATATGTTTTGAGAACGAGGGAAAAAAAAAATTACTTTGATAGATATTGCTGCGTGTACTACAAAAGAAGTTAGGTAGAGTTACGCAAAAATAATGTACCTATTATAAAATTGTTCCTTTTAAAAAGTTCCAAAAACCGTCGATGTTATGTCTTTCTTTTAAGGTTGGCTGAATTTGTTAAAAAAATTGTTTGTTCAGTGTGTTGTTATTTTTATCTATGTTACTAATACTCATCCAAATACATAAGTTATTTATCAAAATTATCTAGCACTACAATTTTATGTTAAAAATATCGTTGGTGGCCACGTACAAACGGTCTACCTCACGTAAGTTAACTAGCTATATTACCGTACTAAATATTTGATATCACGGGGATATTTACCATGTATATTTGTTGTATCGTGAACAAAGAGATTGCAATCTCTGAAATATCGAAATATTTTGCTAATACATGATATCTAGTATTTAGTAAGAATTGATTAGTCTCAAAACTTATGTCTACATTGCCAGCCCACATACATACACAACGCTGGCCAGTACCTTACATTCGTACTTCTTCAACCACATCTTTAGAAGAAGCCATAACAAGACAAGCGCGGCGTTTGCGTCGGCAGGCGCGTTTTGTTTAGTTTAGTTAACATTTAATATAAAAAGTGGTGAATACTTGAGTGTTCAGTGATAAACCTATACTTATTTTAAAGTTAACATTCTCTTCTACACAATAGTACAAACCACTATAATTCTTTAAAGTTAAAAGTAATTTCAGTTTTCGATTCAAAATATTTCATAATTTTTATAGCGTACATTCGTCGCTGAGTAGCGTTGCTCCGTCGCGAGGCCCTGCCGCCCGCGCCCGCTTTCACTCCCGCGGATCTCCTACCGTGCGGCGGTTCACCGTCCGCACGTCAAAAATATGTCGAATACGGGAAATACGCTTGTAATTAATGAATTACTATGCTTAATGCTGTGCAAAATTGATGTAATGGACTTAGTTTGTTATAAATTCGTAAATCACACTTTAAAGAGAGTGAAATTGTAAACGCAAAATCTATTATCTTTGAAGCGGTTAATAGTCATTCTACAAGAACAACAAAAAACGGAAACTCTTGCAAGATATAATTAAAGTTCTCAAAGAGACGAAACCTATATAACTTACCTCCTTCGTGGCAAAGGATTTGAACTGATTACCTCCAGTAACCTTCGATTACGAGGACGTTTCAAGTCTTCTTAAGGATATCCTAGTACTAAAACAGGACGTCCACCGTATTTAGTCTTATACGTTAAAATACTAATGAGGAAACACAGGGCTTATTTCTATGAAAGAATTAGCAAGAGCGGCAACAGTGTAGAGGCTACCGTATTCCGTTCAGTGTACTTATTAAGACCACATATATCATGATATCATATGCAATTTGTGAAATTGTAGAGTTAAGATGTTAGAATTTAAGTTAATAGTTAGTAATTTTAATATGGGTTGTTATGCCTGAAATAAATGTTTATTATTTTTATTATGTAGTTTATGTTTCCATAACAGAACTATGGAGTCCCGGTACTTTAGAAGGCATAAGCAGAGGTCTGATAAACATTTAAATCTAAATCTAACGCTTTGAAACCGAACCCATCAGTTGCATACGTATTCCACCTACGTAATTAACAAAATGGATAAAAAAAAAATCTCCCATAGTGATATCTCACGTATGGTTCGACAAAACTACGATGAAATGGCCTAAGTAAACACACGAATACCCAACGGGAGACTGGCACAACTAACGAATTCCTGAGATCAATTATTATTACCGGGCTGAGTTTGTGTTATTTGGCAGTTGAAATTCATGCATACTAAATAATATCAGGCTATCTGAAACCCATTGCTATAATCGGCATTGACAGCGGCTTAGTGGGCGCACGGGTTGTGAAAGATATTAGACACCCAATATATAGACTCTATGCCGGACTTACTCGAGAGCCGTAACAGTTTATTAGTGGTATTGCACTAAACCTCTTTCATGTTCAGAGATTTGCACAAGCCATTTTTTCCGATTTCATGTCGAAGGCTTACCTACTGACTACTACTACTACCGTTTATAATTTACCCAGTCGAACTTAGAAATTTCTAAATACACTTTGGACCTAAATCGGCTGAAGCATGAAATACATATGTCCATCTGCACATAAGAGGCGCTCATAACCGCTGTTGCAGGTGCAGAAATAATGACTACTTATTTGGCCCCTAAAAGTTACAGTCAGAGCCATCGACACGAAGCAGAAAAAGAATAACAAGAAGGAACATATTTTTCAACAAATTTACCCTTCACTGTATACGATTACAATGAAAATCAGAAGACATTGCTTTGAATAGTTTGGAATTCGTTTAAATACGCTATTGTATGGAAAGATGGTTCGTTTTATTTAGTTTAAATGGATTAAAATTTAATGACAAATGACTATAAAGGTTATAAGTTATTTTACATCACCCTAAATACTACGGGAGTAGAGCGCTATAATTATACGCACGTAATACACGAGGTCTAGCATAATGAATCCCACGTGGATAAAGTCGCAAGCAACAGCGACTCAATATATTTGTTTATTTGAGGCAGTATTTTTGTTTTCTTAATAACTTTCGTTTGGAATTCATGATACAGATATTTTCGTAAAATAAAATTAACCCAAAAATATTTAACATTTGTTCATTACTTGGATATTTAATTACTGTTATCGAGGTAAATTAAAGTAAAAAGAAAATGTTTTTTAACCGACTTCAAAAAAAGGAGGAGGTTCTCAATTAGGTTGTATTTTTTTTTTTTTTTTTTTATGTTTGTTCGCCGATTACTCGAAGACGCCTGGACCGATTTGAAAAATTCTTTTTTTGTTTGAAAGGATATACTTGTCATGTGGTCCCATTTTTTTCCAGTCACGTTCTGATGATGGGATCCTAGAGAAATCGAGGGCAACCCTCAAATTTAAAAGGCTTCTATATTGTTTTTTGTATATTATCTAAAGCCACTCGGATATTTGCATCTAGTAGTCAGCATTTTATGTTGCTGAGCTGATGCTGGAAGGTACAACTATACTATAACGATAATTCTTTAAATATAGGCTCCTTGAGGCCGTTTACTGTATTCTTTCAAGTTATACACAGATGAGGCGAGACGTTGAATATTAATTATGTATATTCATAATATGAGGTCATGATTTTATGATGGGATCCTAGAGAAATCATGGGTAACCCTCAAATTTCAAAGGCTTCTATATTGTTTTTCGTATATTACCTAAAACTACTTGGATATTTGCATTTAAGTTGCTGAGCTGATGCTGGAAGGTACAACTCCTCAACGGTTAGGAGAACGGGGACTATTATTAATAAGTTTTCCGTCTCAAGTAAACGTCGTCTCCTCATTCGAGAAACATTCTTGCTCGGTCTACCTATCGCTTAAAATCGTAAAATAAAATAATTTTTAACAAAAAAAAAACCGACTTCAAAAAGTAGGTAAACTAAAAAGCAAAAAATAAATTTACTTCGCACAAAATAATAGATTTTTTTATTTAGTTCGCGCGGTCGCCCAGTACAATATACAGAGTGTATTTTTGAAACGGGGCAGTAAGGGCAAGTACCTTAACCGTTGCAGTTACAGCAAAACGTTCTTAAAAGACCTCCCCTAACTTTTTGGGACATTTTGAACTGCATTCACAGATTTTGTAAAAAACTTACAGTTAGCAAAAAAAATGCAAAAAGTTCAAATTTTTTTTTTATGCCAATCGATTCTATTTCATGTGGGGATCAAAAACTCTATGGGACCATTTTAGCTTTCAGTACTAGAAAAGACAGAAATCGCCAAAAACGTTTCCCATACATTTCGGCAACAGAAACGAATTTCTACGATGGTCTAACTTTTTGTTATGGCCTGGAAGTGGGTAGAATTGACTGTAAAGTAAATAAAAAGAATTTTTACCCTCAAATTTCGAATTTGATTCGAAAATCTGTGTGTTATACTTAGTTTCAGCTGAGAAACTTCGTATGAGTTATTAATTAAGGATTTTCGCTAAAATGTCTTCTAATCGTGAAAAAATTGACTTATTAGAAGCGTATTTTGTCAATAATCGAAATGCGGGAGCTGCATTAGTGTGGTACCGCAATAAGTATCCGTTGCGGCATGTGCCAACAAGAAAGGTTATTACAAATCTTTTGAAAAACCTGGAATTGCAGGGTTCTTTCAAAATACGCTTCTAATAAGTCAATTTTTTCACGATTAGAAGATATTTTAGCGAAAATCCTTAATTAATAACTCATACGAAGTTTCTCAGCTGAAACTAAGTATAACACACAGATTTTCGAATCAAATTCGAAAGTTGAGGGTAAAAATTCTTTTTATTTACTTTACAGTCAATTCTACCCACTTCCAGGCCATAACAAAAAGTTAGACCATCGTAGAAATTCGTTTCTGTTGCCGAAATGTATGGGAAACGTTTTTGGCGATTTCTGTCTTTTCTAGTACTGAAAGCTAAAATGGTCCCATAGAGTTTTTTGATCCCCACATGAAATAGAATCGATTGGCATAAAAAAAAAAATTTGAACTTTTTGCATTTTTTTTTGCTAACTGTAAGTTTTTTACAAAATCTGTGAATGCAGTTCAAAATGTCCCAAAAAGTTAGGGAAGGTCTTTTAAGAACGTTTTGCTGTAACTGCAACGGTTAAGGTACTTGCCCTTACTGCCCCGTTTCAAAAATACACCCTGTATACTTACTATACTTACCACAGAAATATAACTAATATTCAGTCAGAAAATAGTTGTTAGAAAGATTGATATTATCTATACAGAGTTATTGTTTACTTGGCACCGACTTCAGAATTATAAAATAATTATTTAATAATTTCTATTTCACTAAATGAAAAAACGTATTATTATGTGCGAAGTAATTTTTTTTTTTGCTTTTTAGTTTACCTACTTTTGAAGTCGGTTTTTTTTGTTATTTAGAGCCTATTCATTGGAAGGATATTGTTTTTTGAAATTTGAACACTTTTGCCTCATTAATAAGTAAAAACGACTTTTTACGTTATAAAAGTTGGTGCTCTCAGATCAAAAGGTGTCGTATCATTATAAAGATGTCAATTTAAAAATAATATAAAGCAGTCAACATTGATGTTTTATTAATTAACGTTTGTTCCCTCAGAAATATCATCTATGCGATAAGGATTATTTTAAATTAACCAGAGTTTGTAAAATTTGCCAAATAGCCTATTTTAAAAGTATCAGTTCTAACATCCGAGAAAACGGTTTAACTCAAGTCGTGTGGGTATGGGCATCGCTGGATAAAGACACCAAGCCAAGTTAACACGGTTTTATTAAATACTAGAAAAACTTTCCTATCTATATGTATCTTTTAAAGCGTGAAACAGGCTATACAAATCAGTTGAATCAATAAAAATTGTTCAAATCTCTTTATTTTATCTGAGACTAGCTGACCCAACAGACGTTGTCCTATCTTATTTTCTAATTTGCCGAGCAAGTTTCTTTTTTTGTCATAAGTACCTCCTGACAATAACAAATACAACAAAAAAAGAATAAGCGAAACCGGCCCATTCTCTCACGCGTGATGCCGTGAGCAAGGGAAATAGGGATACATTTTTCTCTATATATAAATTCAAATTCAAATTCAAATTCAAATCATTTATTTTCATAGGCCACAGGAGGCGCTTGAACACGTCAAAATATTACAAACAAATGATATAAAAATAAATTATAAGTAAAACTAAATTATACTTATTACAATGATTTGAATAACCGGGGCTTCGATTAATTTTAATCCAACTGTTTAAAATCAGATTAAAATCAAACTAAGTACCAGCTCCGATGGGTATTGCATTATGAAAAGAGCTGGTGAGAAACTCATGTGCACAATCTTTTCAAATGAAATGAATAAAATATAATCATCATATCATACATATTTAAAGTCACATAAAAAGAGCAGTTCATTTCCAAATACTATTATCATTTATGTAGTCTAAAATACAGTAATAAGCTTTTTGAGATAATCTGATTTTAATATATTTCTTAAATTTACCTATCGATAATTCTACTGCGTCTAATGGAAGTTTATTGTAGAAGCGTATACATTGACCTGGAAACGAGTTAGAGAGATTTTATGGAGCCTAGTAGTGGGCACAGCCAGTTTGTTTTTGTTCCTTAGATTTAATTTATGGAGATCACTATTTTTCTTAAATTTTGTTTGATTCTTGTGGACGTACAATAAATAGAGATATGTTTTCCCGGAGCGCTTCGTTAAATCTACTCTTAATCTTAAATTTTTGGCAAAACACGTCTTATCCTATGAAAAATAATAAGCCAGCATTTTGGAAACGAGGCCTTCTGACAGTGACTTATTAAGTTTAGATTAAGTTATTAGACTAATTTAATTTAAGACCCTATATGTATAATTATAGTAGCCCTGTATCTAATACATGTCCCCCTGCTGGGCTCGGGCCTCTTCTCGTGATGAGAAGGGTTAGGCCATAGTCCACCGTGCTGGCCAAGTGCGGATTGGTAGACTTCACACTCCCTCGACGAATCTTAACGATTTATTGACAGAGGTGTGTGCCGTTGGTTCGAACCCGTGACCTTTGACTTTGCAGTCCTACGGTCTCCCACTCGGCTGTCGCGGCTATCTATATCTATATGAATATTTTTTTGTAAATAAATAAAATTTCTCTATAAGCCAAAAAATGCTTTTCACTATTAATTACGTTGTTATATAATTAGACTATTATTATTTTCTGTTTTGTTATGTATTTTATTACGTATTATGAAACTAGGTGACATTATTTGTTCATGATAATAATATATTATAATGATTAATTATTCACTTAGTAAAACATTCCTAAACAATACAATACATTATTTATTGTCTACACAATTACTGACTGAATTTATTTTGGAATCATAGAAAAGGACTCCAATATTACTAGTCCATAATACATTTCTATGAAGGCTGCTTACCTAACGCATTTCTATAAAAAGACTTGCCAAATTATTATAATAACGATTGAAAGCATAAAAGCAAAATTGACGAAAGAAAAGGGAAAAAAAAAAAACATTTACATTATTGTACTTTGTTTGCAGCGTTTCAATATTGAAAATCGAACTATATGACATGAAGCGATATTCAATGTACTTTATTGGATTGCGTTTTGGTTTTTTATTCAAATTAAAAGTTCGTCTTTTCACAGCCTTTATAGGCGGGCGTGCTCTTTTTTTTTGGTTTTCTTTACCTACTAAATCTAGTGTTTTAAAAGAACTGAGTCTTTTAGTCCTAATATTGAGACTCGAGTCTTTTTTTGAAGACTCAAGTCAAAAAAGAATAAGTAAAAGCTCAAGCCTCTCTGAGTTTTTAGTCTTCTTAAAATAGACTCCAGTCTTACCAAAGAGAACTCGAGACTGAGTCTTTTATAAGAGCTCACTCTTTACAAAAAGAACTCGAAGACTTAAGTCCTTTAAATAAAAACTTAGTTTTCCCAAAAAGAACAAGCGACTAAGTCCTTTTAAAAAGACCTCAGTCTTACAAAAAGAACTCGCTACTGAGTCATTTCTTTTGAAGAGCTCTGAACTGGATTCTTAAACGTACTCGTACAATGTAATAGATCAATGAACGTCAACCGAGAATGGAATTCGCATTAGCGCCTTGTAAATGGAGCACAAAATCCTGTGCTTTATGCTCACTTTTACTTTTAGTCACGTTCCTAAACATTATGATCTGGATGGATTTTTAAGTACCTACGTTTTTATAAACATGAACTTTAAATTCATGGTCATAAATTACTTACTACAATAATTGTAGTAAGTAATTTTTACTTGATAATTATTATCAAGTTATCTGACAAATCAGTTAAAGTTTTTACTGATTCCTCTACTTTATAGTTCACGACTCAAAGGCGTCATGACACGAGTCGTTTTGATTATACTATAGTCCTACTGTATAATTCACGACACCTAAGACTGAACTTATTATGAACTTAAAGGACTCAAAGAGCTCAAAGGACTAAAAAAAATTATTATAAATCTAACGACTCAAGAAATTTTAGGACTGAAAGAACTAAGAAGACTCAAAAGAACTCAAGACTGAGGACTTAGAAGACTAAGTAGTCGTAGTAAGTAACTCAATCCGAAATTGCCGAATTATGTTAATATCAGGCACATAGACTTTTTTGACGATTGAGTTTTTGACTCCACATATATATTTTCCGATTGCAATATTTTTTAACGATGTTTTATAAAAATGACAATTATCAAGCAACGTAAAAACGAATATTAAGACGATTATGACTCGTAAAGGGTAAATGAATACTCCAAATATGAGGTTCACTCGTGATGTTCTCACACATCTCAGTCAAAGTTTCAGCAGAGGTACAACCTAGTACTTTATCT
This sequence comes from Hypena proboscidalis, assembly GCA_905147285.1. Classification (NCBI taxonomy): domain Eukaryota; kingdom Metazoa; phylum Arthropoda; class Insecta; order Lepidoptera; family Erebidae; genus Hypena; species Hypena proboscidalis. Next base: position 32,663,653 of record LR990126.1, read on the forward strand.
TCATAGAAACGGTCGGAACGCGACACGTGCTAATACGCCTCGGAAGTAAGAACGTAATAAGGGGACCAGCAAAAGAAGGCGCTGCTAAGAAAAAAGAAATGTTAGAAGCTACACATCAATGAATACATTTGCAGTATAATATGATCTCGCGTTGTGTCGGCTTCCCGTGCAACGCGAGACCAGCTTATACTGGACATGTGTAGGTTGATCGCTGGCCGTATGCACGTGATGTTAGAACACAGTAAGTGGGCAGCCCGAGCTGTATCGTGTATCGCGTAATTGTATGTTGTTATTTCAAGGAATAAGATCGACTCAGAGTACCGGGCTATATTTATACTGCAGTTTCAGTGTTTCATAGGAGCCTGGTAACATATACTGTTTTAAATTCAATTTGCCAAAGAGAATTCTGTACAATATCGAAGATTTTTGTCATTTTTGGCAGCCAATTTGAAAAATGCTTCGGATTCTAAATGTGTATACACTTAGCATGGATTCACCTAAATGTACTCGCTTGCACTTAGAATGTCATCGCCTGGTAGTTTGAAATTCTTTTTCTAGGCACAGTCGGCAACAGAAGTAGCTACACACAAACAAAAAAATCGTAAATCTTTAATGATTTGATGAATTAATACTTGTAGTAATTGATAATAAGTGCATTATTTTATATTAGGGATGTTTTTAATAATGTGATTTGTATGTAAGTTTGAAAACTTTTCAAGTATTCAGCAACTGCACAGCAGTATGCTTAGCAATAGCTAACAAAATGAATAAAATAATCGTATACCTAACTATCGTAGACCGCATCATCACTTACCATCAGGTGAGATCGTGATCAAACGCGTGCCTATCCACCATCAAAAAAATAAAAAAAATATAATTGCTTATTCAACGTTAAAATCTGCGATTCCCCGAACACAGCTCCACATTAAGTACGTTCAGACGAGACAGCTAACATATATGTAGGTATTCCTCATTGTTCTCTTGTGTGCGCAACGTTAGCTAACATCCTTTTTTTTTTTTTTTTTTTTTTTTTTTTACGTGGGGAAATGCATTTACGCATACCACCCTACCCCGGGGAAGGGCAGAGTGGTTATGTGGGACTCGCCCGTGCCTACGATGTTAAACGGCACGGGAATACCCACTAAAACCCCACGGTGCTCCCGCACTCGCCTTTATGGGAGGGTCATGGGAAACCGGCACAGCCTTTACGTCCACGACCCCCCCGGCGATGCCCGCCGAAGCGGGCCCCTCATGGCCCCCAAAGAGGGGGCTGGCGCAAGCCACCGACCAGCGCGAGGACCGCGTGCAAAGCCATCGGACATTCCCCATGTCCGACGGCCTGGTCCTCTCGCGGCGAGACAGGTGGTCGGTCCCGCCGCCCACCACGCCGCAGTTCAACGGCTGCGGCCCCGCCGGGACCGCGGAAGGCAGGGAATGCGGGGCATCGAAAACGACGCGCGCACCGACACTCCTACCCGCCGCGGCCCCGTAAACCACCGGGCCACAGTGCCAGCTTGCGCCAACACCGCAGCCCGGCCTTGCCCGCCGAGGCAGGCCCCTCATGGCCCCCAAAATGTGGGGGGACCGGCACCGAGGGCCGCGTGCAAAGCCGTCAGATACTTTCGTATCTGACGGCCTGGCCCTCCGCGGTGAGACAGATGTTCGTCCCACCGCCCACCACGCCGCAGTACTAACGGCTGCGGCCCCGCCGGGACCGCGGAAGGTAGGGAAAGCGGCAACGACACACCGACAGTCCTCTCCCGCCGCGGCCCCGCAACTCCTCGACCGCGGTGCCGACTAACCTCACGCCAGCACCGCAGGCCCTCCTGTTGCAGAGCCCCCCCATAAGGGCCCTGCAACATGGGCTGCTCCACAAGGGCTTCACCGCCCAAAGCCCGAAGAGCAGCCCCCCTCTGGGGTCCACTTGGCTTCGCCGTGGCTCGGGGGCGCCACGGGTACTAAGCCCCACCGCGACGACAACGCGGGACACCCGTTGGTGGGGTTAGCTAACATCCTAACCTAACTCAAATGTAAGTATTGATGATGTAGTTGCAGTTTTAGAACAACAACCCGCCGGTAATGGTCCGATTTTATAGTCAATATATAAGATTGCGGTATGGATGTGTTATGCACTAGATGGTAAGTGGCAACTGTATCCAAAATTCTAGATGCGTAATTTCAAAACTGTAATGATTATTGAAAATGACAAGAATTTCTACAAGTGCCACGAATAAAATTGGCGATAAATACTCTACCAACAACTTATTATATAATATACAATGTTATGTTACATACAATGTTTCGCCCGCCTGGTACAGTCAGCAACAATAGTAGCTGAAGACCTAAATTTTTCATACAAATCACATTTTTCACATTAAAACATTCCTTACATTTAATAATGTACTTATCATCGATAACTAAACGTTTAATATCATCAAATCATTAAAAAATATTAAACTCACTCATCTTTAGCTCGGTTTTAGCACACGGTACATCCCGAGTAGACTTAAAAGATTCTTTCAAAGTGATGTTAGTGCACTGTATAAAACATAATAAAAGTTTCAAAGAGATTTACTTGAAAGAGAGAGATTATAACTTGGAATTCGTTACTCTTCGTGCTCAAGGTAAAATTTGCTTTAGACGAACTATTTCAGGTTGCCAGGAGGAAAGCTCATGGCGAAGCCGTGTAGGCCGATCGATCGTCAGGTTAAACAAAGCTTATATGTAGGTAAACACAGGCTTGGTGACTTCTTGAATTACCAAATTCAGTAGGTTGTTATGGAATTAAAAAACCACTTCATTTTATTGTTTTCCCGAGAAGTAATCAATGAGGGCTATCGTTTCCGCCTTACGTTTGTCAAAGTTTATGACAGACATTGATTTATCCCAACCATCGAGTTTAAAAACGCCCAAATGTACTGTGCCCCTATAAAAACGTATTAACCAATGACCGCATTCCTACCCCCAAATAGTGACATTTGACATTTCGGCGACCTCACATTACACAAGCACCCCTAGCGGCTAATTCCTACGCGATTGCCCTCATTGCGACACATCCTTACTAATATCATAAATACGAAAGTTTGTGAGTAAGGATGTATGGATATTTGTTATGCTTTTACGCAAAAACTTATATCTTTATTAGTTATATTATCCTGTTTATCGATATGCCACGCGGGTGGAGCCGCTAGTTTTGAATACTAGTGAGTAATTAATGTATAGGTTATAATATTATAATGAATGCGATGCACGATTTAAGTCTACCATTCGTACTCTGAGAAATATAGATTTAAAGGTATTCATAACTATCTGTTTGTAGTCTCTACGTAGTGAGATAAGCCTTTATAACAGGGAAGACAGGAATAATTCGTTTGAATAACCCGGCAATCCTTTCATTGTGTAAATAGGTAAGAAATAAACCATCTCGTTCTCGACGCGGAATAGTTCAATAGAATTATCTAGTTCGTGCTCTTCTCCAATAAATGTAGATTCTGTTCTTACCGTGTCACTCAATTTAATGCTGTAAACAACTCGTTCCTAATCACTTTCAACAACAATCGTAACGGGAACATGGTTGATAATAGTCCAAGAACTGGTGACGATGTTAAACATGGTAGTTTTGCCTACTTTTTATTGATATCAGAAAAAAATATGAATGACCCATTTGACAAATATTGCCTATGATATTTTCATAGTCAATTAGGTTGGCAATTGTTGAAAGAACAAGCAAATTTAAACTTCAGTGTTTTGATATGTCTATAGAAAAATAGTGTTATGGTGAATCATAAATATACTTTTTTGATGGTACCTGTAATAAAAACGGATCCGCGGGTATTTATCAGTTATTTTTTTGAAACCGCTCATCCGAGATATTGCCGAGTGGATTCAATTTATTTTCAATTTGTAAGTCTATTCAATGGCATGTTGGTACGTACACTATTTAACATAACGCGTAAATTCACCGGAGGGTACTGATTTTTTATTAAAAACAAGCTAGTAAGACAAAATAATTTGTTAAATTACCTGGAATTTATTACCAGAAGCCCTAGCCACGTGTAGTTCTTTGAATTGATTTGCTCTATTGTAAACTTCTAATAAGATTATGAGGGCAGTATAAAAAGAAAAGATTAAATAGTTACTTATTATTTTCATTTTGGTGTTTATCGAAGTAACATCAAATGTAAGTAAATTTAATTTTTTTGAAAAGTGTAACTGATGGATCTTCAAGCTAAAGCTATGTACTATTTATTTCTAATAAGAAAATGGATGTACAGTTTACAAAAAAATTATGATTTTCTCAATCCTTAAGACTAGAAACAACTACTAACTGGATCCCACTGAACTAGCAATTATACTTTATTATAACTACGTCTTTTACCTTTTTAATTTAAGCTATTTAAGGTCCAGCAAGAATCGATTATTTTTTTTAATTTGTATTAATTTTCTTTTTTTACATCGAACATCGGAATTTTGACATTTGTGACAGCATGTCATATTCCGTAAAAATGGCATATCATTAAATTGTGTGTGGGTGTAGTACGCGAAGAATCAAGATGTTTGGCAAAGCAGCTAACCGTCTGCGAAGCTTTGGCATATTACGTAGACGCCAAATCTACAAGCCACTCCTATAAACAAACAAGGAAATGGAGCATCAAAGCAGGACAGTAGGTATTCCAATCACGTTATAGTGTTAGGCAGGCAAAAATTGATTGTTATGTTTAATTGACGGTAAAGTTTAGAATACTATAACTGAATCTACATTTGCTAAAGTAAGGAAATATTGTAAATGGTATCATTGTGTAATTAGTGGCTAGGTAAAGTAGTTAAGTATTTCATGATATTCTTAATTATTTTTAGTGTAATTTTGTTCATGTTCATATACGAAATGTCTGATGTATTTTTTACAATCATTTTTAGACATTACCCTTATGATGAAAACCGCATTAAAAGATGTTAAGGAAGTCTCCAAAGCAAAATATGTAAGAAATCTACTGTGGGGCGGTTAAACACAAAGGTTAAGGTTACAAAGTTAGACAAAGGTTCAACTAGTAGTTTGATAAATTTGCCTCAAACCCTCCTCATATCGCTTCCACATCTATTTTGCCAATTACCTTTCTTTAAACTGTTATTCTTATAACTATGATGAGATATTTTGATAAATAAAATCAATCGTTTAGAAAATGAATTATTTAATATATTAATAATAACATATCGATTTTGAAACCAAAGCTACCTTAGCTTTGATTTCAAAATGCGTTCCAATACACGGCGCGTCGCATAGTGGGCACACTGTATGGAAGGGCGGAAAATATTGTTCTTACTCTAGTTTTGTCTTGTTACTGTTAGTTGAATCATTATCTCTGGCAAATAATGGCAGCTGAATCTAAGATTAACCTGTGTTTCAAGGTTATTTCTACAAGTTAACCTAGATTGATTTATAATAACAAAAGTAATTAAAATTGAGGGAACAAGGTCTAATGTTGAAAAAATTACCAAGGCTGCTTTAACATTTCTAACCACCTAAATACGTATAGCGGTGCGACTGTACCTGTTTTATTCAAGGGAACTTACTTGTTACACTGACGAGCTGTGGAGCATTGCAGATGTTGCAACCTCCGAGCGGTCCTGGTCCGTCGTTGCCTCGCTTGAAGCAGCATGCGCAAAGCGTGGTCAGCACTTGTCCCACGGCTTTCCTGAAGTTCTGCCCCGACACGCAGTACAGCAGGAAGTTGATGGCGAAGTTTGTGTTGAACAATATCGAAGCAATCTGCTGGATGAGCTGCCAATGCCCTGTGTTCGCCACGTCCGTCTTAGCCTTCTGGAACAATAGAGACAATACGATTATTTCTAAGTTATCAATCAATTACAATTTATAATTTAACAAGGCTCTGATTTTAGTTCCTTTAGAAACTGTGTATTAGTAGTTTGATCATTTGGTATTAATAACTGGAAAGTGTTCCGGAAGTTTTTCATGTGCTCTTTTCAAAGCTCAACTTTGCCCTTCGCACCGCCATATTACAAAAAAATTACTTATAAATTATTTTACAACTCACTTTACGATAAAATCATCTTGTACAATATTAAACTAGCGAAGATTTTCTACGTTATATGCGTAACAACTTTTTACGTCAAGTGAATTGTTTCGTCATACGAGTACCGCAAAGTTTAATTGTGCCAAAAGCATATTATTATGCTATTGGCGAATCACATTTTCTACGCCACCTTGAAAAGAGACAAGTACTTAGAACTTGTCTCTTTTCACATATTATACGCATAATATCTGAGCTACAGACAGGTAATTAAAATTACGTGCTGGTGATCAAAGTGAAAACTTCAAAATTCATTAAACAAAAACTTTAGCTGAGTGAAAGTTTTAATAAAAGACGCATTTGATCCTCGCGACACACGAATTCCATGGGGTCGCTGGTTCCTAGTTGCTATGGAATTGCATTCAAAATATGGAATTTTGTACAGAAGAGGGAACTTTATGCTGTAAAATTGAAAAGTACTCGACTAAATGTGAATTTCTAAATTCGTAATATTGTTTACTAATAAATATTCTTAATGAGCTTTAATGCTTAATACTGTGTTCTAGTTTTGGTCTAAATGTGGTACATCACTTCGAAAATATATTCAGTCGAACAAGGGACGTATAAAACGACGAAATGTTGAGATGAGAATGCTTTCAGATTTCAAAATATGTTAAGTTACTGGTAAAAAGTATGCACTCGCTTGAATTAATAAGCTTAGCTACAGAAATAAACAGTAAAGTATCATTTCCCGATATCACCGCCCCCGTTTTCAAATAACGTCGTAACTTTATATATCAATTGATGGCTTAACAAATCCAACTCTACATCTATCGGACATTACCGCGAATCGAATTAAAGCGGGGTGCTGATACTGCATATACATATATGATACGTGAATGGAGCATAGTTGATCGGATCAGGTGGCATTCCATAGAATGCTTTCAGGACCACTCCCGAGCTATCACACAATCCCTTCTGACTCTTCATTAGGCCGACGGTACTGCAGGCACGTACAGTCGGCCAATGAGTTGGGTATGCAGGGCAAAAACTTCTAAGTCATAGTAAAGACTTACGACACCAGTTATGGATAAGTGAGTTACATATCTAAATAGTGGGTATATTACACTTATTAAATATGAAATACAAACATGCATATCTATTGCAGTCAGTTTTTGCTCAACTCATTTGCCGACTGTACCACGAGTATGCCCCATGCCTATTAGTTTAGGCGAGACGGACCTTATTTAAAATACTAGCTGTTTTCATTTTTGATTGAAGATCTATCATACGATATTACGATACAAGCGTTCAATCCTTATTTGATCCCTTTACCTCACTATCTAACCCTTCTGTGTAATGTTAGCTGCTCTCCACGGTTTTACTCGCGATTATAGGTTACTAACACTCACGACGCTCGTTCTTGCAACTTATTTCACTGCTGCGCCGCGCCTATTAATTGTAGCGTAATTTTTAAAGTTGATAATCGTTCTCAATAAATTGGTTAACCAACAAAAAATAATTATGGAAATCCGACCATAGCGTAGCCTATTCAAACAAATAAACTAATATGAGTATATATTACAAACATACGTTATTAAACTGAAAACACCAAGACAAAAAGAAGGAAGTCAATTAAATTTACCCCCTAAACCAAATTTTAAAACTTACCTATTATTCTGTACCTCAAAGCTGTTTGAAACGGCAGCTTTGTAATTGCTTACATAATTTAGAAACTGTACTGTGGACAAGTTTTCAGATTTACTTGGGTATATAATTTTATAACTAAATCTCATATTCAACCACAAGCTGTTCGATGCTGATGATACATAATTGTTTACATAATTTAAAAACTGCCCTATGTACATGTTTTGATGTTTACTCTGTGTTTACATTACTAAAAGTGAATATTATGTTTTGGTAATCTGTTGCTAACAATTATTTGATAAAAACGTGTTTTTAATTATGACACAATTTAACTTTTATATAAGTATTGGTCACAGCTCAACATTTATTCTTGCGATTTGATGTTGCTGCATGATTTTAGATGTTGAGGCTGTGTCCATCTTATTGCTCGTGGCTGTACAGCGTTTTCCAAAATGGATTGGATAAAAGATATTCGTAGTTCGGGTTGCTAAAACTAAAGCTAAGTAAGCTTTAGTTTTAGTAACCCGAACATACTTTTCGCCTCACTATTTTTTTATTTTAGACATTATTAAGATTTTTCAAAAGAAAGAACTATTTTCCGTTTTTGAAACGAAATTAAAAAATAAATGCTGATATAGACTCGAATTTTTGTAGTACATATTTTAATGTTTACGGTTGTTTCCATAAATTGATACTCTCCCTTTATTCATGAACAATCTTTTGAAAACGTAAAAATATCAATCAATTTTAAAAAGCGATTTAAAAAAATAGGGAATAACGCAATCGTTTATTTATGTCTGAAAATTGCTAGTCTATTAGTTTTTAGAGGTGGAGGGAGTAACTCCCTCATTCCACCGGTAATGTTAAAAAAATGTGCTGAACGCTACATACAAAAAGTGCGCTTGGACAAAAAAGGTGCCTGAAACATCCCTGCCGCTAAATGCCCGAATAACACTTGTGCGCAGATCGAACCTGCTACATCATGTATAATCTCTTAAGCAAATAACACTAAACCTGTGTTGATTTTTGATCTTAGCGTCCGTCTTAAATCCACTTAAGCAGAGTTATATCAAGAGACTGCGGTACACAACGCAAACTTCAGAGCACCGTGCACCTCATAGCTAGTATATCTTCTAGAAATGCTTACAGTCGTACCTACGTACCTAACAAATAGATGGTTACTATGAGTACACTATAATGTTAATTATTTATAATAATAATTGGTATTTCAGCCTAACATGCACACTTAATTGAAAACCGCGACCATTCAATTTATTTTGCGTTCGTGGCAATTAAAAATATAAAGTTTTAATCATTTGCAGCTGCGTTTCTATAACTGAAAATGTTTCATTTCATTTAAATAAAGTCCCGTACTATGCTTTTAAATAAAAGGGGTGGCATTTCCAAAATCTCTTTGACCCACGCCATACAAGAAACCTTTGTGCTAACTTTCGAGATTTAAAGGCCCAGTGGTTTAGACTCGTTATATACTCGTTAGTAATTTTTATAAAAAAATGTCTGATAAAATATTCTTTATCTAACTAATGGTCATATTCAAATCTTGATATTAACTGAGTATGATTTGTTTTGAAAATGCAACGCAACAGTTAATATTAATCTCAGCAACACTAGATCTTATTAAGTTCATAGTGATCTACATTTCTCAATGAAAAATTTGTATTGAGATGTGAATTTAACGTAAGGTTTATTTGGTAGTTTCAGTTGTAGCAATAACAGTTTCATTTCTGCGACACAATAACATGCAATTAAATGTAAGTGCTGTGAGCCTGATACTGAATGGATAGAACAAGAAGAAAGAATGGATGAAAAGCATACAAATCCTGTGTAACATGGCTTTTGTTTGCAAATAAAATATACAGTGCAATATTGAAAGTGATTCGTTATTGGATATATTTTCAGGCTGCCAGAATCAGAAGATAAAGAAATATCAATCACAAGATAATCTAAAACTTATAAACTTTCCAGCTCGTAGAAAATAACGTCCGTCCTCGTATATTATTTTAAGTACAAGTAGATCGTCGTCGACTTATCAATTCTACCATCAATTGATTTGTGTTATAACTTTCGCAGCAGTCCTTCAGTATCGACTCTACCCGAATGTTGTGCGTTGTTGTGTTGGTTGTGAAAACCGTCTCGCGTAATGCATCACAGTTTTTCACTCTCGGACACATTCAGTATTACCGAAACGAGATCGGACGGTATCAATTATGGCGAGGCTATTCACTCTGTTCACGAACCTGATGGAAATTGTATTGCATTAAATTATGTTTCTGGGAAAGCGAATAATTCAGCGTTAATTTAATATTTCTCTTCTCTCATTAGGCTTTGATATTGCTGACTTAATGATCATGAAAGTACGTAGAAATAGATACACACACGCTCTGTGTAAACCGTTAAAATGAATTTAGAGCGCCTGTCTCCATTTACGCTGGACTTTATAAGTCCAACGTAAATGGCTAGCTGTTTTAAAGCTATGAACGCAATTAAAACAGTTGAGGGAAACGTTTAATATAAATGATTTATTTGATGTAGAATATCTAGTTGCACAGTATATCTTGCAGACGCTAATTGCTTTCGATTACGTTACGTACAAAACCTCATATCAAACGGCTTTGACGGAAACTAAGACGACGTTTATTACTACTGTCACATGTTAATTTAAACTCAGACAAGCTTCATATTCAAATATCTTTATTAGTTCACTTATCAGTCATTATTGCATGACGATTGTGAGAATTAAGAGGCACACAATAAATAAGGTGGAGTAATCACTACATAGTATAAAACAAAGTCGCGTTTTCTGTCCCTATGTGCGCTTAAATCTTTAAAACTACGCAACGGATTTTGATGCGGTTTTTGCCAATAGATAGAGTGATTCAAGAGGAAGGTTCTTATGTATAATACATGCATAGAAAGGGGGAATTGTTTTACTCCAAATTTAACGCGTGCGGGCCACGGGCAGTAATGAATAAATCAATTTCAGTGAGTGACATAGGCTATATATTATATACCCGTGCGAAGCCGGGGCGGGTCGCTAGTTAATAATATAGCATCTGAATAGTATAGTAACATTTTACTCGTGTTACTACACGAATTATTCCTTTTTTACTACAAAATACAAGTAGATCGGCCATTTCGCATCGACCGCCCCTAGTTTTTACATAACCATGACGTCTTCTTAATTCTTAAACAAAGTTTATCGAATAAAGAAAGGACCAAGTTGCTTAATTCTGCTAACAAATAAGACTTGGCTTTCTTCGAAGAAGCCAGTCTTAACAGTTAATAGTCCTGCAATGGTTTCATTACAACTTGAAACTACTTTACTTTCTTAAACAGCCGCGATTTGTACACATAATTATATTATGTGTCGGCTCGTGTAAACTGTCGAGCAAAAAGGTATTTGTGCCTTTAAAAATATTTACGCAATTACGACTCGCGTCTACCATATATCATTTCTTGATCAGTTTAGTTGTGTGCAAATTCAAGAAACGCGTTGACAATTCAGAGCCTGCCTCACTAATCGATGATCCCAGACAGATGTCCTTGAAGTTCGAAAGTTTAAGGTATCTGCCTGGGGTTGGAATCATGTTCAGTGTCTGCAGTGGTGAAAGGTGATTTAACCATAGACTAATTATTACGCTCTCTCGCTCCGCTCGTTGGCTAGACCGGGCATTCACATTTATTCCTACTTTCCGTACAGAGCTACGCGTTTGTAGAATTTTCTTTGTATTACATAAATACAAAAGAAAATCTACAATTTACACCAATTGTGTCAGTGCTCGGTTGTGAAAGCAGACGAAAAGATTTTCACCGGTGATTTGATTTTAATTCTGTCCCTTATTTATTTAATATAATAAAAAGAAATGATTTTGGCTGTAAGTCATACAGTAATTAAATAATAAATACCCTTTATAAAGGACCATTAAACTCCTTTTAAACGTAACAGTTTTTTTTAAACACTAAAATCTATATTATAAGGATAAGACTGCCGTTTTTACGTTGACATAGCATCTTAGGTAGGAAATCTCTCTTTAAATCGTCACTTGAATATACACACATATACTGAGATAGTAGGCTCTTTCGATATGTGAAGAACATTACTATAACAGTGACAACAAAATGTTTTCAAAAGTATTACTTTCAAATTACCTTTATGTTGCGTATTGACATCAATTATCCCTGACTTCTACCATCACCATAAACATGAAACACGATATTTATCCATCCAAAAATGACGCTATATACTGTGACGTAACTTTGAAATATTTTCCAAAACCACAATGATCCAAAAATGTCAGCTTCTCTAAAAGACGGCAGTCGTTCGCCCACTAGCCTCACCCCCAAATCATACTAGAGTATTGAAAGCAATGATATGGTGGGAGGTTAAAGGTAAGACGTAGTATAAACCCCTCCCCCCTCCTTCATCTAATGATACGTGAGTAATACGTATAAGCTAAAAGCCAACGCATATTGGAAACCATTGATCATTGGGTGCACAGACTCAATCATAATTAGAGTCAAAGGCTTTGAATGCATTGACGTACGTATGTAAACGACGTAGCCGCGTATTAATGAGATGTGGCAATACAAATACCAATGTGCATCTTCTGCATGCAATTCACATTGCGTCGTACTATGTATTTCGTGCATTAAGCTGCGTGAAGAAATAGTTTATGTGCGTAATGAATATTTTTGTATAACAACTTAAATGGGTAAACTCTAGCTATTTGTATCGATGTGCCTACCACGTACACAAAACAGCTTGAGAAAGTTTGTTTTATAGCGTTAACCTCGGGAACTAATGTTTGGATTTTACAATTCATTTCGTTTAAAGGTGTCATTCTTAAAAAAAATACACTTTGCGTTAGATGTAAGTTAATACAACAAATTCCACGCGGCAGAAATCGCGGGCATAAGTTGGTAGGTTAACTAAAAATTTACACAAGAATGAAAAAGGAATAGGCAACAAAACATCAGCCGCTTCGCCAAGGCGGCACGGCGGCACGCTGAGCGAAAAACCGAGCCAGCCCTAGAGTCGTGCAGTGATGATCAGACATTTGGATACTAAAAAAAAGATCGGTACTTCTTTAATTTCGTTTGATGAAGTTTCGTTTAGAAAAAGTCGCGATTCAATATGAAGCTTCATCAAATCAGTCAGTACAGTGTCCGCGTTAAAAAAACTTGCTAGAGTAATCTAGCAAGTTTTTTTAACGCGCACACTGTACTGACTAGTATAGGTTAAAATTCACAAAATGTTCACAAAGGATACTACAAGTTTACACTATAAGCCGACGTAGGCACTATACTAAAGCACTAACGGTTTACGTTGAAATACTCAAAGCACTCTCCAATTTACTCATCTCAAATAAATGTTAGCTGTGTCGATGTATTGTGAATAAACCGGTCGATTCGAATACACTGAATGTACTGACATTCAGTCCATGTTTGTTTGAATGTTTGTGCTGAATAATACGAGAGTGAATGAAACTGACTGATGAGAATGAACAAACATTTATTTAGTGTTTTAAATTAATGATATGAATAGTTATGTCTATGAAAATTGATACAAAGTAATATAAAAATCAACTCTACTCGTTAATACTATGAAACAGTTGAAAAATTATAAGAAATTTTGGGTTCTGGCAAGAGGTAACCGTAATTTAGTGGTTAAAGCCTATGCAGAGCTCGCAGGTTCGTTCCTGCCAGTCCGATAATTATTTAAATGTTTCTTAGTATAATTTGCTAGGCATAAGAAATATACTCCTTTTTAGAGAAATTAATGACATAAGCCTCAAAAGTAATGAAAGTTGAGATAATGCAAGTTGTAGGCCTTGATGCACGTCACTATGAAATTTCATAGGTGAGACGTAGCTCGTAGCGGTTTCGTAGCGCGTAGCAATGAGGTGCCTACGCCGTCGAGCCGATGACGCGGTCGACGCCAGCTGGGATCACACTGCTTAGTGCACGTTCAGTCTTGTTGGCCGAATAACTTATTTAACGATTGAATAGTCGAGCCTAAGAGCCAGTTTTTCACGTTTCTATAAAATATCGGATGCTTAGTTAATTCATTTCTATTAAATTATATATTTCTATAACATTTTATCTATAAAATAAGTGTTCAATAGGCTTAGACTACCAGAGACTTATAACTACCACTACCACAGAATTGGTGAAACTTGAATTTACAAAGTGTATCGCTGTTTCTGAGATTCCGTATGAATCTTATCCGATCCATAGAATATAACCTGAAGACCACACACACACGCACGCACCCACATATATCCTTACAAACTTTTACATTTATTATATTTTTACTCTAAAATATTAATTCTGATTGTAAGAACTTGTTACAAATTTAATTTTCTCGATAATAAATGATGATTCATTCGAAGCGCTGACGTCGAGACAGTGAACATCGGCTGACCGCAGGTGAAGGATAGCGTAGAATCGAAATGACTAGTCATTGCCAGGCGTCCCCCGCTACATAAAAAAGTGCGCCGCTCTTGCGCGTCATATAAAATCGCCGTCACTTCTAATTTGTACCCCGCGAGTTATTTGCATAGATATTTGCTTTTATTTCCTCTCTATATTGTTCATTGTCACAAAAGCATACCTCTTCGCTGCACTTGTTTTTCCACTTTTTTTAGTTGCACACAAAAGGATTCGTCCGTTTGATCCTTGTTCAAATAAATCATAATGAAGTACTTATAACTTAATACTGCTCTCGTGTCTTTTCAACGCTTAATTAAAAAGCTTACATAAAGGGAAGCAGAAGCAAATTGTTATTTAATTAGATATTTTGCAGGAAAATTTCTTTTCATATTTCTTTTCTAAAAACGCTCGAGCGCTGGTTGGCTACATCATTTAACAACCTATAATGTGAAGTATCTAGCGACGCGACGACGCGGAAGGTCGCGTTGTGTACCCCTGTCCACGACCCCGCGGTGTTTTGTTGTTGTTTGCACCTTGCGTTTTGGTCATTTGGAGCTTGGTATTGTAAAGTCATAGCTCAATCAGATTGCTTTCAAAATTTTATTTTTAAAACTTATATTTGGGACCAAGACGAGTCAGCGAAGCGGAAGGCACTATCTACCTTTTCGCGAATTGTTTCGTCGATTGTTTGAGCACCTATTATTAACGCTTTACCCCTTAATAACCACCTAAGGTAAGTTCGTTAAGTTGGGGTCCTATTTGAAGTCGTAGAAAGCTGAAATTGGTATGTAAGCTAATATTAAACAACACAAATAACAAAAAGTGAAACTAAGAACCCTAAATGTCTATTTGTATCGGCTAATATGCTCAACGGCTGCACCGATTTTAATAAAATGATAGATACAAGTAACTGACTACAAGGCGCGTAAAATAGGCTACTTTTACTTTTATTGATGTACCTACCACGCAGACGGAAATCGCGTCAAGTTTGTTTGTTTGTTTGATAGCACTAATTTCCAGAACTGCTGGTCGGATTTCGATAATTATTTTTGTGTTTGATAGTCTAACACTCAATAAATCAAATCAAATCATTTATTTCCATGGGCCCCAAGGGGCGCTTGAACACGACAAAACAAACATTAAAAAAAAAATATAAAATTAAAATAAAACTTAGCTAACTAAATTATAATACTTATTGTAATAAAATGATTTGACACCGGAGCTTAGATTGACTTTAATTCAACTTAGAAATTTAAATTTAAATCAATCCAAGTATCAGCTCCGATGGGTATTGCATCATGAGAAGAGCTGGTGAGAAACTCATGTGCACCATCTTTTCAAATAATTCATACAATATTTGTTTGTTTTTTTTTAAGATATAGCAACCAAAACAACATTATGGCTAAAGATGGTTGGTTATAAAGAGAAAATAAACCTAAATATAGAAATGGAATCAAATTAATACTTAAATAAATCCATAGTATATAAGGTTGCAATATCTTACACTTCAAGCAGAAAATAAAGGAGTAAAAGCAATGTGTGTATACTACTGTATATATAAGGGTTCCAGAACAGACAAAAGAAAATAAAGATATTTAACATTACGCTAAACTTCACGGGTGCGGAGCAGTAAGGTTTAACGCAAGTCAAAGCGCAAGGGTGATTCCACGTGGACGAAGTTGCGGACAAAAGCTTGTACTTATAATAAGTTTGTTGAGGGTGCAATACTGTACATTAAAAAGATTTTGAATAATATATTGGACGCATTCTACTACGAAAAAAAACAGAATGTCTGTCTGTATCTTCAACACTTGTACCGCTGAAAGTACTGAACGGATTCTAATGGAACTCGGCAGTCTACCCGTTCTCAAGCGACGCGTTTAACAATAATTTTACATAATAAACCGACCTCAATTACAAAAAATGCACGAAAAAGTAAGAAATACTTAAGTAATATTCAACTTTTCGCCTCATCTGTGTATAACTTGAAAGAATACAGTAAATGGCTTTAAGGTGCCTATATTCAAAGAATTATCCTCGTACTTCCAACCGTTGATTAGTTGTACCTTCCAGCATCAGCTCAACAACATGAAATGCTGTTTGCTAGATGCAAATATCCGAGAAAATTTAGGTAATATACAAAATCAATATAGAAGCCATAAAAATTAGAGGACTGCTCACGCTTTCTTTAGGATCCCCACATCAGATCGTGACGTGATAAAATTAGACTACAGGACAAGCATGCTCTTGAAGACAAAAAAAAGAATTTAGCAAATCGGTCAAGGCCTTTTCGAGTAAAGGGGAAGCAAAACATAAAACAAGAAAAAAGAAATCAAAAGAATTGAGAACCTCTTGAATCTTAATAAACATCATTTCATTTTATTTTCCCTTAGATTGATAGAGCAATACTGCACGTATATAGATTTGAAAATGTTCGCGAGTAAACTTGCCGTCGGCAACTGATTTAGGCCTAGTGCACCTGGCAGCGCGGCGCCGCGGCATTGAGATTTAAATTGCGTTAGGTGGCAGAAAAAAAACGTTATATTTTAGTATGTTGTCAGGAACCGACTAGTAGTAGAAACCAGACTTGCAACATCGAAATACCTGTGACCCAGGCAACCAGCGTAGCCCCAAAAAGCACGAAAATCAGAGTTTTCATTCCAGTTTTAACTCAGCTGCTAATGGGTTCTATAAAAAAAGGCACTATACACTTTCAAAAAAGATAAATATAGCTTTAATTTAATCATAAACACCATCATCATGAGAATTAGTTCTACAGTTTTACGGTACAGTACAAGTTTTACGGTATTGGTGCTCCTTAAGAAATTTACATTAATACTAACTAGCACAAAAATCTGCTTTTCATGAGGGTAGAGTGAAGTATTAGATTGTTAAATTGATTGACTACTCTCCATATAAAGCTTATTGGTTTGTTCTACATTTGTTAACTAGTTGTCAATTATTGCCAGATGTGACTATTGAGTAGGTACTTGATATATCAAAGGGATAGGATTAATGAAGTCCATTCATTTCTTTACCCCTCAGTGTGCTTCATAATATATCTACTGTAAATATCGCGTCTATTCTCACAATATGACCAAATCAAAGGAGCGCTCTTTGTTCTGATCACTCTCCCTTTTGGTTGAAATGCTATAAAAAAATTTTTCAACCAATTTAAGGAATATAAAATTGCCTATAATAATATATGTAATAAATTAGTAGTAAATTCAACTCTGTTAAACAACTTGGAAAAAAACAGTATGTACACTAAACGTAGGCGTTTTTAACCGACTTCAAAAAAAGGAGGAGGTTCTCAATTCGGTTGTGTTTTTTTTTTTATTTTTTTTATGTTTGTTAGCCGATTACTCGAAGACGCCTGGACCGATTTGAGAAATTCTTTTTTTGTTTGAAAGGATATACTTGTCATGTAGTCATATTTTTTTCAAGTCACGTTCTGATGATGAAAAAGCAAAAAATAAATTTACTTCGCACAAAATAATACGTTTTTTCATTTAGTTAAATAGAAATTATTAAAAAAATATTTTATAATTCTGAAGTCGGTGCCAAGTAAACAATAACTCTGTATAGATAATATCAATCTTTCGAACCACTATTTTCTGACTGAATATTAGTTCTTAATTATCCGATTTACTTGGCACCGACTTCAGAATTCATAACGAGATAACGATGTTAAACCAATAAATGTTTTGGCAACAAACGTGGCGAAGAGGGGGCGCCGAGGGTGAATACTTAAGAATTTTCGTTTTGAAGACGGGTGTAGCAACAGGTGGGGGCGCCTTTGACGCTTTATTAGGCAATCCTGAAAAAACGAGGCCAACACACATCATACGTACGACACTCATACTAATGATACCGCCGCCAGTCTTGAACTTATTCAAGGTCGTGCTAGTGTCACCAATATATACGTTCGGCTCCGTTCAAAGAATGTTTCTTTGATACGATAATTTCGGCATTTTTCAGATTTTTATTTCTTTTTGTTGGGTCGCCCATTTATTTACAAACGGTTATAAGCTATAAAACATTACGTGAGCGGAGCAGCAGTGAAATATCTTGTAAAAACGGGCAATGTCCTCATATTTTGACTAAGATATTTTGAAGAATGATACTGTCAGTCCTTAAATTTTTCAAGTTCATATTAATGTCGTTAATAGACAAGTTAGGTATTGTTCAAAGCGTATGCCGATTGTTTTAATAGATGAAATTATAATAATAGAGATAATTAGTAATAGTCATAACATATGACACCAGAAGCAATTAAACTGGCACGAATGACTAAGCAAAATAACATTACATTGGATCACTGCATTTATGACTACAGCCCCTTTGATGGCAAATTGCTATCAGCCCACTGAATAATTGAGAAGCTTGTGCGGTCACAACGTCATCAATTTGATGGCCCGGCCTTGATTCCCGACCAATACATTAGTGATATTAACCTATTTAAAGGTTTTTACTTCCACTACCTCGAACTACGAACATCGAATGCGAAATTCGCACTAATCACCACATGCCTAATTATCTAATAGAAGTGGCAAAATCAAAGTAAATACATATTATTAATATGTATTATATTTATATTATTTAATTTTAATATTCTTAATCATGGTTCTCCTCGTTGATCTAGTGGTTTGCGTACTCGGCATCTGAGGTCTTGGGTTCGATTTCCGGGTCGGATATAAGTTATTATTTGGGAATATTTCGTTAGGAAATTCTCAATAGCTGCTCAGGCTCAGTCTTTATCACATGTGAGCTAAAGACCATGCAAATGTACCTTTGCAATGCAAGGAATTCATTCAGCGTAATATAAGTGCTGTGTTACAAATATCATTAACGATTACATTTCATTTCTTTAAACTGATTTTATTTTCTTAATGAGTAATAATTGTATATTTCCTTGTTTGTATGTATATTTATAAGCTAGGTCGGTCTCGAAAACGGCTCTTAAGATTTTGATGGAGCTTTCAGAATAAGTAGTTTATGGTATAAAAATGAGATGAGAGAAATGCATATTTTGATTGTATGTCGATTTTAGGTTTGTATAGAAATTGTTAGTATTATCAGCAAAGTTTGACAAATATTTCGTTCGAAATTGTCAAAGTTATGTATAATTGGTATGTGGATAGGTTGACATTTGTTGATAGCGAATTTGGACTTAAGTGTTTTGAAATGTCTGTACAAAATAGTATTTAAGCCGATCATGTCTGCTTTGTTGATAGTACATTTAGGTCGAATTTATCGTGTAATTTTTCGTTGCTGACGGCAAGACCGCCAAGATATAAGTTTAACAAATTGTCTGCTAAAAACAAACGTTCTAACTAAACGTAAGGTTATTTGAAAAGTACTAGTCAAACGCTGACAAAAAATAAAACTGTCTGGACTGAAATTGTAAAAACAAAAAGGGCCCTGCTGTCATGATAAAAGTTTTGGAAGTATTCTCCTCATGAATTAATTATTTTAAAATAAAACCTAGGTATTTCGACGCTACTAAAACACCGCTAAACGGGACAATAAGTAAGATTGGTCTTACGAGCTTCAAACTGAGAAGGGCTCTGCTGGCAAGACGCTGAAAGAAATTCAACATTTCTCTGTAGCCTATCATCTCTATTAAATAGTACGGTTTTACTTGTACATTACGGTACGTACTAAATACAACGCACGTTGTATTTAGCTCATTGTAGCACAATTTGGCATTTTTGATCAATTTCACAGCGAATTGATGAGTATACTCGACTCATGGTTGACACGCAAATACGAACAGACACTGATTCTATATCCTAATAATATTTCTACGATTTATACTGTGTTTACCAATGGGGAAAGTGAGCAACGAAGACGTAATTTAAGTCTTAATACACACAAGTTTGGCCTGATAAATCCTTGCCAGTTACACCTATACCAACAAAAATGATATAATAATGCATCCGTATATCTCTATATTAAATGTAATGTGACCTGTTTTGGATCAAATAAACAGGTAGTAATTACCTGTAATTATTGTGTTTGATTGTAATTATGCCGGTGGATAATCAGGGGTCTTGCTCTGCACACTAATTAATGCGTTCGAATTACATATTAGGATCGAAATATTGCTTTGTCATGCTAGACTAGCGCACAATTTATTTGGATAGAATTAGATGTTTTTTATGGAACTAAACCAAATCAATGTATTTTAATAATTTACTTTGGCTCACTTGATGGAATTTTGACATATCGTAATTGTCATCATTTAATTTACAACTCACTGAATATTTCACAAGCACGGAAACAATATAGTTAGTATAAAGATTTGAAATTACGACAAGCACTATTACTGGACAGTGCTATAAGTGAAATATGTACGTCATAATTTTAACATAATAACTAATAACATTAACATCACGCCTATATTATCCAGAAGGGTATGTGAGAGGTGTATAACACCCACGTTTCACCTATTGTTATTTATTTAGGTCCCATGTGGTAGGGGGTGAGCCTTTCACCATATCCAGGGCACATTTCCAACTCCATGCTGCTTTTAAGAATGTTCTGACGAATAAGCCTAGGTAACGCTTAGAGCGCGAAAACTTGCGGCGAAATATACATACGCTAACCACTGGCTAGACCAACGAGTTAGTCATCATTGTAAATCTTTATACCGATTGTCTTATGTTGTTACCGTACTTGTAATTTATTAAATGATTTGTCAGTTAAATGTTGATAGGCAAAGGATAATCTGGATCGTCCAAAGGATGTTGTTCTTCAAAGAATCTCAAGTCAAAATGAGTACCCCGTCATTCCACAAACTTCGGATTGAATGATTTCTTAATGCAAATTCTTGACTTTGCCAAAAGAATTTCGAGGACATCCTGCCTTTGCCTCGCTAGTATAGACCTAGTGGTATAATTAGTGTATCGCTCACCGCGTGGTGTCGGGTTCTATTCACGAGTCAGGCAAAAGTGTTATTTGGGTTTTTTATAGCAGCACGGAGTTGGAATTGGAGACCTAAACATAACAGGCGAAGTTAGAGTGTTCGCATATATTACCCACACCCTTCTGGGTAATATATGCGT
Source organism: Hypena proboscidalis (assembly GCA_905147285.1). Lineage (NCBI taxonomy): Eukaryota > Metazoa > Arthropoda > Insecta > Lepidoptera > Erebidae > Hypena > Hypena proboscidalis. Next base: position 32,684,852 of record LR990126.1, read on the forward strand.
GATGTTGCCCGACCCGGGAATCGAACCCAAGACCTAGTGGTGAGAGGCGCATACGCTAACTACTAGACCATCGAAGCAGTCAACGCAAAATATTTAAAAAAAAAAGTAAGAATACCTGCAAAGCTGTATTGCAGGGCTATCCCAAATTTGGACTTGTCAGTCATATCGTTCTGGGTGGTGGGGAAGGTGGAGGCGCAGGCTGTCTGCAAATAGTAACACTTGCAATACTGTGTTCTGGAGCGGTGTTGAATGTTATGACCTGTAATTGCCACTATGTAGACCTCAGTTTCTATGCTATAAATAAGTATCGTAGCTTGTAGCTTTATCTTTTCTTACCCTCCGCAAAGTGGCTCTTATATTTATTAATGAATTATAATTTCGGTGTAAAGATTTTCGTGAAGTGAAAGATCGCAAAGCCATAACCTCAATAACAATCGCTCCTGGTTTACTCAGCTATTTAAAACTATGCGCCGTCCATAGTGATCATGAATGCGTAATAAAAATATTTTAACGTTAATTTATCACTAGCAAGTTATCCAAGAGATCCGAGACTACCTGTACTGTTCCGTAGTTGTAAAAATCCGCGTTGATAATGCCTATATACAAAATGGGAGCAAAAACATAGGCAACTACAGACCAATATCCAAACTGTGCAATATAACGAAAGGCTTTGAAAGAACCGTTTATGATCAAGTGTGCTCAGCTCTAAAAACCTCTTTTAGACCATTCCTGCATGGTTTTTTGAGGGGAAGGTCAACTATCACGAATTAATTCTTGTTAATCGACTATATTACTGACTGACCATGGACAAATGGCAGCAAGTTCACGTGGTCTATACAGACTACAGCAATAATAGTTATTTTATTATTTTCCACGAATGTGCATGAAGCACTAATGTTTCACTAAAGAGCACTACACCTTATAGCTTCAGCTTTACACCTTCCATACTCATTATTTCTTCCGTTGGTAAGCTACGTACAGTAGCGTAGGGGAGGGTAGTAGAGGAGGAAGGGCCCGCCTCCCTCTCCTTTGCTATCGCCGGGCCTCATGCGAAAGAGGACGGCGGTCGCGCTAATTTATGATTAATTAGAAACTGTTAAAAAGTATTTTTTAAAACAGTGTTTTATTATAATTTTATAATAACGACGCTGCATCTATGCTTTTTTTTATGGCAAAGCTTATTCTTTGAGCCAAATAAAAACCAGCCTTCTGGACACGAGTTTATCTTTTAAAGATATTTTTAAAAAGCAGCAATTATTATATTTGCACCGCTTGGCAGATTAGATGATGCGAGGGTATCGACGCAGGTTGTGTCCCACACCAAATGTCTACCCACCTTCCATGGCAACAGCGACAAACCGTCCGGTCTCATACCAAACCATTTGGTACTTAAATTTGCGTGGCGCGTAATACGAACAGCACTCTTGCTACAGGTTAGGCCATGATGTCCGATGTTTTCGTCTGCTTCACCGCATTTACACCGATGCAGAGAAACACATGGTATACCTAAGCGAAGGCAAGTGGCGATAGGGAAGGTATTATCGTCCATCATGGTGCCTAGGCTGGGCGATGGGAGGGAATGAAGCCAAATGCTTGTTTCCCATTTTCCCACAGCCAGCAAACGAGCCCGCTCTGCCGCATTTAAAGATGTATTTAAAAGATCTTTTTTGATAGCGTTGCAAAGCGCACCGTCCCACCGTCTCTGTAGAAATGGTTTAGATGGTAAGTCAGTGCTCGAACAAGCAATTTTCCAAGCGCTCAATGCATCGGCTATGCAGCACTTCAGAATCAACCAGTGCACAGTATGTTGTCTATAGTACCGTAGGTAGACAAAAGTCACTAAAAGGAATTAAATAATGTGGATGGGATGGCGTTATTAACACCCTAGATGTCACGAACTGATGCAATTGTCGTGGCAAATATGACATATAAGTAAGTTGTATGTAGTTTAAGTTAAGTGTAAAGTAATTTAATTTGCTTTAAAATATTTATTTCAATTTTGTACTGTGTTCAATAAAAACTTTACTTGTAGTGAGTTTTAATTAAGAGTGACATATTCAAATAAATAATAGACCTTTCAAGAACATGACCAACGAATAAACGATTTTTTTTTGGTCTTAAACTGTCGAGGTGTACAACTTTTTATATTCACGTTTATCCAAGCTATTTTTTTAAATAAAATATGTACAACCTTATCGATATGTAATGCAAATTAGCGCCTTGAACATTTTCATATTTTTTTTTCATAACGTATTTAACTCCATTCCAAAGATATTTTTAATGAATGGGTTCACGGATTTGTTCTTTATGCCGTTGGCAACTTCTGATCCGGTGATTATTATATCTTGAGCGCCTCCCTATCTCGCTGACTTCGAAGCTTAATTTCGGCTCTTCGCATTTGGCGGCTAGCTGAGCTTTCGACTCAATAGTCGAAAGCTCAGCCTTCCGCCAAAAAGCTGGATAGCCTCAACAAGGTGAGGCAATATTTTACACCAAGGCAGTTGCTTGACCTCTATCAAGCGCAAGTCCGGTCGTGTGTGGAGTACTGTTCTCATCTGTGGGACGGTTCAGCCAAATACTAGCTTGAGGCACTCGAGTCAGTCGAGAGGAGGGCCAAGATAATCATCTGCGACAACGATCTGACGGATGCTCGACTGCAAAATCTAGAGCACCGTCGCAAGGTTGCCAGCCTATCGGTCTTTTATAGGATACATTTCGAAGAGTGTGCCGAGGAACTACACAACCTTATCCCTCCGTCCCCGTTTCACCATCGGACTACCAGACAAACGGCACTCAGGCACCGCTTCACGGTAGATATTCCACTAATACGCACTAAGCGTTTCGCCTCTACATTTCTTATGTGAACTGCCAAAGAATGGAACGCCTTGCCCGAGTCTGTGTTTCCGCATGAGTACAACCTGGATCTCTTCAAAGCAAGAGTTAATAGGTATCTCATAGGTAAGCGTGCTCCACCGTAGACCGCATCATTACTTATTAAACGCGTGCCTTTCCACCATAAAAATAAATATATATATATATATATATATATTACATTATAATAATCCTATATAACTAAAAATAAATCAGAAAACACGAGAAAATATTATTGTCCGCCTAATTTGTTCTAAACAAAACACTGTGCAGTGTAGGCGCCTAAAATTTTCCTGGTTAATTCTTCCGTGCTATGTATTGAAGACAGGGACGCTGGAACTAACATCGTAAATTTTGCAAGGCCGCCTAGACGAACCGGTAAGGACGCCTGAAGCCACGCACGGTCATTCAAGAAAATTTAAATGTACTATTCTTTTTTTTGATAACTCAATGTTACATGTTAGTTTATTACAGTTTCTTATTATATTTATAAACATATTATATTATTAAACGTAAACAATGTGTACACAAGAATATGAAAGAAATAATATTTTAATTGTTATTGGAGACGAAATAAACCTAATTAAAGTTAACTTTAAAGAAATTTAATATAAATAAAAGATATTAATAAAATAAAAAGGGGAAATATAGTAATTAACTAAATATTAATTTAAAATAACAGGATAAAAATTAACTGTCAGAATAAATTATTTAATCAATCGAGTCAATTCAATTAAATGCATCAAACTATTCCATCGGCAGATTATAAAATTCATCCAGGTTGTAGATTACCTCGTCTGAAAACCGTCTTCTAAGATGGTTCTTAAATATACCTATAGAATAAGCATTCCTAACATTTTCTAGCAATCTGTTAAACACTGAGGGACCCATGATATAGACAGATCTTTCAGACTTGCTTAATTTGTGCAGTGTGTAACAAGACGATTTTCGCGATGTGTGTTTACTCTCCTACGCTGGCATTAATCTATATTCCTATATGTGATCTGCGAGACTTGGTAAAAGCTTTAAAAGGACTCTGCATGCGACGTCGCCTGCCACACCCACTATCGCGCGCGATGCTCGTTTTTGCAGCACAAAGGCGCGTTGGACGTCAGTGGCGCGCGCCCACTTCTCAGTGCCGTATGTGAACAAGCTGTGCTCGCAAGCCTACGTAATGCAAAACAAGCCCGACCCAGCTTTGAACATAGCTCTTCTGTATGGCTGTCCCACGCAAAGGTGCTATATGAAATCGTATTAGTCTTGTTATAGACACCTTTTTCAGAGCAGTGTTTCCGGCAGGTACTACCCTCGGCTGTTGAGTCTGTCCGTTTTAACTGAAGGTTAGGAATGACGTTTTCTCTCTGTTCTGCGACAGCACGTTAGCTCTAAACCAACACTCAAGACGGTGAACTGCGGTATTTAAGTTCAATAATCCATTTTGTGTTTAATAGTCTTATTCTTAATAAAGATTTCAAGAAGTATAACATTACGCTAAACTTCACGAGAGACGAGCAGTAAGAGTAAGCGCGGGTCAAACCGCGGGAGCAGCTATTAGCTAAGCCCAACAAGCAAAATTCTTTTATAAGAGAAACTTACAAAGTGTATAAGTACTTAGAACGTTCTTATAAAGGCAAATGAGCATTTGTCAATCCTTAACATACTCAAGTGCACTTGCTGTTATAACTCTGTCTTATAGCTAACTACAAGACTGACTTATGAAACACACTTTATGTAGTAATGACATTTAACAAGGGTGTTAGATAAACCTGGTTGGCAGATTTCAAGTGTAACTTGTGTCACTTTCGAAATACGGTCAGGTTATATTTTATTTTTTTTGTTTTGTTCGGGACAATTATAAGTGGCTGTTGGGACTATCCCGCACGCAACGCTTTGGGGAAGCAACTCGCTTTATTAATATTGCTTGGAAGCAATTACCATTAGCCTTAGCGAACAAACCTGATGCGCGACAATGACGGGGCAGTCACAGCATCATCCGGCAACAATGTTATATTGGACGCGCCGGGCGTTAAGCGATCGGCGAATAAAGTTTACCTATAGGTTGCACGTATATAACCTTTGGCAGTAAACTCTAAACAAAGTAATCTTTATCGCCGGCGTACAACACGCAAACCTACGAGCCAACATGTTGCATCTCACTGCTAACGGCCTGCGCTCTCTCTATGTCTAGGTCATCCGAGAGATTCTGGGTGACCAAATTTTGTGACTTTATTTAAAGGAATACTTTGCAACTTTACGACTGGATCAAAATAGGATGTACTTTTACTTTTTGCTTGAACACAAGTAGTTCAGTTTTTTGCACGTTATACCTGAGTCCATGCGCCATCGCGTACACCTCGCATAATCCTAGCAATTTTTCCAGAGCCTTGACCGATGGGGTCAGCTCCACCATATCATCACAATAACTTACGTTGTTTGCAATTTAAATTAAAAGATAATTATAAGAATAAATGCTCCTATGACTGCGCTCAAATGCAGCTTTGTAGCATGCTACAAGTATCTTATAAAAAAAATAGTCTTGAGACCGCTTTAAGTATTGATTTTGCTAGTTGGCATACAACGAATTTCACACGGACGAAATTGCGGCCAAGAGTTAGTGATAAATATAATAATAAATTAAATTAAGGCAGCTTGTGGCGAGCTGAATGTGAGTGGCGACACTGCGGCCCAGAAAGTCGGTCAGAGACTCGTCTCCGGCTTGCCTTTATTCGCCGGTCGGAGTGGAAACCCAAGAGCGCCCGCAGGACTCTCAGCTCTGTTCTTGCCTTGGTCGGCTGGTCATAGAGGGGCGCCAGAGCAGAGATGCTCGGGGGTGGAATTGTCATTTTCATGGGCATAACTACGGGGAAGGCCGCTCTTGGTTATGGGGTTAGCACTAGGGTACTAGCCCTATAACCCCGATGGTGAAATCGGCGTTGCACCGCTCGACACCCCAAGCCGGTCACGACAATGTTGCGCTCTGTCGCCTGTATGGCTTTGCCTTGGGTGAACGATTGGTGGGCCCATGATAGAAATTTGGCGAGTCACCGCCTGCTTATTTTTCCATGTTTTACATGTGCTGTATTAGGACAGGTGACATAGATAACCCATAGTACCAGTTTTGATTCAATTAGCAATTGATTGCAATAGATCCGTTTAGTCTCCATTTTTCTGCCATAGTTCTACACGAACCGGAGACTGTCCTTAGGTGCATTTATATAGTGTATACCGGGATAGTCGTCGGTTTTTGTCCCATTTCAGATTTAGATTAAAATGATTATCAGGCCTCTGCTCTGTTGGCTTTGTCCCCACGCATGCCTTCCAAAGTACCGGGACTCCATTCCCGAGTTATGGAAACATTGATTAAATTAAAATTTAAATAATAAATTAAATTTGAATTTAAAAAAAGTAATGAACTAAATGAAATAACAAAAGCCAACACTCGCTGTATATGCAGCACAGCAGCACAGCAAATAATCTGCCATGGCACACAGCGAACATTACATTGCAATATATATTATTGATTAATACGCATATGTATTAAACAAAACTTACCACGTCTTGTGTGTAAGCGACAATGCGTATTGCATACGCGGGCATATTCAGCACCACGAAGACTGTAGAGATGAGCAGCAGCATACGAGTGATGCGTTGTTGCGGGCGTACCGGCGGTGGCACCAGCCTCGCCATCTGTCCTTCATTCAGCAGCCTCCTGCGCGCGTGATCCAGCTTGTACACCTCGAGCATTATGCGGCAGTTCAACACAAAGATGATCCCCAGCGGTACAATGAACGCAAGCGCCGCATCTCCGATATTGAACCTCGCCGCCAGCTCCACATATTTGTAGTTAACGGTGCACTCCGATTGAGTTGGAGACGTGAACTTGAGCACGGGCAAGTTGATTACCAAAGATATAATTGCAATGGTAATAACAATTAACCGCGCGCGTTTTACTCTGCACACCGAGCCTCGACGCAGCGGGTACACCACCGCCACGAACCTCTCAATGGTAAATGCTACTACTGTCCATGTGCTCATAAAGCACGTCACGTAGGAGATATAAATATTAATTTCACAAAAGCCAGATTTATAGAAAATCGAGCTGTATCCCATTGCTTCAAGCCATGGGGGCAACAGTTGTAACAAGAACATGGTATCCGATATCGCAAGTGTACTTAAATATACACTTGTGGACTGTATTATGCATACTGACTTTTGTAACTTGCCGGTTACAAAAGTCAGTATGCATAATATATTGCCTATCACTCCCAGTAGTATTAGCAGTGGAGTATAGTATAAATTGATAGTGTACACACTTTCGTTGATTCTATCCAAGTACATTTTGTGGCAATTTTGAGGCAGTCGGGGCTTGGTTTTGTTAAGTCAGTGTTTACTTCCGTCTGTCTGTTTTCTTCGCTTATCTGTCTCACTGTCTATTCTATGCTGTTTTGTTCACTTATGATACACGATTCAACTATCGCACTTTTCGATTGTTATTCCTCAGTACGACCAACACTGAATGTTTGATATCACTGACCAGGTGCGTAGGACTGTTAAGAGTCTTGGTGAACACTTTTTGACTTCTAGCATCTTCCAGAAGCTCAAAACAGTCGATAAAACAACCAAAACGCGTCTTTAGAAGAAACAGCACTTTCTTTAATTATTTCAACTTCTTTCACTTTCAAGAAAGTTAGGCACAAATGTTATTTGGATTTAAATTCAGATTTGTTCGCTGCAATTGTTTATTTAATCAATATTCTTAACGCACAAATAAAACGTAAATTGTCACTCTTATTTATAACACCAACAATTAAAACTCAAACTTTGAAAACTTTTTGTCAACATCGCAGCCGTATCGCGGAGTTTTTAGCGCGTTGTAGCAACGCGTGTGATCGACGTCGTAGCTGCAGCGAGGCTGAGCCCCGCCGGCCCGGGGCGCCCCCTGCCCGCACGTCCCGCCCCTCCCGCGGCCTCCCAGCTCTCGCCCGCCTCCCGCCTACTCAACCCGAGCATTCTGTGAATCGCAACACCCTCATTCAACAAGTTTGAACTTGAGCATATATTTTCCGTGGCACATATTCTGATTAATTTTAATTAATAAAAATTAGATGCCGCTTAGACGCATTTGATTGTTTGGGAATTTGTTAATTGATGAAGGTGTTGGTTTTATTGATTTGATTTTAGCTCATTGTTGCGAACATTAGCAACAATTTCGTAATAACAATGGGAAGTATTGCTAAAGAACTTAATATAAATGATAGTTTTATTCTAAGAGCCTATGACACAACTCCCAGTTTGTGAAGTGCGATCATTTGCCATTATTGTAGCTACTATGCATACCAGGACGGAATGGCAGGGGATTTTAATCATAACCAAAGGACATTCAATCTTATCTTGTAGGAATCGGACTTAAATTTAAATGTTACAAACCGATCCGATGCATAAATCACTTCCAGTGCCCCGTATTTTGTAACATTCAAATTCTTCTTAATGTCATACAGGCTTCTGCGCGTGGCTCCGCCTGCCTAGTAGAATAACATCACGCCTATATTACCCAGAAGGGTGTAGCATGTGTACAACACCCACACTTCACCTGTTATGTAGGTCCCATGGGATACGGGGTGAGCATATCGCCATCCACCGAGCACAATTCCAACTCCGATAAATTCCTGACGGAAAGTTCACAAATAGAACATTGCCCGACCCGGGACAGACAGAGTTTCTTACTGATTATAATATTTAGAAGGATAAGGATTTATATCAGACAAGGCTGATTTTCCTTTGGTAATAAAATAAAATATTTCCATCCCGATACGTAAGATTAACAAAATGCCGTTTAATTGCAGATCCCTTAGTTTAATATTAAGACGCTTTACTTGTTTACTGTAAACAAAATAGAAGGTTATATCTCTGCCAGGTATCCTATATCTGCTACAAAGCAGCGACTACAGCGTAGATATGCTACGCCGTAGATGTGCTACGCCGTAGATATACTACGGCGTAGATATGCTACGATCTACGTCCCACGTGTGAAACCACGACTGTGCCGAAACCATTCCAAGAAAGGACGTTTTGTTTAACCGATTCGATCTCTCTCTTCCATTCAACGTTTGAAAGGGACAGAAAGATTTAAAACCGTTACTCAGTCTTAACCGCGAATTAGGAAGTTTGCTGCATTTAGCACTATGAGTTGATCGGTTTGTTTGTGTTTTTGGCTGCATCATTAGATAGTGCAATTGCTTAGAGCGTTCTATTTAATTTGTAACTAGCAGTAGCCCGGCGAGTCCATCCACGAAGAAACAACATTTACTAATATTGTATACGTATAGTAGTATTATAGAGCTAAGAGTTTGTTTGTTTGGTTGAACGCGCTCATCTCAGGCACTCTACTGGTCGAATTGAATAATTATTTTTTGTTAGATAACGAATTCACTGAGGAAGGCAGTGAAACGTTACCATTAACAGCAATGAAAATGATGGCAAAACCCGAGACATTTATACACTATATTTTATTTTTTTATGATATCAGTATAGTTATTGCTGTTAAAAATACGAAAATATAAAATAATTGTATTTGTAACTATTTAGGTTAATATTCCGTTTTACATTGTCGTAGGATCGGAGAAGGGTCGCGGCACGCTGGACGCGCTGCTCTGCACCACGTACTGCCGGTCGCAGCTGTACCTGTCCCGCCAGCTGTCGCAGCTGCACCCCGAGCTCACCATGCCCATGTTCTCAGGTAACTACATCACTGACGTAAATTTAAGGTGGACGAATCATTTATCAAAAACATACACAGTTAAGCGGCTGTGGCGCAATGAATGAGGCCTCGGTCTTACGAACGAGAGGTCGAGGGTTCGAATCCTGGTCATGGTCACCGCGGACGTGAACCTTCTCCTTACACAAACAAGCGAATTAAGCTTAGCTGGAGGGGGTTAAGTTAATTAAGAATACTAGTAATTTTTATTTACTAATTACTTGTAAGCTTTTATTACAAAAAAAATAGTGTAAATGACATCGTGACGGAGCCGCTTACCATTAGTTCAGTACGTGATTGAGTACGTACTGAGACCCCGGACGCAAGATACTAAACGTCCTAATTGAGGCGTGAAAAAACAAAGCAACGACGCCCCGCTACCCCGCTACCCCGCATACCGACTCATTCAATACCCCTTATGTGAATACAGGGTGTCGTTTGCTTCTTACAAAGCATACCGATCTCACGTCGATTCCGCTCTGCGTAGTCAGGGAAAGGCCAGAAAAAGTACCTTTATCGATTATAGCAAATATCCATTATATCTTATTCATTCTCTTATGATCTTTTTACTTTGGAGTATAAGAGATAAACATTTGTTTCTCGATGTTAATGCAAATGTTAAAGTACATAGAATACTTGGATTCTATGAAAAGTTCTTATGCGTCTCAGAGAATCGGTACATTTTGTCATACAAATACCCTCGTATGCGAATGATTTGACAGGTATTATGTCGACTCTATACTTTAAGTCCAAAATCTTTGAAAGGGCCTTAGGGATGAAATTAAGAAACTCTGGATATAGAAATGTACGTATTTTATTCAAAATTTAGAATAAATTACTTGCTTCTTACTCCGAAAATTGCAGTCTTTCATACAATTGTTCAACCCTTAATTCAGGGTGAAATCTACCTAAATTACTTCTTAGTACGCTATGTGAGGATCCTTCATGCAAAATTTCAATTTTTTAACCCCATTGTTTAGGCTCTGAGTTGATGAATCAGTCTATCAATCAGTCAGTCGGGCGAATAATTATACATATATAGATAATGTTAAACTTGTTATGCCGAATAATACGATTTGGTTATATGCGTCCCCTTTTAATCGAATACGTTCACCGATACAACAATGTCAATCGATTCTGATTGTCGATGTCGTGTAAAACATCGTAGGTTACTTTTATACGCCCCATGTATTTAACTGGCTCGTATTCCGCCTGATGGTAAATATAAATGTCCTTAATTACCACAATCAAGGAGGGCGATGCAATATGATATAACGTATCATTATATATGTACAACACTAGTAAGTACGTCAGCACATAGAATTTAACAAACCTACTTGTCCTAGTCAGGGATCGTAGAAAATAGGATGTTGTTTTAAAATGTGGGCAATACGTATTTATAATATCAGCTGCTAACAAGGTACAAGGTAAATTGGACCTCGAACAAAAACATACTCGCTTGGTCGTACATATGTATATATGGTACAGGGTATGCATTTAATATGGTATTCTATACAATTACTAGTGATTTCTAGATTCTACAGAGGCTGCCGAATGGGGCGCGGGTGAAAACCGCACCGTGAGTTCTTACACATAATCTTTAATTAAAAATAATTACAAACCTTTTTAATTTCTATTCGCTGAATGAAAGTCTATATATTTAACATTGTTTAATGTATAAAAAATGTAAAATCAATTCATTTTTGACTTTGGATTCACGTTTATTACAGACTTTCTAGGAATTTTATTTAATGCTTAGATCTCACACAAATTCTGTAACACATATAAAATAAAAAATGCAACCTTAGAAAGTTTCTCGCTTATTCATCCTCTTTGATGACTTGTTGTTATTTTGTACTAATATTCATTGCCAAGTTTACAAGGACATAGGCTACTTTTTATCGACATTTCTGACATAAATAATAAAGCAATTCAATGAATTAATGTAAGTTCTGTAAAATAGGCTAATGTGACTGATCCATAGAAAGTAAAATATAGGATACCCTATCAAAGTATAGGTAAACATAAACCAAATTTTAGTTATATACTGTAATGGTAAAACGCTGAGTCTGGGAGTGAATAAGGTGTTTACTAAGAACCTAGTTCTGAAACCAGTGCATATATATGTCGACAGGTACTATATATATCCTTGTGTGGCAAAGCGTAGTGCTCTAATACATCGCACAACTGCTAACGCTCAATCCATATATTTGGTTATAGCACGCCCCCCACACTGGTGCCTCTCGACACACCGCTAACGGGCAGTTAGCTTAAAAATAACTGATAATAGCCAGTCATCATTTGAAGTCTGTCCATATATTTCACAAGGAGAAGACGGTCTAGTACTGAAGCCAGAACCTACTAATGGGAGTAAGGATGCGAGGGAGGTTAGCATGAACACCATGTAGGTGTTTAATGACAATCAACACAACTTACGTGATAAATAGAGACCTTGTAACGGCAACACAAAACGTCCTAACGTCCCTCCTAACTCGCGACACATGATAATATGATCGGAATAGCGTGTACAAAGAAATAATCTATTAAGTAATAGAGATCTTAATAATAACTCACCAAATATAGAGCGCAGGACAAGGGCAGACTCATACGTCATATGCCACGATATTACACCAGATTTTACTAACCAAAAGCACCGATTCTAACACTTCCAAATAATCACTGACTTATTTATACTCTAACAAAAGCCTCGGTACTGCGAACGCAAAGGCGCGGATCGAGGTAATCTGTTAGCAAACATAACACCCTGAGAGCCCCGTACCGACTCTTTTCAAACATATTCCTCAATATATTTGTAATAGTTTAGGGTCAACTCAGCCCTGCAGATTTGACTCTAAAGTTGAATTGCACGTGTTCCGTACCTTTAATTTCTAAATATGTGAGGGCAACGTCAATTACAAAATATTTATGGCATGAGTTCTGGAAAAGGCCCGCTTTTTCTAATTGTCCACGTTTGCTTTTAAAATAAAATATGCCTTAGCAAATCTTACAAACAATAAATAATATTGAGGCTTTACTATCATAACCAAACAGCCCAATGTGTTGTTTCTTAGAATAATAGTTATTTATGGTACAAGTGAGAAAAAGTTTATATTTCTGTTGTGAGTGCCAATTTTAAATCTTGAGCTTGCGAAGTAGTCTTGAATTGAATCACGAGCGTAGCGAGTGATTCTTATAAAGACTACTTCGCAAGCGAGAGATTTTAAGAGGTCACGAACTGGAAATTAAAATTTTCTCATGCGTTACATACAACAAAACTTTTCACCTCTTCCACTGAAAAAATATTAAGATTTAAATAAACTCGTACTCGATTGCTTAGCTTGGGATAATTTCATGAAATACGACAGTAATACCGATTCAGAATGCGTTTTAGGGCCTTTTGTAAGTCGCCATTGATTAAATACGTCGTACGCTTTTAAATACTTTTTACGTCATTTTTCTGGTAAAAAGCAAACTTCTGTGTTAGAAGCAAGTTGTCGCAACACTTTTGGAGTTCCACAAATTTCTTCATCACTGGATTCACTATTTTTTTGTTAAAAAGTTCCATTAAACAATTAAACATAAACTGAAAAGAATTTATAGTTGCCTGCGATGATTGACACAGACACAAACATTATTTTTTTAAATGCGTTCGGAAATTCGTTCCGTAACATTTATTGATAGAGTCTAATATACCTGATTTTAATTTATTGAATGGTCAATCACTATTATAAAAACATTAAAATACTAAATAATGTATTTATATTATTTAAAATAATTAAAACGTATCGTTTGTTGTTATTTAATAAAATTGATGTCAATGTTTATTACTAACCTATATGGTGGCTGCTTTGTTTTTTTTCAGCGCTTATTTATTGAAAGGATTTTGTGTTTCGAAATTTTGAACTTTGAACTTGAATTTTGAACTTTGCCTCACTAGTGAGTAAAAACGATTTTTACTCACTGAATTCTGGCAAACAAACGATGCTGGTGTGGTGAAAAAGGTTTTTCCGTTATTAAAGTACGTTATTGTTACAAAATAATCTTATCATTAAATTACCCTCACAATTTATGGCAATTTTTGTAATTAAAACCATTTTCATAAATGCAATATTTCGTATAGCTATAAAACGAAATTCATAAATTCACATACAAAATACTTAAGCGTCACGGCAGGCCATTGTAACCGTTTGTAAGGAGAATGTGAAATGAAAATAGTATTATCTCGGGAAGCTTATGTGATATCAAAGTAATTCTTTTATGATGGTTCTAATATCGAGAGGTGTTACATACGAAAATAAAAATAAGTCATCATGCCTATTCATGCAAATTTTGTCACCAAATGATTGACTGAAGGTGAATGTTTGTTGCAGAGATCACGGCGCGGTTCCAGACGGCGCGCACGGAGGTTAGACAACTGCTACTGCAGTACTTGCTGCCATGGCTCGTCAACATCGAGCTGGTGGACCCCAACGTACCTCCCGCTAACCCACTCTCATATATACAGGTATTTATAATACTCTAAAGTAATAATAATACTATAAAGAAAAATACTCAAGAATAAACTATCTCCACACCAATTATCAATAAAATCCAAGCCTATTAGGTATAAAGAAACAAACAGCGAAATCCTTCATCTTTATAATACTAGTATTGATCATTAATAGGTAAAAAATAAACGCGCGGCTTTGGCTTAGTCAAAAGCTCTCAAATAGATACACTACCCTTTCACATCTATTTAACCAAATCTTTAAATGCAGTCGAGCGTTTCGATAGTTTCATTTTAATATTATGCTTTTTATATAGTTTTAAAATTGTTAGATAAACCCATTGACGTAAAGTATGGACACGGCTAACACGCGATGAATGGCCTCAACCTTTTCGGTGTAAATCTGACTATAAAAAGCGCGTAGTGAAATTGACTGTGGTTGGCTGCCTCCGTGAGCGGTCAAACACGACAAAATGCCTAATTGTGCACTGAAAAGTTGTACGAACTACCAAATTAAACACAACAAAAAAGATTATGGTATTACATATCACCGGTAAGTCACAAATATAATATTATATCCACCTCTTTACATTATTTTATCAATTTTATTTGCGAAAATTTTTCGTTCCGTCGCCATATTCCTTAATCGTGAATATCCGCGTGACATGACTTTGGAACTGCGCAACTGCGCTTAGTTGAACTATGCCGCGGGCGTTCACGAGAATATTTTTGGTAATTTAAGAAAAGTATTTGTTATGAGGTAAGTGGTAACTACAGCCAATGGACATCATCAATCCACAAAAGCAGATCTAAACGCGATTTTAGATTTATAAAAAATATAGTGTTATTATAATAAAACGGTTAAATAAAAAACTGTGTTTTTTTTTGACACATTACTCAAGTTTTAATTTTAATATTCAGTTGCTAAAAATATGGAAACCAAATAAATGAATCTGAACTGATTCTTGATGATTAACTTGATAATTTCGATCCCTGTTTCTTGGGAATGGCCATTTTGGATTTGTATTTTTTCATGGTGTAAGTACCTAATTTTAATAGTCAAGTATAGTCTATAATTTTGTTAAAGTTGATTCAATTCAATTCAATTCAATTTATTTAATTTGTTAAACACAGGTGGATACAGATGTTTTTACAAATAAATAGGTACAGTCCATGTTCCGCCCATACAGGCATACAAAGTTTTCCCTCAAGGGTTCTTAAATTATAATAATACATTAATCAATATAGTAAAATCATGCAGTCATAATAATAATGTAAATTAAAAAATAAATTGTAGATAATAGTAGTAACATGTCAAAAAGTGATTTAAAAAATATCTCATTACAATGTCAATAAATTAGCTTTTATTTAATAATATTGATCAACAGAAAATAGGAAAAACATAAATATATTAGTATAAGAATAAATTGTTTTTAATTTAAATCGATCATTTAAATATTCATTGACAGAATAATAAGCTTTGCCATTTAATAACTGAAAAAGTTTATTTTTAAATTCATTTATATTCTTGCTTACCTTTATTTGGTCGGGCAACTTATTATATTCCTTTGGTGCCATCGCATAAACACTTCTGGAAGCAAAGGCAGTTTTTGTTGGTAGCAAATGCAACATTTTTGAGCGACGTTGACTATTGATTGATGAATTGAAAAAACTAAATAAAAGCTTGTAACAAAAGTTCAAGATTATAGAAAATGTTCACCAAATGATTTAAGTACAAACGACATTTAGTAGTTTGTACTTAAATCATTTATAAACATACCACGTGGGTGGAGCTACGACCAGAAGCTAGTAAAAAAATATTTCTCGAAACAAACATTTTATTTTATTCCTTAAACAAAATATGACCTACTTTTAGAATTCCTATGATGTACTGTTCTTTTAATCATATAACTAGGATTGTTTTTAATTTTGTAATAATAAATACGTTACACTATTGAAAGAATCACAATTTTATTGTACCTTCGGCAAAAAAAATACAAACGAAATGACATCACGCTCTTACAAGGTTACACATCGCGTGAATGCAAAGCCATTTACATGGTAGTTCAGAGGAGTTCTAATAAATGGCGTTACAGATCCTACTATTTATAATGTGAATTTTGAAGGGCAATGTGTTCGGACAAGCCATTTCTATAATATATATTTCTATGGATAAACCTTATTGGCAGGATGACCATATAACACACATAAATTAAATTGACAGATGTATTCTTCTTTCAAGTGTTACTTGTGTCACTTAACTTCGGTCAAATAATATTTTATGGGTTGGATAAGATCTATCCAGAATCTCAGAAACTGGCCCTTAATATAATTTTCTTAATTATACATTAATAGGTTCTGGCTGACTAGAGCCTTTTGGCGTACCCTTCAACATTTTATGACAATGTGTGCACGTCAAAAGGCACGAGCGAAATAATTAGGTGAATTTGTGAGGGTGGTAAGCGTCCAAGATGAAGTTAACGACTAATACAAATGTATAAACAGTGCCTATTATTTTGAAATACGTTATACTTACTAACGACTCGCGACCTTTATTTTCTGAATGTGTAAATACCAAACGAAATTACATTTTGATCAAATATATGAATGCGGTTAAGCTAACATTCAAACTATTCATCAATGTTTGCGTATGACATTAATAAGCGGAATACTTAATTTAATTGTTTGATGTGCACTGTTTGGTGGCGTAAATGTGATGGGCCATTCCAGAAGCCAGTCATTAATTGAATAATTTGATTGAGGGGTATTGATTCGTTTGATGTTAATGATGTAGAATGGTACAAGCGCGGTCAATCAACATTCCGGTGCTCACACACGAATGGTTTAACTGTTGTACACGCAATAATAATCTATATACTACGCGTCATAACAAATCCTTACTAATATCATAAATGCTAAATTAACTCCGTATGTGTGACTTTACGCTTTCACGGCTAAACTACCCGATTTTGATGAAAATTGGTATGGACATGGTTCAAGATCTGAGAAAGGACATAGGACATTTATCGACATATAATGCGGACTAAGCCTTATAATTATAGCCGTCTCCTGATCACTCGGCGCGCGAGCGGAATAGTTTTCACAGAAATATAGGTGATCGGTTATAGAATTATATATATTTGTGTTTGCGACTACTGATTGCGAATTGATTAACGGTTTAAATGCCTGGGTTGGGCAAAAAAAGGTGTCCGTGTAAAAAGGAGGAGATTATTACACTTGGCAAACAGGACACTCCGTTGATTCTGCAGCGTAGACGGTTAGTCTCTTTGAGTTTATCAACCGTCGTCAAAAGTCGCTTTGGCAAAATGGCTTGTGGTCTAGTCACCACACACCAGTTTGCCAGTATTTCTTTCCTGGTCGGACATATACAATGGGCATTGTTCACAAAATCAAACCTTTTTCTTATAACGTTTATTGCGTAAACAAACAATATCACAATAACAGATGGTTTACATATTGATTTTTTATACATACGAACAATTGTGATATCCACACCGTTTACCCCGGTTGTGCATAAATAAAATTATGTACAGGTCGAGAGTAGCTGTGAAACACAAAATTTGCGATTGTTAGCAAAAAATGTTATACATTGCAATACATCATTTATATTTTATTACTATTATATTATAATTTTTAAACTATATATGTTATTTTTTTAATATTTAGTTGTAAAGTACGAGTACAGTAGACAGATGTTGCAGTTTCTTAATTACTAGATTCTTAAAGATACCTACACTATTTGCATGCAAATCCATGTCTGAGAATAACAGTTATGAGGATCCAGTATATGACTAACAGGTGCGCGCTTGCCAGCGTAAGTGCGCACGGCTCTTGGGTCAAACAGTAGAGTTTTGCTACATGCCCTAGTGTACGATCCAGAAGGCACATTGTAATTAATATTATTAATAATATCAGTACTATCGTACCTGTTATGGCAAATATCATACAAAAACATGGCTTGCATTTGAATTCTCCTGGATTAAAATCTAAAAATTTCTATTTCCGTAATAATTCTATATAGGATTGATATCTATGACAACATTTATCGTTTCAAGACTGATAGTATTTCATGTACAGTGGATCCCAAATACATGTGGCATATTCTAACTGTAAGCGTATTAATGTCTTGTAAACGTGAATATATGTAAATGGACGCCTGAAATCATTACCTACCCGCAAAACAAAACCGTACATTTTGTAAGCTTTACTGCAAATACTATCGATATGTGCATCAAGTGTCAATTTAGTATCCAAAGAGACTCCCACCAAACCACCTTTTGCGTTGTTAGTCACATAAGATTTGAACCACCGCCAAAGATTACCGCGAATACCTATTTTTCAAGTTATATTCTATGATCCACTTGGACAAAGGCATTTTGAAAATCTGTATAATCTGTTTGCCTATTATCAACTTAACAACAAGGTTAGTGACAGTAGAGCGCTTGTTAACAAATAAATGTATATATAGGATATATACTGTTACGCACCAACCTTTCTAAGAGCTTCGACAGTGTGGGATGAATTGGAATTGGGCGAAATTTAATTACATTGCTTTTTATGCCTTCTTTATGTATGGGCGTTATTCTTGCTGATTGCCATATTGCGGGAAAAGTGCATTCTTTGAGACATTTATTATATAATGTGACGAACTTAATTTGAGACATTAGAAGGCTGCAAAACTGAGTAAAAGAAAGATGAAAACAGGTTACTGTTTTCCTCGGGACTATTCGTACCGTTATAGTTTACACTGATAGGTATGTCTGTAAGTGTAAGAGTACGGTGGGGTAAGATTGTTTGTACATGTTAGTTTCATCTGTGTTCCATCAATATACCAATCTAAATGAGGTAAATTAAAGTCGCCAATAAAATGAAAGTTTTCGTATCCCTTTATGTAAATAAATTCTTGTAGAGTCAATACCTGGAGGTATGTACGTAGCGCCCAATAGATATTGAGAGTTACCGATGCGTATTTCTATTGGAATATTATCTATTAAGTAAGGTATACTGAGGTCGGCAGCGGGTGGCGCTGGCGTGCATCGCACAGCACAAAACGAGTTCAAAACAGCCACCAGCACCACCGCCATCACGTTGCCCAGTGACAGCTCAATCTTTGTCACACCGGAACACATTATAACGAGAGTCCACAAACTTATTGTTTATGTTTATGCTCTCATGTAACCACGTTTCCACTAAAATAATGACGTCATAATCGTGTGATAATATGTTTATGTAAATAGTATTCAATTTAGTTTTTAACCCACGGCAATTTTGTAAGTAAACTGACAATAGCTTATTACTTGAATCGAATTTTGTGTATTTTAATTACGTAAATTATTAAGTACGGGTATTTGGATTTACGAGTCATAATAGACATAAGCCAGGGTATTTTAATTGAATGTACATATCAGAGCAAGTAGGGTAGAATAGAATAGAAAAACTTTATTTGCATACATACCATTTTCATACATCAGTAATACAAAGACTACACAATAAAGACAGCAAAAATATGCTAAGGGTGGCCTTATCGCTTAAAGTGATCTCTTCCTTTCTCGTCTTCTTTAGGTTTTGTTTATTAGGTATATAATATGCTACGCTTATCAGAAACATGTTTGACATATTGCAGTGACGAGCACGAATAATACCTATTATTTTCAACAACAATATTTGCTTCGACATATTAAAAAGTAAAAAGATTTGACCATAAAATATTAAAAATATATTGGTGAATATGACGTAAAAGCCGCCCTTAAATAACACATGGTTTTTAATAGTATGATTTAAATTGAATATTATCATACTAATACACATCGTAACATATTTTTGTTTTGCAAGTGCAATTTTTATCAAGATAGTGATAATATGAAAAAATATAAACTGTTATTGTCTACAACTATAATTATAATTTAACCGCTCAGGAGTTTATATTTCGGTTCAGTTTAAAGATATTTATTTCTCATAAGAACATCAGTCCACTTAAAATTCAATACAAAGTTAGTATAAAGTAATAATACAGTAGCATTATCTCCTATATTACAGTGTAGGTACATATTTCTTTAGCTTAGATTTGAATTATTAAATGTTATCGCATTCTTTATTATCGGGCGGCAATCTATTGTACAGCTGGACAATCGCTCACATATAAAGGTATGTGTTGTGAAAATACGTGTTGATGTTCAGTTGTTACTCAACGGTGAAATACCTCGGATTAGTTGTTTGATAAGTCTGCCGATTTTCAGCAAAATTTTGTTGCTATGGTAACAATGGCGAGATTTGTTCTTAAGGTTTAATGCAGGCTAAGAACTTACGACGTTGTGTTTACAGGCGGGCAGGCAACTTAAAGAGATTACAGATTTCACGAATAATATTATTCATATTTATACATATCTACATTTTGTGGGCCTGCTGGATAATTAAAGCGTTGCAACGGTCTTGATTTTCGTCTATTTGCAGATTCATCTCTTTTTTCGGGCTCACGCGGTTCAATGAGCGACAGTTTTTCCATAAAATAAGGATTGTATTTGCCTGGTGCCGCGAGTGCATGAACTACAAGACGAGGCACGAGTTAAGCTGCCAGCCTCTATATATTTACATTTGCGTCTCATGGCCCGTGTGGAAATATTATAAATCAGTTATCAAATTAACCAATATTATTAAATATTCAAATTAACCTAAAAAGCTGATTTTGGATATGTACTTTTTATCTATCTGCATATATCCTTGCAATTTGCCCACATTTAAATAGGTCGTGAAAAACTCCGGTGATTACTGATAAATGTGTAGCAAGCTAGCCGATGTGAGTTGAGCCTAAGAAAATAGCGCGTCTATATAATAGACACAAGCGAATTGCAATGTCAGTTTCAGTGTCAGCAGTCAAGTTCTATAGCCGAAGATATGTGTTATGAATGAATATTATATCCGTATTATCATTATTATGTATGAAGAAGGTCTCGGGTTAAAAAGCATTTGACGATTATTTTTGTCACCCAACAGTTACACTTTGTATTAATAGTACATTTTGATTCTAGCTCCTTTTGAAAATTTATTTAAATAACTATAAAGAAGTTATTAATGCATAAAACAATCATTCTTTCAAATAATCTTATTTTATTTCTGTTAAACATTTTGACTCTGGTATTTTTTTACTCATAAGCAATCGGACCATTGGACATTCTGCCATGGGTACAGCTTTGCCCCTAAACAATAATTTACATATAAAATATAATTAATATTAAGGATCAGCACTGCCATACAACGTGGCAATGCCGCCAGCCTTCTGGGCACGTTACCTGCGGTCGACATCGATGCGGACGTATTTTTTGACAACTGAATTTTATACGAGTTTTAGTTCATTTAATAATTTTATATTTTTCTGTGAAGATTTACTATAGTAACATATATATATTTTTTCACCATCAGAAAGAAGAGATTTTAAAGAACAAAAGAAATACCTAACAACTTTTTGAAAAAAGCTGATATTTTGACGGGTGAATATTTGATCGAAAATTATTGTGAAAAATCGATATTAATTCAAAATAAGGTGAAAAAATAAATATTTCTAATCAAATAAATTACAGCGTATTTGGGACATAAAAAGGTAAGTTTTCACCAAATTTCGTGAAAAAAAATTATTGTTTGTAAAAGATAAAAATAAAAAACCAAAAACTTGGTTTTTTGAATTTTTCACATAAATTTTGAGGTTATATGAAAAAAGTGTAAATACAAAAGTTTTAGATCTTTTTATTACCAACAACTTTGCTATTCAACTTTTTATCATAGGACTTTTAGTTTTGCCGGAAATCGAGAAAACCCGTTTTTTACCCTTAAAACCCCCCCTCTTCCCCTTCCCGACCTCAGATCGCCCGTTAATTATTTTTCCTTTAATTTTTATAATATTCTCCTCCTTTTCTAATGGGTTTCATCCTACTATTATTTTTTTTGGTCTTAAAAATTAACGGCACTAGGCTAATTATGAAATAGAATTTTAATTATTTTGTTTTGGACTTTTTGAAGTCTCTTTTTATTTACACTATACAATACTCACAATAATGACATAAATTAGTTATCATTACACAAACAGGTTTAACCGCCATAATGACATATTATTTATGCATGTTGCTGCAAAGCTGATGACCGTTGTTCTGAATTACTTTCTTCGGACGTCGATCATTTTGGTCTGCTTGAGGCACGCGATGTATGGATACTATCTCGGAAGACCGTATAGGATATAAGTTTTGAGACTAAACATGGTTATTTTATTACTAAATGTTTGATATATTAGGCTATTTACCTTGTATATTTGTTGTAGCGAATTATTTCGATATTTCAGAGATGTTGCAATTTCTTTGTTCACGATAAAACTGTTATATATGCTATCAAGATTTTCACCCCGCCTGTCGCGAATATTAGTTATTTCGGCATTACACTGTCTTGCCTGCTGTTTCATATTGTTTGTTTTGTTTTCAATTGGTTGAATTTGAGATATATTATCATTTAATTGCTGAATATTTCCGTATTCAAAAACTGTCAAAGAGGTCTAGTCGTTCATGCGAAAAGTTAAGTGACTTCTCTATTTCACATAATCGGGTAATTTAAAGAGATTTTGGAGATTAATTGAATCCGTATTGAGTTTCAACAGTTTAGCGTTAAGTTCTGATAATGCAGATGTAATCTTTGACAGCTGGCCAGTTAATGCTGTATTTAAAGATGCAGCAATGCTATCCGTGATGGTTTGGTTCCATCTTCCATACTTACATTTATTTATCAAACTTTGCTTCAAAATTTATAAAATGTTGAAAGTTCACTTTTTTTACCGACGCAGGTAGTAGCATGGCATATAAAAAACATTTTTTATATGCCATCTATATATATATATAAAAATGAAACCCGTTTTCCGTTGTCACTACTTGGCATGAAAACGGCTTGACCGATTTGGCTGATATTTTTTTTTGTAGTTTTCTAATACTCTGTACAAGGTTGTTACGGCAAAAAAAAATAAAAAAAAAAAAAGTATTCCTTTTTATATGGGGGATATTATAGATTCCAGTTCAAATTGAATAGGTACGCATACATAAGATAGGTCAGCTATACAAAATAAAGTAGTGCATCAAATTTACGCTAAGGCGGTACGAAGTTCGCCGGGTCAGCTAGTGATTAATAATTATAACAAAAACTTAAATTTGTGACGAACGCAAACGAAAATAATCGCGCTTATGTTTACAATTAGCACGAGTGTCATTAATGACAGACAGCTAAAATTACAGTTTTTTAAAGATATACCAAGGCGTACGTACGTTCACGATATTCCTCCGATGATGACGTCATGGAAGGTTTAACAAAGGTCAATCATATTTCTTCGTAAATATAAGCAAATATGAGCATTTTTTTTATTTTAATTACAGGAACTCGATTAGAGACCGTATATCTTGAAATGGTTTTTGAAATAGCACGATAAAAAAAAATATCCCCATTGTCGGGCCGGGCAACAAAAAGCTAGCCTAATCAAACATTTTTATTGACAGTATTATGCAGCGGAGGCTGGCAGAAGCGGTCGCAGGGAAGGGCTCGGCTCTGCGGAGGCGACGGAGATGGTGCTCAACAACCTCTTTTACATCACAGCCAAGGTAACCACTAGGTAGTAGGAGATGTCTATAACCTCATAATGATGTTGTCTGACGAAGCTATTATCAAAATATTACTACAAAAAATATAAGTCTTGATTTACCTTAAAATAAATCCAATTTATTGAATGTTAACAGCAATAATATTTTCGGTAATAATAGGATTAAAATTTGAAGGATCTTCAAAGCTTCTGTAATATTTTTTTACTAAGCTGTCTGTAGAATCTCAGTCCGTTGGTAACAGGACTCGAGGTCATATAATAGCGAAATCTCAGCCAGTCGCACGAAATTCAACAAATATATATAATATTCAACGGAATATTCCGCGAATACAATATACCGAAGCTACCTCAATTTTTATTTATCGATAATAATGTAATGCGTGAATAAATCTTATCTGAATATATCAATTTGAGCAGTGCTATTTGCTCCAGCACACATGATGAATAGACGCATTCATATGGCGTCCCACTCAATATTTTCCACGTACGTCTCTTAGAAGTCTAGAGTTTCCTTTGTATGATTAAAGACCCTTTATATCCTAGTTTGTTGAGCACAACAATCTCGCACTGGACCACATTAAGTCTGTCGTTTGAATGTCCCCTGAAATCCCCTTGTCGAGCGTGCTGTTGCCACTGAACACTTTTGTTCGGTGTATTTATTGCGAGATGCTTCTTTGCTGAACATCTATTTTATAAAACGGAACACGGCACAAACCACAACTCACTGATATTTATATTTACCTTTGAGAACATTTTGCAGTTGTATCTTTATACTATTTATGCTTGCATTAGATAAAAATAAAACCGGTCAAGTGCGTGTCGAGCTATGCGCAATAGGGTTCCGTAGCTAGTCGTTACAAAATATTTGAATTTTAAATGAGTTTAATATCTGTATTAAACAAGTAACCACTTCATACAACTCATTATTTTCAACAGTTTTTGTATTTAGTACGAAATATTATTTTTAATTTACCAAGTAAATTCATTTTACAATTTGGGCCACTTTAACAGTACTGAACTGCTCAAGTTAATGTAGCCGCTATAGCTTTCTTTAAAGTTCATTAGATATACTAGAACTATGATTTTTCAGATTTTCCGAGACAAAGGTTTAGCTTTTAGAGGGGAGAGGACGACCTTATACCTGAGCAAAAATTTACTCTCTAAAGTTAAATTTTTCGCCAACGGGTCTCGATATCACAAAAAAAAGTCTTTGCAACCCCTCAATGTTTTTAATATAACTATCTAACGATACCCCACACTAGGGGGAACGCGACTGAAGAAAATCATCCCTACTTCTTCTTCTTCGTCGTGTCGATGGCTTAGTCAAATTTTATTTTGACGTGCCATCCCTACTTTACATGCATAACAGACCCGAAAAAAATATATTTTCATAATTTTTATTCTTTTGACATTGTTAACATACTTATCCATACAAAATTTCAGCTTTCTAGCACTAACTGTGTCGACGCTATGCTTCGCACCGACGGACATGGCGAAACTATACGTACTTCGAAACCCTAAAAAGCGTCTCATGTGACACACCAATGTATTCCAAATATAACAAGTTTCCGAATAAATCAATATAGGTTTTTCGTTTATATGAAACATCAAAATTTTCGGCAGTAACATCGAATATTGGTATATTCAGTGCGTGGGGAGTTTACAAAAGTAAACGCCGCTGTTCAATGCCATTACAATACAGGATTTAATTTTTTTATGAAATTAAATAAATTATGCTACCTTTCAACCGCTAGATATTTTATGTGTATAGATATATAACCCACAGACTGCCGCTGTTTATTTCGCCACGTTGTATTTAGCATGGAAACTTGAAGTAATCAATAATTTGGTACACACGGTTTCAAGTCTAGCTTATATAATGTCAATCTAAGATGGACTCGCATGTTTAGGCTTCCAATGCAATGCGAGATCCGCCTATAGGAAATGTATAGCTGGATGTGTAATCGTATGTACATTTGCATGACGCATGCAATTATTTCATCTATTACTTTTTTGAACCAGTTCTCCGACAAACACCCAAAAGAAATCGAGGATTTGTGGTCGACCCTCTGCGCCTGCTGGCCCAACAACCTCAAGGTCATTATTCGCTACCTTATCATCGTGTCCGGCATGGCGCCCAACGAACTACTGCCCTACGTAAGTTGTTTATTTGCACGGTTTTGTTACACAAAACAAATCTTGGATGAATTATAATTAAAACCTCCACCTCTCAGGCTAAGCGTGTGGTTCTGTACCTGGCTCGATCAAGACCTGAGCGGCTGCTAGACGAGATGATGACGGAACTACAGACAGTGGAGACCCTGAACTGCCTCATTGAGCGAACGGAGACGCCACCTTTCTACCGCCTCACCTCCATGAGGAAGGCCACGTCTGGCCACAGTGACGGACCCGGCACCGGATCACAGGTATGAACTCTCGGACCAATCAATTTGTGATTCATCTTATCCAAAACTTAGAGTCTAAATTTGCTTGACACCTATATTTCATATTTAATTATAGAACGTTTCAAATTTAAACAAACTTATCATCAGAAGCTACCTTATCAACCTAATTTTCTTTAAAATCATAAATTTTTGAAAATAAAGTATGCGTGGCTATTTTTCAATACTTTTTTTTTTTTTTCTCTTTATTTATTTTTAGGGACTTTTATACAAAAGTACATGCCAGTCCCATCGGACCATACACTAATAATAACTTAACTAAATCGTAACATAACAAACATGTAAATACTAATAGCAGCTTCAGAACTAGGTGCAGACAATATATGATGAAGCATGCCTATATCTAAATTATTTAAATTTAATGCCTTAAATAATTTACCTCTAGCAGATTGGAACCTGGTGCATTCCGTCAATAGGTGTGATACGTCCTCTATTGTTCCACACACTTCGCAATTAGGTGAATTGGTCTTCTTCATTAAGAAGCCAAATTTATTGAGCGGCACATGTCCAAATCTCAATCTGTGAGCGATGTCGACAAGACTTCTACTGAGCTTATTACTACTACAAAACCACGGTATACGAGGAGGCTCCGATACAATTGTTTTATACCAAATCCCTTTATTTCTAGATATTTCATTAAAATATTCCTTCCAAAGTTCGTAGCATTTATTTTTATATTTAGGTAAAATTTCACTATAATCATTTTTAAAAATTATCTCTTTCCCTCTAATACTGCCGATTTTTGTCAATACTTTTGAAAGTCTGAGGATGCGGTACCGAAAAAAAAAATCAGTACATATGGAAGCCGTAATGTGCCGTAATACCAAAATCAATACAGGACTAATTAATTAAGATAAATTTTAAGGTAGGTAGGTAGTTTGTAGGTCCACGGCAGACCTATCAATTAATTTCAGTATTCATAACTTTATTTGAAAAGGCTAATGCCCCCATATCACCGCAGACTAGTAAAGCTGTTTAATTAAATTATACAACACAAACAAATCGAAATGAAAATTAGATTTCTATATTTCAAGAATATCACCTCTACAAACTAATTATAATTATACACGATCAATAACTTTTACGGAAAGGGATCTTGGCTTTCTTTGTTTTATTTCAAAAATGTATTGTATTACACCAGGACGCTACTGGCAGAACTGGCGAACTTGCTCCCGTAGAAAAAGGTACAATACACACAAAAAGGCACAGCGGTGAAGATCCAGCTAAAGCCAGGTTAGTGCTTTCCTTATGTTTCAAATTTGTAGGAGCTATATCAAGCAAATGTGCAAGCTGGAACCGCAATGAATGGTGTAATTTTTCATCAAAGCAAACTTTTCGATGTCGAATGGTACGTGGACAATGGACATTGATGAGTTTAGTAGTCAGTCCTAGAGCAGTGTGTGCGC
Source organism: Hypena proboscidalis (assembly GCA_905147285.1). NCBI lineage: Eukaryota > Metazoa > Arthropoda > Insecta > Lepidoptera > Erebidae > Hypena > Hypena proboscidalis. The sequence goes on from LR990126.1 coordinate 32,712,471, forward strand.
GGTGCCGTCGGCGGGGAGAGCAGGGAGAGAGCCAAACAAATCGAAGTTTATTAAAATGATAGCGTTCTCGTAAAAACTAACGCCACGGGCAATACAATCAAAGGGAGGCTATTACAGACGTATTTTGACTGTTTATTTATTCGGCAGCATAAAACACTAATGTGGCGGTTTTAATAAAGACCAAACCGATGTGCGAATTTTCAATTGCAGTGTTATATCGATTCGTATTTTCAACAAAGGTGTAATACTCCACAACTTTTATATTTTGCTATTGAAAATTTGCTGCTTGAAGTGCCGTTGCATACTACGTAATTAACCAAATCACTTCTCCTCTAGTTAAATTTGTGGACGTCACATAAAATAGGGGAATGATAAGAGAATATTTATTTTTACATATCATGTGTTAAATACTATCCCGAATCGAAAAATACCTTTTTTTCATCATCATCTAGTGCATGTTTTTTTTTAAGTGTGGTCAAATAATAGACGTAAAATAATGTTAATGATAACATACGCCATTTGAGATTACACATGATCTCGGATATTAAAGGGCTAGGGTTTTTATTTACTTAAAAATAAAGCCAAATTGATCATCATTGACATTATTTTTGTACGCCATTTGTTACACTTTTAAATCAAACCTCTAAAAAAATATCATATATTCGAGATCGCTAGTAAAGTTGATCTTAACTACTAGTCCCAAAAAAAAGTAAAGCTGTGATACCCAGTGAATTAATTTTAACTACAACCGAGTTGGTTAACACATAACCTGTTAGATATCACAAATTCAAACTAACCACAGTGGTACTTACTCAGCTACGGTCCGTCGAAGCTAGACCGTGAACTTAGCTTCGTTCTCTTCTCCCCCATGCCCGATTCCCATCCGTCAAAATAATAGTACACATGAGAAAACGTTAGACAGATCTCGCATAAAGTGCGTAAGCTACCACACCAATTATTCTACAACTATACGCGGCACCAAACTCTGATGGGATTCCGTCGCTGCTGTTGGAACATATCATGTAATATCTCATGTCAATTGTATTGACGCTTTGAAACCGTACCTTTAATTAATCCGTGTCCCCTGCGCGCACTACCCTAGAGAGGGGTGCAATGCTCTATCACGAGTGCTAATGTACTTATAGGACTAGCAATTATCGAATACGGAATGCACTCCGAGGTGCATACAATAATTTATAATTGCTTGACACAATATTTACCTACCTATATGTTGGTTGTAATAAATAATGATGCTATTACTTATTACTTTATGACTTATTGTACTTGTTAAAAAAAGAAATCCCTGGACATTGCCACACATCGGCAAATCCATCGAACATTTTTGACTTCATAAAAGTATCGCAAATGTATGAGTTTAAGCTTGCAAAAGTACTTGCCAGTGATTAAGTGAAATCAGCAAAGAGGAAAGTTTGTTATCAGCCAATCGTAAAGTCGACCGGGGAATTGCAAATGCATTACGATAATCTAGGCCGACTAGGGTTACGTTACTCTTACATAGTCAGTCGGAAAAATATTGAAAAACAAAGATCTGAAGACTGAATCACTGGTACCAATCTTAGATTAGGTATATCTTAGGAGACTTATTATGTGTAATATACCTCTACGGCGTCTAGATTGGTATAGGTACATTACAGTCCTATAAAACAAGCTTTATAAAACGTTTATCTGCACAAATATTTTTTTAATACCCACACCACGGATTTTCATCAGCCGATTAATTAAAAACGAGTATTAAAATACACAGATTACATTGACAAAAAAGTCTGGCTCAACTACACGCCGGCCCCTGAAAAGGGAGAACGCACGGTAATATAAATATTTGTCAGTCGATGTGTGTCCATTGGGCGCAAAGAGACGAACCAAACGCTTCGCATATAGTCGCGAGGCTGGTGGGTGGCGGAGGGTTCGCCCAATAACACAGGCTTTACAACTGTTTAATTTACCTTTACCTTAGTCTGTCAATAGCTACACGCAATATTATGCGGATTGATTGATTTTTATGCTGCATTAGCCTTTACTAGTCTGATAATATTGTCAATATTAATGCGTGTGCCAATCGAAAATCTGTGATCTGCGAACGATTTCCGACAGCATCGATTCCTTGAACTGCTGATTGCACTGTACTCCTACATTACAGGATCTTTCATGCTTCTATATTTGTCCTCATATAATATTTGCTCTCGTAGGTTAACATCTGCTCTAGATATTTTTTTAGATACTTGCATGAGCGCATTTCCATGGAAATAGAAGGCGGCTTTGTTGTGATTGGCCAATAGTTATCGGTTAATCGAAACCGTTGAGCATACGTATGAGAAGAATAAAGAAAGTATTGGATTTGTTTAGAACAATGATTTGACTAGTATACTGATTGTATTGTAGATTAATAAATGAGATACCGATAACGTCGCATAACTTAGTTCAACTAGGATAGAAACACTGAATAATGAAAAGTGCTGCAAGTTTGCATATTGTACCGCGAGACTTAATGCATTCTTGGAAGAACGTGAGCATCGTGCCCTGCGGAGGGTTAGCCTCCAAAGCTCCTTCCAATTTTCAATGCCAGATACGCACAGATTAAACCCTTTAATACCTCTCATCTCAATATCGCAAATCCATTGAGATCGCTCAAAAAGCAAATCTCTGTAAAACCTGTTATGCTCGTCTGTCGATCAGCCCGTGGGAAATATCAGTGATAGTGTCAATGAGTGTTTGCTGAATACGACGTAAATTATTTAGTATAATGCTGGTCTAACGAACATTGTATTCATCTTATATCACCTAACTTTTATATTACACATCACTTTTATATTAAATAAAGTCAGTGCATCATTAGCATTCAAGCAAGGTGGTTTTATTGATCATTCCTCACCCGCCCCATTAGCAAATCATCTTTACGACATATTATGTGTTAGAGGGTATCAGCAGCCCCTACAATTATATTATTAATGAATGCGCGTGTAAACGCAAATAATGAGGTTTGATGGCATTTTAAAGACGAAACGTAGTTTCGCTGCTTATTAAAGCCTTAAAAGGCTGTCTGCTCATTCATATGTACTACATTTAATGTCAATATCCTAGAGTTGTTGTGTGTCAAAGAACCTCGACGTGTCTGCATGTACAGCCGTAGTTGATGAGACTTCGCTTCGGAGTAAAGGTTGATGTCACACGCGCTGAGCGCTAGCTTATTTACGCTACAACAAATAGGAAAGGGCCGGCTGCAGCAATAATACTTCGCTACATATGTGCAGGCACGTGATTTATGCCATGTACATGAGCTACAACTTCATGATGCAATAGCCTATTTAAAAGATTAGACATTCTTTCGAGATGTGACGCAAAACTCAAAGTACATTCAATGTTTGAGTATAGATGTTAGGATTAATATTTGTGATTAAATGAGAGGTATGTGAAAAGTAAATGCATAATAACGTTGTGAATTCTAAAAGCTCTCAAAATTATCAATCTCGAAAGCTTCGAACATTCGCATTATTGTTGCAATGTCGGCTTAATTACACTGACCGGCTGCATCTAGGGGATGTGCGGCAAGCTCGCGAATTCACCCTCCCAATTTGATTATTAAATATACTCGCTGCACAATACACCCACCGTGTCCATATTCTAGATGTTTGCCGCCAGGAGCTTAATACGAAGCTTTGTAGCAATTAGGGCGTCGCTGCACTGTATTATTTGGGGCCCTCTCCCCTCTAGTGCTTTCATATTTTAATACCTCTCATCACGACCCTACTGATCAAGAACTGGCAATTAGTGCCCTTCATTCTTTAAATGTTTTGCAATCAATTTCAATTTGAACGAACGCATGACTGTAGCCAAAGGGTAGTTGTGGGGCTTCAAAGCACCCTTCGAAATTGCAAGTAGGTCCGAGGTTTGGTTTGTAAGGTAACTTATTTTTTTTTTTTTGTTAATTTAACTTTACTGGGCTATGGCCTAACCCTTCTCATCATGAGAATAGGCCTGAGCCCATTAGTTGGCTATGTATTAGATACAGGGCTGCTACTATCTTTTTTTTTTTTCAAATCTACAGATTTCGTTTTCGAAATTATTTCTCCTTTTGAATATTGACGATAACATATTTAACAACTATAATAATAAATAAATGTCAACCAGACATTTATGATTTCGGCATTTATTTCTGCTACGTCGCGTAATGAGACGCGACTCTCAGACGCCAAGTATCAATCAGCTCTGTATTCAATCGAGGTAATCACTAACTATATTCCTAGTACCTGCACAATGTTGCGAAGAAAACCTCACTTAATTTTCTGCAGCAATTACTTTGTACAGACTTAAAAAGAGCAAAGAAAATTTTAATATGAAATACATTTAATATCATTCGCTGTTATGAATTTCCTTGGAATTGAAATGTTTGTCGTTTTAAATTAATAATTGCCTAGCGATTTATATAAATATTGAGTACTCAGTAACATGCCTATGATCAAAAGTGGGTACCACCCGCGCACCCCCCGCGCACCGCCCGCTTGGACATAACGCAGACGAACAAATGAAGATCAAATGCACTAATCGCATAAACCATCACATACCTTATAAAAATACATGGTTTCACATATGTTACAATAGAATGGTTGTTCCTAATCATGATTGAAAACCGATTTATATTTAATAAAATGGTTCGGTATAATATGCCTAAAATATAAAAAATATATATTCAAAAATAACCAAGCTATAAAAGTGTACAATTATTAGAGATAAAACGGTTATCCGGACGGATACCGGATAGCTGACATCCGCTTGACCTATAGGACGCTTGTTACTAAATCAAATCAATCTGTTATGGGACATTATCATAATAGAGAGACAGAGTACGATGTAGGAGCTCCGGTTGCCTTAGAGACGGATTCAAAGAAAATAAGACTGGGTTAAATTAAATCAATAATCACTGTAGGCGTTCCTATATATCTGGATATTTTGTCTGTAACTTATTATAAGGAGGCAACTGTTCTATTACTTTATTTCACGTATTATTTTTTTACAAGTTCATTAGTACAGCGACATATAATCCCCCCTCCACGATGCAGCTGACGATCATTTGTATGCTCATTATCCTATCTATATATGTTAGCTAATTCAGCCGGCGTACTATAACTTATTTTTTTATTAATTTTTTGACCACTTCAGCAACATCTTATTCTTAATGCAGCATTCCCTTCAGCAGCTGACGATCGGCTTACTTATTGAACTAAGATCTACTATCTTTGCTATTATTAGCCGGCAAACGATTACTTTTTCCAGCGCAACGGTATCTTCCCTACTAAAGGGATGACAATCCAGTTTATCAAAACACATTATACGTTTCAGATATTTTGTTGGGGTTATATGAAAAATAAAAATTAATGCCTTAAGTTCCCGTTTTGCAATAAAGTTACGGTTGGGTTTTCCCTCGTAGAAGAACGAAACTTTTATTTGTTCGTTAACGGGAAGCTAAAAACTTTCCATTTACATTATTTCAAAGACTTCATTTTACCTTTTTAGTTACGCCATCGTTTAAAAAGTGGACGGTGGACGGTTGGACAATTTTTTTACTGTGTTCTTTTTCCACTTATTCTGAAAGGGTTATACAGACCGTCATATTTTTTAAATGCGTTGGTGAATCTAATGGCTGGCGACGACGAACAAAATAAATATTTCATTTACCTACATCATTACTGACATACACAGTTCTTCATCTTCACGACTGAAATAATTATTTGTGCAACAGGAAAGGTAAGTTTGTATTTGCTTCGAATGTAGCTTAAGCGTAGTCAGGGACTCAAAAGCACGAGATGTAAAAAACTTTTTATCTCGTGTGTGACACGAGATAAAAAGTACAATTTTCACCATAGCAGCTCGAAAAGGTGAAAACAATAAGCAAAACTGGCTTTGCTTGGGGAGGAAGAAAAAAATTACTCAAAGCAAAACGGAAAATTGCTCACTGCTTCACATAACAAAGAACAGAACGCCTTTTGAAGCTGCTGAGGGAAAAAGTGTTTTAAACTTTATTTTGATTATACAATTGACAACATATTATTAAAAAACCGATTTGGTTTCGGTTCTATACTCATTATTAGAGGCTGCCTCAGAGGTTCAATGACAATCAACAGTACCCCTCCCTCTTCCATGTTCTTTCGTCTGTGAATAAATTGTATTCCTGCCTTACTTTCATTAAATGTAGTGTGGCAGATTTCGCTGCTTCGAGGTACACAGGTTAAAATTAAACAGTTCATTACGGGAAAATTCACTGTGCATTTTTATTGCAGGGAAATGATTTCGCATGAAAAGCTTTTAAAGTAAAAAGCGCACGTTTACGTTTATTAAAACGCGTTATTGGATTTTTTGCAAAAGGAACTGTTTGCTCACCGACACCGACTTCGACGCCTTTGTGAAAACAACATGTTTTATTTGGTGGACATTAACGCACTGGATGATAGCAAGCGTATAAACAAACGTATTTATTGCTTTTATTTTTGCAACGTGATGAACCCACCGACGTTAAATGTTAACTAATTAAAAAGTTCGTTATAATTGGGGCTCAGACTGCCACTGACTTGAACTATATCCCTTCTACCCAGGCGCGGATAATTAATAATACATATTGTATTGCATTTAAGCTCTATCATAGCTAAGCTTCTTAATCTTCCAGCGGAATTGAGTACTTTTAGAGATATATTATTTTTTGGTCTTGTTGTAATATCCCAGCTTTAAACTTAATTTTTAAGAAATTCGAAGAGTTCATGTGTTTAAATTTCCGTTTTCATTGCAACTAATGTCCTATTTACTATCTCTTAATCATTAAAAGTTTAATATACCTACTTAGGCATAAGCTTTACAGATACTTTATTCTCATAATACGATTTACATTATTTACATGAGAACATTGTTGATTACATAACAAAATTTTAACATTCGTGGTCATAAAACAAAAGTGAGATATTAAAAGTGTATAGTAGGTAGTGCACTAAAACTAAATCAGATTCATAATTACCAACGGTTCCACAAACTAAGCATAAACTCGTCAAAACGTATTCGCCCGTGGTAATTAGGTACTTACTAGATACTAATTTATATGTCTAATAAATATTGGGAAAGTTGTTTTTAAATATATTTGACGAACTTATACTTTTAATGTTCGTGGGTAGTTTGTTATATTGTTGCGCTCCTTCATATGTTAGCATGTTTTGCCGTAATTCGATAACTTATATAAGGTACCGTTGATTCAAAATAATTATGTTTCTGAGATTCTATAGGTATTTAGAACATACAAAGCGTAGAATAATATCCTCTTTTACTACCTTTTAATAAGGTTTTAATGTTGATATAGAACTAATGTAATACTTTTATTTAATTTGAATTAAAAGGTTTTAACACATTTTCAACATTTTTCTATCCAAGGTGGCGCCTTTTCTCAATTTTTATTACGCCGGATATTGAGAGCGCATAACAGTTTTGCTATCTCTAGAAGTACTTTTTCCTTTTATTCAGACGTCCGCATCCCCATGGTAACGGCCCTAGATATTGTCGCACTACACGCACCGCTCTAAAACCGGCTCTATTACTACCGCCTGATAACCGACAATTCAACTTCGCAATTTATTCAACAAATATAAAACTCTTATATGTATTTCGAATGAGTTAACTTGAACTTCGATCAGCGTGATTACAATAAAAAGAAAAAGCACGTATTGTTTCACGACTTAGTTTTATTTAAATTGACTTTAGAATAGGAGGCAGTGATGTATAATTTATATTATAATATTCTGTCTTCATTAAATTTGCTTGATATACCTACTACTATGCAATGGGACAGATTACTGGAAGCAATACAAAATACCTGTAACAGTTGCTACCGCTCATAACGAAACTCGCAGCTTTATAGAATTTGCGAGGAGGTTGATTTGAGGCCCAGTAAACTGCCTCATTATTAGCCACAATTTTTTAAATATGTATTTCTGGTTTTAATGTGTTCTGTTTGGCAGCGGTGCCAAAGCGCCCGAGACTCCAAGCGCGCGAGCACAAGACAAACGTGCCTCAGCGCCGCCGTGCTCTACGCCCCCCGCGGACGAGGAACCTTCACCACCTTCCGATGGAGACGCGACACCGGTAAGACAAATCATAATCAAAGTGTCCAAAAATACATAAATTATAATCTTTTGTTCTATTTTCATGTTTGGCGTCATTTTAAATATTTATTTGTGAGTAGTAAATTAAAGAAGACTTTGCAAGATTCTTATTTGGATAACATCTTATAAACCAATTCTTCTATGTTCTTTCTTTATGTGTTTAAAATTTTAATACCTTCTGGAATTTCTTAGAATGGAAGCTGGCTTCAATAAGATATTAAATCTCATAATCAATATGTATCGATAAATAGGCACTCAACGCTTAAACGCGTAATCAACACCTTCAAAGAACGGCTCACCTGTATTACCTAGATGCACCGTCAAAGACACGCTTCTCGTGTATATGAGGGAACGAGGATTAATTAATTAAGCTTATAGGAATATACTTTAATTTCCTGTACGTAGATTATATAAAAGGTCTCTTATCTGGAAAATAGTAAATAAAGTAAATCTATTATGTTACAGACAATGACGTCTAATAATGTTCCCTGGTTGGTGTCACTTTATGCGCTCTAGATTAGACTTCGCCTATGAAACGTATTTGAATACGAGACTCACATACGAGGTTTAAATCTTTTGACAACCAATTCGTATGTTAGGTTCACATGGTTATATTTTTTCTTGCCGTTCTATAAATTGTATCCTTGCGGCGAGAGACTCTCTGTGTAAATGGCGCTAAAGTTTCACTATCTCTTGGTTTTGCTAGACGGGTCTATGCCCAGAGTCAGGCATAACACCGCTGGTCAGCAGTGCGCCGGTCACTCCGCAAGAGACCAGGATAGACGTGCCCCAGCCACGGCCTCTACCCATGCCTGAGTATGGGGGTTTCTTCGCACTCCTCACTGAGTACCTGCCTGATACCAGCCAACCTATCTCTGGTTTTCATCGGTGAGTTATTTAAAAGGTTAAAGCTGAAGTGGGTGGTATCAACGGTTAAGTATCTGTTACTTACACTGCATCATCGACTTATTGCCTGTCTAAAAGTGCTTGCACATCTGTCCGGATAAACCGACCGTCCAATTATTTACAATTGATTTAAATAAGTTTGAAGCTTGGCACATTTGTTTTACAAATTTGTTCGAATTGATTTGGGATTCGATTGAATCGTCAACAGATTTGGGATGCGCTTGCATTTACCTAATGAGTTTACATTACAACCAGGTGCAACGTGGCTGTGATGTTGCTATGCGACGTAGTGCTTGACGGCGTGGAGCTGGACTGGTCCATCCACGTGCCACTCATGCTGCACATCGTGTTCCTTGGAATGGACCACACCAGGTAAACTATCCTAACAACAAAAATGTTAATAATGATTATAAATATTATTTGATGATTCAGCTTTCGTTTTCTATCGAACTTTGTGAGTTAGAAATATTGTGTCACAGATGACAGAGCTTGCGTAGAACGCGCGTTGTTATATCATATTTTGAATTGTCAAACCACTTAATAAAAGTTCCGATTACTTTCTTAATTGAATAACTTATACCTTTTTAACGTAAGACCATCGAGTTGCGACATTTGAGGCAAATACCTTACAATGCAGACAGTTACTCGGCAAATAATATGGCTTCATTTAACTCAAGCAAAACAACCGAACACGATAAGTATTCGGTCTTGAAAGTTTGGAAGCCATACAACAAACAAAATAACAAATATCAAAGTTTCTTAATTACCGACTGTTAATAAAATTTTCGTAACATTGTTCCAATATTACATAATATTTTAGATGGATAGTCCACCAACACTGCAGACAACTGCTGCTAAACCTGCTGGTGGCCGTGGCCGCGCACCACGACCACCTGACGGTAGCTCGGGTACTCCTCGGCAGCCGCTCGGCACAACTCGGGCTTGGCATACCGCCGCCCGCGCTGCCGCTTGTGCCGCATAATTTTACAGGTGAGATAGAATTTATAGAATAGTACTTTCGTCTAGAGTATGTTGGTTTATAGTTAATGATTTCTATGTTATGTTGAATAGTTAATTCTTTTGATAAAAGTTCTTGATAAGACTAGTTATAGTAAGAATAGTTAGTTAGTAAACATGGGGTATTATGAAGTATTGTTTGCAGAGCCCGATGCCGCTTTCGACAACTACCCTCAATGTGCGCACTCACCGCGGTCGCACGCGAGGTCGCTCAGCTCGGATCCGCAGGTCACACCTGAAGGTACTTTCTCTTATACTGCCTTTTACCAGACTTGACATACAAAGCTACAATGGTAATAAAAAATAGTCTACTGTTTGTATAATCTACTAGTAAATATGACTCGTGCATTCAAAGTCTCCAGAGGCCGCGGTTTATATAATTGTTGACTTTTGTTCCATTGTGTTTTGTTTATTTTTTCTTTCATGAAAACCATCAGAAACCAGAAATCATCTCACAACAAAAATGAATTAGCGAAATCGGTTGAGCTGTTCATGCGTAATACCGAGTCATATGAATCCGTATGTCACTTTGACTGTGTGTATTCGGTCATAAATGTGAACATGTGAATCAAAGCGTGTGACGTCATTGTGGTGTCGTGATACTTTTATGGCAGCTTATCAGAGATAAAGACAGTGGTACCTACCTCTCTGGCTTTTTGCAAGCAGGAGAATATTTAGCTGTTTGAAAACAATCATCAAAATTGGCTAGATGACTTATTGATGTAATTGAAATACCTCTCGAAATGAGAAACACATCATTAAAAGAATTACTTTGATATCACATTAACTAGAGAGATATTACAATTTAAATTTACAGTTATAATAGACTCGCCCAATCCCGTCAAACATAGTCATAATCATGGTTATTTATTCATAAACAATTTACATTGTGTTCGAAATCATTACATACCTAAAGATATTAACAATGAAATTAAAATAAAAAATAATGAAAATAATTTAACAAAAATTTCATAGAAATAAATACATTATGATTTAAAAAAATAATAATACATCCAAACAAAATAAGAGATAATAATAATAAAATAACAAACCGTTACAAAGGCGTCACTGCCTCGTAGTTTTTATGCGAAGATATTAATGTTGTTATTAATATTGCGTTTATGAAATTGGTTTAATTACGAAAGTTGCTCTAAATTGTGTGGGTTATTCAATGCACAAATTTATTTTTAATAATTACATACTTTAAAAATGGACTTGCCCATGTAACTTTGAATGATCATAAAATTAGTTTAACTTAAAGTATGAAACTAAAAATTCTTGCATTTGGTTTCTGTTTACCTATATTTTGATAAGATATTCATATTTATTACTATTGTAGTGTCAGTCATCCCTATTTCAATACGTATAATCCCCTGACACGTTGCTGAGGTTCCTTAGGTGAATGCGACAACTACCCCTCCCTGCCTGTGATAGTCACGGGCGACACTGACGAGGCGCCGCCCGAACCTGCGCCGGAGCCCGAGCCGGCAGAGCTGCCCGTCGCTGACGTCATCAAATCCCTTGTCCACTTCCTCGCAAATAGACCCACGCACATGCCACTTTGGCAGTACGAGGATATTACTGCTAAAGGTAAGCCTGTCTTTTCATGTGTATCGTAATTTCGTCCTTATTACCTTGATTTTACAAGCGTAGTAGTATAGAAACTTGAGGTACGTTTTGTTCGTTTTCAAATCTCTGTTTTATGTTATTAAAGCCATTTTGAAGATAATATTTGTTTCTCATTACAATCAGAAACAGACTAATGTTAAAGCTTTGAGAATAGTTAATTCTGTCGACATGCACGTACCAGACGGGAAATGTGATTGAACTTACATTAAGACCAACCTGGTGGACTACCAAGTCAGTCTCGATGGACATTGTCTTATATCGTGTGACGTGACAGTATGGACCCTGCGGAGCTGCCAGCAGATGTCGACACTGTTGCGGCACGTGCTTCGCGTCTTCCGAGAATCCTTGCCACACGCTCTCATATCGGAGCGGTGGGCACAAACCGCATTACAACTAGGCCTCTCTTGCCCTTCCAGACATTATGCCGGAAGATCGCTACAGGTATGTATGGTACCAACGGACTATTCTCTTCACTGTAAATTGAAATTAAATGAATAGGACGTAAAGGCTAGGGCTTAGGCTTTTTGACTTCTTACTATATGTATAGGTGGTAGAAGTGTATTTATATGACAGTTGAACGTGCTCTTAAAAATATACCTCTCCTTTTCTGGTAAGAAAGCTGCTAGCTATGTCCAAGTAGCTGAACGTGCTTCATTGTATGGAGCTGAACTGATAATAATGGGTCCGCCTGTTGACTTTCAATCCAATAATGCACCGTCCACAAGATCAAAAATCGCTTGCACAAGTTTTTTACGATCCACATTGATGTCTGATTACTCTTCGATAGTGCAAGATAATTTCGACCTTATTGACATTTTGACCATACTACATTATTTAGTAAGTTTTTAACGCAGCACCTAAAACATGAAGGAAACAACCTAATTTTAAAATTGTCGATAAGGTTGAAAATCGCTTTCATCATTTTTTTACGAGCCACATCGATGTCTGATTACTTTCCGATAGTGCAAGGGAATTTCGCCCTTATTGAAATTTTAACAATACTACATTATTTGTCATTAACGCAGCACCTAAAACTTGAAGGAAACTGCCAAATTTTAAGATTGTCAATAAGGTCGAATCGCTTGCATCAGTTTTTTATGAACCACATCGGTGTTTCATTACTCTCCAATATTGCAAGTGATTTTCGACCTTACCTTACATTTTAACTAGATTTAATTCACTTGTTAAGTGTGAGATAACCTTATCTGAATTGGTGAAGATTTTTAAGATACCTTCAAATTGAATATGAAGACTGCGTCAGTGGATTGTATGCGCGGACCTCTAATTAGACAGAAACCTGTTTTAACACTGCAATGCATATTAGTAAAATGCATCTTGTTTCGGTTGATACGTTCTTTTAATGATATTGATATTTCGTAGGTGTTTCGTTCCATCGGAGTGGCAATGACGGGTCGAATGGTATCGGACATCCTATCGCGGCTGGTAGAGACTGTGGCCGAACAAGGCGAAGACATGCAGGGCTACGTCACAGAGCTGTTGCTCACGCTAGAGGCCGCCGTGGACTCGCTCGAGTCTAACTTCAGACCGCTCGACTACATGAGAGACATATTCAAGTCCACCCCCAACTTGAACAATAAGGATGGACTTCCGCCTGTGAATGGGAGCCCTTATGCTGCGGGTGAGATCATTATCCTACTCCATAACCTGCTAATCTTATAAACGTGAAAGTTTTTGTGGTTGTAAAGATGTGTGTTAGTGTGTTTTTATCTACTATTGATCTAGATACAAGACACCCTCACTTTTTCATGCAAAAACGAAAATATTAATATCGGTTTCGTAGATATATGTTACAATTCTAGGGAGAGCTACTATGAATATATTGTTTTAGGCAAACGTTCACCGGGCGTGTGCGTGGGTTGCGTGTCAAACCATACGCGCAGTACGAGCTGTTCTGTGTCGTACTGCATTCGCAAGAACAACGCCCCACCACTGAACAACGAAAAACAACAACATGGTGACTATTCATTTCTTATTGCAAACTGTATAATGTCCGACATTTTTTTTTAATGTCTTACCAGAGATTTGCAAATACAAATTACTAGTATTCTTGTTGACCCCCTCCAGCTAAGCGTAATTCGCTTGTGTTAGGAGGTTCACGTCAGTGGTGTAATGGCCAGGATTCGAACCCACAAGCTTTTTCCATTGCGCCACGGCCGCTTATATTACAGTACATTCGACAACAGAAATCGTTTAACCCTACAAAATTTTATAATTGTCAATAGAGAATATGCGTATTTTTTTTATCACAATTATTAGCAAAATATTTAAATACTCTAGAGATGACAACAAGTGAAATGAATATTATTAGCTTCGGACAAGAAATACGACCATTTTACAAATCGATGCGTAATTTATCTATCAACTGCGCACTGATTATAAAGAGAGAACCGACTGCGCCGACAAATTTCATAACGGCCTCATGAACTCCGAAATAGATGCCGCTTTTTCTAGAAAAAATAAATAATAAATCGTCCGTGACTTATATCTTTTTTTTATTTCATAGTTATTCGAAAACAAGTTTATTACATGAGAGAGAGATACATATTCAAATGAAAAATCATGCATATGCCCGATTTCCCCCATTTTAAATGTATCAAAAATACTTTATTTTAGTGATAACCTATACTAGTCCTAAGAATTTGTAGTTTAATTAATGTTAAGAAATAACGTGATTTTGTACGATTTTTAACACGCTTATATTAGCTTCACCTGTATGTATGTATGTATGTATGTATGTATGTATGTATGTATGTATGTATGTATGTATGTATGTATGTATGTAACCGACTCCTTTAGACTCGATTATGACCCACTTTAAACGGACAGATTTCATTCAAATTTTGCACACCTGTCAAAGATCGATGACAATGCAATAATTCGATAAAAAAAAATAATAAAAATAAAAAGGCTCTTATAAATAAACAAAACTAAAAAGAGGAAAATAAATAATAGTTTAAAAAAAAATAAAAAACACGCTTTTTTAAGCGTGTTTTTTAGTTTTTTTAAACTATTATTTATTTTAACAAATGTTACAGTAATATCTACCCCGTATAAGTAAAGTATGCCAACTGTGCGCATCCCCTAGTCACCTCAATATGTTTGATAGAGCAAATATTTGCAAAACAATCACATTATTACCTTTGATACATGTATGTTAGCAATATTGTTTATTGGGTGTGATTGTAGAGCGGCCACGGCCGTGCAGCGAAGCCGCGAAGGGCGTGTGTTCGAACCTGTGCCGATCGCGGTCCGCGCAGTCACTCAAGCTCCTGGGCGACAGTGCTACCCAGGTAATGTAATCTTTATCTATTTTTCGCTTACCATACCTTTCTCATACTTCTTATACTCCCTACAGATTCTCTTTGTTATATTTAAAAAAACGTCAAGTAAGTTGTTAATTTCCTTGCAATTTGGGCACGAAAATGTTTTTAGCACAAATTAAAGTCACATTTTTACGTAGCTCAACTAATATAGTTCAACCTACAACGAACTACTCACTCTCATACTGCACTACTTATATGTCTTTTAGACTAGAAAAGTGTTTATATCTTAGTTGATTTCGTATAAAATAAAAATGTTAAGTTCAGTGAACATATTTTTTGGTTATATTTTAATTATTTTTGTATTTTTAACTTTACATGTGATTCAACGTTTATAGATCGTTATTAGATAGCGTAGTTCCATAAATTTAACGTTCAAGTCTTTAACATAAGTGAGCCACACATACACATTCTTAGCATTCTTGCACCTTTCTTCTTTACACTAATTTCATCTGTTTCTATCCTACGCCCATTCCAATACCGTGCCAAACTTGTACATTCCAGGATGACAAGCTGACAATTCTTGCGACGTTGTTCTGGGTGGGTGCTTCGCTGCTAGAATCTGACTATGAGCACGAGTTCCTACTGGGAGTGCGGCTGCTGTCGAGGGTCATGTCAAGACTGCCACTGGATAGACCGGATGCGAGGGAACGCCTGGACAGAACCCAAGCGCATACCTCGCCGTCGCTACATGCCCTACTATTAAAGGTACGTAAAGCACATGTTTGTTAGGAACTGAGTAAGATAAAATCTAATATTATGTAATACGAGCGTAGCTTATCATTTCTTTTTGTTCTAATGCGTAAAACTTATCTTGGCTTATTCTTTATATGTGTCTTTAATTTCCTATGTTTGTTTATTTAACCTCGTTAATAATGTCCATTGTGTAATGCCAGGGCTGTACTCACCCCAACACATACGAGCCGGTAGTCGGGGTCCTAGTGGACATGATCCCACTGCTGGAGCTGCCAGTGATCGACCCCACGCAGTCCGTGGCGTTCCCCATGACGGTGGTGGCTCTGCTGCCGTACATGCTGCTACATTATGAAGATGCCAACGAGCTCTGCGTACGAGCTGCTTGCCACATTGCTCAGGTACGGTCATACACATCAGTCATTTTAAGAACTACTTGACAAAGGAAGTAAGATTAGTATATGTGGCGCCGCAGCTTATCTTTACCACTTTGTATATCTAGCGAAAGATTGTTTTGTTTGTTTGGAACTTGCGAGCCAATATTTAAAATAATTACGCCAAAATATATTCGTAACAAATCATATATGTCAAACCAGAGCGATAACTAAAACTAAATCCCCTACAATATGCGATTTTATATTTCAAAATAAACATTTCATGTAAAAAATACAGCGGAAAATATATCTACAGCGTATAAAAGAATTCCCCTAAAAACTCTTGCAAATATGCAAAAATTAGGGCCGGTCACGCGCTATATTCATGGGACGAAAAATTTACCACGTATTGTTTCACCACCACATGGACATCACAGTTCATGGACATCACACTTGCATTTCAATCATCGAGTTTTGAACTAGTTGTAGGCTATTTGGAAGCATTGTTTGGCAAGAGAATAAATGTAGATAGATTTTTTTTTTTATGTATGCTTTTTTAAAAGGATGTGTGGGGGTATGTGTGTGGGAGCATAATTAACATGTAGAAGGGCCCGCATGTACGTGGGCTCGGGCATGTGTGTGAGCGGGTATGAGTTTGTGTCGACAAAGGTAGCAAGCGAGTTAGTTTTATTAGTGCCACTTTACCCCTCATCAGTGCCGGATTAAGCCAGCGCGAGGCCTGTAGCAAAATCTGTCAGGGGGCCCTTCAACAATTTTTATATATTATGGGGCCTTTGGCCTGCTTTAGGTTTTAAAGTTGATGGTATTAAATAAAACATAACTATTTACAATTAATTATAAAACAACTTTTTTTGATTTAATGTGGCAAATTTAGATAAAACGTTTTCCATATCTAGTTCTTTAGGCAAATCATGCTCTACAATCTGGCTCATTTATATCCGTCAGTATGGGCAAGTCTGTATTTACAGAACATACACAAATTTGTTCTTACAAGCAAGATATTTTACGCTTTTATTTAAATTTAATTATTATTACGGTTAAACAGGTGTTGAAGCGCGGGGCTCTTCAATTCGCGGGGCCCGTAGCATTTTCTACTCTTGCTATGACTAATCCGGCACTGCCCCTCATGTGGGTTGTTGTTGTTGTGTTAGTATGCGTGTGTGTACATGTGTGCGCCTGAACATAGGTGTATTGGGGTGCGTATGTGATAGGATGAATGTTAGCGTGCTGGAGTTTGTTTGTACGTGTCAATGCAGTTATGGATATAGGGGTTATTACACCGAAATAGATCGACGTCGTGCATCGATGCATATGACGTTTAAATGGCTAATGAGAGCTCACCACTGCGCTTGATCTACATCGAGCGACGTCGATCGATTTCGGTATAATAACATCCTAAGAAGGAAGGTATATTAAGTCAATATTACAAACAGGTGAGCCAGGTTAGGTGACATGTGTTATTCCTATGCCACATCTTTTTTAATAACGTAGGCATTATGTTATGTTAAATTGTACTGCACGTGTGGTAGTGGTTTAGGCGGTCGCCTCACCGCTTTCCACAGCACTGGTGTTATAGGTTCGATCCCCACATAGGACAAATATTTGTGTGATTCGCAAAGATTTGTTCTGAGACTGGGTGTGCTTTTGTGAGTGAATGTGTGTATTTGGCCTTGTCATTGGGACCATAAAGTAAAAAATCAAAATGTATGTAATTTATTTATTGTAGTACTTTGAGTAAAATGTTTTCTTCAAAACACACCCAATACATGTTGTTTTTTTGGTATAGTTTACAGCGGAGAAGAGCAAGAAGCTGGAGAACCTGGGCACGGTGATGACGCTGTACTCGCGCCGCACCTTCAGCAAGGAGAGCTTCCAGTGGACCAAGTGCGTCGTCAAGTACCTCTGGGACACCTACTCGCATCTCTCGCAGCAGATGCTGGCGTTTCTAGTCGAAGTTCTTGAAAAGGTGAACATTCCAACTATTTAAAAAAAATTTAAGATGTTGGCGGTTTTGAAGTTGACCGCAAATGAAAGTGTCACGGATCTATATTGGTCATGCTTGAGTACATCTAGCCATCCATCTGCAGCCAACTACACTACCGCTTAGATCTTTGATTTTATCTATAGTAACCAAACATTTAGAGGTGTGTGCGATTCTATAATGTTATCTCAAGCAATATTCAGCAAATTGAAAGCGTTAATCAATTTAAATCAATAATAAGACGAAAACTGTGTTCAAAGAGATATTTTTCCATTAAAGACTATAGGGAAGGTAATAATGCGTGGGATAAGGTTACCGTTTGATACACGTTGCTATGTGAGTGAATATCAGCTTGACGTTTTTGTTTAAGTTGTACTAAGACTACCTCAGACATTTTATTTGTACATTTTGTTTAACGATTTCAAATACTATGTATATTTACGTAAAAAAACAAAACAATAAAACTAAAGTTAGTAAGTAAGCTAAACTTTGATTATCGTCGAAATCTACGAATAAGAAAATTGCATTCTTCAGTTATTTATCTGTACAAGGCAAATAAGTTTTTAGCAGTATACAGGGTGTATTTGACATTTTGACGACACCGCTTACTAGTGATGATGATTATTAAGTACATGATTCTGATTACTACAGTGTAAACTTACACACAACAAAATCTTCCTCGCAAAAAAGAATTTATAGAAGAAATTTTTAATTTCTGGTGATTTTTTTTAATGGCCACGTAATAGTAACGTTAGCATAGTCTATCCCAATACCAAATCAAGATTTTCCGAAGTAACTTTTTCCTCATTTTTTATTTTTCCGATCACAAATTTTCGCACCCAGAGCTCCAAAATTATATTCTTAATAATCAACCTCATAATCTCATAATCTTGTACTGAATTAGCAAGCGCTTTCGTCACAATATCATTTACAACCTGCTGTCTCTCATTCTTTTGACGACCGGATGGCGGAGTGGGTAGTGTACCTGTCTGCGACGCCGAGGTCGTGGGTTCGATTCCCACTTAAGACAAATCTTTGTGTGCATGAACATGGAGGTTTGTCTTAGTCTGGGTGTTTCTATGTATAATAAGTATGCATTTACAAAAAAAAAGTATATATGTATTAGTATCAGTTATTTCAGTACCCATCGTACAAGCTTTGCTTAGTTTGGGACTAGATGGCGTTGTGTGGTAAGTTGTGAGATATTTATATTTAAAGCCAACATTCAGTCAAACTACCTTCATGAAATGCAAGAACTATATATTTAACACACTGTATAAGAACACACACTACATACATCACATGAAAGTTGAGGAAGCGAAATAAGTATGTTAGGAGCGTAGCACATGACACAAAAGTATATAATGTATTAGTATCAGTTATTCTATACTCTGTCCATTCCTTTATTTTCTTTTTGACAGATTACATTTAGGGATGCCTTCACACGTTACTGATTCGATTTGAAATCATAATCGATGTTGTCTAAGAAGAACTTTCAATCGATTAATTACATCGAAATGGTTTTAGTTCATTATTAATTATTCGTTTATTAGTAGTTTTTATTAGATGAAATAAATATACAAAATAATAATATAATAATAATGTCACATACTTAGTCTATGACGGTTTCCTAGTTACCTTTGTTTACATTTTGATATGTCATTCCAAGATTTCGACTTAATTTCTTGCAAATAATTATTCATGGAATCTTGATGCTATTATTATATTCTTTTTTTATAAAAAATACAGAGAATACACAAAAAAAAGTCAAATTATTCTTTTTCATAATGATCAATTATTTCATTTCACGATTTGATTTATAGTCTTTGGTTGTTTGTTACAAACAGTGAACTTCCCTTAAAAGTGTTGCTTGTCAATAAAGTACATTATTATTGTAGTACATTAATCTGACAATAAAAACGGTAATTCATAGGCGTGATCTGTCAAAAAGAAAATAAAGGAATGGACACAGTATAGTACCCATAGTACAAGCTTTGCTAAGTTTGGAACTAGATGGCGTTGTGTGTGAGTAGCGAAATATTTATTTATTTATTTTATCTAGACTATCGCATGCATTTACGTCGCAGGATATTACGATGTTGCGTTCAATTATATATTTCACTTGTCACTTCACAGTGTCAATTAATTTGTTTACCATCACACCCTTAGACCCAATTTCACCAGTTCCTAATAGGTTTCGGATAGTTAAGTGCTGGTTAATTCTATAAATTTATGTACAAAATTGACATTTCATTTGTCAAAATAGTTCCGAATAGACTATCCAGGATTCACCCGGAACTGATGATGAGTCCGATTTAAATCAATAACTTATTTTACTGGTGGGTGAGCTCTTGTGAATGAGCTCGAGGGCGGCAGCACCACCGTCTCATCTTTAACCTGCCGCTAAATAGTAGTGCTTCCATTACTATGTTCCGGTATGGTGGTGAGATCAGGCCCTGAAATTACTGGCACATGAGGCATAACACCGTAGTCCTCAGCTTCAGCGACGCATCTATAATCTGCTTTTGTGGATTGTTGATGTCCATGGGCTGTATTTCACTTACCATCAGGTGGACTACAAGTTCGTTCGCCGTGGGCGTAGTATAAAAAAAAAAAAACTTATTGTAATACATTATAATTGATTATGTGTGTTTGTTTAATTTAAGGGATCAGCAAATCTGCAATTACCAGTGCTGTCGATATTACACTGCATGCTGTACTACGTGGACCTCAACGCGCCCGCAGCGCAGCCCGTCAACGCGGACCTGCTGCGAGCCGTCGCCAAGTTCATTGATGTTACGGTTCGTAATAAAAAAAACTTCTAATTCAAAGTCAATTTATTTTAAATAAGATGCATACCAAATCTCATTTACATAGCAGGACAAACAATGACTGAATATCTAAGATAGTAAACACATTACAGTCGTGTGTTGTTCAATGGATGCCTACGCTAGGGAAACCTGTGATGTAGGTCACCAACCATTATATAAGACAAGATGGATGCGGACGTGTACGTTCCAGAGAAAATAACAATAATCATGCTCCATTCTCAATAAAGTATTTAACTCTATAAACGTCCAAGTCTCTTAAGCCGTAGAAATAAAAGAACCTTTATTATGATGACAGTTCGGTTGAAATTGTATAAAGCTTTTTTTTCACCCACACGCCCACCACGGCAATGCTAAGATAAAATTGTGTTGGAACCCGCAACGGATTGAATCAGAAATATATAGTTGGAGTTGGAAAGTATGCATCTTTCCTTGCCTCCAAAGCAAAGCAGGAGACTGAATAATGCCAAATATAGACAAAGTGTCTATACGGAAAGAGTGTAAGCACCACGGACAGTTACAAAAACCATGGGGCCTAAATTTGATTGCTTTAATAGGTATTGCAAAAACGTTTACATGGAAATTTATTCTTCTCGTCACTCGGTCCTCATAGTGCCTACCCTGATGTTAATTGTTAGCTTTTTAACATAACATCCTGTTCGTTGTGCCCAAGGCTACACTTCCAGATAATATGGTGGATGGTGTGCGACTATGGAGCTCTTACAGAATCATGAAGCTAACCCATTGATAGCGTCTACGAGCCAGCATGGTGGCCTAGCTTCAACTTAGTAGTTCCATGTTAAAAATACGGAAAAGCAATATAACAAGATAGACATACAAATTATAACTTCTCTTTTCCGTAAAGTGAACAACCAATAATTTATGTTCATAATAAAAACTGTTAGGATTTACTTTTCATCACCTGACCAGCATATTCGTAAAACTCTTGCCAAAACCTCTTAAAACTAAATGTTAATTTTTATTCTATGAAATCTGATCTCCTAACTTCCTCATTTTATGAAAATTATAATTATCAACAACCTGACATTTATGTCTTCGCTAATTAAGAAGATTTTATCCTTATTCACCTTTTTGTAATCGATAATAATTCACTGTCGGAAAGTTTCAACATCTAAAATATAATACGATTACAGGAAAATAAAATTTCTATTCACATAATACACAACATCGGTGAAGCAAGTGTGCTCGCAGCGCCATCTTGTGCTAAGTCAGCGTTTCTCGCCTGACGGCAGCAATAGGAACTAACGCGTTTTGGTTTGGTGCCCTCGTGCCCTACTTACCTGACACCTACGCTCTGTATCCGTTAAAGGCAATCGATGCCCCAATTCGAGATCGCGAACTGTATGTGAAGCGCTGGGTCAGAAATGGCTTTTAGTTTAGTTTATGCTAGATTTAAATAATAATAGCTGAATTTCTATAGACGAATGATTAGGTTTTACATTATTGATATATTAGACTAAGTTCGTAAAATATGAATTTAAACAAAAAAAAAATAATTTAAACTACGATAAGAACGATAATATTTTGAAATGAAAAAACACGGTCAAGTCCGTATCGGGTCACGTGCAATAGAGTTCCGTTGATAGTCGTTACAACATATTTGTGGTTATACGCCTCAAACAAAGAAAAATGTCTATCCTCGCTATATTCCTGTGAGCGAGAAATTTCTCTTCTTCTTCAGTTTTAGTTATTAACTGTAAACGTTAGATTTGAGTTGACAAACACGACGAATATTATTATCTAAAATTAAAATTGAAAGAATATAGCGGTTTATTTTTAAATGCCTGGTTAGGCTGTAAAATATTTAGTTAACCATATAAAAAATAAAATGGTCTTTTTCCTGCGTCTCATCTTATTAAAATAAATGAATATAATTTTAGTAAATCCGTATTGCTATATTTGTTGACAGATTCAAGACAGCAACAACTACAAGGAAGCTATGAAGATACTCAAATTGGTGGTGACAAGATGTTCCACGCTGGTGGTCCCACCTTACTGGGATAGCCATGCGTCATCTATCCTTGACACAGAACTACATGGCAAAAAGGTACCTTTCACTCTTTTCAGTTTTTCTTCATTAATTCTTCGAAGCTGATGGTGGTGTCTTCGTCCTGCGATAGTATCGGCCATTTTATGTACGGGACTACTTGACAGAAAGGTACCTTTCATTCTATTTACTATATAGGCCATTGATCCGTCAAAACTGAAAGGCGATATTAACACGGCGCAGGTGGTAAAAGGTAGCGTTCATTCATTCGTTCATTCATTCATTCATTCATTAAAGCTGTAAGTATCTTCGTGCTGCAACTGCCATGCTTCGACCATCCTAAATACAGACAACGACAAAGTTTGAAACTGAAAATGTTCATTACCACCTGTAAAAAAGTATACGAGATGTGAATTCTCGTTCGTCGAACAAATTAAACAATAAGAAACATTCTGTTAGCTCAGAAATTGTTATTTGTGCTACACAAACCTTGCTCCCAAGTGTGAATTTGTGCCGAGAGCTAATGTGAGACCCAAATACGAGAATGATTATATCGTAGTTTCTAGTTCACAATCTTGAGCGTTGTCATAGGGACTCGAAAGCACGAGATGTTATTAATTTGATCTCACACATACAACTTTTCACCTCAGCTCCTCAAAAAAGCATATCAGTGAGCAAAACTCGAATTTACTAGAGCGTGTGGAATAATGACTCACTGTTTTCACACAACAAACAACGCCATTTCGAGCTGCTATGGTGAAAATGAGACCACGTCTATAATATCTGGTTTCAATAAAAGCCTATGTTGCATCCACCTCATATATTGAGTTTAAACGATATCGACTCATCGCAGGCGGCACGTGTATTACATTGAATATAAATTATTTCTAGGTTACACGTGCTGCTCTGGAAAACTTTATTTTTTACTTATTTTATTTTATACTACGGGAGCTTTGAGTTAATAAAAGGCAATAAATAAGATAAATATATTTTAAATATATTTTTAAACGCAGATGTACTTGATTACGTCAAGAGGATCTTTAGTTGAGCCAATGCCTTAGAAGCCCAGAATATATTTATTTAGGCGCAATAATAAATCGATCGTCGGGTTAAGCAACATTTACCTCGGTTGACCGTAGGATGGGTGACCGCATTACCGTGACAGATTTTCCTTTGTACCTCAGAGAGCACTTTAAAAACCGTTCAATGCCGGTTGTTATTTGGCGTGCATGAAAGAGTTTTCTATCTGGCAAAGAGTAGGCATCGCTCCGTACCAGGTTGAAGAAGTCAGGTGGTAGCCAATTAGCCACGACCTAAAATATTGATATTCAGCTGAATCTATTGCACTATATATAAAGCTTCTAAAAAATATGATATGGCTTTTATCTTCCACCTTAAAGTCTAGGTTAAAAACCACGTTAAAATTAATGATAATGTTACCGAACCCATTTTATTCTTGGACGTCAATCTGTTTCAGTACATATCTTAAATCAAAATGTCAAAATTGTATCATAACCACTTTGCCACCTGTTGGATTCCAAGGCCGCCCCTTTCTTCTAACAACAAAGCATTCACAACACACTCCGAATATTGATTTATTGCAGTTTCTTGACACTTCTCTTTAATTACTCCCGCGTCGTGTCAGCAGGAATAGAGTTCAAAGTTCGAACTTTTGAGGGGGTGAGGATCATAAATACACTGAAAAAATTTGGTTTTGGAAACTTCAGGGTTTTGTACCAGTAGTTTTTATACAAACTGGCTGTTTGTGAAGTATGTTTTAATGTTCGTTTTTTTTTTGAACTAGTGGAATGTATTATGTTACTGATTGTGAACAATGATATAAGTTTTCAAAACCACGAAAATTTTAGCTGGTATATGACTGAAATAAATAAACCTGCTTAATGTTGAAATGTATTAAATGCGTATAAAGTTTCCAGAGAAAATTGAAGGACGTTTTAAAGGTCGACCCTGGCTCGGTGCATCGGGTGCGGTGGGGTTACACGTGGATAAGGGGGGACAAGCGCAATGCAGATATACGTGGAGGTCGTATCCACCTCGTGCCTCGTGCTGAAACTATAACCTTGGTAAATTTGTAGCGAAATAAATAAACTTTTGATAGATACCGCCACGTCGTTTTAGTAGTAGTTTGTAACATCACTCACCGTGAGGTATTGAGTTCGATCACCGGCAATGTTCTAATTCCGTATTTTTTATGTCAGGAAGTTCTAAGATGCAGCATTTAGTCAGCAATGGAGAATCTTGCTGAAAGCTCAGCCACCAGATGTCGCTCATTATGATGAGTCGAATGTATGGAAATAAGCATGCTTGTTCACGGACCCATACAATTCTCTATTGTGGCGAATGGATCACCCCAATGGGACCCATGAGACCTTAGCATACCTGGTGAACTACTACTACCCTACTGGACAAAGCTGTGATTTCATGTATTCTATCTGTCATGACATCATTCTTCTTCCTCATAAATATTTATTAAGATAACACCATGCACTATCAGACGAATAGATTCACACCTCATTTGACAATTATTTAGTTCGAGATTGTCATATTTTTATAAGGTATTAAAAAATGAAATTTGAAATAAGTTGTCAAATGAATTTAGACTTTGAAGTCCTGCAAAAGACTCGTAAAAACAGTATTTTATTAATCTATTGGTCTAAAAGTACCTACCAATTTCATAAGAACTTGTGAAGTTATATTTTATCTCAAGGTTTAAAATCCAATCAATTGACGTAGAATAGCCACAATGACATAATCAGCTCTAATTAAAGTCATTACGTATATTCCACAATAATCCTTGAAGTATATATAGAAAATTAAACATAATAGGACTAAACCCCTACAAACTGAAAGTAAGAGTCTCGGAGCGGCTGCAAGCTCAGGATTACACGAGCACAGAATCACTGCTTGCGTACATATCGTAACAAATATCAAACACTCATGCTCACAGAGATGAAAACACGTTGACACCAACAAACACAAACATATACGCGCGCGCACACACACACAAACTCACACACACATGCACACACACACTCGGACACACATGCACACACACACTCGGACACACATGCACACAAAGCCCTTTTTATTTTGCTTGTAATAGCTTTAAAAATAGTAGCCCCCCTAGCTTTGACACGACTGTCATAGTATGTTAACTAATTATGACAATTATGGCTGAACACTGTCTCTTAAGATACAGGTTTTTTACCTAGTTTAAGAAACAGGGTATCAATTGTTTGTGTAAATGTACTTAAATCTGTACATTTTGGAAATTAAGTTATTATTATAAGTAATTTGTTTTGTCCGCCGAAGTGCCCTCTACGAAATCTTTTA
Source organism: Hypena proboscidalis (assembly GCA_905147285.1). Lineage (NCBI taxonomy): Eukaryota > Metazoa > Arthropoda > Insecta > Lepidoptera > Erebidae > Hypena > Hypena proboscidalis. The sequence goes on from LR990126.1 coordinate 32,738,776, forward strand.
TTTTTTTATTTATTACAGAATAAATAAAATGTAATAGCAGCAACCTTTGGCATAAACAGATTTTCCAATCCGTGGAAATGGGGGTTATATCTCTCATTTACAACGCTAAGGGGTGGCTGTCCGTCCTCGTGCGCTGCGTAGGTAGTTAGGTCATACCCCCAACTCTCGCTCTGAGCGTTGCTATCCCATCTCCCGTGGTGGCAGCCCCCCTTCCAGTAGTTACCTGCAAACCTGAGCCCGGGCAATTTCAAAGGTTATCTGTATAACGGGGTTCAGAAAAAGTGGAACTTTATTATAATAAAGTTCCCCTTTTTTGAACCGCGTTATACACGCGGTTCAAAAAAAGAGGAACTTTATTACAATAAAGTTCCCCTTTTTCTGCACCGCGTTCTTTTGCCTTATCTTGGCTAATGAAAATAAAATTAAATATTTTTGTTTCAACGTGAGTTTGTAATGCGCAGAAATGACACAGCTTGCGGTGAATATAGCTAGAGATTATGTTAATAGCTAGCAGTCATTTTGCTTCCTGACAATTTATACACCAATAGTCACGTCACTCATGTCCTTTCTGAGGGATTTTATTAACACAAATTTTGGAATAAATAACACGAGTTTTATTTTCTTTAATTTATTTCAATATAATAATCATAAATTGCAACATGTATATGCCTTGATGGTGTCGTAGTTAGTGGATGCGCCTTTCATCGTGAGGTCTCGGGTTCGATACCCGCGTCGGGCAAAGTGGTTTTTGTAAACTTTCCGTCAGGAAATTAACAATAGCAGCACGGATCTAGAATTGTTCTCGGTGGATGGCGATAGACTCACCCCTTATCCCATGGGACCTAAAACATAACAGGTGAAGAGTGGGTGTAAAGTCCTCTGCTGCATGTTATGCTACATATCGTTTATATTATGTTTATGTTTAAGGCGTTGTCCTAGGCGAGTGACAAGTGAGATCCGATTCCATACAAACGCCTCTGTTTCCACAGCAACCGTTGCGTGCCATGGCGTGCAATGTATGGAATACGATGCGTCTGCAAATATTTAGTTGAAAATTTTAACTAAAAGCCTATTTCACCAGTTCTGGAGTAATCCAGAACTGGTCCCTGCTACCCAATTCAGAACATTTTTAACAGATAAAATTTTAATAAAATCTTATAGAACTAACCATCACTTAAATTTCCTAAATCGTATCAATAACTGGTGTGAATTTGGCCATTCCTTATACCACAATTTTATATTAAATGTCTCACTACTGAAGACATTTATGTTTAAAATGTCGCATTAGTATTAAGATGCATCGAGTCCATTTGTCACTTTTTAGAGTAAACTAATGATATGAATTACCATCAGGAGCTGCCGGGGCGCACGATGGACTTCACGTTCGACCTGTCGCAGACGCCTGTCATCGGCAGGAAATACCTGGCGAAGAGTGGCAGCCTGCCAGCCACAGGGCCCAGCTCCCTCTCCAACGCGTCAACCTCCACACCGGACAAAGGTAAACGTCAACACCACTACCCTAGTTAACACTAACATATGTAATTTACAAAAATATATACAAAAAAAAAATAGTTTCAACGAAGACAAAAAGGTAAGGTTGAAAAAACAAGTTCAATGTAAGTATCAATTAAAGACGTCATTATAAATTAATAATAAAATAAATAAATAGCTAGCTAGAGCTTGTAATATGGGTACTAGAATAACAGATACTAATACATATATATACTTTTATTTGTAAATACATACTTATTATACATAGAAACACCCAGACTAAGACAAACCCCCATGTTCATGCACACAAAGATTTGTCTTAAGTGGGAATCGAACCCACGACCTCGGCGTCGCAGGCAGGTACTCCGCCATCCAGCCGCCAATATCTATGACAGTTGCTCCTAGATTCGTGTAGACGTCAACTTCCCTATGTACTTTTATTTGCTTTACGAATTTAACATTCCAAACAAATCTACCGCCAAAACATACTGCTTGCAGGCTAAATACTGATAGCTGTTTTTATTAAGTTACGATTGGCCACTGCCAATAGTCTCACTTGACTAGACCCTGAAATTACTTACACACCAAATTATATCTTAG